>JAJGRX010001227.1:0-739068 GCA_025461125.1 Carex kokanica | reverse complement strand
AATCATCGTCCGATGTTGGCGGTCGTGGATCAATAATTTATTTTAGTATAGCCTATAAGTATTAGAAACAAAGTCATCATCTGAAATTTCATACCCCCGCCCGGACCTCCAATTTCGATATAGAAAAGGATGACCAAGCACGTACAACAAGTGCAACGCTATGTAGGATCTGTTCTACTTGATCCCTTATTAACCGTCTTCTCGCTACGCCACGATTATAGGATCTACCTCGGTTGTTACTATATTTATTTTTTCGTCGCCCGAAATCGTCTCTTCTCTTGCTCGTGTTCTTCCTCCCTTTTCTCTTATGTTGGGTTTGATTGAATTGTGAGTAGGAGGAAAAGAGAAAATAAACTTAAACAACTTGTTTGCCAAAAAAAACCAAGACCAGTCTAGAATCCTGACTATCCTTGAAAGAAAATGGACCGTCAGGAATTCTGACAGTTAGGTATTTTAAAATAACAAAATAATGGACATTTTCTGTAATTTTCTATTTAATGAGGATATTAATAAAAAAAACTCGGCCCACTGATTGATGTTACATATTAAATTCACATCAGCTAATTTTCTTTATTTTTCTTTATTATTTTCCTAATGACTTTAGCACGACAAAACCAATAAATGTATTGATTATCAGTTGTCACATCAAAAAAAAGATTATCTGTTGACCAACCTTCCCTACACCGGTTCTTTTATTTTCGGGAGATACATAAAAAAAAAGTACTCAGAAACGGTGTGTTAAGACCGGATGTAGCAAAGAATTTTCCAAATATCCGGGTTCAAAAATAACAACATCTAGATACGTAGCTCCAGGCCTAATTTAATAGTTGCACTAGAGCTAGCACAGTAAAGTAGTTGTCTCATAGCCAAGTCAAAGTCAAGGTCAAAAAGTACTCAATCAACATGTTCTCACCCCTCCTACTTGTTAACTTTCGGAAAACAGAGTAGAGCATCGCCTTGTAAGTGAACTATTCATAGAAGAGAAGAGTGAACTAAAATGGACTTTCATTTGGATTTGGATCCTTTTCTCCCCTCATCTCAACCCGAATCCATGCTCGAGTTCGTCAATTCTCAGGGACAACCGGCAACCCGATCCACCACCGGTGGTTGGACCTCTGCTCTCTTCATCATTGGTACCAGTTTAGAAACTAAATTCTAAGTGGAGCATAGTATTCACTGGCTTATGACATTGGAGACATAATTTTTTTTTTTCTATATTTAGACATGATAATATTTCTAAGAATGAACTAAAGAGGTGCATAAATCATCTTTTTTTTTTAAAAAAAAAAAAAGTGGCAAAACCACCAGTTTCTATTGAAATTGAAAGACAAATATTCAACGGTACCACAATCCGGTACCCGAGCTGGATTCAAAAATACTCAAAATAACACTAATCCATCTGATTATTCTAAACAAATCATTCCTTGCACATCAATTAATTATTCATTTTTCTTTTACAGGCGTCGAAGTAGCAGAGAGGTGTGCCTACTATGGGATATCATCTAACTTGATAACATACCTGACGGGCCCACTTGGCGAGACAATGGCTACTGCTGCATCGCAACTGAATATATGGTCAGGTTTTCACACAATGCTCGCATTACTCGGTGCATTCACTGCTGATTCTTGGCTCGGTAGATACCGTACAATTGTGTATGCCTCACTTCTGTATATACTGGTATGCTTTTTTCTTTTGTTTGTAAAATGATCCTGTAATTTCTTCCACTAAAATATTGCTTAGTTTGTGAATTTCTCTGAATCTAGTTGATTGCTTAAATTTCAAAGAAACCTACATAAACAAGAATCTTTCTTTTGGTCAGATTTACAGGCCAGCTTGTGCATGTTCTAATATTCTATTTTCAGGAGTCCTTGGTAACATATACACATACTATTTTGTTTAATGTTTTGCATGTAGATTGGAAAAAACCTTAACTAGATAATAATAACCTAATCAAACTTCAATCTTGTTTTCTCATGATTTGGTTTGCTTGTAGGGCTTAGGGATGTTAACTGTCTCCTCAATTATTCCATCTTCCAGCAATTCACACTCCTCTTTCCAGAAACCCCTATTCTTTTTCTCACTGTACTTTCTCGCCTTTGCTCAAGGTGGCCACAAAACCATGCGTGCAAGCATTTGGGGCAGACCAATTTGACCAAAATGACCCTCAAGAGAGACTGTCGAAAAAACTCCTTCTTCAATTGGTGGAATTTCTGGAATTGTTTAAGTGGCGGTCTTGCAGTTGTAATGATGAGTTATGTGCAAGATAATATTAGTTGGGGGCTCGGGTTTGGGATCCCATGTGGCATCATGGTGTTGGCACTTATATTATTCCTGCTTGGGACGAGGACATATCGATACTTTGTGCTTGAAAAAGAGAATCCATTTATCCGGGTTGGGAGATCTTTTGTGGTGCTAGCACGGAGTTGGAAATTAAAAGGCTCTTGCTTGGTACACGAAACAGGAGATGTTAATAGGTATAAAATCGACCTTTTATAATTAGCATAAAATAACTCTAGATCTAGCATAGTTGTTTCATAGTCAGAATTGTAGTGCTGAAACAAGATTATGTTATGTATGGCTCCTATTTTATATAAGATCTCAGTCGACAAACTTGTTGTGGAATAATGGGACAATTTTGACTAATTAAATAACTGCACTGATCTGAGTAAACTTAATGTGATTCGTTGCAGAAACACTAGAAACAAAAAAAAAAATGGTACTGTAGTATAAAAACCAGAACAAATTCAGAGATTGAAAAAATCCATATCAGGCAGAAATTAGTTTTACGGATGTTATTGCTTTAATTTCCTCTCTTTCCAAATAGACTACCAGATGAAGATAATACTGAGGCCTCAGCAGAGGAAGCAAAGAGTCTCCTTCGGTTATTTCCTATTTGGGCTTCATGCCTAATATATGGTGTTCTCTACGCACAATCTTCAACTTTATATACAAAGCAAGTAAGCACTCTAGATCGAAAAATTGGCCAAAATTTCAAAGTACCCCCCTGCTGCAATACAAGCGTTCATCTTAATTGCTATCGCCTGTTTCATCCCAGTTTATGAGAAACTCCTTGTACCGATAACAAGAAAATTCACGAGGATACCATCTGGTATTACAATGCTACAGAGAATTGGCACCGGCATGGCTATCTCTCTCCTTGCAGTGGTAGTAGCCGCTCTAGTAGAGATCAAGAGGCTAAATATCGTAAAAGAGTATGGACTAGTGGATAAACCTGAAGTACCAGTACCAATGGGTGTATGGTGGATGGTACCACAATATGCACTTTTGGTATGGCTGATGTATTTACCATAGTCGGTATGCAAGAGTTCTTCTATGATCAAGTGCCAGATGCATTGCGCAGCCTAGGTCTTGCCATTTCCCTCAGTGTGATTGGTGTAGGTAGTTTTATCAGTGGTTTTCTTATCTCTGTAATAGATAAATTAGCAGTAAAAATGGGAAGAGTTGGTTTTCAAACAATTTAAATCAAGCACATCTGGACTATTTCTATTGGTTCCTCGCAGGGCTTACCGGTTTTGAAATTGTTCTCTTTTTATATTTTTCAAAAATATATGTGTATAGGAAAAAGCTATGTACCTATGCAGATGTGTAATTTGTATAGAGAAAGTTGTACTGGTACTAGCGAAATAAATCTTTTGGGAAGATTACTTGATTATCTTTTTATTCATTTTGCTGATTTAAAGGCCTTTTTACTTAAACTGCTTACTGAGAAAAGCTTAAATGCATACTAAAATGAAACCAAAATTGAAACACTAAAGAAATCATAGTTCGAATAGTTGGATCATAATAACATCCAACATGCTGGTAGCGCAGTTATAATCTGCGGGATCAATAACTGCGCAATTTAATATCAATTTAATGCACGTTGGTCCTGTAGATTATAGCTGCGCAATCAGCCTGTTGATTCTCAGAGCATTTAGCATAACCTATTACATTAAAATGAGCAACTCCTGCAACGGTTGAACCCATCTAAAAGCATTTAAAAAAAGAAGATAATTGTTAGTCCATTAGCTATAAATTATAATGTAATTTCAAGAAAGGACGATTTTTATTTTTGGGAGGGTAACCTCTTGTCATTTACATAAAAGAACTAAAAGTTTTGAACAAGTCCCAAGGTCAGCTCTTGTTATTTACATGAAGAAATGAAAATTTTGAACTAGTTTTCACAACACATCTAAAAACTAATCTTGCACTTGCTCATGTTGCCTTAAGCTGCACAATGAGTTGAGTAGAGTCGACAGTAGGAGTTGCAAAGACAGAATAGTACGTCTCCAGCTGAAGCCGTTGCAGAATACCTTGAACAGCAGTTAGATAAGATGAGTGGCCGTCGATGAGATCAGTCACATCAACCTGTTCATATAAAGTTAGTTCAAGTGAAGATGATGTTCAAACCTAAATACCTATTGATATTCTTGTCAAATGCTACAAAGTTGTGATATCCTAGTGATATATATGAGTGAGGCTATGGTGCTATGCATAGCACGGATGGCTAGTGTACTACGACTCAATATGGTACTTTTTAAAATCCTAACGGTCGATCCGACCGTTCAATGCGATAACCATATGAATATGTACTTGCAAACTAAATTTTATATTTTTTCGAATTTTTTTACTATTTTTTCAGATAGGTAGAATTTTGATGGTCCAGAATTTTCAAAAAAACACTTATTTTTCTACCTATCTGAAAAATAGTAAAAAAATTCGAAAAAATATAAAATTTAGTTTGCAAGTACATATTCATATGGATATCACATTGAACGGTCGGATCGACCGTTAGGATTTTAAAAAGTACCATATTGAGCCGTAGTACACTAGCCTTGGTGCTATGCATAGCACCATAGCCTCACTCTATATATATCGAGTGAGGCTATGGTGCTATGCATAGCACCAATGGCTAGTGTACTACGGCTCAATATGGTACTTTTTAAAATCCTAACGGTCGATCCGACCGTTCAATGTGATATCCATATGAATATGTACTTGCAAACTAAATTTTATATTTTTTTCGAATTTTTTTACTATTTTTTCAGATAGGTAGAAAAATAAGTCCCCTCATAGTTTAAAACATGCAGAACTGCCATTGATCTATTCATGGAGTTTAAAATTGAGCAACTTTTGAAGTTAAAAAATAAAGAAATATTCCTAATATTCAAAATGAGGATTCAGTTACCTCTATTAATTTTGCATGCATCATACCTCTACATTTAAAAAAAAAATGTCAATTCATCTATATCAGTTTCGATTATTTTATTTATTTAGAAATAAACAAATGAATTTAAACGAAACAAGCATCTTGGATGGTGAAATTTTAAAAACCAGCTTCACCAAGACACTGCCAACAGCATAAATATTATCATCACAATCACTCGGCCCGTATATATCCTATCATTGTGGGCCTGGTTTATACCCGGCCTACTAATCTTGCACTTCCTCATGTTGCCTTAAGCTGCACAATGAGAGGCCCTTTTAGGAGAGGGGCCCATCTGATCTACTTTCTTTGTCTACGGTTTCATTCAACGTCATTGAAGGCTCTAGAAATGAAGAGTTAGTTATCGGCCGACATTTTTAAAAATACCCTAAGTTCAATACAAATTATTAAAATTACCCACGGTCTCAAATTTTTATTAAAAATACCCATACCGGCCAATTATTGGCCGGTTTTGATTAAAAATCCGGACCGGCCAATTATTGGCCGGTTCCGTGAATTTTTTTTTTTTTTTTTTTTTTTTTAGAGAAAAATTGCTAAAATGCTGAAATGAAATCTAACACAAAAAAATTGAATTGTTTTTTTAAATATTTGTTAGAAAATACGCTACAATAGGGCTGAATTTGTGCTAAAATACGGTAAATTACAATAATTATGCTAAAATACAGTAAATTTACTAAAATACGGTAAATTACAATAATTATGTAGAATTATGCTAAAGTACGGTAAATTACGCTAAATTACGTATGAATAGGGCCGATTTTGTGCCATCTTTCATAAAACATAAAAAATAGTAAAAAATTCCAAAAAATAATAAAAATTGGTATTCTACAAGTTCATTATGTAACTAATTTACTGAGCTACGTAGATTGGAGAATAGAAATGAAAATCTCAATCGGAAACTTCAACTGAAGTTTTGAGGCCCTTCTCTTAGTTTTTTGGCGATTCTGAATTTGGCAATCCGGCATCGCGAGCACGGACGATGCGCATTTTCGCAAGCTTTCCGAAAAGTGGTCATTTGCTGAAATCGGACACTCGAGCGCCGTTTTATGGCCGTTTGAAGTTTCGTCGTCGTTTTTCCCCTTCTCAGTGAATATATCATCCCTATTACGGTAAAGTACGCTAAATTACGTACGAATAGGGATGATATATTCACTGAGAAGGGGAAAAAACGACGACGAAACTTCAAACGGCCATAAAACGGCGCTCGAGTGTCCGATTTCAGCAAATGACCACTTTTCGGAAAGCTTGCGAAAATGCGCATCGTCCGTGCCCGCGATGCCAAAGTGCCAAATTCAGAATCGCCAAAAAACTAAGAGAAGGGCCTCAAAACTTCAGTTGAAATTTTCGATTGAGATTTTCATTTCTATTCTCCAATCTACGTAGCTCAGTAAATTATTTACATAATGAACTTGTAGAGTACCAATTTTTATTATTTTTTGGAATTTTTTACTATTTTTTATGTTTTATGAAAGATGGCACAAAATCGGCCCTATTCATAGGTAATTTAGCGTAATTTACCATACTTTAGCATAATTCTACACAATTATTGTAATTTACCGTATTTTAGTAAATTTACTGTATTTTAGCATAATTATTGTAATTTACCGTATTTTAGCACAAATTCAGCCCTATTGTAGCGTATTTTCTAACAAATATTTTAAAAAACAATTCAATTTTTTTGTGTTAGATTTCATTTCAGCATTTTAGCAATTTTTCTCTAAAAAAAAAAAAAAAAAAAAATTCACGGAACCGGCCAATAATTGGCCGGTCCGGATTTTTAATTAAAACCGGCCAATAATTGGCCGGTATGGGTATTTTTAATAAAGATTTGAGACCGTGGGTAATTTTAATAATTTGTATTGAACTTAGGGTATTTTTAAAAATGTCGGGTTATTGGTTTGGTTTTGTAATAGGAAGCAATTAGATGAAGAGCTTTGTATGTATCAGGGTTCTTTCTCCCAAAATGAAGGGTTAATCAAGAGTTAATTAAGGATTTTCCTTAATCAAAGGTTAATGAATAATTTTTTTATAATTTAACAAGAAAGGTTAATTGATTAAGTAAAAGATAAATAAGAAACGATTGCAAGAGTAAAAAAATAAATAAGATAAATTTAAGTCTTGAGAGGAAAATAAAAAGGTAAAAATATGTTTTTAAGGTGCATAAAAAAGTATCTCTTTTTATATTAATTAGGTATAGATACAATAAATGCTTCTTGGAACTCTAAATTCGGCTCCTATGTAATTGTAATTAAAAATGATTTTCGATCTGATGGTCAGAGTTGATGTAGAATCATCAACTCTCACATGGCACGTCAGCACGATTAATGCAGTAAAGCGACAAAAAAAGATATTAATTTGAACTCAAATAAAACAGTTCAGACTAGATTAAACCAGATACAGCAATTGGACCGTTCAATTGCCGAATGCGCATGCTCTGAGATATCTCATATTTTGAGTTACTTTTTGGGAAATCGCAACCTTTCAAATACGTTCTGCACGAATCTCAAAGTTTAAATAATACTGGCTCCGCACTATCCCGTCGGTCACGCAAAATATGAGATATCTCAGAGGATACGCTTCAAGTAAGCATTCGGCATTTGCGTTCTCCGATTTCGGTTGATCCGGTTTGGGTTTACAAGTGAATCTGGTTTCTCTGAAGTAACTCAGATTTTGTGTTTACATCTGAATCGTCCGACCAGAATTTGAGAATGCCCGTTTTCTTTAATATTCGTGTCAAAGAAGATCAACGGTGTAGATCTAAAATCAGAATTTGAGTTAACTCAGGTGATATGAATTCATCACAAGTTACGCGCGTATTTGCTCCAATTTCAATTCTTAGTGAGAAAAGGATCGTACGAACCCTCGCTCTCTTCATACCATGGCGATAGCAACACTGAATTCGACTCAGCGGTACGCGGCGGCGGCTCTACTAGCCCTGGCGCTGCGCCAGGCGCAGATCCACCAGACCCGGCCGCTCGGATCCGAACCCCCGGAGCCCGATTCTCCCTCCCAGGAGCGGTCCAGCAACGCCAGGGGGTGTAGCGCCGAGGAGGAAGGTGCGGAATCATCGCCTCATCTCTGGACTCACGAATCTCAAGGCCTCCTCCGCCCCATTTTCAGGTCATATTACAATTGGATCATTTATTGATTATGCTGAGAAATGGTTTAACCGATTTGCTTGGAATTAGGTTTTTAGATGTTGATCAGAAGGCATGGGTTGGATTAGAGGAGACTGCGGCCTCATCTGAAGCTAAGTTTCATGTCGGAGCTGTAAGTTCCCTTTTCTTGCTCAAATCAATTCACCTGATTTCATTCTTATGTTGGTTTTAAGTTAAATGTGCATTTAAGATACAATTCGTTAAGATTGATAACTTAGAGAAGTGTTGAAATTTGTGTCTAATTAGACTGAGTTCAGAAATTAGGGTACAAATGCTAAATTTTTATCAGATTTGATGCATTCAAGCTGGTGACAGTGTTCACGAGGATAGCTAAAAACGAACAACCTCAAACTAATCTTGAATTTATGACCTCAGATTTTGAATACTTGTTTGGTTTGCTGTCAATCTTAATGAGCAGATAATACAAAATCTTTTTTGAATTTTTAACCTAGGATTTTAATACCTATTTGATCTTTTATGCCAATTATTTTTACTTTTTCCTCTGTAATTTTTTTTTTTAATATTGTTGTTTCTTGTACTTCTCGTTATATGGTTGCATCATTGAGGCTATTTTAGTGCTCAAATAAGTCTCCAGTGGCAAAATATTCACAAAACTAAATCAATTGTTGGATGAAAGAAACAAACAAACAATCTTGGGGTCAGATGCAAAAGTAACAACTTATATTGCAACTTATTATAGTGTTCCTCTTCTCGCTTTTGTTCTCGAGCTGCTTTGCAGTATCTAAGAATGATTATTGAAGAAGACGGTGAAGAATCACAAGAAAGAGTGGATCTAGAGCTTGCTCTTGCAAAGGCAGTTGATGCAATGGAAATGAGTCTACAATCCGCCACAAACTCAAACTCAAACCAAAATCAACTCCCGGAAGCAAATCCAAATGCCGAGTTAACAGTTGATGCACTAAAGTTGGATGAACCCACCACAAACTCAAATGAAAACCAAAATCAACTCCTGGAGGCAAATCCAAATGCAGAATTAACAGTTGATGCATTAAAGTTGGCTGATTCTCCAGCCAATTATCAAAGGAAAATTTCTCTATTGTATGAATTGCTTTCTGCTTGTGTGGCTGATATTCCGCCTCAGGATGAGGGTAAATCGACTCGGTTTAGAAAGGGGTATGATGCACGGCACCGTGCAGCTTTGCGGCTATTATCCACCTGGCTCAATGTGAAGTGGGTCAAAATGGTTTGTCTTTTCTTTCTTTTCTGTTATATTTTTGCACAGGTTTACTTGCCTTCTTTAGAAATGCTTGGACAAAGGTACCCAAAATGTAAGCAGGCTTGCACTCATGAACACTTTTTTTTTTTTTTTGGAAAAAGAAAGAACCAACATTTATCTCTATTTACAAATAGAATGATTATTTTTGGAATCTACATAGGCCACCCATTTCAGACAGACGAGTAATACAACAGAAATATAGAACCAATTATTTATAAGTTTTTAAATCTAGTTTACTCGTTATCTTTGCATAATATAAATTGTTTTCTTTTTCAATTCCCTTCTCATTAAATAAGAAGTAAGGCATTGGTGTTTTAGAGAAATGAGACACAGCATGAGAGCGGAAAAAGGAATTAAGATACAAATTTAATACAGAAAATAAAACTATGTTCATGCCCACAGTATCCTGTCTTAATGGTTTAGAAAGTACATTGATGTTATTGAGTTAAGATGACAGTGACCATGTTCTGTATGTTTGCTGATTCTCAGTCACGTTGTCATGTTAAGCTATGGATGATTTTCAGATTAAACTAGAAATTTGTTGGTTGATTATTTGTTTTTTTTTTAAATGACAAGTAGTGGATTGTATTTTGGCAAAAGCTCCAAAAATATGGAATATTTTTTTTTTATCTTGAAAAAAATATCGGAGCCTTTAAAGGTCATCGCTTATTATTATTGACCAATACCTGTTATGTTCATTATTATTTGCCAATACCAAATTTTTAGCAGTCCTTAAATTCTATGTAGCTGAGTGTTTGAAGTAGTTGATTTTTGTGGATATGTAGGAGGCAATTGAGATAATAGTAGCTTGCTCTGCAATGGCTGCAGAAAAGGAGTTAAAGGAATCTCAAGGAAATGAATCGCCAAAAACCAAATGGGGGAAATGGAGGAAGGGTGGAATAATTGGCGCTGCTGCATTGACTGGAGGGGCCTTATTGGCTATCACTGGCGGTAGGTCCCATGCAGTACCGTTTTATACTAACATTATGTTACAGTACCAGTTCATATTGGATTAGGATTACTTTATAACGTACCAAGCAACACTACCAGTAATGCTAAATAGTGCCTACTGGTACTGGTCAGGAGCAACTTTAGTTTTTATAATACTTAATATTCACCAATTGGCAATTATTATTTCTTTTTTTGTTGCATAACAGGATTGGCTGCCCCAGCAATTGCTGCTGGGTTTAGTGCTTTAGCTCCAACACTAGGGACCCTTGTGCCTGTTATTGGGGCAAGCGGCTTTGCTGCTTTTGCCAGTGCTGCTGGATCTGTGGCCGGATCTGTGGCTGTTGCTGCTTCATTTGGAGGTTTATCTTCTCTTATTCTTTTTTAGCAGGGTTGAAATGCCTAATGTCTTTCATGCCTCAATCGTACATAACATCTTTATCTCCGTTTTCAAAGTTCAAACAGTCAATCCGAACTGCTCAACATGATCTCCATATTAAAATGTGCATGGAGACAAATTTTATATTTTTTGGAAATTTTTTACTATTTTTTAGATAGGTACAAAATCACTGTTTTCATAAGATTTTGTACCATAAAAAACAGTGATTTTGTACCTATCTAAAAAATGGTAAAAATTATTAAAAAAAATATAAAATTTGGTATCCAAGCATATTTTAATATAGAGATCATGTTGAACGGTTCAGATCGACTACTTAAACTTTGAAAACGGAGATAAAAATGTGAGGCATGAAAGACACGGGGCATTTGAACCCTACTCTTTTATTTCTGCTTCTGCCTAAATATTTCCTTTTTTAAAGGATTTTTAGTGCAATCTACGACTTGAAAGTTATTTCCATTTATTGAAGTTTGGAACATTGAATGATCTCCAGAAACATGGAAACTAAAAATATGAATTATTGTGAAGAAATCTTTTTGTTTTAAATTAAAATCTGAATCTCTCTTTTAAAATCAGTAACTAATTACCCACTTCTGTCATTTTTTTTTACAGCTGCTGGAGCTGGACTTTCAGGAACTAAGATGGCCCGGCGAATTGGAGATGTGAAGGAATTTGAGTTTAAGCCGATTGGAGAAAATCATAATCAGGGTGTGAGTTTCTTTTGTTCCATTCAATTTCTGGGAAAATATATTTATGCAAATAATCTAAACACAGGTTCTGTGAACTCATAAACAATAGTAAAACTGTGTTTCTTTCTTCTTTTGTAAATTTATGGCTAAGTTCTGTTTTTTAGGGGTGAGTTGCTTACTAAGAGAATATATCTGAAAAATGAAAATAAATGTTTTTAAAATATTATGTACAGCGTCTGGCTGTTGGCATCTTGATTTCAGGCTTTGTTTTTGAGGAGGAAGATTTTTTGAGGCCTTGGGATGGGTACAAAGATAACCTGGAAAGGTGCCTTTTATTTTGTATTTCTATGTTCTTTTGCTTTATATTTTGGTGCTACCTAGTCCAGATAAGTAATAGTTAGCACCATCACCAGCTGCATCAGTAGTGCCATTGTTATCTTTTTCTTTGTTTTATATTTGGTTCACCAGGTTTATCTACAGAAGCCTCCTGAAATCTAATATAGTACCACTCATGGGTTCCTGAATGGTACAGTATATACAACTGGTACAGGTTTCTTTATATGTCTGTCTATTCTAATGGACTCTAAAATGCAGATATGCCCTCCAGTGGGAGTCGAAGAATCTAATTGCAGTAAGCACTGCTATTCAGGACTGGATCACATCAAGTAATTCTATTTCTTACTCACAATTATACATTTAAGTTTTATTTTGTGATTTATGTGATGTAAATCTTGATGGTGTTAAAAGCTATAATCCCTTATGATAGGTCTGACACTTGAACTGATGAAGAGAGGTGCAATGCTTACTGTGCTGAGTTCTCTTGTGACAGCTTTTGCATTCCCAGCTGCATTGCTCACTGCTACCAATTGGATTGATAGTAAATGGTCTATTGCTATTGACAGGTACAGTTTATTCTGCAGTTTTTTCTCTCTTGCACTTGGGAAATAATATGAGCTAGGCTGTGATGCTACATGTGGCATAGAACCGCTGTGGTCCATATATATTACAAATGAGACAATTTTTTATTATTAAAGGATATAAGTTGGCTATGCATATGTGAGTCTTGGTTTTTCTTTTTAGTAAATATTTCTTTTCTTCTTCTTTTCCTTTTGTTATTTTCATCAGAAATCTCAAAATCAAACTTGAGGATAATTAATATAATTAGAAAATTACTTCAGACTCCCTTGTAAAGTAATAGCCACACTTGACAGGTCAGATAAAGCAGGGAAGCTACTTGCTGAAGTTCTGCTAAAGGGACTGCAAGGAAACAGGTTTTTTTTATGATTTTTAATGATTTGGTTGTTTTTCTTGTCAGAAGCTATGTCCTATTCGAGTAACTTTTTCGTTTCTTTTTGCAGGCCAGTGACACTAGTTGGTTCTTCACTTGGAGCCCGAGTTATTTTCAAGTGTCTCCAGGAATTAGCTGTATCTGGACATAATGGTACCAATCTTGTGCCACCAATGTATTACTAGTATACATCAGTTATTATTTTACTTAATAGAAGTTCATGTTGGTACTTTATGATATGGTACCTGTTTCAGTACAACTGCCTCAAGTAAAAAAAGAACAATAATAAGTTATAATAACAGAAATATAACATGAAAGATAGAAAGCTTATGGATGCAATGCATGACCTGTACTGCTGGACCATACCAGTACCCGGTGTACAACATGTTTACTATATTTTGAATTCTGTTGCATGAGTTGAGTATAAATTTGGATTTCTAGAGGGATTGGTTGAGAGGGTCGTTCTGCTGGGTGCACCTGTTTCAGTACAAGGAGAACACTGGGAAGCTGCCCGAAAGGTAATTGAAACAATTACTCCTTGAAAACTTGGATTTAGAAATATTTTGGTTTGAAAATGTGACTTGAGTTTTCTGTGAGAATCATATGACGTGCTCAAGGTCAATAATACTTTTGTTTTTATTTTTTGAGATCAACATTTCAATTATGACACTTCTTTTCTTTTTACTGAAGATGGTAGCAGGGAGATTTATTAATGCATATTCGACCAATGATTGGATACTTGGTATCACATTCCGTGCAAGGTTGGTCTCTGCAAATATTTCCTTTATACTGTTGATATGTAGCTTTGTTATTTAATTTTTTTTTTTTACTGTGTAGTCTCCTCACACAAGGTTTGGCTGGAATTCAGGCAGTTGACATTCCTGGAGTTGAAAATGTACTATTTCTAAATCCTTTTAATTGTTTAACCCAATTTTCTCCTAAAAATCTTATAATACATGTACACCACGGGTCGTGATCCCCTAAAGTACCCAAATTTTGAGTTTAGATCCAGACCGTCCAAGGTAGAATGCACGGGGCCCCTTTTGTGCCAGTGCAGATTGAACAGTCCGGATCCAAACTCAAAATTTGAGTTACTTTAGGGGCTCCGAATTCTGTACACCACTGCATAACAGAAAAAATCTTTTACACCTATCAGAATTAAAGGGTTCTGTTGCTAAATTGTGCCTCCACGCCTTCACTTTTTAAAAGCTACAAAAGAACCTAAAACCCAAATGATAAACCAAAACTGTGAAATATAATTTATAGCACTTACTTCAGATGCTTGTAAAAGAATATTATTCCAGCTGTCTTCATGACATCTTCGGTTTTACTTTTCTCATTTGAATTAACATTTTTGAATTATTATTTTTTTTAAATGTAGAGGTAACTGAATCCTCATTTTGAATATTAGGAATATTTCTTAATTTTTTATATTCAAAAGTTGCTCAATTTTAAACTCCATGAATAGATCAATGGCAGTTATGTATGTTTTAAACTGTGAGGGGACTATATATATATCACTTTAGGATATCACAACTTTGTAGCATTTGACAAGAATATCGATAGGTATTTAGGTTTGAACATCATCTTCACTTAAACTAACTTTATACGAATAGGTTGATGTGACTGATCTCATCGACGGCCACTCATCTTATCTAACTGCTGTTCAAGGTATTCTGCAACGGCTTCAGCTGGAGACGTACTATCCTGTCTTTGCAACTCCTACTGTCGACTCTACTCAACTCATTGTGCAGCTTAAGGCAACATGAACAAGTGCAAGATTAGTTTTTAGATGTGTTGTGAAAACTAGTTCAAACTTTTAATTTCTTTATGTAAATAACAAGAGTTGACCTTGGGACTTGTTCAAAACTTTTAGTTCTTTTATGTAAATGACAAGAGATTACCCTCCCGAA
Source organism: Carex kokanica (assembly GCA_025461125.1). Lineage (NCBI taxonomy): Eukaryota > Viridiplantae > Streptophyta > Magnoliopsida > Poales > Cyperaceae > Carex > Carex kokanica. The sequence goes on along the minus strand of JAJGRX010001227.1, from coordinate 724,210 downwards.
AATAAAAACCGTCCATTCTTGAAATTACATTATAATTATAGCTAGAATGGAGTAACAATTATCTTTCTTTTTTTATTTAAATGCTTTTAGATGGGTTCAACCGTTGCAGTAGTAGCTCATTTTATAACATAGGTCATGCTAAATGCTCTGAGCCTCTGAGAACGAATACATATCCTTTCAGTTAAAATGTGCCTTGCATAGAATTGACAAAGAAAAGAACGGAAAGCATGAATGTAATTGATAAGCGGAAGCGCAATATATACTGCTTCCTTCCATCTCTCTCCATCTATTGTGGGATAATAATTAGAACCAATCCGGACAGGCAGCGACAGGCAGCTTTGAAATTTATTCCATTTCCTTTTTCTCTTCTTTATACTCTTCTCCATTTTTTTCATTTTTCTTTTTTCTGATCTGTTTTTCTTCATTTTATTAATTTTTTTAATTAGTATTTGTATCTTAAAGTTCATATAACTCAATTATCCAATGAGGAGGGATCCACTTACTCTTTTTTTGGTGACACTGGATTACACTATACATTTTCAAAGTCCAAACAGTCAATCCAAACCGTTCAACATGATGGATATATTAAAATGTGCTTAGAGATCAAATTTACATTTTTTTTTGAATTTTTTTACTATTTATTAAGATGGGTACAAAAATTCAATGGTTTGCAAACAGCGATTTTGTAAAATACTTAATAAATAGTAAAAAAATTCAAAAAAAATTTAAAATTTGATCTGCAAGCACATTTTAATATATCCATCATGTTGAACGGTTTGGATCGAATGTTTGGACTTTGAAAACTTTGAAAATGTAGAGTGTAATCCGGTGTCATCAAAAAAGGGTGTAAGTGGATCCCTCCTCTTATGCAATAAGTATTCGTTTTGTATCCATATTTGTGGATTATCCGCTCCGTTTCCGTATCCATATCCGTTTAAGGTGGATTTGATTTTACATTTTGACATCCGTTTACTATCCGTATTTGTATCGATATAGATATGATATCAGTATTATCCGCTGAGTGAGGCTACAGTACTACGCATAGCACGGATTGGTCCGTGCTACGGCTCAATATTTGAGTTTTCAAAATCCTAACGGTCGATCCGAACCGTTCAACATGATTATAAAATGAATATGTACTTGCAAACCAAATTTTACATTTTTTTTATTTTTTTTACTATTTTTTTAGATAGGTAGAAAATCACTGTTTTTGGATGGTCCAGAATTTTCAGATCAAGTAATTTTCTACCTATCTAAAAAAATAGTAAAAAAATTAAAAAAAATTTAAATTTGGTTTGCAAGTACATATTCATTTTATAATCATGTTGAACGGTTCGGATTAACCGTTAGAATTTTGAAAACTCAAATATTGAGCCGTAGCACGGACCAATCCGTGCTATACATAGTACCGTAGCCTCACTCTTATCCGCTCTAAATCCGCTTCGTTTTCATCCCTAATGAACAAGCATTTAAAAGGCCCAAAAAGTGTGAAATAAAAGACTAATTTCATGAAATATAATAACTGCCTTCATATATGTTTAATTGTTGTGGGATTTAGGCCCATAATCGGTCCAAAAAGCCTAGCCCAAGGAAGCTCACTTCTTATCACCGTTTGTTACATGCCGATGGCAAATCTTTAGCATCATTTTTTTCTTAAAATAAAAATTTATGTTAATTTCTCCTGTATGTTATGCAGAAAAATTTTTAGCAGAGATAAATAATATATTAAGAGATAGGCTATCATGCTTTGGGAAGTAAAGTGAGTGTTTTACTTCCCGCTCATATCTCTATTTTTAAAGGTCAAATAGTCGATCCGAAGTTCTCAACATGATCTTCATATTGATATGTGCTTGGAGACCAAATTTTACATTTTTTGGAAATTTTTTACTATTTTTTTAGAATTTTTGAAAATCATATCTTTTCATTAAATAAAATAATAATAATAAAAAATTCACAAAAACACTGATTTTCAAAAATTCTAAAAAAATAGTAAAAAATTTCCAAAAAAAATGTAATATTTGGTGTCCAAGCACATATTGATATAAAGATCATGTTGAGAAATTTAGATTGACTGTTTAAACTTTGAAAATGAAGATAGGAGCGGGAAGTAAAACACCCTATTTACTTCCTAAAGCACCGTAGCATCACTCAATATATTAATTAAAATCATACAATTATCATTTTAAAAATATATATCATTTTATAAAGTACAAGAGAAATTAACAAGAAGAGAAATTTTCAGCATCAGATTCACTACACCCACTAACTAATTTACAACAACACCCAGTCAGTCAGTCTGTCAGAATCAGTGGATGGATTCCATTAAAAGTAAAATAAATCTAAAACCTACATTCTTGTGCCTCCATGCCTCTCCCTTTTTTATTTTAAAAGCTATAAAAGATTGGCCAAAATGTGGGATCCCAAATTGCATAAACCTAAAACCCAAAATGATAAACCAAAGCTGTGAAAAGAAATTGGTATAGTTGTAGAGGTATGATGCATGAAAAAATAGTAGAGGAAACTAAATCCTCATTTTGATATTAGGAACACTTTAATTTTTGTTTTCAAAAGTTGCTCAATTTAAACCATGAATAGATCAATGGTGTTTTATGCTGAGAGGGGACGATATATCAATTCGGTACCTATTTAGAGTATAGGAGGGTTTGTTTTGAGATTCGTGCAAAATTGAAATGGACGACTCAGATCTCATTGTTACACTGGATCTGAATTCTCCACCGCCTGTACAATAATACTATTTTCTAAATAAGTAAATGTTGCAACATATCTACCCAGAAAAAAGATGAACTATTCCTAAAAGAAGAACAAAAGAAAAGGAGATGCCATTACTAAATTGAATGCTCATACCCTACAATTGCGATAGCTACCAAATTAATACAAGGATTTAGCACCTGCATCCTACACAAACCTAATTTCCAAGAAACCCAGATGTTAGTCCCACCAGGCTGATAATATACATTGTTCTATACAAGAGAGGCAAAATGGGGGTTTTCACCAGAGTGGGGAAAACAAAAAATCACAACAACTTCTCCCACTGGTAAAACTAAAATCTCATGGATGCATGTAATTACAGCTGGCACCCTTCTTACAATACCCACTCTCATAGAATTTACATATTCCCCTCTGATACCCCTGGCCTCTAGAAGGCTGCGGTTGCGGCCTTGATTGGGACCCACCTCCATGCCAGTTAGACCTGTTCCATTGACTAGCCCAGTCAACACCACCACCACCACCAGTTTCCCAGTTTGACTGTGTAGTATTCCCGAGAGCAAGTGTCGTGCCCCAACTAGCATTTGGATCAGTAGCCACCTCCTTTCGTGCTTCAGGTATGGTAGTTGAATTTGGATTCGGATGAGCATGAGCATGAGCATGCGGTGCTGGTGTAACTGGTGTTGGTGCAGGTGCAGGTGGGCCCCAGCCTGACCTGATGTTTGCTGCCCATCCGATGTTATTTGAGTTGGCATGAATGGCCTCTGCCCAACTATTGTATGGTTTCGGTTTAGACTGGGATGAAGTTGGACTAGTGACTGAGCCTGAGAGTGTGCTCCATGTGACTCCAGTGTTTGCCTGAGTTGATTTAGGACTCATACTCCCATGCATTGTTATGCTGCTCCTAGTGATACCAGTATTAGGCGAAGCTGATGTGCCATGACTTGTGTCAACAGGACCCACGTTCCAGGAAATGCCAGTACTTACAGCAGTAGTGTCAATGCCTCCTTTGAGTGTAGCATTACTCCAAGGAACCCCAGTATTGACTGACGATGGGGCCATATCACCGGTGCCTATGCTTCCCTGTAATGTTGTGTTCAAGTCCATGTAGGTTGCTCTCTCCAGTACTACACTCGACTCGGGGTTTGTGACAACTGCTCTTTGGTGAGCGCCTGACATGAATATAGATTCAGCTACATGACCTGACAAAAAGTGTAGAATTTAGATGCATGTTTAACATATACATAGACACTTGTGTGTAGTATGAGACCCTGTATAGATCTCAAGATTAACACAGTTTAATGCATTATGCAAGTGAAATGCTACTGACCCGTCATATGAGTAAATAATAGAGTACCATACCGAAGTTCAATACAACATGTGTGGTAAAGCTTGAACTGTACCACAACATATTATAAGAGATTTTTTTAGGGTATGATGACATACCAGATATGAAAAAAGGCATTTTTAATAGATTCTAATGGTACCTGATGTGGAGATGCCATCAACGCCCAGTCCGGAAGTTTTGGTGGCAAGTGGGGTAGGAGATGGGAGTGACCAATCTGCCCCAATTGGGTCCCCCAATTTGTCCCAGCTGTTGGTTCGCATCGGATCAGTTTGTAGAAACAGCACTTCCCCTCCAGTGGTGGTTGGCTTTGTTTCTTTCTGAACCGCTAGAGCTGATTTTCTTTCCAGGGAACAGTCTGCTGTTTCCTGTAAAGCGACTCCATCAACAGGCGTAACACTCAAATCAAGTACCCCATGCCCAACCATGGGTCTCTCTTCTCTATCACTTAAACGGGATTTCTTTTTTACAGCTTCCATGCGCGCTATGAAATCACCATCTTCTAGATCTTCATCAGCTACTCTAGAGAGAGAAAGTAGGATGTCAGCAGGAGAGAGACAGTCTGATGGGTAGGATGTGCCTGTATCGAGGGAGGTTGTCGTGGGATCAGGTACCCAGGTCTCAACACCAGTACTCTCGTGCACTTGCACTTCTGGCCAAGACTCATCAGGTGCATCATCAGGTTCAGCCACCGGGCTGTCAGAGTTTGGTGGGGTCGGGCTGGGGTACTCATTCTCTGACTGTTGGTTTTTCTCCTTTTCTGGGCTATCGTTTTCTAACAAAGTTGGGGCCGTGGTTGTGGTTGCAGCTGTGATTGTGGCTGTGACCGGGGCTGTGGAGGTGGAGGTGGGCGTGGGAGTGTGTGTGGGTGTGGGTGTGGGTGTGGGCGTGGGTGTGAGTGTGGATGTGGGTGTCGAAATGGGATTGGCAGCAGGAGTGGGAGTAGAGGTTGGAGCAGTGCTGGGAGCAATTGAATCAGCATTGTTCAAGGAAGTGACAACCTGCTCAATTTGTTTTTCATCTACCTTTGGTTTCACTGTTTCTTCTACTTTATTGGTATTGGGACCTGATTCTGGTGCCAGTGCAGATGCGGTAGAGGGACTAGGACTGCTTTTTAACTCAGTCTTTTCAGCAGAGGAAGCTGGTGCACTAGTATTTTGAGAACCATGGGCTGTAACAGAGCTGGGAGTGGGAGCGGGAACACTGACAGATGGGACCACTGTTTTGTCTTTCAAATTGTTTCGGGACTGTTGGCTTGAACTACCCAAATTAGACTTTGTCGGGCTCCATATACTTCCATATTCCTTTATACTATTTGAGATATTGTTTGCTTGAGCCGCCTTACCAGAATCATGAACATTTGCACCCGCCAAAGAGGTACAGACTTGGGCCTGGGTTTGGTTATTGCTCGGCAATTTGGCACTATTTGCAGTTGAAGACCCTGCATTGCTTTCATTTGCACTACTACCACCAGGTACTGTTAAAGGGTTGGTTGGATTAGTTTCAGCCGAGACCTTGAGATTTTTGGGTAGAATGTCTGATAATAGTAAAGAGTTGTCTTCACTATCTATCATTAACCAAACCTTCAGTGTAGGAGGGAAGTAACTCGACCACTTGCCTAACTGTTGTAAGGAAAATGGGCCCTGAATGTTTCCCGTGGGGTCCCTATAATGCCACACCTTTTCACCACCTGCAGCTTCTGATGATGATGCAGCTTCAGGTGGTACGCCGAATTGTGGTCCAGAATTAGAACCTGTACCTATTTCACCGTTATTTTTAGATTGCTTGGCACTTGTTGACCCAGAGGGATCCTTTGCCTCCCGTCCCCTTCTTCTAGAACCACCCTTGTTTCTTCCCCCGTCTGTTCATGTAGATTTTTACGGAGCATTGGTTAGAAAAACAATATAGATAGATAACAAGGGAAAAATTGAAAAATTATGGATGTTTACCAGGCTTGTGCATCTCGGCAGTTGGTACATCTCCAGATTTATAGGTGGGGTCCATCTGTGGGTCACTGTGCACAATAGGGACTTCATTCAATCGACGTTCTTTTTCCTCAGGAGTGTTTAACGCCTGAAGTTTTTCAACACACTCCCTGAGCGTATATTTTGGTTAAGGGCCACAAATTTATCAAATACAACAATGATTGATAAAACAGATTAGAAAATATATATACATATAAAATAAAAATAAAATGGCAATAAAAGAGGATATTCTTTTCTGCGGCCAGTTTCACTGGCACGGTCCCGCAGGTGGCTTAATCGCTGCTTCTCAATCTCTATCAGCTGGCAGACAAAAAAAGAAAATGTTAGATACTAACTTAAATGACAAAACCTCTCAAATGGGGAAAACAATTATCGAAAGACTATAGAAATAATTTATTTTATTTCATTAAGTTAGACATCAAATATTTCTTATTAAGGATTGCTTTGTGTAAATTGAGTAAACCTTGGTACTTCAACCCCTACTTATATCAAAGAATGGCGCCATAATTTATTGTTTCAACCATGCCTACATTTAGTCTAGTGCTTGTGCAAGACGCAATACACAGAACAAATACCGCCACAGCAACATCCAGATCCAGATTTATAGTTGCACTATACCAAAATACTAGGGTTTCAATGTGTCTCTTGCTTTTCGGAAGGACAAAGGAAAGTTGGCTGAATCATCATAAAAGAGCTGAGAGCAGGTACTAGGAGTAGAACTAGGGTGTTCATAAGCTCACCAAGCTTGGTGAGCTTAACCCCAAAACCTATAGGATTGACTTCAAATGACGAATCCAAACAGTTGAAACCGATCTATTTCACGAGTGATGCGTATACATGTAACATTTATAATTTTCGAATTAATTTAGTATAAAGTCAAACGGTAAAAAAAAAAAAAAAGGTTTATGAATTCATTTTTCATCATATTTTGACACTTTACTTAATAATAAATTAATTAAAAATATTCTGCATGTAAACATCACTCGTAAAGTAGATCGGTTTCAACAGTCTAAATTCGTCGTTTGAAGTCAATCCGTTAGGTTTTGGGGCTAAGCTCACCAAAGGGCTTGGTGAGCTTAAGAACACCCTAGTACTACTCCAGGTACTAGGGTGTGTCTTAACCCAAATTATATATTTTACTGGTAATTTACATTGTTCTGATCAGCCAGTCAAAGCAACAAGCCAGCTAGCCCTGAAAGCTAATGTAAACAACTAAAAAAAACTATACCAAGAACACTAATATGGACAGTAAAATCAATTAATCGAATTCCAAACCCAAAGAATCCCAACAGAGTCAAATTTACTAATTAGAATTCCCATCTCAACAGTCAAATTTACTAATTAGAATCCCCATCTCAACACCTATGAAAATAACTATACTACCCAATGACTCGTACAATACATCAAAACACAGTAAAACAAGCAACCAAAAACACTGAAGGAGACTGTAGCAGGCCAGCTAATCTAAACCTCTCTAAAATGAACCAAGAATTTTTTCACTAATATTATCATAAAGATAAAATATACCTCTTTAATTCTCAAAAATTTTAAGCTCCTTGCTTTTTCCTGTACTTCTCCCTAAAATTGGATACTCATCATTAGGAAAGAAACTAAACAATATGAACCAACAGTGGGATAGCTGGGGAAAAAATAACAAGAAATAGTACCACTTTTAATGGAGCCATAAGGCCGCATATGATGCTCTGTCTTAACCTCTTGCATTCCTCCTAGGAACATCAAGGGCAAGCAAGTATTAGTAGAAAACAGAGAGCAACACGGGAGGTTCCAGAACTTGGATTATGCAAATTTAGCAAGTACAAATATTGCCTACATAGTTGCATGTGTCCGGAATGTGTGCAGCAATTTTGCTTTGATAGTGATGTTCTAACAGCTGCTATTAATTTATCAGCATTATTTCTTATCTTAATAATACTTACAGTGCTGTAACTATCCTAAATTTCATTAATTAACAGAAACAGCTCTTCGGCGTCAATGAAACAGATAAAATTAGCAACATGGTATATCACTTGGAAGGAAATTATACACCGTTGCATGTTTCCAAAATGCATGCATGCAGTTTCACTTTCGTAGTGATGTTCTCAACAGCTCCTATTAATTTGACAGGTGGCATTTCTTATCTTTTAATAAATTTATAATGACATAACTATCCTAAAATGTCAATACTTCATTTAATTTGACAACAGCTTCTCTCAATGGAACCCAATAAAAAATAGCAGCATGGATATATATATTACTTGGAAGGAAATTAAAATTCTAACCTCACTAAATTCCTGGTTGGAGATGGCATCAGCAGTGATAATCTCTTTCTTGTCTAAATTGAATATCTCTAACATAAGGTCTGTCATCTTCTTACCAACTTTATACTTCTCTCCAGCTTTGCTTGTCCCTTCACAAAAAAAAATTTGGAAACATTTTGGCTCAAGTAAATAAATATCATGCATAAAAGACGTACATAGTCAACATGTCAGGTTCGCAAAGTTATATCCCGAAAGAAGGCGAATTCTCTTAATTTAGTTATTTTGTGGGTTCAGGTCACATAGATCTTACCAACAACTTTAACAAGTCGATACATGTCTTGTTTCTGAACCACACCAGGGATACGTATCCGCACAAACGCACCCACAACGTTCTCCTTGAATTTCTCAACATCATCAAGCAACTCCTCCATTAAGCCACGACGCAAGTAAAGCAAACCAATGTTATGCATGTCAATCGCTGCATAGTCCCCAATATTGACATTTATGGAATTCTCTGGAATTTTTGGCCTCTTCCTCCTCCGGCCTGACACTGATTTTGGCGTCACACCACCGGATTCACCATTCTCTACCTGACCCAAATTGAGGTTGTTTCCACCATTCGTAATAGCTTGCGAGGTCTCTTTCACGAGAAAATGCAACTCTATCAGTTTCAGCATCTCAAAATGGGCAACACGTGGTTTGCCAAAAAGGCGCAGGAGCCTGGGGTCACAGATGATCTGGCTCTTCTTGCGAGGGTCCCGCAGATTATTCTTTTTTATATAATCAAGAACAAGAGCTTGCACATCGTATTGGGTCACATATGACCTGTTTCCATCTCTCATGTGCCCAACAAAATCTAGCATGTCGGGAGTTGCCCACTCAGTACCATCAAGAAATGGCATCACTTTTATTTCTATTTCCTTGGAAGGTGTCAGATCCTGCGCTCTCTGGGCTTTCTGGGTTTTTTGGGCCTTTTGGGCAGGCCTTCCACTACCCGGTGCAGAGCTTTTAGTGCTCTTTCGACCCCGTTTCTTTCCCCTGTTGCCCTTCTTATGCCGCACCGATGAACCATCAGAACTAGCATCCAAATCACTATTGGCATCATATGAGTCGTCAGTAGAATCAGTTTTGGAGGTCGAAATGACATTCGGGTCCCACCGCTCCTTGGCAATTTTGAGCTCTTCTATCGTTAGAGACAAGTTGTCTTTAAGCTCAACCCAGTAAAGCTTGAACAAGTACTCCCAGCTATTCTTGTCATCAAAATCCACTGGAACCTGCGCAATAAATTAAGTAGACAGATAGGCATCTTAATTTAGGCTTTGACAAAAATAGTTTCCTTATTATGTACATAAATAAAGAAAAATAAATAAGTATCACCTTTTTCTCTATGTTATTATCCTCTATCAAAACAATAGTTCCAAAGCATGTGTCACAGAAACCCTTGCTCCCTCTGACACGGAAAAACTTGGCACCTTTAAGGCATCTTCTGCATGACGAGTATGAACACGTGTAGCACATAAATTGTGAATTCTTTTGGCACATGCTACAAATATGCCAACCTGGCATGAGAAAAAAATTACTTTATTAGGTACAAGATGTACGTTTTCAACATTAAAATGCTGTCTTAAAAACTAATGGAGTAACAATCTAGATATAATTTTATTCACAGACATAAATAGATGGCGTTTGTGTGCAGAGCTACAATCTGTTAGCAGCTTACCAAAGTTTCAAGCATTAGTGTTTTCTCAGCATTCTAAAATTCCCTTGCTTATTCATCTAAAAGCACATTTGCCATTACTACATTACATCAGTTGCCATAACTGTCCACTGTCAATCTTTTCGTAAACAAATTGAATTTGGTTCATTTTTGTTACCAAAATACCCTTGATGTCAGGTAAATCTGCTGCTCTCGCATGAGATTGGTAACCAAATAACTACTCACGCAAACTTTTCACATTGCACCCATAAAGTGACAAAACATGAGCGTTATAAAGCTCTAGATTGTTACAGCTTTTGTAATAACAGGCATGGCATGTGCGAGTTTGCTGCAATATACGAGTATGATTTCTCTTCAAAGTGATAAACCCCAAAATTGTAGACAATGAAAAACTTACCACAGTTCCACTTGCCCCTTGTTTTGAAAAATGCCTCGTCCCGATGAATGCAAGAAGGATGGTATACCTTTGGACAACCCCTACACCAGAGAAAAGTAATTATCTTCAGCTAGAAAAAAGTCGCAGTAAACAAAGAAAAGGCAGTAAATCCTCCTCTTTGCAATGGAATTAAGGGAAGAACACAGAGAATATAGAATCTATATTATAGGTATGGTTCATTTCTGATTTCAATTCCATTATCACTTCTCTCTTCACTAATATTCAAACCCTAACAGTGTAAACAGTGGCAGAATCAATCATGTACCTCTTATCACAAACTACCAAATTACCCCCGTCGAAACATATAAAGCAAACCACCTCCTCCTCCTCCTCGTCTCTCTTTCTCTTCCTTGACGACCCCATCTTAGCTTCCACGGCGCTCTTAGATGCAGCACCACTCTTAGGCGCGCCTCCATTCTTAGGCGGTCTCCCTCGCCGCTTTTTCACCGGTTCAGTCACCTCAGCAACTAACGCGTCACCTACGCCGACACCAGCTAAAGTGGTATCCAACTTGTCACTCTCCTCCATGATCGATCCAAGAAACTGCGAATTGTCCACTGCGAGCTGTGAAATGGTCGACTCAGTTACAGGTACAGTAGCTGATACGGTCTCTGGGGGTGGAGGAGGTACCGGAGGTTCGATCGGAGGTTCCATTAATGCAATGGAGAGATGGATCTAGGGTTTGGTGGAAGAAAAAAAAAAAAAAAAAAACCCTAGAAAGCCAAGCTTTCGTCTAGGTTTGTTCTTCTTTGCCTGACTAGTATATTTTGTTTTCTTTCATTTTTTTGGGTTTATTTTAAATTTTTATTTTTCAAGGGGCGTGGATGAGCTCAGGTGTCAGGTCAGACGTGGATGGGTTCCGTAAATGGGAAAGCACTTTATTTAATTTAGTGGAGCTTTTCTTTCGTTTTTTCAGCTGCGAGCTCGAGCGCGAGTCCACTGACTCACTCAGCGCTCGTGAGGAGAAAAGCGGAATCCATATCCTCTGAGGTAACAGAATATTTCTGTTTCTACTTGGACCGTCCGATCGGAATTCGGACCAATCTGGACCGAGGTGAAACGCACGGGAAGCTTTACTCTTCGTGCAGATTCGGATTGCACGGTCTGGATCCGAACAGAAATATTCTGTTACCTTAGGCGATACGAATTCTGGAGAGAAAAGCGTAACTGTGTAAGCCACACTCGTCGGAATTCTATCACCTAAAGTAACTCAAATTTTATGTTTAAATCCAAACCGCCAGTCTGTTTTGGCACGGATATTAAAGGATCCCGGTGCATTCCACCTAGAGCCGGATTGGCCCGGGTTCTGATCGGACGGTTCGGATCTAAACTTAAATTTTGAGATGTTACAGGATATGGACTGCGTAAGCCACACTTGTGGGAATTCAATCACCTAAAGTAACTCAAATTTTAGAGTTTGGATTCAAACCATCAGATATGTTTTGGCACGAATATTCAAGGATCCCGGTGCATTCCACCTTAGGCCGGATTGGCCCGGATTCTGATCGGACGGTTCTGATCTAAACTCAAAATTTGAGTTACTTCAGAGGATCCGGACTGGTCGTGAGACAAGACGACTAGGCAAGGATGAATGTTGGTTGATCCAGGTGCACCGCATTATAAAGATTCGTAAAAGGATGAAATGTGGGTCCCAACATTTTATTGGGGCTGTGAGCTGATTTCTGATCTCATGTCAAGTCCGTGCTGTACTGCTGTCCAGTGAAGGCGAAAGGACACGTCCATTGTCTTTTTGAGTGACGTTGATACGTACGCAAGCAAAACCGACACGTTGCGTGAGAAAAGGAGATTATAGTATACTACGAAGTAGGAATTTTCATCTATACCCCTTAAAAACATGAAAATTGTGTATTACCTTCATAATATCATATTTATCCTTCTAAAGTTCTAATTGATTTTTTTCAAGGAAAAACAATTTATTTTTCTACTTGAAGGCTAAATATTTCTCTTAAACATGCTAAGTATTTTTAATTATTTTAATTATGAGCAAATGGGTCCTTTAAAAATTTTAAATGCTTTAACAAAAAAGTCAATAAATTGAGTAAATTTATGAGTTTGTGAAATTTAGAAGGGTAAATATGATATTGACAATTTTAGACAGGGAAGTAATTTTGAGGTTTTTGAGGGGCATACGTGAAATTCCCCCGATTTTAATACAATTAGCTCAGATGATAATAATAATTTTACGTGAAATTTGAAATTCAACATCAATTAAAATCTATAAAGAAAACTTAAACCCTTTGTTCTGTTATGCACACATACCTCTTGTGGTGTTCATTTATGTTAATTCAATTAATACTTATGCTTTTATGCATATATATGCCTTTCCGTACTTCAGAGCAGTGTTGTAAATAACGGTATATGCTCATCGGACGAACAGAGTACCGTCAAGCGATTAATCGAAAATAATTGATCATAATCATAAATAATCAGTCGATTAGTCGGAAAAATCTATAACAGTTTGGTCACTGCCAACGACTAATCGACTAATTAATCAGCCTAAAAGGATGTTTTTTACAACACTGCTTCAGAGTACAGTGTTTATGTCTACAAGTTTAACTACCTAAACTTGTTTATTTATTATTATAGTTATAGTATATGGTGTTTACATTTGTCTAAGTATAAATATTTATTAATGAATACTGACGACTTATTATAAACATCGTCAACAAGCCAGTAATTATAAAGAAAACATATTTTAGACTTATATGTACTATCAAACATTTAACTTGTATAGTTAGTTCAAAATTAATTTGGATTTTGCACAAAAAAATAATTAATATGGATCGATTAATCGGTAAGATGAAGTTGTGCCCAAAATAACATGAGCAATGTTTGATCATTATTTAGCGAGTTAGATTGTTAATTTAATATTGGATATGTATGTAAAATAGTTATGTATTTTTTGTGATTAATGAAAGATGGCAAAAAATGACTTAAAAATAAAAAAAAATTGCTAATATTTAAGGCAATTTTTTGTCATCTTTCATAAATCATAAAAAATTGTAAGAAAATTTCAAAAATAGTAAAAGTTGGTATTCTACAGGTTCATTATATAATCAATTTATTGAGATACTTAGATCGAAGTTTGAAGTTTATACGATAGGTTTTTTAGGCAGTAGCACGGAAAGACTTGTACTATCCATGTCACCTAAGCCTGATTAAAAAATAATTATGAAAAAGGTGAAAGAATTATAATAAATTCATATCTAATCGAAACAAACTTCCCAGACTCAAATGCCAAAAAAAAAAAAAGATTACATTCAAACATGCCATTTGAATAGAAGTAGAAAAGCAAGAAAAATATAATTGACAAGAAAGAAGTCCATAAAAGTTCACACGAAATCAAGTAATTAATTAAGTAAGAAATTTATTTATAGAGGTGGAAACTCCATCACACACTCTCTCACCCTTTTTTTGCTTTCTTTTTCACCTTCCCAATTGCTCTATTTTTTTTTCTTGTTTTTGGTAGCTTTATAAACCCATCAACTCGTATATGAATTCTAAATTTTGAACTAATAATTTTTTTTACAGTTTAATATTAAATGATGATGATGATGATAATAATAATAATAATAATAAATTGAATATAACTACAAGCTTTTGAAAAAATTTAGCGATAAATCTTCCATTGGATAATTTTTTCGATCAATAAATATTTATTTGCAAATCAACTTTATGAAATTTATTTTATTTTAATAGGGTTAATCAGAGCTGCATTGTTGAAGATAAAGAATGAAGGGACAACTAGAAAGATAAAAAAATTAAGAGACATCTAACAACGATTGAAATTTGAAAATTTACTAATTTTATCTTTTTTAGAATATTTAATTTATTGTATTAATAGTAATCAATTGGATTAGATACCTAATAAATTATTTGAAAGATAATATTATAAAATATTCCTAACGATTCTTTAAATCCTGTAACCTATAAATATACACTATATTGAAACTTAAAATAATAATCAAGTTTCTTTCAAATAATTCTCCATCTTTTTAAATTCTAACATGCATTAGTGGGAATTTTATGTATAGCTCTCAAAAATATTAGAATTACATATTTTACCTCTAAAATCCATAATATCATACTTACCATTCTAAATTTGAAAAACTCACAAATTTATCTAATTTATTGCTTTTCTATTAAAACTCATTTTAAATCTATAAAATATCCCTTTCACCCTTTATTAAAAAATTAAAAAATATGTAGGATGTGTACGAAAAATGTTTTGTCTTCTAATTGATCGGTTTTCAAGGACAAATAATTCATTACTCTACTTGTGACGTAGACACAATAACATTCAGGCATATACTTTCGCGTGCGTCACGAGTAAGAAAATTAATCATTTGCTCTCACAACCAACCAATTAGAAGACTATATTCCTCTTAAACACGCTACATATTTTTAATTATTTTAATAAAGGATAAATTGGATACTTTATTAATTGAAAACAAACTTTAATAGAAAAGTCAATAAATTGAGTAAATTTGTGAGTTTTTAAAATTTAGAAGGGTGAAAAAGAAACTATGAATTTTAGAGGGTAAATACATATTAATTTTGAGGTTTTTGAGGGGTATACTTGAAATTCCCCCAATTTTTTATGGAATTTAGGAATGAGGAGGTATCACAAATTTGAACGCAATTCCCTGGTCACCGTTGACTGTGGATTTGCTTTCCGACGTGATGGTCCAGGTCCAGGCACAATAAATAATTCTTCCCAAGTGGGCGGTGCTTCCTAATTAATCCTCACTAGTTGATTCAGTGGATCTACTTAACAGAGAAATAAATACAGCAATAAATTCAATAAAGAGGGATTAAAGTGGAAAGTGATAGTTTAAGGAAGAAAAGTAGAACTAAGGAATATTGCATTGAGTTAGTGGGCTTGTCAATCATTCTCCACCAGGCCTGTCTAAAAAGCTGAGCACTTTTCAAAGAGATAACTGAAAATAAAAATAAAAATTATTATTCGCTAATGAGTTGTTGGATAACAAGAAATTAAGAGTGAGAGATTAAGAACTTAAGAAGTTCTAAGGAACCATTATTCGATTGTCTTAATATGTGAATGAAAGCTAAGAAAACTAAAGAAATGGGTAGATGTGTCTTAAAGTTCAGACAGAGAATTAAGGTATGGAAAAAATGAGGCTAAAGGAAGCTAAAGAAAGTGGATTAAGTCTCAGGGATGCTTGATTCATTGTTGCCGAACAACCCCAGTGTGTGTATTGCATATAATTTTGTTGTTGTTGCATTATCACTTTATTGTTGTACTCCATTGAGTGTGAATTGTGTTAACTATGCGTAGCGCAGTTGGTATGATATCATGTTTCTCTTATGGAGAACCTAGGTTTGATTCTTGTCTGAAACAAAAAAGGGATATGGTGTGTGTTACCTACGGACTGTAATAAAAAAAAGAGTGTGAATTATGATGTTTATAATTTTTTAATGTAGCGGCTTTCTGTTGATTGATATAAGAGGATCTTCATATGAAAAATTCATTAAAAATTAGAAAGCTGATAACAGTACCCACGCTACAATACCCGTATTGTACCCGCACTATAACTATCATAACTATATGGGGGGACCGCAAAAACGCCAGCACATAATTTTTTTTATAAAGTATTAATACATATAAAATGAAGTATTTATATCTATGAGGTAAATAATTTTTACGTAAATAATTGTCTCCCAACCAAATCTCTTAAACGTACCCGCACCATAAATACTTGTGGGTACCACTTAAACTACATGAGGGGACCATACACGTTTTTAGAGGTAGATTTTTTTTTCTCCGTTCAATCTTGTCTATATTTCTGACAATCTGTGAGGAATTTTGCGAATCTAAAACTACGAACGTCTTTTACGCAATTTACTCTTTCAAATGAAATCCATGATGACATACTTTCGGGCTCATCGCCACACAAGTATTTATACTTCGGCGTGCAAGTATTTGTTCATATATTTGCAAGTATTTTTTACATATGACACTAGATGACGTCTGAAAGTATTAATATCAAGTACTGCAAGTATTTATACCTATGTGGTCCACTTTTTTTTTGTTAGAGGAAGGTTAACGTGGGGATGATTGGGTAAGGTTGATGCGGTGATACGGGGTCCCAATTACTTCATTAGAGGAATGTTGACACGGGACGATTGAGAGACTGAAAAGGGGATGGTCATAACAAGTTACGCATCAAAGTATTAATATCTTATTTTTCAAGTGTTAATATCTTATCTTCAAAGTACTTATATCTATGAAAGTTGATGCGGGGATGAGTGCGGGGACTGAGAAAGGGGACCATATAATTAGTGGAGATCATAGATGAAGAGTGTTGCAGGAATTTAGAATAATAATTAGTGGGGACCATATAATATCTTTTTAGAATAATAATTAGTGAGACCATATAATTAGTGGAGACCATAGTACATAATTTCTCTAAATGAGGTGCGAAGATTTTGGAGGTACAAGAGTGAGAGTACTCAAATAATTTTTCATAAAAATTAATTATAGCTGTATATAAATTATGGACCTTAAAATTTTTTAACCCTTTCTATTTCAGAAGTTATGTTTTAATTTCTTCTGAACTTCAATTTAGAAAGTTTTCTTAATAAGAAATATTACTACTTTTGGTAATTAACGAATTTCTAATTGTTGGTCCATCCAAACATGTAAAAAAAAGGAGTTGCCAATTTTTGCTGGGACCCCTAAAAGTGTTTATAAAAGGCTGAAAGCTCTTCTTTCTTTCTTTTCTAGAAAGGCAAAGCTAGAAGGAAAAAAATAATAATATCCAAAGTTGCTTGCTTCTTTGGTCAAAAGGCGAATCAACGCACCGTGTTCTACTTCTTAATTAGGTTGCAGTTGCACTAATCTTAATTTATAGAATCAAATTAATTAATACCCTACAGTTGCGTTGAACCAAAAATTATCCATTAAATGAGTTTGGTGGAAGTGTGTGAGTTGCATGACTTGCATCCACGTTTATCACATTTTCACGTGATAACGATTGCATGCTATATATATTAATTAGATGCTATAGGGCTCAAATGCCGCATTGATTTATGCTCTAATTGTAACTAAATATTTTTATCTTTAATTTTAAAGTTTAAACAAACGATCCGAACCGCTGAACATGATGTCCACGTTTAAATATGATTGGTGACCAAAGTTTATATTTTTTGGAAACAATTTACTATTTTTTAAGACAGGTACAAAATAACTATTTTTCAGAAAATTATGGATCATCTAAAAACAATTATTTTGTACCTATATTATAAAATTGTAAAAAATTTCCAAAAAATATAAAATTTGGTCTCAAATCATATTTAAACGTGGATATCATGTTGAGCAGTTCGGATCGTCTGTTTGAACTTTAAAATTGATGATAAATATTTTGGGATACGATTGGAGCATGAAGTAATGGGGCATTTAAGCCCTCCTCTTTTATATTAGCAATTATAAAACTAAAATGCTATGGCAATAATTATCAATCAATTATTTAATTTATCATTTGTCAACGGAGTTCATGAGTCTAATAAAGTTAATAATCATATATACACTAAGAAAGAGAGTTGCAAATCTAGTTATCTCAAACACTATATAACCAATTTTTTTTTTTTTTTTGTTAATACCAGTTCTTAAACAAGAAATTTTATTATTGTTAAGTTATCGCATGGTTCGGCATTTACATTGAGATCCTTGAATTATGCCGTTATTATCACGCTCGCATTGAATACTTTCTTAAGCTTGATACTTCAAATGGTGATTTGTAAAAATCTATAATTTAAAGGGCGAGTTTATGCAAATACGCATTAATTGTTTGACATTGTTTTTGCAAATTTTAAGTATATCCAGCATCTTGTTAAAATTTAATTAATCAGGTAGTCGCATAAGCATATGTCATAGAGAAGGAAATTAGTTATGCTGTTACGTGTGTCGATCACGTGACTATCTTTCACCATCTTAGTCACGTCACGTCACGTCGCGGAAATCAACTTGGTCACGTCATGTCACGTAAACTGACTCGGTCACATCACGTGATACGTTACGTGACCAATACATGACCAATATTTTAACATTATTGTTAATTATAATTTATTTTGTAATAATTTATTATTTTTTGATACATTTTATTATTATTTTTTCTGAACTAACTTAAACATAAAAATAATAATTAAACACAATTAGTCACATCACACGAATATTTAAACATTTTGTTATTTGTTATTATTTTCACCGTGACCACACGTGACGTGACTGTCTTCCATTATTTCAATCACGTTACGTCATATCACATAAAACTAAATTTTAATCGCGTGGCGTGATGTGACCGGTGTAATAGTCAATCATGTCACTTTTTCCTTCTCTAAGCAGTCCATCTAGGTAATCTAACGGGCTCATTTGAATGGGTTTAAATCAATGAAATTTTGGGCTTTCTTATGGGCCGATTTAAATGATGAAAATATTTGTGCGCCGTCTAAGGAGGTGTTTTTCAGAGATGAAAATTTATTTCGTTACAAAACAAATTAATTTTTTTTTATTTTGATTACTCAATATGAGTAATGTATTTTTTTAGTTGGATTTGAACAATTTTTCTAGTTCTTTGTCACTGGAAGAGAAACTTTGATGCTTGAGCATCCTCGTGTCACTGGGGACGCAGCTAGGATTTTTATCATGGTTAGTCAAATTTTTTTACTGATATGACTAGTGGATTGCGAACTGTCATGATTTAACCAATTCAGACTGTGAATTGTCCATAAGTAAAAAAAAAAATTCTCTAAGTATAAGCCAACAATCCAATTATACATGAATCTATATTTAGTTTTTAAAATCCACAAATTGATAATTACCTACTCATAATTCAACATGGCTCTGCCACCGCGTGTCACTCACCATTTAAGGCGTGTCTTGTGTCAACTTTGTTTTTGTTAAGCTCAAATCATTCTGTATAAATTATTATTAAATGCGACTTGTACATAAACTTAAATTTGTGCTGTGTGGATGCAAAAAAAAAATTGTGCTGTGTTAATATCTAAAACGGTAGCACACATTGATTGGACGATTTGGAGTGACTATTTGCAGAGTGCGTATCCTCTGAGATATCTCAATTTTTGCGTGACCGACGTGTCCGGTGCCTATTCGAGGATAGAGCAGGGAGCTAGTATTATTTTTGCTTTGAGATTCGTGCAGAACTTATTTGAACAGTTAAATTTCAAAAAAAAAACACGCAAAAGTTGAGATATCTCAGAGGATGCGAATTCCTATTTGCATCCCCTCTAAATATATTAATTACCATTTAATGTAGGAATTTCATGATCTGTTGCTCATGAATCTATCAAATTAGAAAAAAAAAAGATGCATATACAAAACTACTATGAATTATTTACAGCTCCGGATACTGAGATGAAAAAAGCAAATTATTATGAATAAACCTAATATAAACTCAATTTGGCGAGCTCAAGTCCACTAATACTTTTTTTCCTGAACAGTTTAAGTTCGGATAAAGATTTTAACAGAGCAGTTTTGGCTTTGTGCAGCGCACGGACCATATGCAGTGTTATTTTGATTCTATAATTCGTGCGCTGCACGAAGTCAAAATTATTCTGTTAAAATGTATACCCTAAGTTTACCATGATTGGTTGAAAAGTTGCCAGATTGGATTCTTCTCTTTGGCTGATATATATTAATTATACACTGTGGTGGAGCTATCATCAAACAACAGTGAAAGGACAGCACTTAGGTGAGGACACAAATAGATTTATTTTCAACTCATAAACTCCCCAAAATTTAATTTCCCTGAATTTTATAATGTTTCGGAAAATTTTCGACCTTAAAAAGGCATGGGCTATGTGTTTGTCATGACTGATCACTGAAAACTGAAATAAATTAGTAATAAAGAAGTGTATTTTATAGTAGTCAGATGTATATATATTTTAATTTTTGTGGAAAATTTCACGAAGAACTTGATAATAACAAAATAAATTAGTAATAAAGGCGACACACAAGTAATGCCTGCGTATTCTCAAAATAGCAAAATTCAAAAAAGAAATTCACAGTAAAATCTTAAAACGGTATGTAGAAATCTTCTGTGTCCTATCAAGGAGCGACACTCTGACAGAGGCGGAGCCAATGTTTGACAAGGGGGGACAGCTGCCCACCTCTAGATTTCATTTTTTTTTTGAATCTGTATTACTACTTAATTGTGCCCACTCTGATTTATTGTTTGTCCAACCCTCTGATGGACCTGACCGAATTACACAATAACAGCCCATAAAAGCATTATTTATGGGTCTGTATTATAAAAACATTATTTTCTGCACACTCTTGACTCAAATTTTGGCTACGCCACTGGACACTCAGATATAGTGGGGTTGTTCGGCAACACCTCTTAATATGTATTAGGATTAAGTCTTAAGGAGACTTAAGGAATTGATGTTCTGTTGTCTTAATTGTGAGTGATAGATAAATAAGTTAAAGGAAGGAGTAGAGGTGCCTTAAGATCCGGACAGAGAATTAAGATCCGGATAAAAAGAGACTAAAAGAGGTGATCTTAATCCGTGTTAAGGAACCGATGTTCGGCACGAGTACAGCTAAAAAAGCTAAATGAGGCTCTTTTAATCTTAAAGAGGCTTAAGGAAGCCTTGCCGAATAACACCACTCTAAGAACCTGCTAATATTAAAAAAAAAAAAAAAAAATTCAATGCCTATTTCTTATTTTTAAATGCTTACTATAAAAATTCGAGGAGTCATGAGGCCCTAACTAACACATACAATGGCATGAAAATTTGAACCAAAGGTCTCAGTGGACCCCATTAGAAGAAAAACAGAGAAACCATGGCCGTTGCTTCGATGCAGAGCCCCAAATCAGTTCTGGCCCACATATTACTTGGGCTCTCTCACCTTCCCCTTACTAGAGCCTCAAAAGGGGCTTAAAAAATCTCTCAACCAAGAGAGAAGAGACACATCCAAGACCACAGATCTCGATAAATCACACACGTGGCGAGGATCTAGTGGCCATGCCATCTTAGCCTCAACTGGCCCATCTTCAGCAATCCACCCATAACAACTCTACACTAACACCAGCATTTTCTGCTTCATTGCAACAAATACAATTTCTTTATTTTCACAGCAAACTCTTAAATTGCTAGATGTTGCAATTATAAGAATTGCAGAGGAGATGAAGCCGAAACACTATAAGTAGACCACCAGACTTCGCCTAATGACCATGCCTTAAGCTCTTCAATCAAGAAAAGGAGATAGAGAGAGAATACAAGTACTACTACTACTAACCAATTCTCTAGCTATCTCCTACACGCAATGGCATCAGCATCTTCCCTTTTCAAATCATCTCTAGTGGTTGGGAAATCGGGTCGGGTTAAGCCCCAAACCTGCCGGGCAGCTACTCTGACAGTTCGCGCTTCATATGCTGATGAGCTCGTCAAGACCGCGGTATGAATCCTTCTATGTTATATTTAATACATATTAATTGGTTTTAAACCGAACCGAGAGAGTTCGGATTAAACAGTTCAGTTAGTTTTAAAAAACCGGTTTAATTGTTCGGTTTGGTTTAGAAAATTTAAAACCGGTTAGACAGAACCGACCGAAACTTTAAATCCGTCCCTGTCCGAACCAAACATTTAAAAAAATTCAAAAATTACGACATAATGTATATTGCTTAGTTTGATTGTTTAACACCGGTTATACCGAACCAAACCAAATTATTAAATCCATCCTAAAACAACTCAAAAAATTAACAAGAAATGTTTAAATTTATGATTAATCTTCTTATTTCGGTTCGGTTTTAATTCAATTGATAAGTTTATTTCAGTCGGTTCGGTCATATTTTTGAAAACCAAATAAAATTTTAACTTGCCTATTTTAGTTCGGTTTTAACCAAACCAAACCAATAAACACCCCTACTTGCTCTTGTTATTGTTTGTTTATTATATCTTATAGGTAGACATTATATTGAAAAATTCAAAATCTCTTTGTTCTGTCAGTAACTGGCCTGTTAGAATAGACACAGACAGTTCGTCAGATCATAAGATCAAGAACCATTATGGTTCCAAACTTCCAATTATGATTTTTATAATTAACTTATATCTTATTGCAACAGAAAACAATTGCATCTCCTGGCCGTGGTATCTTGGCCATGGACGAGTCAAACGCAACATGCGGGAAGCGTCTGGCCTCGATCGGGCTAGAGAACACCGAGGCCAACCGCCAGGCGTACCGCACTCTGCTCGTGAGTGCACCTGGGCTTGGAAACTACATCTCCGGTGCCATTCTCTTCGAGGAAACCCTCTACCAATCTACCACTGATGGTAAAAAGATGGTTGATGTGCTTACGTCTCAGAACATTGTTCCCGGTATCAAAGTCGACAAGGTATGCTGCAAGTTATCATCTTTTCTGAAAAGTCATGAAAAAATGTTCATTTTGTAAAAAAGAAACATGATAATTTTTTTTATAATACTGAATTATTGCATCTGTTTACATTCGAATCCAGTGTTGACAAATACATAACAACTTAAAATTATCCTTCGTGTTTTGAAGTTTTGGTAAGCTAATTAAGGTAGAGTATTTGACAACAATTGAAATTGATTTTTTTACAGTACTTTAAACCGAATCTAAATTATTTGTTTTGTTCAAACAGGGTTTGGTTCCTCTTGCCGGTTCAAATGACGAGTCATGGTGCCAAGGTCTGGATGGGCTTGCTTCCCGCAGTGCCGCATACTACCAGCAAGGTGCCCGCTTCGCCAAATGGTATTAAAATAATCAAATAAATCAAATAAATCAAATAAATCATGTCAATCTTTATCATACCATTTCTTCCCTGTTATTGTAGCTCACTAATTTTTTTTTTTTTTTTTTAACCCAATAGGCGCACAGTTGTGAGCATTCCCAATGGTCCATCAGCCCTCGCCGTGAAAGAAGCTGCTTGGGGTCTTGCCCGTTACGCAGCCATTTCTCAGGTTCAAATTTAATATTAATTCCATAATCATAACATTCTTCATCTCAGTAGTCAGAATAATCTGGTAAGGCACACAGTGAAATCGAAAACAGCTTGTGGATAAACCAAAACAAACCTGATCACTTGCTTGCACAAACTGTGCCCCAAAAAACAAAAGCTTCAACTGGTATCACCTTTTTCTACTCATAACTTGAGAGGAAAATAGTACCAGTGCAAAATAGTGAATTATTGCACATAGTCGGGAGCAAAGCCAGACTTTCAAGTTATGGGGATCAAATTATATAAATTTTTCATGCTGAGTATGAGGATCAATTTTACAGTACTCGTAGCATTTTATTCTGAAATATATTAGAAAATCATATATAAGCACAAATTTTTTGAAAATGTATGGTCTCAGGATAACGGCCTAGTACCGATTGTGGAGCCAGAGATCCTCCTAGATGGCGAACACGGTATTGACCGCACCTTCGAGGTGGCACAAAAGGTGTGGGCCGAGGTTTTCTTCTACTTGGCAGAGAACAATGTTATGTTTGAGGGCATCCTCCTCAAACCCAGCATGGTTACTCCCGGTGCCGAGTGCAAGGACAGGGCAACACCTGAGCAGGTTGCCGATTACACTCTCAAGCTTCTTAAAAGACGAATTCCCCCTGCCGTCCCCGGCATCATGGCAAGTTTTCTCATCCTTAAACAACATTTATTGATAGTATAATTTATATAGAGTCAGGCTACGGTACTATGCATACCGCATATTGGTCCGTACTATGGATCAATATCTGCAAGTAAAAACATACAGTAAAAAAAAATTTACTGCCTATTTAAAAAGATAGTAAAAAATTATAAAAATTGTAAAATTTAAGTCTGCAAGTACATTTTCATATGGAGATCATGTTGAATGGTTGAGATGGAATGTTTGGACTATGAAAACGATGATATTGATCCATAGTACGGACCAATCTATGCTATGCATAGTACCATAGCCTCCCTTGTAATCTTATATATAGTCAAGTTTTGTCATCTTTTAACGCTTGATTGCAACCAAACTACTCACTTTGGATGCTTTTGGTTCCGCAAGACAAACAATTAATCATTTGGTTAATAAAAGTCCAATTTTCACATACAATCAACAAATATTTCTATTTGTTTTTGTTCATAATAGCAGGCTAAACAATTATCTAACCACGGTATGAAATGCAGTTCTTGTCAGGTGGTCAATCTGAAGTTGAGGCGACGCTGAACCTGAACGCCATGAACCAGGGCTCAAACCCATGGCACGTGTCCTTCTCCTACGCCCGTGCGCTGCAAAACACCTGCCTAAAGACATGGGGTGGTCGGCCAGAAAATGTGAAGGCTGCACAGGACATACTTCTGACACGTGCCAAGGCTAACTCTCTTGCTCAGCTTGGGAAATACACTGGCGATGGCGAGGCCGACGAGGCCAAAGAAGGCATGTATGTCAAGAACTACTCCTACTGAGCTCATGTTTAGAGGAGGAATTTGTCGAATTTGCGGTTTGTCTGTGTTGTTGTTTGAAATTCCTAGTTGTTAGATGGTGTTATGGCGATGCTTAATTTGAATAATGTTATTATCGCAGTATTACTTACTTCTAAGGGATGTTAAGTCCGCCTACTTTTTTTAGGTTGGGTATTTAATAATTACATATTATGAAACTTGTGAATTTGAATCAACATATGAATAGAGAATTTTTTTTTCTTGGAGTAAATGAATAGGAAATCTTTTTATTTTTATTTAGTAGGTTTCCAGTTGGAAAAATTAACTAGCCAATTAGTTTTAAATCTGAATTTTGATCACTAAATAAATAACAATTATATTAAAAATATAATCAAGAATATAATTAAAACTTTATTACCCGCAGCTGCAAATACGAACTAAAGCAACTTCCATCCTAAGCACATGAATAATTGGTTAAGACTGCCCCAAGTTACGCCGATATTCCTCTACCTGCGGGCGTAACTATGGTAGAGGTTGATATAGCTTCTTTCAACAATAGTAGCAAAATAATATTTTTACTATAAAGAAAATATTTTGTTTGTGGGAGAATAGAAATTGAATTTTATGAATTATAGAGCCAAGAGAAAGAGCAAGAGAGTATATGAATTATTGGATGATTTACTCTCCAAATATAGGCAAATAACATACACACAAATAAATCTGTGCATTTATGACAATTAAAATACCCATTCATTCTCTATTACTATTTCTATATATTAAAGAAAAAATAACGTTCAAATAGCTATTCATTATACTTCAAAATATGTAAGTCAAAGACAACTAATCAACGGATCAGAAATAAAATAATAAATAGCTATTCATGGCAATCAGAGAAATGAACGTTTCACCATTTCTATTAATGGCAATTAAGAGAATGAATGTCATTTAATTGTGCATCAATGAATCAAAAAAATTAATAGCTCCATAATTCATAAAGTTTAAAAACCGTTAATTTTAAAAATAAGTATTTATTTATATAAATTTTGTGTATTCAAAATATATTTCTAACATTTCCAGCAACTAGATATTATATACAAAAGAAGCCCAAGAGTTGGGAAAAAGAACATACAAAGCTTTTTTAATTTTGCGTAAGAATTCACATCTAATCCTTGAAATGAATTCAATTCGTAATCCGACCTCTCTTTATTTCCGTACTAAAAAAATTCTACCTTAAATTCTTCAATATTTACATATTCTTGTTTTCATGCACTTGTGGCCATTAATTTCACATTTATGCATCCAACACTCTTCAAAAGTATACACACAGTGGGTCTACATTTTGATCTAATATATAAAACAAAAATTCACCGAATAACTTTTCACTGTGCTAATTGATACTTTCAACACTTGTGTGTGAGATTCGGCTTTTTGTCTAATGTGATTTTTTTTTTTTCATAAATTGATTTAAGTGGTATAAATCCACAAATTTCTTTGAGCACACAAATACACTGCATAGTTATATTTACCCCAATTTATATCTCATTGTACAGAAAAATAGATCGTATCTTAAGATACAGAATTTTAGTCGATATTTGAATGGGGATTGTGCAATGGATTATAATAGAAATTATTGTAAAAATATTCACCTATGTGATTATTCCATTAATTAACTAGAAGCGCATTCAAGACAATTCTATGACATATTCACCACAATTTATTTCAGTGTTGTAAAAAGCATCCGTTTAGGTCGATTAGTTATTTATGGTGACCAACATAGATTTTCCTGACTAATCGGCCTATTATTTCCAATTATGACCGATTATTCTCAATTATTTTCAATTATCGCTTAACAGTATCCTGTTCGTCCGACGAACACATACCGTTATTTACAATTCTGAGTTTATACAATGAGCATCGGACACTAATAATGCCATTAATAGATTAAAAATCTAACTCTTTTGTGACTACTAATATTTTAGAACTAAGGTTATAGTTAAAGCAGCCAGTAAAAAACTGAAATAACTAGTTATCGTAAGCATGAAAAGGCTAAATTCAATATGTTTTTTTACTACATATATTGATAAAATACTTACCTAACTTCCAAATAGGATAGTAATCAGAACTATATATAATAGAATCGATTATTTGAATTCCGATGAGAAATTCACAATTCATTGATCATTATCGATAAAATACTAAAAAAAAGAATTGAGTGATTTAATCATAAAAAAAAATGGATTCATTAGATATGATCTCGATTCATTTTTTGATTCCGAGCCAATAAATTAATTGTCAATCTTGTCAATTGAGTAAATTGATAGTATAAAAAAAAGCTGTATTTACATATTGCCCCAGTTTTGTCCGAATCTATACTAACGAGTTTTTAGATAAATACTGGAAAAGAATTTCTCCATTTTTTTAAAGGAAGCTGACAGTAGGAATAGTTTAGTATAAATTGAAAATTTTGAAACTCAATCATGAACTTCTGACACTAACAATGCTGTGAATAGATTAAAAAAATCTAGCTCTTTTGTTGTCAGATACGAACGAGCGAAACAACAGCAGTGCTGTGTTATTTATAGTGATCAAGCACTGTAGGCTAGTCTTTGTCCCGCATGAAACCAATTAGATTCATCACCCCCAGTAGCTGCAAAACAAAAACAAAAAACAGGGATTATATTATATGATGTCAAATGACAGTATAGCTTTGATCAATAGGTCGTGACTTGTTACCTGCGCTTTTGCATTCAGATAGCCACAAATCAATGTTGTCAACAATCAGTTGTCTCACTTTTTTCACGGCATCTGGTGAAGTGCAATTACTCGCGTTGCCTTGGTATATAAACAGATAGTATACAATTCAGTAATCTGGTTTTGTTTTTAGCTTCAAAATATAAACCAAATCTATGAAAATTTCAATTACCTTCAATATTCAATGGCACCTGGGGACATCCTCTAAGATCGGTACCATGGCCACAGTTATGGCACTTAACCAGTAATGACGGCACTGGAACAATTCAACAAGTTAATAAAGAAAAGAAAAAAAAGGAGAAGCAAGCATTTTGATGTTCTTTTGCACACAAGTAGAACTAGGGTGCTCTTAAGCTCATCAAGCCCTTTGGGAGCTTAACTACAAAACCTATTGGAATGACTTTAAACAATGAATCCAAACCGTTAAAACCGGTTTACTTACATGAGTGATGTGTTTACATGTCGAATTTATAATTTTTTTACCTAATTTAGTATAAAGTCGAGTGGTAAAAAAAAAAAAGGTTTATAATACATTTTTTTACCACTTGACTTCAAACGCATCACTTGTGAAGTAGATCGGTTTTAACGGTTTGGATTCGTCTTTTGAAGTCAATTCGATAGGTTTTGGAGTTAAGCTCAATAAGGACCTCGTGAGCTTAATGCACACTACTAAAATTAATAAGAGAAAACTCACTTGTTTCTGATGATGTCTGTTTGGATGCATGGCGCCATGGGTCTTGTGAGCCATTGGTAAATATTATTCTTGAACCTATGCACATAAATGACATATGGTATTACAATGCTTCAATTTACTATGGAAAGAGAAGTTCAAGTTCAAGTGATATATAAATATATCTACCTGAAATTTTTGCACCGCCATAATAGATATTGGTCATGTCTACTTCAGGATAGACACCTTCTCCAAAAACGTTTTTACAAAGGTCCAAATGGTACCTGATGAAATAAATAAAGGTTAAAAAGATACAAAAGCAAAGCAAAAATAATTTGTAAATGAATTCAGCGTGGTAAATCTGTACAAAAGCACATAACGAACAAGAAAACTCATATATATATATATATATATACCTGGAATCTATCAGCTCAGAACGAACACTGTCATTTTTGGGGGCCACTTGAAAATACGCCACCTCAGTGCAAACTTGGTACCACCACAACCGAGCATCTATCAATAATATAATAATAAATAAAAATACATTCACTTTCGGAAATAGAAACTTTATCTAATTTTTAATAAAGAGCTCAATTACCAGTCTCGTCAGGAGTTGTGTTCTTCAAATATTGCTGATCATAAGTTGAAACTGAAACTCCAAAAGTGCCAATGTAATATTCTTTCACATAACGAGCATATGTTTCCTGCACATTCATGCAGAAGCAATTTAAGCTGATTATTGGTAGGGTAAATTGAAGTAAAGAAAAAAGAAACATGGCATAGGCATGAAAGCATGAAGAATTTCATGCACATGCTGAAACTGAAACATGTCAGTACAACATGTTTTATTAAAATAAGAGTGAGGCTACGGTACTATGCATAGCGCAGATTGGTCCGTACTATGGATTAATATCTTCATTTGCAAAGTTCAAACACTTGATCTGGACCGTTCAACATGATCTTCATATGAAAATGTACATGTAGACTAAATTTTACATTTGTTAGAATTTTTTTACTATTTTTTTAGATGGGTAGAAAATCATTACTTTTGTATGGTTTAGAATTTTCAGACCAAGTAATTTTCTACCTATCTAAAAAATAGATGAAAAAAATCTAAAAAATGTAAAATTTGATCTACAAGTACATTTTCATATGGAGATTATGTTGAACGGTTCAGATCGACATTTGGAATTTGAAATTGACTGATTACCAGTACGGACCATTCTGCGCTATGCATAGTACCATAGCCTCACTCAAAATAATTTGTGAACTTCAAAGAAAATAAGTAAAGAAGGAACGTACCACCAAATCTTGACCGTTCTTTTTGGCATCAACAATGGGGTTACATAATACATCAGGATTCCCATATTGAAACTGCAAACTCACATAAAATTAATAATTCTCGTAACATCTGTTACAAAATTAAATCCCGTGATTAAACAGGTTGCATGCATTGCATTACCGCTATTGCAGCAGCATCCGCCAGTAGATAAAGGAAGTCGACATTATTCTTTAGCTGAGCATCCAAAAATACAATAACAAAACAAAAAAAATGCAAGTTAATTTATGTGCCGGACTTATGTTATATTATAAGATAGGTGCAATAGAACTAGTACGGCTAGAAAATCTCAAAATACCAGATAACCTCTCCCTTCCCCATTTCATTTGAAAAATTCTAACATTAACCCTCCATCCCTAATTCTCTCTAATGAAAAGATGTTTACTTAACAGATTTGGAATATGTTTGTGTTCTAGCAGAATGCATGAGATTTCTTGTTTTGCAGGGACTAAGTGATACTTTGAGGTTTTGATAGGCACACATTAAATTTTTCTACAAAATTTTTTTATCAGGAATACCGTAGCTGCACCAAATAAGCTTTTAGTATTATATCCGTCAGATTGAAGTTGTTTATCAACAAGTTTTGTTATTTCTTGAAGAACGGCTTTGCATTCTGGCCCAGCTGACTCCCCAATCTGCACAAAAGAAGAAACAACAACACAACTGAGTAATCTCAGCTGACTTTTTTTGCAGAAAAACCCAGAATTAATCCCTGTTAAGAAATGCACATTAACACAAAACTAAATTGAGCATGATCTTAGTGTTAGGAAAAATAAAACAAAAACCAAGACATCAATAACTCCATAGAATCTGATAGAACTCCAATGTACTTAGGCTACTTTTTTTCTTCTTTCGAAGTAGAATGGGATACACATTTCTACCAATATAAAATAATCTCAATACAACCCTGTAATTTTGAATTACTTGCTCATAATTTCTTATATTCTTCTTATTTTTTGTTTCACTTGTCTAAATTTCTTACATACAACATGAATAAGACAAGCAATGCTTTGTGCAAATGGAGAAATTTGATATTCATTCCAGATTCAATTGCAATATTGCATATTTGCATTCAACTATCCCTGACGATCCAAACAAGCTGCCTTTTGCCCATATAAACAAATCATACAAGTCCTTTGCAAATTCATTTACATCATGTTTGTTTCTGGAGTAAAGTTAATGAGGATTAAGTTGCTTACTCCATCTTATTATTCATATTTTACACCTCGTTTGGTAGTTTAAGTCATAACTTAAATTAATCCGCCTGGAGTAGTAAGATGTTGGGAAATTGACCTCTCCCTATGACAGTGGGCCCTATAGGCAGTGGGAGTAAGTGTGAAGTAAGTTAATCCGCCTGGAGAGGTGGAGTAACTTACTCCGGATTAACTCCCCTCTTACTCCTATTTTACTCGTTTGGCTTAAGTGTGGAGTAAGAGGTTTACTCCACAACGAAACATGGCCTTAAACACCAGGCGCATTTTACAAAGCCGCCCTTCTTAATAAACAAAGACATGATACCTGCTTGTCAAAGTCAGTGAAGTTATAAACAGCTTGAACAACTGCTGAGCTAGCAAGACTACCACAAGTCAAGTGAGGAAACTTCAACCGGTACCAGGCACTAAGTGCACCAGGATAGGAAACGCCAAAAGCAAACCATGAGCTGTCACCACTTGAGATGTTGTACTTCTCATTTAAGATTCCCTTCCAAGGAATAAAGAGAGGTTTAATTCTTCTTTTCAACTTAAAAAAGTATTCATCATAGTAATGTAACAATAGAAATGCAATAATTTAGCAGTCCAAAACTTTCGGATAAGGTTTACAAGTACAGTAAACAAAACATGCAGAAATTCAGTGTCATCTAATCATATGAATATACTGGTATTAGAAGTATTATGATAAAATACTTATATAAAAAAATGGATAAGATGAATATAATGATGAATGTAAGTAAAAAAATGGAAAGGCACCATAGGAATTATTGTATACTTAAAAAATGTAGAATCTCAAGGGAGTACGAAACATGCAATTTACCACAACAATTTACTTACAATTTTTTAAAATTCTTATTTTGGAAACACTGACCTGATAATAGTGCCGAAAAACAGCCAAATCAAAGAGAGCTTGTTTTGAAGACAAAAATCTTAGATTTTCGGTTGTTAGATCCTCAAAAGGAGAACTCTTCCCATAATATCTATGCTCAAGAGAGACTAAAGCCGCTCCGAATTTTTTAGCCAACACCTTCAATTTTTAACAAACAATCTTAAAGTATGATAATCAGAGAATAAAATTATACCGGGTTTAGTTTATATTGATAATCAATTTGAAATTGCAGCAATTCCATAAAAGGACTTACAGCACTGTAGTCATTTGTGATGCCATTGCAAGCAGATTCACCACAAATTCGCAAGAAAATTGGTCCATCAGCTCTGTAGTAATCCAAAAATTCAAAGTATCGTTGCTTAAATTGCCTATGATCCTGCATATAAATCACATAAATTCAAGCAAAAACATTATTTCTATAAAAATTTCTATAATAACCAATGAATTCGTAAACAAAAGGTACGAACTGTGGGGGAGAAATGATCGAGGTTTTGATTGAACCAATGCTCATCTGTTGCCAGGTAGGAGCTAGAGCTCTCAATCCTCGCATGGTGAAAACCCAACGAATCGACCCGAGAAGACGAAACAAACAACCAAATCAAGAAAACTAGAGAGAAGGACGAGATCGAGATCAACCTCGTCATCTATTCGAAAGAGCAATTTCGACGCGATAATTTTCGAGAGATCGTAGTAGCTGCAGCGTCTGGTGTGCTCAGTTTGCTTATTTATCATCCTCTGAGGTAACAGAATATTTGAGTTTAGAAATGACCGTCCGATTAGAACCCGGTCCGATAGTGAAATATTAATATTCGTGTTGAAGAAGATGGAACGGTGATGATCTAAACTCAAAATTTCTGTTACGTCAGGTGATATGAATTCCAGTTTGCTTCGATGAAGCTCCAACTTCGACCCGATAATATGACCACGAAATTATTTTACGGTATTTTACATTTCAATCGTGGCGACATTTAACTGGTGGAGAAGAATCAATGATCGGTGACGCACTGCTTCTGTAAAAAGATCTCACGATCGTTGACCTTTGTGCTGGGAAAACATGCTATCTGTTGGGCAATGGCCTCTCCTTTAACACTACCGAATACTAGTTCGTTAAGGTAGATTAAGGCAATCTCTTCTGGTCTCTTTTTGTCCGGATTTTAATCTCGAGCTCATTTCTCAAGGCATCTCCCTTTCTTTTAGCTTTCTTTAGATATCTTAATTTTCTGCTCCTTCCTTTAACTTACCGAACAGTCCCTCCTTAATGCGGATTAATATATTTAATCTCTTATGTGTTGCCGAACAACCCATGATGTTTATGGTATAAAATTAACTCGATTAATTTACACAGTAGTAGCATCTTTGATTTGGAAAAGCTATTTATTTTTTTATTTTGAGTAAAGATTAGAACTCAATCTAATTATTTAATATTTATAAAAAATTATTCCTTTTAGTTTTCAAACTTGTGACCTCATACACAGAAAGCTGAAAAAACTATCTTTGATTTGAAAAATGAGTTTATATGCATGTGTAGGTACTAATTATTTTACAAATAACAAGTATCGATTAGACTGATACACCGTGACAAAAGTTCTTAAATTATTTTGTACTCTTGTTTATATTGTGTGATTGTGTCTATTTTTGTGGCTACAAAAAACTTGTTTTGCTTTTTATTTCTTTGCTAGAGCATGTGTCCATGTGGGTCTTTGGTTTCCTCTAAAATCTCAACAATATGTGCACATCCCTTCCAGATTCTTATTTATATTAATTTGCTTCACCTGTTTTTGGTTTCCACAAATTTCATTAATTAGATTTTCAAACATTTTACTCATATGCAGTTATAAATTGATAAGTTGTGATCTCAATTCTGAAACATGGAGAATGATATTTAAACAAGAGGAGGGATCGGATGACACCGTGCATTTTCAAAGTTTTCAAAGTTCAAACAGTTGATCCAAACCGTTCAATATAATGGATATATTAAAATGTGTTTGCAGATCATATATATATAGTTGGTACGACATGCCATGTTTGCAACTACCGTAAAAGGTTCATTTAAAATAACTTGTTTTATCTTTCTTTAATAAAAGTGGCTTGTAAGAATTACCATTTGCAGAAATAAAAATAAAATGACAATAGTACTAAGTTAGAACTTACAAACCAAAAGATAGCCCCATCAAAAGATCTCAAATTAACCTACCCATTTCCCCTCAAACTTACCCCACGATATAAAACATAATAAATTAGAATTTTTACTCTGAAAATGACTTTGTAATCCAGGATTAACATAATAAATTAGATCTCAAATTACCTGCTTTGTGAGGATGCTTGATTATTAATTACTCCTATTTAATTTAATTTATTACTAAAAGGCCGTCAAAGATGCAGCGCTATGTTGCATGGATACGAATATTGTATCGAATATGATATGGATACGGCGATACGACAATTTTTAAAAATTTAAAATATGATACGCCTATATATATATATAGAGAGAGAGAGAGATGGACTTAGCTACTTCATGGAGTAAAACGACTTTGTACTTCACGCCATATCTTCATTTTCAAAGTTCAAATAGTCGATTCGAACCTTCCAACATGTTCTTCATATTGAAATGTACTTGGAGACCAAATTTTACATTTTTTGGAATTTTTTTACTATTTATTAAGCCACTTTGAAAATCTGAAAATCCTTATGAACAGTAAAAAACAGTAAAAATTTCTGGACCGCCGGATCAGTGATTTTCAAAGTGGCTTAATAAATAGTAAAAAAATTCCAAAAAATGTAAAATTTGGTCTCCAAGCACATATCAATATGGAGAACAACTTGAGCGGTTCGGATCGGTCGTTTGGATTTTCAAAATGAAAATAATGAGGCGTGGAGCACCAAGTCGTTTTACTCCATGAAGTAGCTAAGCCCAGCACTATATATATATATATATATATATATATAGAATTTTGCTATTGTGCTTCATGAAGTAAAACCAATATTTTACTTCACGCTCATACACCCATTTCCAAAATCCAAATCGTCGATCCGACCGTTCAAGTTGTTCTCCATATTGAAATGTGCTTGGAGACCAAATTTTACATTTTTTGGAATTTTTTTACTATTTATTAAGCCACTTTGAAAATCGCTGATCCATTGTGAATAGTAAAAAACAGTAAAAAATTCTGGACCAATGGATCAGCGACTTTCAAAGTGGCTTAATAAACAGTAAAGAAATTCCAAAAAATGTAAAATTTGGTCTCCAAGCACATTTCAATATGGAGAACAACTTGAACGGTCGGATCGACGATTTGGATTTTGAAAATGGGTGTATGAGCGTGAAGTAAAATATTGGTTTTACTTCATGAAGCACAATAGCAAAATTCTATATATATATATATATATATATATATATATATATATATATAGTGCTGGGCTTAGCTAAGCCATGGTGTAAAACGACTTGGTGCTCCACGCCTCATTATTTTTATTTTGAAAATTCAAACTACAGATCCGAACCGCTCAAGTTGTTCTCCATATTGAAATGTGCTTGGAGACCAAATTTTACATTTTTTGGAATTTTTTTACTATTTATTAAGCCACTTTGAAAATCGCTGATCCATTGGTCCAGAATTTTTTACTGTTTTGCTACTATTCATCCGGATCAGCGATTTTCAAAGTGACTTAATAAATAGTAAAAAAATTCCAAAAAATGTAAAATTTGGTATCCAAGCACATTTCAATATGGAGAACAACTTGAGCGGTTCGGATCAGTAGTTTGGATTTTCAAAATGAAAATATGGCGTGGAGTACCAAGTCGTTTTACACCATGGCTTAGCTAAGTCCATCTCTCTCTATATATATATATTATTTTTTATTATTTTAATTGTGGTATTTAGATTAATTGTAATCATAACCTAAATCAAACTTGCACAAAAAACTAAAGGGCCCAAGCATAAATTAAATACCATAGTTAATATAGCACATAAGATAGTCTAATATAATGGTTAAGAGTTTTGGGTCCGAACACGGGTTCAATTCACATGAGTAAAAAATTTGGGAAATTCTGATATGATGTGTCGGTACAAATTCTAATATGATGGGTCCGAACATGGGTTCAATAATTCGAATAATGATAAAAATAAATAAAATCCTTTTTTTTTTTTTTAATATTGGTAAATCTAATATTTTGTAGATTAAAAAAAATTATTGCAAAATATTACGTACTTAAAGGAACTTGTAATTAACTTTTAATTTTAATTTCTATACATATAGTATCTAATATATCTTGAGCATGCATTTTGGTTTCTATATTACAGCCTTGCTTCTTACAATTATCAAGTAACTAAAATGATAAAAATTAAATAAGATTGATAATTGAATGGATTATGTTTAGACGGAATTGATAATTGCGCTAGTGTTTCATATTTTTATTGTTAATTATGACTAATAAGTTATTAAAAATACATATATAAATGTATGCAAGAAAATCTAAAAAGAGTTCAGCATTGTGTTCATCTTTGGTTCAAATGGTTCGATTTTTCAATTTAGTTGGTCTGGTTGCGTTGAAGAATGACCTCAGATTATATTTTATCATAGGTCAAGAGTATATGTGTAAAAGTGTAATAGATAACCTAGCAAATAACTCAAACATTACACTGTACAAAAAATAGAAATAGGTTCCAACGGTATCAGAGCAAAATTGTAATATATATAGCAGTTTAGAATTGTAAAAGAACATATCAATATACAAAAAACTTTTTTCCCCAACTTTGCATCTCTTATAAAAATCAACATAGTATCAGAGCGCCAAGTTCTGTGACCGCAAAATACAATCACAGATACTGTACCAGTAAACTAGTACTCACAACACAAGCAAAAAACTCATATAGAAAAATCAGCAAAAGAGCAAAATAGTTCTAGAGAGGCAACACGAGGCTACCAATATTTTCAAACTCACGAATACTTTGCTCAATAGCAATAATTATCTATCATGGGCAAAGGCGACATCTAGAGCGCTCAGCGGTTGAGAGATGCGAGAATACATCACATGAGAAAACAACAATATACAACTATATACATCACAAAAGAAATGAAAATGTGCCACACAACTATATACAACATACAACTATTGAAGATAACCAAGTAAAAACAAGCTCTCTAAAATTGAAAAGAAACAAAAAAAACTAAGAAAAACTCTCACAATCAAGAGCATTATACACATCGATCCCATTTCATTGAAATTCATTAGAAATCACAACATAACCAACTTCGTAAGAAGACCTCTGCTCTTGAACTTACAAAATTATTTACCCACTCTACACATAATTTTATCATTCTTCCTGACCAAAATACATATTATTTTTCATTACAACTCGGTACATAAAACCATATATATATATGTCAATTTCCTAAGAAGCCTCTTTCAAAATTTGTGGCACTCTAGCCATGCATGCTGTTAGCATATTTGAAGATTCTATTGATGTACCATGGATCCCATATAGTGACCGGACTTCTCTCTTCAACTTGTCCTGTCTCAGTTTCCCAATGAAACAACCTCGATTTGTTAATTTTATCCTTCCTCAGCCGCACCGTGATGTAAACAAACTCCCCATCAAACCCTACTGGGAATATGATGTGTCGCCCGAAGAACATTTCAGACTGGCTTTTGTGACACAACTGCATGCCTTCACAAAAGTTAAATGCATCCAACATGCCGTCCCAACTAGTCGCATGCAACCTATCCCAGCAGGACCCTCCAGTCAGTCTCCACACCTTGATCCCGCCAACCCAAGTAAGGCAACACGTGATTTCACCGGCATAGACTCCTATATGAAACATTTCTTCTGTCAATGGCTTCATTAAAGGCCACAGTAGAGACCCTGATAAATCCCTCTTTGTATCATACCACAAAAGGTACTCTCCACAATCCCAATATATCACCCCCTTCACACACACTGCTTTAATTGCTGGTGAATATGAGCCTACACATACGCTCGTGCTCGAACGGGTCCATTTGCCAGTGTCTGAACAAAAGACATTAAACTGGTACACGTAACCATCTCTATTGTAGTGAGGGTGGACAATGGTGAACCGATCTGGCAACTCGCAAGGATCATAAGCAAGACCCATTTTATAGACGCAATATTTATCCCAACTGACACTTTTTGGTACAAACACCATTTCTTTGTTAGCAGGATTACAAACGCAGAGGGATGCCTTGTGACTAAATTCACCATTAAGGAGGAGGCCATTTGTACAGGAGACTAGCTTGATCTCATCATAGAAAGAGGTTGGGTTGAGGAAATTGAGGGACGGATAGGGGACACCTATCAATGTTGGGTCGGGGAAGAATGATAAGATGCCATCTTTCATGTATACAAAACCACTTGATGAAGTGTCCGCTGAGCGAGACTGATCGGCGGCAAATTTTGCATCAGTGCTTATTAGTGAATTCAATTTCTTGGA
Source organism: Carex kokanica (assembly GCA_025461125.1). Classification (NCBI taxonomy): domain Eukaryota; kingdom Viridiplantae; phylum Streptophyta; class Magnoliopsida; order Poales; family Cyperaceae; genus Carex; species Carex kokanica. The sequence goes on along the minus strand of JAJGRX010001227.1, from coordinate 685,999 downwards.
AATACATTTCAATCTGTTGAGGTATTTAAAAGGAAAACGAGGCAGGATTTTTTTGTGAATTAGGTGGTCAGGGAGATCTTTGTACCTTTTGGAAGAAGGGAGAGGTGCCATGCATGTATAAAAATAGTGTTGAGAGAGAGAAAAAAAGAGGTTGGAGAGAGAGAAGATTATGAGTTATAACGAATCATGAGTATCTATATATGGAAAAAATTATTTTGGACAATATTCAGGAAATTAGTACAGAAGAAGTCGAATAGAGCTATCAATATTTTTAAATTTCTTATGTCTTCGTAAAATGTATCAAAAATATCCTATTTACTTATTTTAAACCAAGTATATTTTATATTTTTGCTTCGTTTTCATTTAACCTATTATTGACCTTCTATTAATAATTAAATTTGTCATTTTATTATTCATCTAAAGTAAGATATATGAAGAGTTTTTTTGAAAAAAAATAATAATATTTTTTTAAGGTAGTTTCTCATCATCAAGTTCCTTTCAGAGACTTGGAGATATTTGATATGATTTAGGAACATACAAATTAACACAAATAATTTAAAACTTCTAAAAATAAAATTATATTTTGGTTTTATTAATTTATAGTTTTATCTATTTTAAAAAAAAAAGCTTGCAGCCATCATTCCATTAATGGTTTGTATTGCGTAGTTAAGTTTCCTGTGAGATAAAATTAGAAAAGTACAACCTACAAAAAAGAATTCATATGATGTCGCGTAGTTTATTAATGGTTATAGTGAATGTTAACATGCTTAAAATATAATTCCAGACAATCTATTAACAGATTGGTTAAATTTGCTGCAAATATATAACACAACAACAAAGTAGGCACTTTTCGCGAGAGAAAAAGCGCAATGATGACAGTACTCTCTTGCGAAAAGTACTGTCGCAAATAGAAAAAGCACGTTTATGACGGTACTCCGTCGTGAAAAGTCACTTTTTATCCTCGCGAAAAGTCAAAGTAGGCACTTTTCGCGACGGGACTTCGTCGCGAAATGTACCGTCGCAATAGAAAAAGCACGTTTATGACGGTACTCCGTCGCGAAAAGTCACTTTTTATCCTCGCGAAAAGTGCTTGTCTTTTGTAGTGACCTGCTTCATCAAAGCAAACTGGGCACACCAAACGTTGTAACTAACTATTACGATCTCTCGAATATTATCGGGTCAAAATTGTTCTTTCGAATCCTCCCTCGATAGTTCATAATAGATGACGAGGTTGATCTCGTCATATAATTTGAGCTAGCTTTAGGTGATTAAATTCTCTTACAATGTCACTGGATTTGCTTCTGTTGCATAAATATGGAAGGATGGATATTTTCAAGATATAACAACTGTTATAATAACTCTTTGTTTTTTAATTTATAGAACGAGGTCAAGCATAAATTCTGTTAGCTAGTCAAACACTATTTTGGAAATCTTTTATGATAATTCCACGCGTTAAATTAATTGGCCCTTACACCAACTTTTATGAAGGACAATATATTAATTTATACAATGCTTATCGAATGAGAAGAATTTATATTAATGTTTGTTCGTACGACCTATATAGGCTATATATATAATTAAATAAAAGACATTCCTCTGCGAATTAATGTTTATCCGCTCAAAAGCTATCGATCTAATAGTTGTAACTAATAATTAAATAAAAAATCTTTCTTCCAACAATCTAGTGCTTATCGGTACAAGCAACATCTGAACTTGATCAACTCTATCGTTTCCTCCACTAATTGCCAATATATTTTACTCTCTGCTCACCCTAACGGAACAATCTGGAGATGGCAACCAGTGGAGAATTTCCATGCAAATCTACATACAAGTTTCTCAAAGGAGATTGTGTACTTATAAAACATGACTCGGTTGTAGAATAGGTTTGTTTATTTTGAGTGCGTGATTCAGGTTGTAGAAGGTACTCTGTTGCATACTTACAAAACATAAATATCAATCAAAGGAGGGATACTTAACAGTAGCTTAATTATTTGATAGTTTTCACAATATTTCAACAATCAATTCAAATGCATATTTGTTATTTACATATTTTTAGCCAACGGGTTGTGGGAAAGCAAACCATTAATAATAAGATGATACAAAAGAAACAAAAATATCAATCAAACAAACCAAATCCTCAATATTAATCATGCATATCTTCAAAAGAACACCATAATGATTCTTATTTTTAAAACTATTTTGTAGGATAGGAGGCTTCCCTGGCGAGCCCACACAGGCCAGCAGAGCTAGAAATGTCCTTTTTGATCCGCATGTAACCAGATTCACCCCAGGATGTGCCCCAAGAGTTTTTTGCTATCCAATACTTGGTTCCATTAGTATTGTTATAACCAACCATAGTAACTGCATGATTTAGCTTTATTCCACATTGACCTGTGAAAATCCCGCCCGAGTATAACATAAAGGCTGTGCTGTTTGCATCAATCGCTACAGACACTGGCTGGTAAGCGACAGCAATTGCAAGAGCCGACTCATTATTAGCCGGGACGCGTTGGTAACCTGTGATGGTGGCAGCAGGATTTTTGGTTTTGGAAGAACATATACCATTGATGGTTGTGGCACCACTGGTGTAAGGGTACTCTTTCTCCGTTGTAATGCCTCCATTTTTAACCACCCAGCTAAAAGCAGACCGCATATCTCCTCCATCACAATTAGAACCGGTAACGCAATCAACTAATTCTTGTTCCGATAGACTTGTTAGGAGGCCTGTCTTGATTTGATTTATTCCTTCAATTGAAGCCACAGACGAGAATGCCCAACAAGAACCTATATATTTATGTAGTTAGATTCAATATATACTTATTTAATATTCAGCTACTTCTTTCTTATGTAGTATTTTTAGAGTTCATTGTGAAATATCCAAAATATGCTTCTATTAAAGTTTTATTTTTAACTCACCACAGTTGCCTTGATCTTTAATGGGCGTCACAGCACCGAGAGTGCGCCAATCGATAGAAGGAGTTGATGTCACACTTGCATACCTGAAATCAGTTGATGTTTCGGATGAACTGCTTGTTTTGTATGTTGCGTATTTTTGCAGAAACTCCTCTAATGTGAAATCTGCAAAATTGTTAAGGTCTACAGTGTATGTCAGTCCAGGTTGATTTTTCATGGATTGGATGAACTGAAAGTTGTCCGTGAATATTTGAAAGCGTCGTAGTTTTTCGCCAACAGATCCATAAACTCGGCCATTGTCGCTAATCCATTTTTCAAAAACTGACAACAAAGAATCATCAGCTACTGTTATGGAGATGGGAGCTCTTTTGAAGGGACTAAAGGCAAGCAAGACAAGAAGAGTGACAGTGCAACGATAAGAAAATGCCATAAGAGGTTTGATGTATTGAATTCTCAAATTCAATTCAATTAGAGAAAGAAGTTGAGCTTGTAATGAGATGTATTTGTTGGTTTGTGGTACTTATAGAAATGCTTGGCCTCTTTGACTTTTGCAGATTTTGGCAAAGCAATAGAACATATATAATATGTACATTATCCATTCCGTTTGATTTTTCAAACCGGTTTCATATTATATTAGGTAGAATCATTCTATCCTATATTTGAATATACAACGTTGGTCTGTTCTAACGCGTAAAGAAATTAATATTCTGTTAATATTGAACGGGTATTTACGGTAATAAAAATGTAAATTTATTGTGATTGGGATAAAGCTCAAGCCTCCTTTTTCATAAACTCCAGTACGTAGGAGTTGAATCTTAAACCGCGTCTACACCAAATTCCAAGGATAATTAACTTGACAACATGGAAATAATTTGCTTCATTCAGATATAAGATAACAATTTATTATCTTTTCTACATTATATGTAACTACAAATTATTACAAAACAGGGGAATAATTTATGATTCTGAAAGACAGAAATCTCTTCTGTGAAACTTAGGATTCAAAATACTAAATGTTCAATTGCATGAGCGGTGAGTCAATAAAGCAGGGTGAGTCATGTGAGTCATGTTCAATTGCCCAGCGTGTGTGTCATGTGTTGGAAGCAGGGTGAGTCAATAAAGCATTTTTTTTTTTTGAAAGAGACTAGTGTCCATTTTATAGCATTAGATAATTACACCCACAGTCAACCATCAGTCATTCACTGCTATAATAGCAATGAATCTGAACAAACCAGCACATAATAGATCCACAAGTATATAATTGCTAAAGATCAAAAATAATCAAGAGTCGCTAAAACTAAGCCACTTAACAAAGGGCTAAGGTTAGAGTGCGCTAAATAACAAAATTGGTACTGTATACTAGACTTCATCAAAGCTAAGGTGTCACTGGAGGAGGATCCCCGGGACCTCCTGGTGCGGCATCTCCAACCGGAGCTCCATATACTACCATCTCCATTGGCATGAAATGAGCGAGGGGAATAGCATCTTCTATAACTGGCAACCAATCATCCACAGCTTCCTTCAGCTTCTTGTGCAAATGTCCTGTCCAATATAAACTAGGCCGAACTAGGGGCGTCGCCTGCTGCGCGAGAATCGGTCTGCCGTTAGCCGGGCCTCGGCGTCTGCCCTGTGCCACCTGCCAGTCACCGTTGAGGGGAGGGGAAACCCGGACCATTGCCCGCCTTGCTGCCGGACGTGGCACCGCCGCCGTCAGTCTTGTTGAGTCGCCAATCAGTCGTCATTCGCCTTTCAAAGCGTTATAAATGTTGAAGGGTAAAATTTGGAATTAATCGTTGTAATTATAGTCAAGTTTGAGCCCTTTAGTCCCTATTTGATTAGTGAATGTGCAGAGGCGGATCTAGGATTTTTGTCAGGGGGAGCAAAAAAATATCGAATCGGGTTTAAATACCTAATCGGATTTAAATCCATTAACTAATTGGATACTCGATAAAAAAAATAATGTTTTAAGTTATACTTTCCAATGCTTTGACTTGTAATTTCTGATGCTCTGACTTATAATTTTAATTACCAATCAAAATTCAACAAATTTATTTCAATTTTAATTCTAAATTTAACCCGTATTACAAATCAAGCATCCAGAGGGAGGCAAAAAATAATTCCAGAAAGGGCAAAGTCGGTCGGGACCGATAAATCTCAACTAAAACTCAAAATTCAGAGGGACAGTTGTCCCCCCTGGAACCATGTGGGTCCGCCCCTGTGAATGTGGCTACAAGATGAAATCCAGTGCAGATAAAGGAAAATTCTAATATGTGAACTAAAGGTGGAAATTAGACAGCTCGAAGCACAGGTTGAGAAAATCACTTGATCTAAAGATTTTAAAACATTAAAAAAGTAGTGATTTTCTACTTATTTAAAAATATAGTAGAAAAATTCTAAAAAAATATAAAATTTAGTCTGTATGTACATTTTTCATATGAGAATCATATATTGACATGCATGCAAACAATCATGAAACTTTGTGCAAGTGGAATGATTTACCGTGATTTTTATTTTTACCCAAAAACAAAATTATTTTAATATAAATAATCAAGATTTTGTAAAAAATTTATTTCTGCCCAAGCCGTAAATATTCTGTACGGTTTGAAACTTATTCAAATTGGGTCTACATCGGTCGAATGACTTTTAATTGCTACTTATTCAAATTGACTATGAACGGGAAAAAAAATTGTGAAGAGAAATTTATTTCAACCATCAAAAAAAAGAAGAGAAATTTATTGGCTAATGGATGGAGACACAAATGAATAGTGGGGTAGTCAAAATTAGAAATCAAAATCTGTTGTTATTCTTATTCTCGGAGAATAACAGAATACTGTTTTCTCTCTTATTCTCTCCTTCTCTCTTGCATTTCATATCACCCTAAGATAACGAAATATGATCAGAATTCACACAAACATTAAAAAGATCTGATGCATTATATTTCGAATCGGATTGATCTAGATTCTGATTAAATGGTCTGGATCAAAACATTAATATTCGGTTACCTTAGAGGATATGGATTCTCGACATGTCCATCCTTTATCCAAATATTTTTTTAAATTAAAAAATATACTTTTATTTTATATTTTTCCAACTTTTTTTATTAAAATATACATATATAAGGTTTAAAAATTATAAAGTTTGTCTACTTCTGAATTTAAAAAAAATGTTTTTATCTATTTTTTCTCAGAAAAAATATAAATATATTTAATATTCAAAATAATTATAAAAGGAGGGTTCAAATGCACCATGGTTTTGTGTGTTAATTATGCTCCACATCCTTATCTCTGTTTTTAAAGTCTGAACAGTCGATCCGAACCGCTCAACTGATCTTCATAATAAAATATGCTTGGAGATCAAATTTTATATTTTTTGAATTTTTTTAATATTTTTTTAAATAACTACAAAATCACTGTTTTCAAGATATTTTTACTAACTGAACCTTATGTTGGCGTTTGTGGAATTCAGTAGTTAATTTATATTGTTCTATTTGATAACTCATTTCGTGCATGTTGTCCATTGGATAACTACAGAAGAAAATCTGAATTAATCAAAGATGAAAAGTCTTAGCTTAATTCAAACCGTACATAATATTTACGGTTTGAATTAAGAATTCAAACCGTAAATAATATATACGGCTTGGGCAGAAATAAATTTTTTCCAGAAACTTGGTCATTTATATTAAAATAATTTTGTTTTTGAGTAAAAAAAAAAATCACGGAATGATTTAATCCTTTATGTATGATAAATTTAACATGTGAAGTAAAAGTGAATTTACATCTTATTTTACTTTACTTTATATAAAGATAAATTTACATTATTAAGAATACGAGATAAATATTGTTATTATCCGTCCAATCGTTAAATTCAAAAATACTTCAAAGAATAATTCAAATATAACAAGAGTACTGTTAAAAATCTTTGATACTATATTATTATTCACCCCACATTTGTTCGTATTGACTAAACTTGAAATATTTTATACGTCAAATAGCGTGTAAAAAAGAAGGACGATTAAACTTTGTAATGAAAAATGTGAAAGAGTAAATTGACAGCCTCTGTCAATCATTTCAAAAAAAAAGAAAAATGTGAAAGAGAAAGATGTAAAAGCTTTATTTGCATTTCTCTGTGTTTTGGATTTTAACAGGGGGTATGATTAGGGGAGGTAGCTGCCAAAATTTCTTATATAATATATATTTTAAGAAAAATTGTACTATGTGTTATGATTAAATAATTTATAAAATTATGTCATATCTTTAATGATTACCTACTTTATGTAATATTTGCCTCTACATTTGCGGATTTATATAAAAAAAAGGGAAAAAAAAAAGGGAAAAGACAAAGATTATTCCTATTAATTCTTATTATTATTTAAAGTTCTAATTTCATAATAAGGTGAATATAATAATCAAGTGAATTACGTACCTTTTTTATTTATGAGTTTTAATTTTACAAAAATGTGAAATCTAAATATCTTGAAACTTAGTTTGTCTCTGATGGCCTATATTAAATTTAGGCCTATACCCGGGACCAACCTACCGGGTCAGAATTCGGCCCAATTTATTTCTGTTACTCGAATGTTGGGCCTTGTAATCATCCAGATCCAATCCAATAAATGAGCTATGGTATAATAAATTTATAGATCTCTGTCCAAATTTTCCGGCAATGTGAGAATTATTTAATGAGAGTTTAAATGTCTCTATTTTTTTTGTCTCCATTATATTTTTATTTTTAAAACATTAATAACTTAAAATTTAAATTATAAAAGTTAAAATAAAACCGTTAGATGTGATCTATATTATTTTCTTTATGTGTTCATAAAAATTGTCACATTTCGATTTTGTTTTTATGTGAATCAATAAAAAACTAAATAAAAATTAATACTTATATTTTGTAGATTACTACCATATTGCAAAATATATTAGAAACTAAAATGAATAAAATTAAATAAGATTGATAATTAGATGGATTATGTTTAGAAGGAAGAATATTCTACTGAATAATACTTATTTGAGTCAACTAGGGTTTCGTATGATTTTATCATTCCTCTCCCTTTTTCTGTAATTGAAAAGAATAATTAACATAAAGTTAAAGCTTGTAGGTAACAAATCGGTTGTTTATGAAGCTTCAAGTACAAATCCTAGTTGACCATGTCAAACAAACAAATAAACAAAAAAATAAATGAAGACAAATGCGTACTATTTTTATTTCCTTTTTTTTTATCAAACAACACCAGAAACCCCCACCTAAATTATACTGGGAAAAAACAAATTAAAATTTCTTTAATGTTTCCAAACAAATCTCACCAAATTAATGGGCAAATATTTTAACAGAGCAGTTTTGGCTTTATGCAGCGTACAGACTATAGAATCAAAAGAGCGTTGCATACGGCTCATGCACTGCATGAAGCCAAAACTACTCTGTTAAAATATTTACAACAATTAATCACTGTCCGACTAACATGACCCATGCGTAGTGCTGCAAACGGATTGGATACGGATCAGATAATGGTAAAACCATATCCGTATCCGTTTTTATTTTTCGGATACGGATATGGATTGGATATTGCATGGATATGAATATTGATCGGATATTAAACGTATCATATCTGCTTTTTATAATAGTGAATAATATAAATTTTTTCATAATATATATATTATTAAAGGGTCCAGTACAACCCAATATCTTTTAGATGTTATTCTCGAGAATTTAACCTCCACCCTCTTGGAAGAGAGAGGAGTGTTTGTGCCACTGCACCAAGCCTGTGGTTTTTTTCATAATATATATTAAACTATATGGTATATGAGGAGGGTTCCAATACCTCATTTCTTTCATACCTAGTCATACCTCATATTGTATATTTTTGTTTTTAAAGTTCGAACTGTCGATCCGAACAGCTTAACATGATATCCATACTAAAATATGCTTGGGGATGCAATTTTATAATTTTTGCAATTTTTTTACTATTTTTTAAGATAAGTACAAAGTCACTGTATCTGGACCGTTCAAAAACAGTGATTTTCTGCCAACTTAAAAAAATAGTAAAAAATTTCAAAAATTATAAAATTTCATACCCAAGCATATTTTAGTACGGATATCATATTGAGCGGTTCAGATCGACATATTAGACTTTGAAAATAAAGATATAAAATATGATGTATGATGAGGTATGAAAAACATGAGGTATTGGAACCTCCTCATGGTATAATTAAAATTTAAAACCATCTAATTTTCAGATACAGATCCGAATACAGACGAATAATATCTGACCCGTTTGCACCCTACCCATGCCGCATTATTTCACCACAAAATCAGTTGACAAATCAAGAAATCAACTACACGTTTACATGTACCAGTAGCGTAAATGCCTGAGAAACAGGGAATTAATTAGGTCAATTATAAGCACAATTAGGTCACCGATGAGATGATTAATTAATGAAGGAAATAATGTTGTTAACTTGTTACATGCATGGTCACTTGGACTAACGACTTTCAGCCTAACTTTATCTGTATGAATATATAATACAAGGTCAAATTCCAATATATTTTTATTTGGATATGTCTGATCTACTGTTTGTGATACAGCAAACATATTATGTAGGTCCGACAATTTTTTATATCGATTTTGACACGTCTACCTAGATATTAAAATAATCTTCACGTGTTTGCGTTCTTTTTTCTCTTTTGGAAAAGAAACCGTAAAAGTTCCTTGCATGTACATTCTAGTGGTGGCAACGAGCTGTGTTTAGCTTGAACTCGTCATGAGCTGGCTTGTCCGAGTCACGAGTGAGTTAATTTTAGAGGTCTGGTTGAAATCAAAATTTGAAATCGTCATGAGCTGAACCGAATTAGTTTGCGAGCTGGCGAGTTGGATTTGGTTGGATCTCATTTTAAGAAGAAAATGAATTTTACAAATTTTTTGGACCGAATTGGACCGAGTTGTTTTTACAAATTTTACAAATAAGTTTTAAAAAGAACTATTAAGTTTCAATATATAGTATAAAATGCACACAAATTTATATAAATTCACAAATTAATGCCTAGCTGAACTAGCTCGCGAATTGGCGAGTGTTCTAGCTTGAACTTGTTAATTCTAGACCGAATTAGTGGCGAGTGAGCTAGGTCCCAGCTCGGTCCAATAATAAGCAGGCTATTAGAGAACAAATTAGTTGTGAGTCACGATTGAACCACCAGCCACAAGTTTTTTTGCCAGCCTAATGTAGATATTTAGAACTGACTAAATCCTCTTGCCTCCCTCTCCCCCAAACTGTTATCCATTTAACTTTTTGTCCAAGTTAATTACTAGCAATAGGCCTCGCATTGCTTCGGCAACGAATTGTCATGGCTAGTGAAGAGGCATGTTAGAGTTTTTCGATAAGTATATATTTGGTTGTGGTCGAAAGGTGGAATAAGGGGTTTAGGTCTCCTTATTTCACCAATGTGACTTAATTGAGCCAGTTTAACATGGCATAAGTCAAATTTTAGGTCTGCCTAACTAAACCATCTCACATGATGGTTTAATTTTATTTCATGTCAAGATCTAACTCGAATGATTATAATAATATCTTATATTGTTAATATAATAAATAATTATTATAATAATATTATATAATTAGTATCTTTTTATCAATAATTATTATTAATATATAATTATATAATTAATATCTTATATTGTTAATTTGAGATGCGAAGCTGTTTTTTTTTTAAAATAAGCTACATTGTAATTAAAAAAAAAAGTTAAATGAATACTTTATAAATTTAAAGTATGTTTTAATAGAAAAAATAAAAATTAGATAATTTGTTAGTTTTCAAAATTAAGAAGGATAAATATAATATTATTAATTTTAGAGAAAAAAATACATAATTTTTAGATTTTTACACCTTGTTTGGATGGAGAGTAGACGAGGGGAGGGAATGGAATAGATAGAAAACTTTCTCTCGAATCGTGTTTGGTTGACAAAATCATGGTGGAGGTGAGGGGTACAGGAGGGGAAATGGTTAACCTTGCTTACTATAATTAATATAATTGATTTCCCTCCCAATTTGGGGTGTAATGGATGGAAAGAAATTGTGTTACAAATATTTTCAGAAAAAAAAGACACAAATGCCTTGTGTCTTATTTCTATATAATTATCATTCAACTTTTTTTTTCACCAGAAACCTAGCAGCCACTGTAGTTGATTGAGCAGGTTAGGTTTTTTTTTTATATATATATATCGAACTTGTTTATTTTTAATACATCAAGTTTATGCAACAAGTTACGTTTTTTTCATCAGAGCCATTTATACATCAAATTTATCATTTATCCATCAGAGCCATTTACACGTCAAGTTATGTTTTTTTTATCTTTTGCAATTTGAAACCCGTGTACTTATGCTGGTAAAATGGATTTTGTTTTTGTTTAAATTATCTAATTGTCTTTTAAGATTATAAAGGGTATAATAGTCAAATACACTAAAACCATTTGATTAACCTTCTATAATTTTAATTAACCAAACAAGAAACAACACGGGAAGAAAAGTTAAATTTATTTTTTCTCATTAATCATCCAAACACAAAGAGATTAGATATGTTAATCTTCCTTTCTATTCCATTCCATTCCATTCCATTCTTCACCTCCCCTCCCATCCTTTACTCTCCATCCAAACAAGGTGTTAGAGGATATACATGAAATTCTTCATTAATGAAACTATAAGTAGTGTTAATATACCTGTCTATTGACTCCAAAGACTCCAAGTACATAGTTTTTTTTAATCCTTTTTCTGATTCAACTTCTATTTCCATCTTCATATTTATCTTTCTTACATTCCAAAACCAGGCTATCTTTCTGAGATATAGAACAGTGTTGTAAAAAACGTTCGTTTAGACTGATTAATCGGCTGATTAGTCATTGGCGGTGCTCAAACTGTTACGGATTTAATTTTTTTATTAATCGGCCAATTGTTCTCTATTAATCGTTTGACGGTACCATGTCGTCCGACGAGCACATACCGTTATTTACATCACTGCTATAGAGAAATAGATTTGAAATAGTTAACATCTTAAATTTTTTATTTTTTGGATAAATTTAAGATCTTATGCAATCTAGAAATATTATTATATTAGCTAATTAAGAAGAGTAAATAATATTAATTAATAAAGGCTCTTAATTAATATTGCCCGAAAATGAAGTCACAGCGACCTATAATAAATCAAGGTCCATGCATATATATTAATTATTTTCTTCTTTTATTATATCTTCTAATCCACGGTCGTCACAGCTTAAGTAACATCATGTGACAACTACTGGCTGTTAATGCTGTTCACATCATTTGTAGGCTGTAGCAAATTAAGATTGATACAATTTTGCCAAGAAAATAAAAAATTGTTAATTGGACGCTTCCTTCACCGAATTCACATCACCTCAGATTACCTAACTGAAGACAATTATGTTGTAGTTGTATTAGAATGTGTATATGATAATGTGTAAGGTGGGGTCCACTACTTTACGTCTTTAGATTAACTAAAAAACGGTGTCTATTTGAGATAGCGCAGGAATCATTATTATTTGTGTTTTGAGATTCGTGCAAAGTTAAAAGATTCACTAATTCTAAAAGATCTCCTTTTATGGTATCGGGGAGGATCTGAATTCCTTATATTAAACACATAGATGTCCTGATCTGTCAACGACTTCAATTAAAAGATGAAATTTCAGATTGAATATCAACCCTCAATTAAATATTCTGATTATATGCATTTTTTATGTTTTTTTTTTACGTGTAGAAGTCTGAATTTAGTTAGATACGTACTCGTCACATGTAAATTGTATCATATATCTGATTGGTAATGATTTCTTTCTATTTTTAAATATCATTTAAAGAATTTTTTGAATTGATTGATAATTGAATAGTTATGTTTTCATTTCTTTCTGTATTTTTATATTATTTAAGGAATGTTATTTGTTATTTAACCTAAGTTTTTTTTATAAAAATATGTTATTTTGTATGAGATTTTTTTTATTTTTTTATAATATGTTCCCGTTGCAACGCATGAGTACGATGCTAATAACTAATTAAGCACAGTAATAACTAGGTTTTGATCAAATAACAAAACTAATGTTATTTATGTAAAAAGTCACAAGTTCAAAATCAAATTGAAAAAAAGCTAAGAACTTAACTGACTTTTAACTGCAACTGCTTTTCAATTTGAGTTAATGCAGAGAATATGAATTCATATATATGTGCTGTTCAAAAACATGTGTTCAAAATGAACGATAAAAATACCATATATATTATAGGCTCAAAAGTTGAAACATGAATGCATGAGTCAACTAATAATTTGTCTAATCTTGAATAATTTCTTTTTGGAAGAAAACCTTATTTACTTTTCAGAGTGGTACCAATCAATATGACGCGGCATCTGCAGCGCTGCTTATTTACTTTTCTTTTATTCAAATTCATATTTATTACTTTGTTATTTCTTTGAGATGAATTTGCTTCTCTGAGCAAATGCAAATTCCCACCTGATTCTGTCTCCCCCCACCTATTACCTATTTGCACAGCTGTTCCCAATTGAGAAATCAAAACTATTTTCGAACCTTTCTTTAAAAAAAAATTCTTAATTTTTTTTTTCTACATTCTTCTTGAAATGTTGCGTACTATTTTGTTAAAATGAAAATGTTTTTAAATAGAGTTTTCAATCCGATTGATAGTTGTTGTGTTAAGATATTTTTAATCCGTAATCAATTACTATTTTAGGCTGTCGGTGTATACATAAAACATTTGAATGTACTAGAAGAATCACGATAATTTTTTTATTTTTATTTTTGAACTGGGATAAATAACAAAACTTTTTTTTTTCCAGTAACACACAAAGAAATATTTTAATTTTTCTTACAGTCACAAAAAATCCTGACTGAAAAATAGTGATCCGGGTTATTTGTCGCAGTCTTTCTAGTAAATTCAATTCTATAGTATTTCATCTATTTTCAAAGAAATATAAAAACATTTATAATATTTCAATAGAAAAAATAACATATAATATTAACAAATTATAAAAAAAAAAACAACCTCTGTGTCGAAATAGCTATTCGGCAAAGAGTAAAGTTCAAATAAAAAAAAAACTCTGAGCTGAATTGCTATTTCAGCATAGAGTAAAACAAACTGGTCGTCGGCACAGAGCCTTCTACATCAAAGTCACACTATTTTTCATTAAAATTTTGTGAAAATCCTCGGACCGAGATGTCAATTCGACACAGAAAAAAAAAAAGAGTTCGTGCCGAGATGATATCTAGTACTTATGGTTTTCGTAAAAATCAGATCACTCAAGTTGATTTTATAAATTTTTATTGTTTATTTTTATGGTTTATAAAAAGAATCGTAGTTTGGATACATATCGTGGCTAGATTTTTAGAAATAATACGAATCTCCACACAAACTAACAGAAGTTGACACGTAACACGCTGTTCGGTTAAAAAATATTTCTTGCGGATGAGAGGATACGAATTGAATAAAGAAAAGGCGAGGGGACAAAAAATTAAATCAGTCCGTATAACTTTTCACATACACGTACTTCGCTTTCTGGTTACCTTCCCTTCCAACAACAAAAATTAGGAAATAAATCAGGGCCCTGTTATTCCGATCCCAACCATTCAACTTCATCAAGATCCGTGCGTAAAAAAATTCTTCATTGGGATTCATGCATGAAATTTTTTGAATGGTTGAGATCGGAATAACAGGACCTGTTATTCCATTGGAATAATAGCAGATTTATTTCCCAAAAATTAGGCAGTCACGTTTCACATCTATCCTTAATCAACAAAAAAAATATTTATTAAGGAATTAAAATTAAACATTTCTAAAAGAGATGATTTTTTTTCGGATACATAGAAATAATTAAACCATACATAGAAGGATTCGGTTCCTTTGTGCCGAGGCAAAGGGATCAAATTTTTTTTAAAAAGAAATGTAGAGGTCAAGTCTTCATATTCTATTTATTAATAAAGATACAAGAAATGTCAGTTTATTACAAAAAGAATCAAATTATTTGTTTTGTTCTTTTAATTTCCACAATTTACATGCCAACAATCATTTTTAGGAGCGTAGTTAGAATTTTTAACGGAGATAGGTACAAAAACTGACTAGTACAAGTATCGGATTTGTGAATGGTCATGAATTAACCAATTCATACTATAGGTTTAGAGTGGGAAAAATGGCACGCCGGAGCCGGCTCCGCCACGGAACGGCACGGCACACGTGTCGGTCACGTGCCGTGACTCGCGTGTCCCGTGCCGTGACCATTCGCGTGCCGTGACCAATTGTTGGCAAAGAAGACACGGCACGGCACGGAAATTGTCTTGGTCACGGCACAGCACGGAACACGGAACGGCACGGCACGGGACACGCGAGTCACGGAATGGAAGACACGCCAGTCACAGCAGTAGCGAAACAATACACTAACATACCTTCCTATAAGGTATAATTTTATTTTAATTAAAATATTTACATTTAAATTTTAATTAAAACATTTGAATTTTAAAGAATCGTTTCATATTTTTTTTTTTAAAACGTTAAATGCGATCAAACTTGACTAACGCGCGTTTGGTCACGGCACGTTTGGTCACGGCACGAATTAGTCACGGCACGACTTAGTCACGGCACGCGAGTCACGGCGTGACTCGCGTGCCGTGACCATCCCTCGTAATTTTTGTCACGGCACGGCACGTGAAAAATTTACTTGGTCACGACACGGCACGTTTTTCCCTCCCTATATAGGTTGTAGGCAAAAATTTCTCCAGAAGTAGGCACCAGCCGGATTATACATAGATTTATATTCAATTTTTTAAAATCCAGGAATACACAACTGCTAAATTCTAATTCAATGTGACTTCGCCGCTAATCACACTGTTTGGAAAATTAAAGTGACAAAACCATTAATTCAGTAAAAAGGGATCGAACCATTTAGGGCATGTTTGGCTGCTTTTACTGTTCACGTGGAAGAAAAAAAATTCACTCAGAGTGAATTTGTTTCCCCTTGTGAACAGTAAAAATCAGTTCAAACTTTTTCAGTTCCTGTGCCCATTCTCATCTACCGAACAGGCCCTTAGTTTATGCAAATTTAGGATTTAGGTTCTTTATATAATAAAGAAAATGGAAGTTCTTTTGTAGATTGGTGTAATTGTAAAAATTAAATTAAAGTGGCTGAATTAGGACCACCCAAAAAATACACTTCATCTCTTTTCAGTAAATTTAATTTTTGTGTTTCTAAGAATATTTTATTTTGCTTAATGGATGTGCATTTGCATTTTGCATGGTGTTTTGATGGTTATAATGGATAATTAAGTAAGAGGTGAGTGTAAGTAGGTTTGTAGGTGAACCAAACCTATTGAATAATTATGTCCTATCATTTCATGCATTCAATGCAACAGCTCAGTAACTCTAATTGCATTGCATGACACTGTTGTCTTGCTTCTCAACTGTCCCTTGCGAACTTTGACAGCTCTTGAAATATTTTTTAATTTAAAAAAAATAACAAAGGTTTTATCTTTTGACTAATCAATGCTAATTTTGTCTTGATCGACTTTTCTTTGTTACAAATAATCTCTCGTTTAGTGTATTATTATCCATGTCTTCATTTCACAATTTAATGAATTTTAATCATTAATGCTATTTACTTAGGAAAATAACCATTATATCCTTAATTAGCTTCCAATGGTAAAAAAGAAAGTATAACATAATATCTTGTTGTTTCCTTCCTAATTAATCATCTTGTTCTTCCTCACTTTTATAAATTATAACAGACCGCATCTTAATTTTATATATTCAAAGTCATAAAAATTCTCTATAGAAAAAAAAAATGTGGTCGCAATTGAGATTGAAATCCATAATTGATGGTTCTCAATTTCAATTAGAGTGTAAACAAGAAGGACATTAAACTTTGTATTTGAAATCATGAGATCCATAATTGATGGATACAAGTGTAATGATGTCTAATGAAAATAACATAGTAAAATACCATTTTTTTTCCTTACATATGTTGCTGACATCTCTATTAGGAGTTTGATAAAATATATGAAAGAAATAAAAGTTTTATTTGCCTTCAGAGGTTGTTTGGATTTTAACAATGGATATAATTAGGGGAGGCAGATGTTTTCTCTGATCCAAAGAAATTTCAAAAATGTCTTACATAATATAAATCTTAAGAAAAATTGTACTTATGTGCTTATGATTAAAATATTTATAAAATTGTGTTATATCTTAAATAATTGCATGCGTATGATTAAAATATTTATAAAATTGTGTTATATCTTAAATAATTGCATACTTTATGTCATTTTTAACTCCGCATTTGCGGACTTATATAAAAGAAAAAAATAAGAAAAGGAAAAGGACGGATATTATTGTTACTACTGTTTGGTTTTCCCTAATATCTAATAGGTTATTAAAAAAAATTATCTATTTTAGAAGCAATTTAGAAATACACAAGTGGATGGTTCAAAATGACTTAAATAGTTAAATTTGAGTTGTAATGGCATCACAAGGTATGCATTTGTTCACACCAAAAGGCTTCTGGAGTAACACACTTTATTCTTGAACAAGCAAAAAATAAGCAATTCTTTAAAATCACAAGGACAACAAATTATTGTAAATTTAAGTGTCCCTTGCGAACTTAATTTGACGACTCTATTTAGTGTGATTTTTGTCCATGTCTCCATTTCACAATTTAACGAATTTTAATCATTAATTAATATTTACTAAGGAAAATGACCATATATTCTCTCTTTTTTTGAAACAAATTCAAAGACCTTTCATATAAGATGACGTGTCTTTGACAAAAGTTGATTCCTGACCATTATATCTTTAATTTGCTTCAATGGTAGAAATTTTTTTTAAATAAAATCATGTTGTTGCCATTCTGATCACGTTCCGAACGGTACAATCAAAATTTGAACGAATTCGGCTCATACCTATAAAGCACGGGGTCCTTTAATATTAGTGCAGATCTCAATCGGACAGTTCAAATCTTAACTTAAAATTTAAGTTAATGCAGAGGATACGAAATCCTTTACAAGACCACATCTTTTATATATTCAAAGTCATGGAAATTCCCTATAGAAAAAATGTGGTCGAAATTCTCTAATGACTTATTTGTGGAATCTTCTTTTATTTGCTGATAGAAATACTTTTATTATATATTTATATATACACACACACACGATATATATTAAGTCATCTGTCCTTGTATTTTGACTGGAAAACAGTGGAACATCAATTAATTGTACTTGATTTTGAAAAGCTGAGACCTATGAGAAATGTAATTTCATGCAATTTTGGGTCTGACAGGGTTTATTGGTATATTTTGTTCTTACTTGAATATAGGTACATGTTCTTCTTTAATGAACGGTTAAACACACACGCACGCACGCACGCACAGACGCATTATTGAAGGGCCCGGTACACTCCGACATATTTTAGATGTTATTTTTGAGAATTAAACCTGCGACATCTCCGTAGAGAGATAAAACTCATGCTACTGCACTAAGTCTGTGGTTCAGTTAAACATATATATTAAAATTGATCATTTCTTATAACATTAATATATACACTATATGTACATCGTGTTAATAATTAAGATTATTAAAGTAAATAATTATCAACTAGTAAATATATACTATGACCAAATATACATTGGTATTGATTAACAAATAAATGCACATATAGGGGTTCAACATAATATATAACCTTAATATATACACTATATATACATGTACATTAACAAATAAATGCACTAGATTAGTTACCATTAAAATCGATTGCTTTTAACATATATTTATTGAAGATTATGATTGTATATAGTGTATGTTTTTAACTTTGAACTATTTAATTTTAACAAGATTATGATTCTTGTGTAAGGGTTAGTGTAAGGATATATATATAGTTCTATTTGGTTATAGTTGACAAAATAGTGCTAATCCAAACAGTGTGAGAATAATGTAACTTTGTGCCATTCCTATCAGAATTAATGTTGTTTAAATTGTATTGATGGAATAGTGATGGAAGAAATGGATAAATTAATTTTTTTCTTTTAAATAACTCCATTTTTTTTTCAAAACTTCTGTAATATATAAATGCATCCCTCATTAACCAACACACTTAATCAATTATTTTAAAAATCATTCTGGTTTTTAATTCCCTAAGTAACACACTTAAATGGCTATTCAAATTATGGTCAATTCATTATACACATTTCCTATATTTTATTAGTAATTAAGGATTTATAAGTGTAGAGATAATTTTGATGGAAAACACAACCAATTGGGCAATTTGAGAGTTTTTAAATTTAGAAGAATAAATAATAATATTATGAATTTTAGAAAAAAAAATACATAATTTCAAGGATTTTGAAGGATATACATGAAATTATTTTTTATTAAAAGTTTAGAACGAATTAACCGTGCAAGACATTGAAACTTTGATTTTAAACTAATTTTTTGTGGTCATTTCATTAACAACTTTTATTATTATAAAGCTGACATATGGCCTACAAGAAAGAATTATTTATATTCTGGAAGCAATTTTATTATATTCCCATTTTAGTCAACTACGGCATGCCAACAATTTGACTACATGAAGAAAAAAAAATTAAATTAATAAATTGTATATGTCATCTTATTGTATGCAGTATTGTTTTGTAACCTTTATAATTATTTTACATAACGTATGACTATGCCATCTTATTATAACTAATTAAAAAAAAAACAACTCATTCGGACGCAAATATAAATTAAAGGATAATTTATATTTCTAACATCCTCCGAAAATGCCGAAATTTATACATTTACCATTAAAAAAATTGAGATAAACCAATAAACCACGATTTCATGGGAATTCCATTTTTATCATGAACACAACGACAAATTGCAGCCACAAAAAGGGTGGCCGCAACCTGTCGTTTAGGCCACCAAAAGAAACCAATGCAGTGCCATAATCTAGTAGGAACCAATATATTTCTCCATTTTTTGGTGGCCGCAATGACAGATTCCGTCCATGATAAATATGAAATTCTCATGAAATTATGATTTATTGGCTTATCTTCTTTTTTTAATAGTAAATATAAATATTTCGGCCGAAAATGTTGATAACATGAACTACAATTCAACACACATAATATATCAGAAAAAATGGCAATTAATTAAAAATTCATGACTTAAGTTAAAAGAGTATACTAAGTAATCAATTAAATGTTTTGAAAATTTCAACTAGAAAAAAATATTTTATTTATTTTATTCTTGTATCGTACTAAAAATATAAATTAAGTCATTACATTGCAAACACTAGATTAATTGGACTTATCAAAGTTGAATTGTTTGTCCCCTTTTCAAAATAATTTGGTGCAAGACTTCTCTTATTGGCACAAGTCAGTTTGACAAATTCCAAAATCAAAATTTTAAATTGACACGGTCTTATCCAGTTCTGTTTAATTTTCTTCTTCCTCTAATTAATTGCGTCCATGCCAAGACTTCCTCTCAAGTCTCAATATAATATAATATGATATTTTTACAAGGTCAATATGCAAATTGGTTTCTACTAAACTTTATTTTTTTACTTTTGAAAGGGTTGGTTTTATTTTAATTCTCAATTTATATATATAAAAATATTATCTTGATTAATTATATTATATATGGGTGAAAACGGTATGGATAATATCTGATTCGTATTCGAAAAAATTAAATGTGATTTTACGTTTCAATTATATGTATCTGAATAGTAGATATATATCATATATTTTAATATATATTATGAAAAAATATTTTTATTCACCATTATAATTATATAAATATTATGAACTTAGTATTTTTTTAATATTTTAATATTATTTTAATAAATATCCAATCCGATTCGTATTCGTATCCGACTAATATCCACACCGTCTCAGCTTATGAAAAAGATGGTCCATTATAAATGTCGAGATTTGTTCTCAATATATATATTTTTTTTACTAGGTAAACATGCAAATTGTTGTATTATTGCATAATTGTAAACAGTTAATTTCGACTAAAATTTTATTTCTTTTGGAAGGTTCTTTTTCTTTTCTTTTTTTAATTCTCAATAGACGTTAATTATTTTTAAATTTGTTTATTTTTCACATAAAAAATATTATCTTAATTAATTATAATAAGAGTGATTTTTCAGTTTTAACTAAAATTTTTTGACCGACAAACATTTTAATATTCTGGTATTTATTGTTCGGTATGAATCTTAATTTTATATACGAAGCTTCGTAGATCTGGCTCAAGCTACAAATTAATTATACAAAATTCGTTAATTGCTAACTTTGCATGAATATGGAAAAGTTATGTACTTTCTATCATGTTCTTTAAGCATTATTAAATGCTGTCTTAATTTACATAAAGGTCCCTTATCTTTTATTCGTAAATAAATTTTGTATTCTTTATTGAATTTTAGCGTCAATTTTTATAAGAACCATTTAAAATAAATAAATATTATCAAGATCGGTGGTAAGAAAGTGTTACACCTTTTTATGCTTATTAAGATAATTAAAATTTTTATACGAATCAGATAAACAGATAAAATGATGTCATTGACATTCCAATTTATACTTTTAGCAACATATTTTTTTCAAAGCAAGAGAAAAGAAAAAATAATGTGAATAATGAAATAACTAATATGTCTTATATGGAAATTTAATAAAGTAAAAATCATAAAAAAAAATTAAATTTTTTCATAAAAATTTAAATCAACAGTAAAAAAAAAACTTTTTACCCATATCAATTTTTATTAAGTACGTTACAGATCAAATAATAAATAATAAAAAAAATACACTCACCGATGGAAATGGAATCTAGACTGAAATAATTTTAGGCGATTCAGAGGAAGCAAAAACAAAACAGTATTTTGAGAGTCGATCTGTGGTCCGCCTGCTCCGCTCCGCCCCTCCACTCCTGCCTCAGTTTAGCTCGTCTCACTCCTTTTGAGTGGATGACCCCGATCAAGAGTTCCGCCGCTCGTCGCCTCACCCGAGCGAATGGCTCTTTGGGTTCGACTGAGGGTTTGTAAATTCGTTCCATCTCCGTAAGTATCTACTATAACTATATATGTGAATAAGGTACGCGCTTTTATGGTTGTTGCCGATGATGAGATTGCAAAGAGTTGTCTCCTTCCTCCTCTCTTTCTTCTTCTTCTTTCTCATCTCTGTGTGGTGACTGTCCCGGTCCGGTTTGATTCAGTGCCTTTTCGGCTGAGTGGTGACTGTCTCGGTCTGGTTTGATTCAGTGCCCTCTTCTTCCTCCTCTCTGAGTGGTGACTGTCCCGGTCCGATTTGATTCAGTGCCTCTTGGCTGCACATTCCTCTGGGCGGCGTCGATTTTGGAAAGAAGAAGACATTTCGTCCTTAAGGAAGGGTTATATACTGCATGCAACTCGAAAAATCACTGTTGTGTCTACATTCCCAGAGAAGAAATCGGAAGGCCCACAGACTTGCTAATCGGGCGCGAATAGACCAATTCGCATTCTCTGGCTTCACGTATCAGTTATTTTCTGACATAGCAAATTAGATGATTTTACAAGTAGCTCAATGTATAGGTTTTTATGCTTCTTAATTTAAACAAAAATTTATGTAATAGCTACTTTGTAAATCGTTGGATCAATACAATCGCCTACGGGCTTTCAACCAAAAAAAAAAAAATCTAGACTGAAATGGGAGGAGTAATAATTTATGAGTGCATGCAACTAATTTGTATGGTTGCATTTGTCGACTATACACTTAGATTAGATGCACCCCAAGGACCACTGTGTAATTTATCCATTAACTGTATGAATTCGGATCTCCTGAAGTACCTCAAAAAATGAATCCGACTCTGTTGCTTTTCTGGGAGAGAAAAGCAGCAGACTGCTTTTTTGAATCCAACCATTCAAAAAAATTTATTCACGCATCTCGATAAAGAATTTTTTTCATGCACAAATCTTAACAAATTTGAATAGTTGGATTCAGAAAAACATATGTTGCTTTTCTCTTAGAAAAGCACAAGAGTCCATTCCCAATTTTTGAGGTGATTAGATTTTAGCACAGTTGGTTAGGAGAAAAAATTGTAAGACTGTAGTTATCTAAAAGTCGGTACTTCGAGTTTCTTTTCATGACTTGATAACTTTTGTGAAACTTGAAAAAAAAAATGTCAATTTTTTAGTTTTGATTCATATTGTCTGAGCTGCTCTAACACGAATATTAAAGAGCCTCGTGCGTTCCACCATAGACCGAATTGATCCAAAATTCTGACGGATGGTCCGAATCAAAATTGAAAAATTGGGTTACTTTAGAAGATACAGACTCTTAACTATATAAGGCCGATTAAGTATGAAATTATTGTTTTTTTAGAGCTTGACAGAGGCTGTCAAGGTAAGTCTGAAATTATTGTCTATCCTGATTTCATAAAGATAACAATAATATTCTTATTTTTTAGGAAATATAAATATATAAACTTAAAAATATTAGTTGAACACATATATTAAAAAAAAGCTAGATTTCAATAATTTAGATTTGAACAAATACTTCTTTAGATACAATTTAATATTTTTTCAAACATAGGATTATCCTCTTATTATTATTATTATTATTATTATTATTATTATTATTATTATTATTATTATTATAATGCTTCCTCATGCTCTTTTGCTCTCATACTCCTTCCTAACGTTGGAGCAAAGAAATAGGAATATAAGAAAAATTCATAGCTTGTGACTCTTTCAAGTTTTCACTAGAAATGACTTCATTCATAATTTTTATATTTAATATATAATATTTAACCATAGTAATAATATGCTTATTTCTTTGGATATTAAATGTATCTTTTTTAATTTTATTATAAAATTAAATAAATATAAACATTATAAACTTTGCTTGCTATGAAAATAAATATAAAAAATATCTTAATAATGAAATCTTGTGCAGAGTTGGAGCTCAATTCGAATTTATACTCTATAGCTCAATTAATTTTCAGCTCGAATTTAACTCGAATTTATAATTAAATTAAACTTGGAACTAAAATCAGTTCAAAATTCGACTCATTTGCCTACTAAAAAAAATTTATTTGTATTTTAAAAAAAAAGTGGTATTCTTGTACCAACGGTAATAACCAATCAATAATATAATAAAGTATTAAACCGCTGTAGCTCACAGCGCTCAGGCCCGAAACGCAATTCCACATGTAATAAATGCTATTTGATCGATTCAACCAATAGAAAGAATATAATACAAGTTACCTTTCTCGCCGACATTTTTAAAAATACCCCAAGTTAATTACAGATTAATAAATATGCCCACGGTTCCCGAAAATTTTTAAAAATGCCCAAACCGGCCATTTAATGGCCGGTACCGAATAAATCTCCCAACCGGCCATTAAATGGCCGGTACTGATTTTTTTTTTTTTTTTATTAGAAAAATAGCTAAAATACTGAAATCTAACACTAAAAAATCGAATTGTTTTGTTAAATATTTGTTAGATTACTTTTTTCATAGCATATTTATACTAAAATACACTATGAATAGGACCGATTTTGTGCTAAAATATGCAAAATCCGAGATTTTTATTTTTACCCAAAACAGAAAATATATATAAAATAGAAAATATATATAAAAGATACATCAAAGACCCTAAAAACTTTAAAATTATAAAGAAAGGTCCAAAAGTCCATGAAGGAAGACTCGGATCGCGAATCTGAGCCCGCAAAATGGGCGAAACAGATCATAGATGGGTTTCGGATCCGGTTTTGGGCTGTGGAGTTCCTGTCAAAATTTCAGCCCGATCCGACGGACGGATCAAAAGTTACGCTCCTTTTCATGAAGCATGCACAGGCCCATATTGCATCATTTCCGATTAAGATTTTCATTTCTATTCTTCAATCTACGTAGCTCAGTAAATTACCGTATTTTAGCATAATTCTACATAATTATTGTAATTTCAGCATTTTAGTAAATTTACTGTATTTTAGCATAATTATTGTAATTTACCGTATTTTAGCACAAAATCGGCTCTATTCGTAACATATTTTCTAACAAATATTTAACAAAACAATTCGATTTTTTAGATTTCAGTATTTTAGCTATTTGTCTCTTAAAAAAATTTAACATAATTTAAAGTAATTTAGTGTCAATCAGCATAAATTAACATAATTTCAAGTAATTTAGCGTATTTTAGTATAAATATGCTATCAAAAAAGTAATCTAACAAATATTTAAAAAAATAATTCGATTTTTTTAGTTTTAGATTTCAGCATTTTATCTATTTATCTAAAAAAAAAAAAAAAAAAAATTAAATGGGGGACCGGCCATTAAATGGCCGGTTCCCCTCTTTAATAAAAAAAAAAAAAAAATTGCGGGACCGGCCATTAAATGGCCGGTTTGGGTATTTTTAAAATTTTTCAGGAACCGTGGGCATTTTTATTAATCTGTAATTAACTTGGGGTATTTTTAAAAATGTCGGCCTTTCTCGCTACTAAGAGTTCACATGTCCAGTGCTGACCCTCTGACACTGGGACCCCCATCGCGTTCCGTTGTGAAACTTTCATTGCATTGTCGGGTTCCATATCGTATCAAGTAACTCAAATTTTTAGTTTAGGTCTCAACCTTCAATATTCGTGTCAAAACAGATCTGACGGTTCAGATCTAAACTCAAAATTTGAGTTACTTTAGGTGAAATGAAATTCACATTTCTTCGATGCTGCAATGTCAGCTTATGTAACTCTCTCCCTATAAAACCTCTCTCCGTTCTCTTTCACCCCTTGACCTCGCTCCACATTCCACATGGGCCAGTGCTACGCCAGGAGCATCCCAGTTTCCGACGCCGACCACACCTACACCACCTCCGCCTCTAGCCCCACCGCAAGCTACAACAACCACCAGCGTTCTCAGTCCCCTCATCGCCACCACGGCCGATCTCCCCGACCAGCATCCAAACCCGCCACTCCCTCCCGTGCCTCCGCCGCCTCCGCCGCCCCTAGTCCTTGGCTCAGCCCCCTTCCTCCCGGTATAGCACCTTCGCCTGCGCGTCCTTCCACTCCTCGTCGTTTCTTCCGCCGCCCCTTCCCTCCTCCATCCCCTGCAAAACACATCAAGGCGTCCCTCGCTAAGAGAGCCCCTCCAACCCCTGACAACCAGGTACGAGATGTGCCCCTCCCTGTCAGTGAAAACAGCAATGGCAATGCGTCGTTGGATGGGCTGGACAAGAGCTTCGGATTCGGGAAGAACTTCGGAGCAAAGTATGAGCTGGGGAAGGAGGTCGGACGGGGGCATTTCGGTCACACAAGCATCGCGCGTGCGAAGAAGGGAGAGATGAAGGGACAACTCGTGGCAGTGAAGATCATCCCCAAAACCAAGGTACTGATCTGTTTCTTTTGTTTGTTTCCAGAATTTATGATCCCTGTTTTTGGAATTATCTGTTCAGCCATGCTTTGGCCTATTTTTCTTTTCTTTTTCTTTCTCATCTTAAATCTTATTTGATCAGATAAAATTAACAAAATGACGATTTATTTCTAGACCGACATGGAATTACAGTACATTTTCAGTAACTGAAATGCTAGCTGAATTGTCTAAATCGAAGCCAAATTACATCTCGAATAAGAAACAGAAGTGGGATTTGTTAAATTACTGACAAAATAATTAAATTGATTTTACAGTTCAAGTTTTAGTCCCTTTTGATGTTGAACTAATAAAAAATTAAAAATAAATCCATGTTGTCTCAATGTGTTTGTGGTTCACTTCGAATTTCGTCCGAGATATATCTCTGAGTCTAATTTCTAGAACTTATATTTGTTTCAACCATGCCTTACAGAGAAGACAATGTTTTTTTTTTTTTTGAGAGAAATGATTGTCAAAATATTAGAAATAATTTCAAATTATTTTTCTCTAATTATTTGATGTGTTGCAGATGACATCTGCTATAGCAATTGAAGATGTAAGAAGGGAGGTAAAGATGCTAAAAGCTTTATCAGGTCACACACATACGGTAAAGTTTTATGATGCATGTGAAGATGCCGAAAATGTCTACATAGTCATGGAGTATGTATTTTTTATTATTGTTTCTTTAATTTGGGATGAATCTGCTTTTCTTCTTCCTGATGTATTCTCAATTTGGGATGAATTTCATAGCATTTGCAGTACTTCATGTAGCAGCTTGAAGTTTTAAATTTTGTCCATGTTATTTGATGTATTTCTGGTACAAAGCAAATTGAGGCTATTTCTTAGCTCAATTAATGCTTAAGAATTGATACTTCCAACGACAAATGATACTGAAAAATATTGCATGCTGTACTGATTCCTGTATTTCTGGCCAACTATGAAAACCTTGCCAAGTAACATACCACGAAATTTCATTTTTATTTAATTTGATTTTTTTGTTATTTATCAGATTATGTGAAGGCGGAGAATTATTAGACAGAATCTTGTCGAGGTATTAATTGAGAACCTTTCTATCCCCTTAACATATATGAATCTCTTTTATATAAACAAGTTTCTAAAATATGCTTTTTTCGTGCTACGTTTAAGAGGCGGGCGTTACACAGAGGAGGATGCTAAAACAATAGTTGTGCAAATCTTGAATGTTGTTTCCTTTTGCCACCTTCAAGGTGTTGTACATCGTGATTTAAAACCTGAGGTTTGATTTTTTCTAAAGCTTTCTTTAGTTTCCTTTCAAATTAATGGCTATGTTTGCCATTTATTATTTTATTTTATTGCATTATTTTGCTGGAATTGATGTTTGAACTTTCAAACAGAACTTCTTATTCAGTAGTAGAGATGAAAATTCAGCATTGAAGATCATTGATTTCGGTCTATCCGACTTTGTAAGACCAGGTATATTGAATTGGTCTTGGTCACGGGTAACTTATCAGATTTGACTTTTACTTGTTTTAATAAATATGATATTTGACAGTTCATACTGTCAACATTGAAGTTAATTATATTTGACCCAGTGTGAAAATTGACACTGATAGTTGGTTCAATTGTTTTGGTGTAAACATCATTGAGAAGTTAGTAGGTCATCCAGTTTGAAATTAAAAAAATAAAGCTATTGCAATCGCAATTAATTTACATTATCATATTGGATTCCTGAACTGACCTCACCAAACATCAGTTTGCTTATAAGTTGATGTTTGACCTTACCAGAACTGGTTACAAATTGTAATAATTTTTTCGACATACTATGTAGTTAAGTTTTCAACCAAAAAAAGGCATAATAGGCAGTACAAGTCATGATATTTTTTGGAACTATATAGGTGGATTTTTAACCGATTAGCCTGTTGTCTCTAGAATTGTGTCTGCATAGCATGCGGTGCATAGGTGACAGCAATGCATAGAAGCTTTTGTGGGGCTAAGAGGGAATGGACAGAAAAAAGAAATAGAAAATATTTCATGATTGCACACATAAAGAAAATATATTATCGAACAATTTATATATCTTTCATTTGTTCTATGTCAGATGAAAGGTTAAATGACATAGTAGGAAGTGCCTACTATGTGGCGCCTGAGGTACTGCACCGGTCATACAGCAGTGAAGCAGATATGTGGAGTATCGGTGTGATCACTTACATTCTGTTGTGTGGCAGCAGGCCTTTCTGGGCCCGTACTGAATCTGGAATATTCCGCTCTGTGCTGCGGGCCGACCCAAACTACGATGACTCCCCCTGGCCGTCTATATCACCTGAGGCAAAGGATTTCGTCAGGCGGTTCCTGAATAAGGATTACCGGAAGAGAATGACAGCAGCACAGGCTCTGAGTAATTTACTTTTCTTTTTTTATTTGTTCTTCTTATATGATTTTAGATGAGTAATTTCACTTTTCTTTTTTTATTAGTTCACACTGGTTTAGTGCAATGCATTGTCAAACAAGATACCCAATTCCTTGTGTGGTTCATTTAGTATTTTGGTGTTGATATAGATTTTATATGTGGATTAGGGTCTAAGTGAGCCATTGGTACAGTACTTATCAACCGTACTTTCTCGGGTCCTTTTGTGCATGTACAGGGTAAAATTGAAACCCATACCTTGCGTGGTTCATTTAGTATTTTGGGGTTGATATAGATTTTATATATGGATTAGGGTCTAATTTGAGCCATTGGTATAGTAACATATCAAACTGTACTTTGTCAGGTCCTTTGGTGCATGTACAGGGTAAAACTTTTGACATATACTCTCAGTGAATTTTCCTTCTGAATTTATTTATTCTGTTTTGGAATAGCTTGTAGTACTGTTATTAGTGGGTATTGGTTCTTCTATTAGCATGCTGCCATACTCTGTTGTAAAATTACTCCGAACTGAATTTATTTGTGGATAATAGTTGGGGTGTTAAATAATAATTGCTTAACTGGGCTAAATTGGGAAATAGACATATTCGGTTGAACTTGTAGTTTACCTGATGGTAACTGTTTTGGCAGTGACTACTAACCTTAGAGTTGCTGTTTGGTTTCAGTTCTGGTGCCACCTTTTGGATATTGGGAAAATAAAGGAAAATAAACATTGAATTAGTACTACTAGAATACTTGTCAATAATTATAGAAACATGTAACATGCAAAAGTAGCAAAAGTAAAATGGGTCATTTGTTAGTATCACTTGTCAAATGGGTCCATTTTCACTTTTTTCACTTTTCGTATCACCTTTTTCACTTTTCGTTCTGCAAAGGTTCAAAAGTATAATATTGGTCCTTAAAAAGTTTCATTACTGTCAAATGGGTCCTTTGTTATCACCAGTCGAAAAACTAGATAGATTTCCATGTTAGCATCGATATAATGGTGCAGTAGGCGTAAATACTATTTTTAGTTAATTTTTTAGTCAATTTATGGACATAGGTGCTGCTGGGCATTTAATCGATACATAATGACATAAATAATAATTTTTGTATGTATCCACATTATGAATATTGGTTTTTCATGTAATTTTAATGCAAAAATGACACACCAAGGTTGATGACAATGTCATTTTTCAATGGATATTAAAGTCATGATCAATTTGGGGTAAAGATTTTAACGGAGTAGTTTTGGCTTCATGCAGCGCATGAACCATATGTAGCTCTGTTTTGATTCTATAGTCAGTGCGCTGTATGAAGCGAAAAATGCTCTGTTAAAACCTTTACCCTAATTTGTCACATATTGAAAACTTTAGGGATTAAAATGGTATTTTGAAGGAACAAATGGAAAAATAGTAATTTACAAGGAGAACCAGATACTAGTTGATGAGGGTTTCTTTGGGTTGTTCTCTCAAATCCATTTATTGGTATTGATAATATTGGTATAGCAGGGTACTCGGTACAGAGCTCCTTTACTTCTGCCCTTTGGTATCAACTATTAATTGCTTTCGTTTTTGCATCTTTTGTTGTAACTTGTTGGCATTTTATTGCATTAAAAGGAAATGTGCCATCTATCAATTTTAGTTTAGGACCAGAAAGGAACTTCCTTAAGTTCTGGGGGACCATTGATGTGAATTATTTATTGTCCTTTTATATGCTCTGCAATTTGAATTTTGTTAAATTGGGCAATAATTTTATTAATTTCTGTGCAATGACAGCTCATCCTTGGTTGAGAGATCAGCAAAGGCAAGTTCCATTGGATATTTTTACATACAAGTTAGTCAAGGCATATCTCCGTGCTTCTCCTTTCAAGCGTGCTGCATTAAAGGTATTCGACATTTTCTATTTGTACCCCTATTTATTGATTTCTTTTGTAATATTTTGTATCAAACGATAGAGGATATTTGATTTAAAATTAACTAACAAAAAGAAGTTGCATCCGTAGAATGGATACTTGGAACTTTTGCTTATATTTTCTTTTTTGAGTAGTTTACACAAATAATCCTTTCCATTTTTGTTTTTTTTACTTGCCTATCCATATTAATTAGGCCTTGGCCATTACTTATTTCATCAAAAACTGCTAAGAATCATAGCTAATAGTTGTGTAAAATGATGAGTCACATTGGTAAACTTTTTAAGTGATGATTAGGATGTGGGTCCATACTCCATGGTTATACTAGAAACACGGCCAACGGGCCAAGACCAAAACTGACACAAATTTGAAAATTTATAAACAGAAGAATGGAAGAGGATATTTAAGTGACTTGAAGGGAAACATGATAATAAAAGATTCATATCACCTAAAGTAACTCAAATTTTGAGTTTAGATCTGGACCGTCAGATCTGTTTTGTCACGAATATTAAAGGGGACCAGTGCATTCCACCTTGGGCTGGATTGGCCTGGATTCTAATCGGACGGTTCAGATCTTAACTCAAAATTTGAGTTACTTCAGAGGATCCGGACTCAGTGAAAACAAGGAGTCAATTTGTATATTTTACTATTATTTTCTTTTACTTTTCTCATCTTGCAAAGAAAGCTTGTCTCTCATTAAAATATTTAGTTGAGAACTTGGTCAAATGTTCTTCTCTGTGAATTATATGTGAACACTTGATTAACAGGGTGTCTACTTGGCAATTACCTAAATTGTCAATTGACTCTACTATAGCCAGTTTTTTTCAAACTAAAACCTAATATCTGCAATTTTTCGTGATATTGTATTTTGTTTAATCATAGGCTTTGTCAAAAGCTATAACTGAGGACGAGGTTATCTACATTAGATCGCAGTATGATCTACTTGAACCAAGTAAAGACGGCTGTGTCTCCCTTGATAATTTCAGATCGGTTAGTGTTGCTATATTTTTAATATTCTGTGCATTTATCCGTGCATATTTTTCACCAATTGTCTGTTCTTATGAAACTTCTTTATGAAATCATTTCAGGCTCTTTTGAGAAATGCTACAGATGCCATGAAAGAGTCCAAAATACATGAAATCTTGAATGCGGTATATGACGTCACTACTATATATATCTATATATATATATATATATTTGTTAATATTCAGTATCTTAGTATTCTAGTAAACTTTGGGGCCAAAGAATGTAGTGCCACTCTAAACCTGACATAATGGATTCACAGTAGTTTGGACAATAAGAGGTATATGGCCAGAAAGAATGTGGTTTTAGTTTATTATTTTTGTATTATGTGAAAATAATATGTAAGTTCATTTGCTCTCATGTCAGCTGGAACCACTATCATACCGAAAAATGGATTTCGAGGAGTTTTGTGCAGCTACTATTAGCCCGTACCAGTTGGAGGCATTGCAAGACTGGGAAAATATTGCAACCACCGCTTTCGGGTATTTTGAGCTAGAGGGCAACCGGGTCATCAAAATTGAAGAATTAGCCAATGTCAGTTCTACTTCTTTGTTTCTTTTTCCTGCTTCTGACTCAATTAAGAAACCATTACATTGTTTTTAGGCTGGTACCACCTCTCTGGTACCATAGTTCATAGAAACAATAAGATTTTAACTTTTTTTTTCTCTATTTTGTAGGACATGAACCTTACATCGTCAGCTTACTCCATGATTCGAGACTGGATAAGACCGTCCGATGGAAAGCTAAGTTTCTTAGGATACACCAAATTTTTACATGGTGTAACGCTACGAAATAGCAATGCGAGACGGCACCATTGAAACGACACCTAGTGCTTTTGCTGTCATTTTTTATTTCTTTTTCCAAGTTAATTCGTGCAATTCTAGATAGTTGTTCATCTTGTTTCTTTTCTTTTATTCCTTTATTTTATAGAGAGTGCATGTAAAAGGGGAGATGTTAAAGTGCAGAAGTTAGTTTTTGAAAAGATGTTTCAAGTTGTTTTTTGTTTTTTTATGTTTTTGGGGGAAATATAGTTTTCATTTTCATTTTTGTTTATAATTTAATCTTTTTTGCCACATGTTTTTGCACGAAGCAACCCGCATACACAGATACACTTGCAAGTAAACTTTATTACTTCGCAACCGTACTACAAAATTCTTTTGTTCCAGCAGAACCAGCTTATAAGCGAATTAATTTTTCACTACTAAGAGCATATATGTACACACACACGCATAAAAAAATGAATAAAAATTTGGAAGGTTTATCCAAGAAAGGTGTAAATAGTAAGAGTCATGTTTTAGGGATGCTCAAAAAAATTGATGACTCATAGCTCGTGCAAAATCAATTGGAATTCAACTTGTCAACAATTCGAGTTGAAATTGACTCGAGTTCATTCACTCAGGTGCAAAATCAACTCAGTTGACTCACTAACTTGATAAACTGTGTAATATTTTGTTAGACTTTATACTATTTGGTAATTTGATAAATTTTGTATTATTTAATTATGTATTTGCCACTGGCTCACTCAGCTCATGAGTAACCCTTGCTTTACAGATGCTCCCGAGGTATATTGTATTGAAGATATACTACTTTGACAACATATCGTTGTCATAATACAAACTAACTCCGAAATTTTTATATATAAGAAAATAAATTAAAAAAATATTAAAAATGAGAAACTGTTTCCGGGATTTCGAAAAATAAGAAGGCAGGCGTATGCCATGGCATCCCAGTGGGACGCCATGGCATACTCCAGCCCGTCGGAAAAAAACGGAAAAAAAAAAATTAAAAATACGGGACGCCATGGCATATCCCGACCCGGGAAAAAAAAAACATATAGGGACGCCATGGCATATCCCGACCAGGGGAAAAAACGTAAAAAAAAAAAAAAATTTTAAAAACGGGACGCCATGCCATACTCCGGCCCTAAAAAAAATAAAAAAAAATTAATTTTTTTTTCTGCTGTGTTCAGTTAGAAATCCAATAATTTTGATCAGATTCAAAATTCATTTTAGAGAAAATGGCTACATGGATTTTTGTGTTCTTTATATCAAAATAAAGGTATGAAAGTCTAGTTTCCAGATAATATAATTTATCTATACAAAAATATTACAGATTGGTACAGTTTTAGCGATTAATTGACAGAGGTCAGAATTCAGAAAAGCTGAAATTCCAGTGAGCAGTCCTATAATTTTGACCAGATTCAAAATTCAATTTAGAAAAAATGGCTACATGAATTTTTGTGTTATTTATATAAAAATAAAGGTATGAAAGTGTAGTTTTCAGATAATATAATTTCTCTATACAAAAATATTACAGATTGGTACAGTTTTAGCGATTAATTGACAGAGGTCAGAATTCAGAAAAGCTGAAATTCCAGTCAGAAATCCAATAATTCTGACCTCTGTCAATTAATCGCTAAAACTGTATCAATCTATAATATTTTTATATAGGAAAATTATATTATCTGAAAACTATAATTTCATACATTTATTTTTATATAAAGAACACAAAAATCCATGGAGCCATTTTCTCTAAATTGAATTTTGAATCTGATCAAAATTATTGGACTGCTCACTGGAATTTCAGCTTTTCTGAATTCTGACCTCTGTCAATTAATCGCTAAAACTGTACCAATCTGTAACATTTTTGTATAGAGAAATTATATTTAATGGAAACTATACTTTCATACATTTATTTTGATATAAATAACACAAAAATCCATGTAGCCATTTTCTCGAAAATGAATTTTGAATCTGATCAAAATTATTGAATTTCTGACTGGAATTTCAGCTTTTCTGAATTCTGACCTCTGTCAATTAATCGCTAAAACTGTACCAATCTGTAATATTTTTGTATAGAGAAATTATATTATCTGGAAACTAGACTTTCATACCTTTATTTTGATATAAAGAACACAAAAATTCATGTAGCCATTTTTTCTAAATTGAATTTTGAATCTGGTCAAAATTATAGGACTGCTCATTGGAATTTCAGCTTTTCTGAATTCTGACCTCTGTCAATTAATCGCTAAAACTGTACTAATCTGTAATATTTTTGTATAGAGAAATTATATTATCTGGAAACTAGACTTTCATACCTTTATTTTGATATAAAGAACACAAAAATTCATGTAGCCATTTTCTCTAAAATGAATTTTGAATCTGATCAAAATTATTAGATTTCTAACTGAACACATCAGACAAAAAAAATTGATTTATTTTTTATTTTTTTAGAGCCAGAGTATGGCATGGTGTCCCGTTTTTCAAATTATTATTATTATTTATTTTTTTTATTATTATTTATTTTTTTACGTTTTTTCCCCTGGTCGGGATATGCCATGGCGTCCCTATATGTTTTTTTTTTCCCAGGGTCGGGATATGCCATGGCGTCCCGTATTTTTTTTTTTTTTTTTTTCCGTTTTTTTCCGATGGGCTGGAATATGCCATGGCGTCCCAGTGGGACGCCATGGCATACGCCTGCCTTCTTATTTTTCGAAATCCCGGGAACAGTTTCTCATTTTTAATATTTTTTTAATTTATTTTCTTATATATACAAATTTCGGAAACTAACTTGTCCTCGGTAAAAATGGTAGGCTCGCGATTTCTTTTTTACAAGAGCTTTGCATGACTATTTTGTGGTATAATAAAAAAAAAAAATACACCAAGTCATCTCCTGAGCAAATTGTAAAATTGTTTTTGGACAATTTTTTTAGAAATAGGAAGAAAGGTATAATTGGAATTAGAGAAGAAAATTAGTTATGATGTTATCAGTCACGATATGTCATGTGATCACGTCACGTGTGTTGGTCGTATGACTTCATTATTTGTATAATGTGATCGTTCTTCACCATTTTAGTCACGTCACATCATATTACGTCAATCAATCTGGTCACATTACGTGACCAATTTTTTAAACATTATTTTCTAATTATAATTATTTTGTAACAATTTCTTATTTTTTGATACATTTTGTTATTATTATTTTTAAACTAACTTGAATTTCAAAAAAAAAATTAAACTGCAATTAGTCATGTCACATAACTATTCATATGACGTGGCTGTCATTTACTATTTTAATACTATTTTAATCACGTTAGCCATATAAAATAATTTCTAGTCCCGTAACATAATGTGACATAACGTGGTGATTAAAGAGTAAGAGCTGCTAATTGAACAGGGCGGCCGTGGACAAACGGACGGAACAATTAACGAATCAATATTGAACGGGTTATAATCCGAACAAGGTCCGAAGTTCGCCTCTCGCCTCTCTTCACCGTCTCTCTCATACTCTCGGTCCGATCTTCGATTCCAGGAGGTCCCTCCGCTCATCCTAGGCGCGCTTCTCTCCTGCTCTTCTCTCCTCTCTTCCCGACCCTTTCCCTGCTCCTCTCCATTATTGGTAAGCGCCCCCCTTCCTCCCTCTCCCTCGTTCTCTCTGATGCTCTGATGGGTTAACGGGTTGTGGGTCTGAGTAAAGAGTTAGTAAAGAGTTCGATGACAAACTGGAGATGACCCAACTTGTTCTTCTTTCTGATGCTTTGGATTTGCGATGGTTCAAATATCTAGCATAGTTGAAAATAGAAATTGAACCTATCTAGTACTTCTTAGCATTTTTCTATTTTTTTCTCTGTTATCTGAAATAGGATTTGTGATAAGAAAGGTTCGTCCAACACGCAATCAGGGACTGAGAATAATTTGCTAGTTATTGTGTTTTGGATAAATTTTGAAGTTGCCCTTTCAGTCTAAGAAAGTGTGAATATTTTATATAGTACTATGAATTTGTAAGTATAGTTAGATAATTAACAGTTTTGTAAGTGTTTGATTAATTACACTTTGTTATTATATGTCGCCATTTGATTAATTTCTGAGCTTCTGCTTCCTTTCTTTTATGGGATAATTTCATATTTGCACAATTGTCCCTCTACTTATCTTAATAAAGTACCTAATTTTGTGCAGTTCTCTAATTGATTGTATTAAGGTTTTAATGTGATTGTTTTGTTTTCAGTTTTTTTCTTTTTTCTCTAATTGATTGTATTAAGGTCTTATTTTTTAGTATTTAACACATAAGTTATATCAATAATAACAATAGCAAGCCAATACTTTTACCTTCTATGTACATTGTATGTTATTCACCCTATTCGATGTTGACCTCATATTTTTCAGCAAAAAGAAAATCTACAAAAGTATTTTTTCTGTCTACTCATTGAAGTTACACTTCTGTGCCTAGCTGCCTCTTCGAGTCCTAAGGTATTTTTGTCATTCTTATTAAAACCGTCTAATCATGTTATCGCAAAATCAGATTAGATATTATAGGGGTTTGGTTGCATCTTACCTTCTTCCTTGTTGTTCAACCTTCATATCAAAACTGGTACATGGTTGGTAAAAATTAAGTTTGTGAAGTTATTAGAAATGCATTTTAGGTAACCAGTTGCTAGAAGTAATCACAAATATTTTGATATAATTAAATTACATTGGCAATGTTATTATTTTTTATTAATTTGATGTTAACTTTTTTCCATGTTGCAGTTGTAACAACTGAAAGTAAAAATATCCTTCTTAGACAGTTTTACCAGAAGTCATAAGAGAAGGTAAATTGTACAAAATTCATCAATTACTATCAATAATTTTATTATTTTTTGCTTATTGTCCATTCAAGAAGCACCATCCAAAAAAATTATTATGCTTCTCTACTTAACTAAACTGGATCAGTAACAGAGAAGGCCTAGCATATGAAAAAAGTACCAGTACTCATTCAATCATTGAACTCTCGCCAAATCTCTCTGTTTGTTTTTCACAGGAATTCACTGGTGGAAAAGTTTCTCGCCAAATCACTCACAGCGATCCGATCAGAGAATTTCAGCCATGCAAAGAAGACTTCTCCTCCATCCGATCCCGATCATGTGTATCCGCCTTCCTGCCTCCTTCCTTCAAACCCTAACTCTCACCACCTCTTCCTCTCAGACTTGTATCGTTTCCCCTCTCCTCTCTCTCCTTTCCCGCTCTCAGACTTGGTCCAAAGACCCCTCTCTTCCTTCTCTCATCACTCAAACCCTAATCCAATCTCCCTCTCCCTCTCACCTCTCATCCCTCTTCCTCTCTCCTTCTCTCTCCCCTCAAATCTCTCTTTCCTTCTTCCACTACCTTTCTCTCCATTTCCCTTCTCTCCTCTCTCTCCACTACCGTCTCGCCCTCCTCCAATCTCTTGCAAAGTCACAGTATTTCTTCCTAGTACGCTATATCTTGACTTCAACCATTGCCTCTGTATCTAATTCAAAAGAAGATTTGTTACTGCTCCTGTCCTTCATGATCTCTATCCAAAAAGAATCTCAATTCAGACCATCAATCAGGTGCACCAACACTCTTCTGATGGCACTTTCACGTTTTTCAATGCTCCAAGAAATGAAGGACCTCTTTGATAAATTGAATAGAGGTGAGATCTTTGGGAAGCCCAATTTGCACACTTACAACATCATGATCAATGCACATTGCAAAGATGGTCTTCTAAGTGATGCAAAATTGTACTTGGGTTTTCTTTTGCAAGCCAATTTGTTGCCTGATACACATACCTACACCTCATTTATTATGGGTTACTGTAAAGATGACAAATTGGATAATGCATGTAAGCTGTTTGTGCTAATGCCATACATGGGATGTCTAAGGAATATGTTTAGCTATACTGTTTTACTTCAGGGCCTTTGTGATACGGGTCGGGTCAAACAGGCAGTTTCAATTTTCTCCAGCATGAGAGATGACAAAATTGACCGTGATGTGCAGGTTTATACCATATTAATTCATGGATTTTGCAAGGTCGGGAGGGTGAATGATGCAAGAATTCTGCTTGGTGATATGTACAAGAATGGTTTGGTACCAAATGTGGTTACATACAATGCATTGATTGATGGGTATTGCAAGAAGGGTAATCTTGATTTGGCAATGCGGTTACTCAGAAAAATGGAATTGACAGATTTGTGTAAACCCAATAGCCGCACCTACAGTGAGTTGATTTGTGGGTTTTGTAGAGAGAGGAAGGTAGATAAAGCAATGGCTTTATATGATAAGATGGTGCAGGTTGGTTTAACACTGAATGTTGTTACATTTAGTACCTTGATCCAAGGCCAATGCGAACATGGTTCAGTAGAGTCTGCTTTTAGGCTATTAGGTTCGATGGAATCTATCGGTTTGGTCCCGAATGAGTGGACTTGGTCAATATTAATAAATGCACTGTGCAAACACGAGAGAGTAGAGGAGGCCATCTCTCTTTTTGGATCCCTTTTGGAGAAGGGTATTAAAGGAAATAAAGTGGTTTATACTGCCCTAATCGATGGTCTTTGCAAGTCAGAAAAAACTGAATTATCCTTTAGGTTGCTTGAGAAAATGGTTTTGGGGGGCATTATGCCAGATTTGTATACCTATAATTCAATTTTGGATGGTCTTTGTAGGGAAAAGAGGGTAAATGAGGCCATTAGGGTTTTAAATGACATGTCAAATAAAGGGGTTCCGCCAGATGTGCTCTCATATACAATATTGATAGATGAGTTGGTTAGAGACAGGCGTACTAGTGATGCAGAGAAGCTGTTTGGTGAAATGCTTGAATTGGGTATTGCACCAGACACATGTGTCTATACAGTATTTGTACGGTCTTGTTGTTATGAAGGAAGAATGGAGGATGCTGAGAAATTGTTGACCCAGATGAGGGCAAATAGTGTATTTCCTAATTTGGTAACATATAATACATTGATTAATGGATATGAAACTTGGGGTTTGACAAGTAAAACACTCTCTACTTTTGCAAGTATGATTAATGACTCAGTTGAGCCAAATGCTGAGACTTATGGATCCTTAATTAGACATCTGGTTAGGAGAAAGAAGACTGGTAATTCTGTAATTAAAGCAGATGTTGATGTTTGGAAAATTGTTGATTTGGAGACTATAGAGGAATTACTCGTGGTGATGGCTAAGCTTGGAGTCAGACTGAATATCTCAGCTTATGAAATTTTAGTTTCATGTTTGTGCAAAGTTGATCGAATTGAAGAGGCAAAATATATGGTTTCTAAATTAGAGAAAGAAACAGATAATCAAGTTCCTAGCGAAGATATATATACCTCTCTGGTAGATTGTTTGTGCAGGTTGAAAAAGGTTACAGAAGCTGTGGAATATGTAAATTTGATGGGAAAATATGGATATATGCCGACGCTAGAGTCCTATAAAAGAGTTATTTGTTTGCTATGTGAAACAGGACAGTTAAAGGAGGGTATCTCCGTCTTTTGTGGCCTGTTAACGAAAGGTTATAATTGTGATGAAATTGCTTGGAAAATTATCTTTGAGGGATTATTGAGTGAAAATCACGAGGAATTTGGGTCTAAACTTTTAACAATCATGGAAGAAAGAGGGTACAAGACAGGAACATTGGCGTACTCTAAGATGTTAGAACAATTTGGAAACCAATTTCAAAATGGCGGGCAGTTACATATACCTAATCTGCAAAAGGTGTGAACTTTTGAACTTCATGAGATTTTTCTAGGTTTTTTTGGTAG
Organism: Carex kokanica; assembly: GCA_025461125.1. NCBI lineage: Eukaryota > Viridiplantae > Streptophyta > Magnoliopsida > Poales > Cyperaceae > Carex > Carex kokanica. Next base: position 645,853 of record JAJGRX010001227.1, on the reverse strand, counting down.
GAAATCATTCTTTGATGCTAACAAAATTAAGAGTAAATTCTTGCACCAATATGTAAATTGATTTTTCTAATACAAGATTGTTGTTTAATTTGTCAACAGCTTTTTACATTTTGGTTTACTCTTTACAATTCATCAGTGTAATTACCCTCCTTGAGAAGATTACTTTGATTTAGTAGGTGCTTCCATTGTTGGAAATAAAAGAAAACACTTAGAAGTAAGAAATAAAAAGAAACTTAATTTTTCATCAACAATGCATTATCAAACATAATACCTAGTGTGGTTCTTTGAGTATTCTGGTGTTGATATAGATTTTATAAGTGAATTAGGGTCTAATTGAGCCATTGGTATGAGAAGATATCAACTGTACTTTGCCAAGGTCCTTTTGTGCATGAAAAGGGTAAATTTGATACCCATACCTTGCGTGGTTCATTTAGTATTTTGGTGTTGATATAGATTTTACAAGTGAATTAGGGTCTAATTAAGCCATTGGTATAGTCGATATCAACTGTACTTTGTCAGGTCCTTTGTGCATGAAAAGGGTAAAATTGAGACCCATACCTTGCGTGGTTCATTTAGTATTTTGGTGTTGATATAGATTTTATGTGTGGATTATGGTCTAATTTGAGCCATTTTGGTACAGTAACATATCAAACTGTACTTTGTCAGGTCCGTTTGTGCATGTACAGGGTAAATTTTTTGACATATACTCTCAGTGAATTTTCCTTCTCAAATTATTTTACTGTTTTGGAATAAGTTGTAGTAATAATAGAATTAGCTTCAAGTAGTTGTTGGTTATTTTGTTAGCATGCTGCCATGCTCTGTTGTAAAATTACTCCGAACTGAATTTATTTGTGGATAATAGTTGGGGTGTTAAATAATAATAGCTTAACTGGGCCTAAGTTGGGAACATAGACAAATTCGGTTGAATTTGTAGTTTACCTTAGGGTAACTGTTTTGGCAGTGACTACCAGTTGGATATTGGAAAATAAAGGAATAAACATTGAATTAGTACTACTGGAATACTTGTCAGTAAATTATAGAGACGTGTAATATGCAAAAGGAACAAATTACAAAATTAAAATGGGTCATTTGTTAGCATCACCTGTCAAATGAGTCCTTTTTCACTTTTTGTACCACCTTTTTCACTTTTTGTTCTGCAAATGTTCAAAAGTAAAATATTGGTCGGTCACGATTAATTTGGCACATATTGAAAACTTCAGGGATTAAAATGGTATTTTTTAAAGGACCAAATGGAAAAATAGTGATACTTTGAGGAACATTTGTGTAATTCACAAGGAGAATCAGATGCTAGTTGATGAGGGTTTCTTTGGGTTGTTCTCTCAATTCCATTTATTGGTACTCATAATAATTGGTATAGCAGGGTACTCAGTACAGAGCTCCTTTACTTTGCCCTTTGGTATCAATTATTAAATGCTTTGTTTTCACATCTATCGGATTATTGTGTAACTTGTTGACACTTTTATTGCATTAAAAGGAAATGTGATATCGTTGCCTCTCTATCAATTTTAGTTTAGGACCAGAAAGGAACTTCCTTAATTTCTGGGGGACCATTGATGTGAATTACTGTATTTTGTTAATGTGAGCAATATTTTTTTATTAATTTTCATGCAATAACAGCTCATCCTTGGTTGAGAGATCAGCAGAGACCATTTCCATTGGATATTTTTATATACAAGTTATCTGTGCTACTCCTTTCAAGCGTGCTGCATTGAAGGTATTTGACATTTTCAATTGGTACTATTATTTATTTTTATTTTTTTGTAATATTTTGTATCAAACGAAAGAGGATATTTGATTCAAAATTAACTAATAAAAGAAAGAATGGATACTTGGAACTTTTGGTTGTTTTTACTTACCTATCGATATTAAGTAGGTCTACTTACCTATCCATATTTATTTGGTCTTTGCCGTTACTTATTTCATCGAAAACTGATGAAAATCATAGCTAATAGTTATGTAAAATGAGTCACATTGGTAACGTATCTATCAATGAAAAAAAAATGACTTTCACGTAAGTGATGATTAGGATATGGGTCCATAGTCCATGGTTATACTTGAAACTTGGCCAATACCAAAATTGACACAAAAAACTAGTGGTCAATTTGTATATTTTACTATAATTTTCTTTTACTTTTCTCATCTTGCAGAGAAAGCTTGTTTCTCATTAAAATCTTTAGTTGAGAACTTGGTTAAATGTTCTTCCACTGTGAATTATTCTAGGTTCATCAAAGATGTTCTCTAATTTAAATATCTACTAACACTTCATCAACAGGGTGTCTACTTGGCATTACCTAAATTGTCAATCTTTATTTTCAATTTATTTTCTAATATTGTAGTTTGTTTAATTATAGGCTTTGTCAAAAGCTATAACTGAGGATGAGGTTATCTACATTAGATCGCAGTATGATCTACTTGAACCAAGTAAAGACGGGCGTCTCTCCCTTGATAATTTCAGATTGGTTAGTGTTGCTTTATTTTTTGATATGCTTGTGCATTTATCCATGCATGTTTTTCATCAATTGTCTGTTGTTATGAAACCTCTTTTACGAAATCATTTCAGGCCCTTTTAAGAAATGCTACAAATGCGACAAAAGAGTCCAGAGTACACGAAATCTCGAATGCAGTATATAGCATCACTACTATATATATATATCTATTAATATTTAGTATATTATTATTCTAGTAAACTTTGGGGCCAAAGAAACTCTCATAACTAGAAAGTAACAAAGAATGTAGTGCCACTGTAAACCCGACATAAAGGATTCACAGTAATTTTGGATAAAAGGGTAGGATGCCCCAGTTGCCGATAAAAGAATTTGGTTTTAGTTTATTATTTTTAATTGTGTGAAACTATTGCAGCTTTGGAGGCATGAAAATTATAAAACTAATATGTAAGTTCATTTGCTCTCATGCCAACTGGAACCTCTATCGTACCGAAAAATGGATTCGAGGAGTTTTGTGCAGCTACAATTAGCCCGTACCAGTTGGAGGCATTGCAAGACTGGGAAAATATTGCAACAACCGCTTTTGGGTATTTCGAGCTAGAGGGCAATCGGGTCATCAAAATCGAAGAATTAGCCAATGTCAGAGTTCTACTTCTTTGTTTCTTTTTCCTCCTGATTCAATCGTCTCTGATTGCAAGAGCCTTTTAATTTCAAGAACTTTGATTGCAAGAGCCCTGTTGAGCCCCATTTATTAGACTATTCTAGGAGTGAGTGAGGCTACAATACTATGCAGAGCGCAGATCGGTCCATACTATGACTTCATATATTCGTTTTCGATGTTCAAACCGTCAATTGGAACCACTCAACATGATTTCCATATGAAAATGTACTTGGTGACTAAATTTTATATTTTTTAGAAAGCTTCTACTAATTTTTTAGATAGGTAGAAAGTCACTAATTTTGAATGGTCTAGAATCTTTAGATCAAGTGATTTTTCTACCTATCTAAAAAAATAGTAAAAAAATTCCGAATAATATAAAATTTGGTCTCCAAGTATATTTTCACATAGAGATCATGTTTAGCGCTTCGAATGGATTGTTTGGACTTTAAAAACGAAAATATAAGCCATAGTACGCACCGGTGTGCGCTATGCATAGTACCGTAGCCTCACTCCTATTCTAGACTTTGCTTCATTTGCCTTAGTAGATCCTTATAAACCTCAATTGATCTTGAAATGAAAACTTTATCATTGCATAATGCACACTTGGCCCCTGCAAATTATATACTTGACTTGTATGAGTATAAGGCTTAGGTGCTATGGATAGCATAAGGCCTTCCGTGCTACGGCCTTAAAAACCTATCGTATAAATTTCAAGTTTTGATCTAAGTAGCTCAGTAAATTAGTTATATAATGAACTTGTAAAATACCAATTTTTACTATTTTTGAATTTTTTTTATTATTTTTCATGATTTATGAAAGATGGTAAAAAATGGCTTTAAAAAAAAATTGCTAATGTTTTAGGTCATTTTTTGTCATCTTTCATAAATCATAAAAAATAGTAAAAATAGGTATTATACAAGTTCATTATATAACCAATTTACTGAGCTACTTAGATTGAAGTTTGAAGTTTATACGATAGATTTTTGAGGCACCTAAGCCTTCCTATTGTATAATGTTACATTTGCTTATTAATTTTTTTTAAAAAGCTTGACAAAAAAATAATTGAGGGATACTTCTTTTTTTTTTCTCTCTATTTTGTAGGAGATGAACCTTTCATCCTCAGCTTACTCCATAATTCGAGACTGGATAAGACCGTCTGATGGAAAGCTAAGTTTCTTAGGATACACCAAATTTTTACATGGTGTAACGGTACGAATAGCAATGCGAGACGACACCTAGTGCTTTTGCTGTCATTTTTTATTTCTTTTCCAAGTTAATTTGTGCAATTCTAGATAGCTGCCATCTTGTTTCTTTTCTTTTATCCCTTTATTTTGTAGAGTGCGCATGTAAAAGGGGAGATTTTAAAGTGAAGTTAGTTTTTGAAAAGATGTTTCAAGTGTTCTTTATGTTTTTTGGGGGGAATATAGCTTTCATTTTTGTTTATAATTTAATCTTATTGCCACCTTTATTTTGCAGGAAACAACCCGCATCTCTCGCATTTGCATTTGCAAGTAACATTAATAAGCAATATTATTTTTTCACTAATAAGAGCTGTTTATAACCTTTAGTGTATCTACACAGAGGAAAAAGTGAATAAATAATTGAAAGGTCTAATCCAAAAAGGTGCAATTAGTAAGTCAGATGCTCCCGAGGTAATACTGTATTGACAACATACTGTAAAAAAAGTATATATAAGTTGAATAGGGTCGACTTTTTCTCTTTTTTTAACTTATTTGCAATGACTAATAATGAATTGTTAGAACAATGATTTGCTACATCATAGGTACGAATTATCAACAATTTAAGAAATATGGTAAAATAAGTTGAACTCGCATAAAACAAGAAATAAAATCAGAATTTGCGTCGCGTATCTGATCGGAAGCAGAGGCGACGAAAGAAATAAAAAGAATTTGCACGACTTTTCTATCTTGAAATCCTGTCGGAAAATCTACACCAAAACAAATAGATTTGGCGAGAATCGTACAGAACCGCGTGAAGAGATGCGAAAACCCTTCCTTCTTCCCATTTGTTCTGATCGATGAACTGATCGAGTCGCTTTCTCGTTTGCTCCGACGTAGTTTCTATTTCTCCTCCTCCATTCTTCTTCCTATCCACTGTCGAAAATCTTTGTTTTGTTTTCTCTCTTACAAACTCAAATATTGGAAACTAAGTTTTAATGGCATTATTTGTAAATTGAAAGAAGCTTGAGGATAATTATAAGATTTCTGAGAATGAATTCTTACTCATTTTTGTTTCCGATCAACAGTGTTGGTTTTCTCAAATATCCTAAGAAATAACTAACTAATGCATAATTTTTGAGATTTTTTTAAACCTTTTAGAATTGAACATGGCTTTTGAAAAATAATTGTAGAAACAAATATTATTTTTTCTGCATTCACAATATTTGTTGAATTGATTTAGATGCACACAGTAGAGCTCAACACAACGTTATATAATTAAGAAATCATGTTCTAGAGGTTAGTTCATGCTATGAATGTGAAAAAAATAAAAAATAAATAAAAAGTGGGTCATAAAAAGACACCACATGAAGATGTGCATTAAATATAGTAGTGCGCATCGATATTATAAGCAAGTAAATAAATAAATGTATATTTAAAGTGTATAAAACGGTCATAATTTTTTTGTTTAAGAATAAGTTCCCCATTTTTTATTAATACCCTAAATTTTTTTATTGAATCTACCCTCATATTTTAAAAATTTCGAAAAATACCCTGACCGCCCCACAGTGGAACGGTCCACTTCCAAAGCCGACCGCCCCACCATGTGGCGGTCAACTATAATTTTTTTTCTTAAAATTGAGAAGTAATTAAGTACTGAAATTGTTCATCAATTAATTTTTTTAATGATTAATATCAAATTGATAATATATAACTCTGACTAAATGACAGAACAAAACATAAATATTGTATTAGTTCAATTAAAAAAATGAACATCATTCTTTCAGACGAATGTATATGAATGCTCCAATAATTATACACGGTTTGATAGGCATTGTTCATTTAAGTGTATAAAGTATCAAATCTAGTGTTATTTGTTGTATTTTCTCTTTTTTAGTTAGAATGTATTCATGTAAATGTTTTCATTTTGAAATTTAGTTTAGTGTTTTTGGTATTCAGATCTAGGATATGTTATTAAAAAAAAAGACAATCGATGAGATTTAGTTTAGTGTTTTATCAAAAATTTACTCTACTGTTTTCATTTTAAAATAAAAAAAAAAGCTAACCACCTCACAATGGGGTGGTCCACTTTAGAAGAGAACCGCCCCACTGTGGGACGGTTAAGGCAATTTTCAAAATAAAAAAAAACTGAGGACATATTTGTTATTTTTTTATTGAGGGTATTTATAAAAAATCGGAATAAGTTCACAAGTCAATTATCAGTCCAAAAAAAAACGGGGGTTCTCCTTAGTCTTTACATTTTTTGTTAATTACTTAGCTTTCTCCAACTCACCAATTCCAGGTAGCATGAAAGATGGGCTGTCATGATTTTTATTGGTTTAGGCCGCAAACTTCTCTTGGCTAATAATTGACATCCAAGCGACTTTTGGAACCTCTGTTTTATTATCAAAATTGTTTTTTTCTTTCATTTTTTACGGAGTCAATATTCATATTTGAACGGATCAAGCAAAAATGAAAGGCACAGAGTTATTCACATTATTAGTAGCCTATTAGGCAGTCAAGGGCTGCAAACGAATCGAATCGAATCGAACTTAATCTAGTTCGAGTTTGGTTTGAACCAATTTCAAACCGAGCTGGTTTGAAATTGAATCAGGGTTTCGAACTGAAAAGAAGAGTTCGAGTTCGATTCGGTGCGATTTGAACTAGTTCGATTTGGTTCGTTAATAGTTCGAATTGAGGCGAATCGGAGGAGAATCGGAAGAGTTGGAGGTTTTAGATAAAGCCAGAACAATTTTGAACCGAGCTGGTTTGATTCGTTTTAGAATGAACTTTAATCGAGCGAGTTAATTACAAATTTTTTTCGAATCAAACTCAATCAAATCACGAGCTATAAGTTTTTTTGCCAGCCCTAAGCAGCACATACTACATCCACAAATTCAAAACATTTGAAAAATAATTACAAACAAAAGATAACTGATTTTTGGTTTGAGATTTGAATAAACAATTCATTATTAATATTTAAATATGAAGAAATTTATCACTTATTTTATCTTAAAAATTATTTCAAATAACTACTTATGAATCTTTATCTTAAAAAAAAAAGGATATAAAACTCAACTTTTATAAAAGAAAAATAATAATTGCAAACAACAAAAATAACAATCTAACAGCCTAGCTTACTAGAATACTCCACCTTACATTTTTGACTCCCAAAGAAACCTCTTGAGGGTTCCACATGCAAAACAGAGCACAACCATTGGTGCTTACTGAGTGACATTATCTGATAACTTCTCCAAGAAGAAAGGTCTTTTCAAGTTTACAAGTAACCCTGAATTTGAATTTAATGGTTCAATTATCATTTCAACGGATCTAAGGTCAAATGAAAGGAATACTTACATTTTTATAATTCTAGGTAACATGCTGCGTGGGCCAGAGCTTGTCTTATCCTAATGGGTTCATACTTGGGTTTGAAAAACGTGCCGTATTGTGACTAACACGTCGTGATTTTAGTGTTGTGTTGTGATTAAAATGTCGAGAATGGTCACGGCTCCTAAATGGTCACACTGTGTCCAAATGTGTCGTGACCAAAATCACGTTTAGTTACGTTTAACTTTTTTTTTCTTCATAATTTAAGTTAATTTATTTAAGGCTCACAATTTAATCAAGATCTTGTGTGACCACGTACCGTGCCGTGTCAAATTTTCAAAAAATAATCACGGCATGGAATACGCGAGTCATGACACGTAATTGCATACGTTCCATACCGTTCTATACCGAAACCATATCGTTCCGGAGCTAACTCCCGCGTGCCATTTTTCTAACTCTATTCATGCTGGGCCATTATGGTATCCATATTCTTCTGGCTTGCTCCTAACACGACAATGCTTTTCACATTCTCTGTCAATAAAAAGTTATTTAAGGAAAGGAAAAAAAAAAAAAAACTGTACCTAAGAATAATCCAGTTGTTTGCCATTTCGTTTGGTAAAATATAGTATTAAATTAAAGGAATTGAACGCGGTCAGATAAGAGCCGTCTGATTCACTTTAATATCTGTGCGAATAATTGACTAGGCTCTAGCCTAATCTCCTCCCATCCAATCTATGCACGTTTTATTTAATAACTTCGAGATTAGTGTGGATCAGTGCACACGAATCTTGATATGAATCAGATGACTCTGATCGAATATCATACCGAATTTGATTAAATGCTCATTGAATTGCCGCCACAACCAAGTTTGGTTCGGTTCGATGTCAGATAAGAACCCTCTGATTTGCTTTAATATTCGTGCAGATAATTGATCGGGCTTGTGCCCAATTTACACCTATTCAATTTTGCACCTTTTATTTAATAACTTCAAGATTAGTGTGGATCAGTGCACACAAATTTTGATACACCAGATCGAATTTGTTTCAATGTCCATCGATCTGTCCCGCTCTTAAATTAAGATATAATATTGGGATATTTCTTTTCTTTTTGATGAAATTATGGTTAAATATCTCTTTTAAGACTTTCCCAAACGGCTATTAATTTAGTCTTATCAAAATTTAGGTACCGACAACGACCTAACAAATTATGAATAGACTTAATTAATTTCCTGATTACATATTTTACTAGAGTTGAAAACTACAGAAAGTAAATAAATAGTAACTTAATTTTCTTCATACCTCATGTCAAGCTGGCAAACCTTTAAAAATGAATTGTATCATTTGACTTGCAACTATCAGAATATGTTTGGAAGGTTGGCGGTATATTATACTAATTAATTGAATACTTAATTAATTAAGGTTAAAGCAACGGTAATGAACATTTTTTTTTTTTTTTTTTTGATTTGAAGCCCTTAGGCAGGTAATGAACACTTAGCCCTTGGTAGCTAGGTTAGGTTGCTTAGATCACATTCATACGCTCTCTCTTAACCTTTCTCGTGTCAAAAACGCTAATTATGCTTTTGCCAACACGTAGAGCCGTTCTTTTTAAGATGCTAACAGGTTACGGGTTACGGGTAAGGTCAGGTTCACGCAACCAGATTTGACCCGGATCCTCATTTCATCAGATCTGGGGTAGGGTCGCCTCGGGTAGTTGTTAATGGTTAGTTTTACATTTTTTCCTAACCGTTTATACAGAATGATATAAGTAGGGGTGCAAGCGGATTAGATATTATTCATCCGTATCCGTATTCAGATATGTATATGAAAATTAGATATGAATATCCGATATCCGAATATCCATGCACAACAGGATCATCCGCAACGATACCGTTGCGGGTATCGTTGCGGATATTGTTCCATTCTTATAGTGGCGGATACCAATAAGAATATGGTTTGAATTTTAGTTATCCGTATCTGAATAGTAAATATATATACCATATAGTTCAATGAATATCTCATCATACCTCATACCTCATATTGTATATTTCCGTATTTAAGGTCCAAACTGTCAATCCGAACCGCTCAACATGATATCCATACTAAAATATGCTTGAGGATGAAATTTTATAATTTTTGCATTTTTTTTTACTATTTTTTAAGATAGGTACAAAATCACTGTATCTGGACCGTTCAAAAACAGTGATTTTCTGCCTATTTAAAAAAAATAGTAAAAAATTTCCAAAAATTATAAAATTTCATCCTCAAACATATTTTAGTACGGATATCATATTGAGCAGTTCGGATCGACATATTGGACTTTGAAAATGAAGATATAAAATATGAGGTATAATGAGGTATGAAAAGCATGAGGTATTGAAACTCTCCTCTAGTTCAATATATATTATGAAAATATTTATGTATATATCTACAGATATCCGATATCAGATCCGTATCTGTCTAATATCCATCTGTATCCGTATCCGAAAAAAAGCAAATACGGATATGGTTTTACCACTATCCGATCCATATCCAATCCGTTAGCACCCCTAATATAAGAACATTTTCATCTCATAAATTATATGGATTTTTAATCTCATTTGGTGATTGTTAATTTAATTGCAGGAATGTACAAAGTTTCTTAAATTTGAAAAGATTTCTTATTAAGATTTTTTTCCTAAATTGAAGTTCAAAAGAAATAAAACGTAATTTCTGAAATTGAAGGTTAAGAAATTTTAAGGTCCGTAATTTCTATACAGCTATAATTAATTTCTAATAAATTTTTGGAATGGAGATGTCTACGTAACACTGCCGTGATTATAATCAACGGATACAATACGGATCGGGTGAGAGCATTTTCATATTTGTATTTGTTTAAGCTAACAATTTTTTTTTACTCTTATTGTGCTCAATAAGCTAACGAAAAAATATTATCCGTACCTATCTTGTCAAATAAAGATCGGATCGGATAAACTGGTACAAGGGTATCATTAAATAAATAAAATAAATTTCTGAATATTTGTTAGTTAACGAACAGATTTAGGAAATAAATGTTCTGTTATTTCAAAGAAATAACATGAACCTGTTATTCCGATCTCAACTGTTAATTTTTGTTGAGATTCGCATATAAAAACATTAAATAGTTAGAATCGGAATAACATGTTCCTGTTATTCCTCTAGAATAACAGCAGATTTAACCCCCACAGTTATGAAACAGAATGTCTATGTGGTGAAAATATTAAGCATTTGTTTTGAGCGGTGACTAATCAATATTTCTTATCCACTTGTCTACAGTTGAGGAAACATATTATCTTGTTTTTAATGCACATGATGAGGTCGGTTATTTGAGCAAGATATATTTGTAGATATTAATTTCTTGTCATTTTTATTTGCTTTGTGATCAATCCAGTACCTTTTTGCACCGACCAAGTGCCCAACAAACAAAGGTGCCGATTTTAAATATTGACATGCATTTTTATTTTTCTGAATTAATTCATGACGTGCTTTTTCATGACATACGGGACCCACAAAACCTTTTTTTTTTTTACAGAACTCATTTTTAGTTGAAGCCTGAGTAAAAAAAAAAAAATATTATAAAAGTACAATTCCAAATTATATATTTCACGTTAGGCATAATAAAGGATTTTTTTAATGATTGCAGTTCCAAATTTAAAACTAAAATTAAAATGAACTGTATAAATTAAGGATGATATGAAATTATTTTGAGGATAATTATTTAAAGCAAAATTACTAACACCGTGGAAAACATACTATAGGACTCTGTTTTGAGATTCGTGCCAGATTAAAAGAACGGTCCGGATGCATTCATTGCACCTCAGGTATTCCACTGGATTGAATTCCCTATTCCTTGGGTACAGAGAGGAAATTACGTGGCATCCAAAGTTAGCCACGTGTTAACTGAAAAGGGTCCCACCTGTGCATCAGCGTGATGATCATGAGACACGCTACCTCCAGGCGAGCGAGATAGCAAAGAACGCGGTGTAGTCGTGTAGACCGTGTAGTTTAGTTATTGAACCTAAACTACGCTCACTGACATGTGGGTCCGACTTATTTTTTGGTTGATTTGGTGTAGTCAACGTCTACGTAACACCGCCGTGATCAAAACAGAGTAGTTTTCGCTTCATGCAGTGCACAGACTATAGAATCAAAACAGCGTTGCGAAGGATTTGTACGCTGTATGAAGTCAAAACTTATCTGTTAAAATAGTTACCCTAAAGTCTGAACAGTCTCTTCTCGAAAGACCGCAAGGTGTCGTCATATCATACGTACCCAGTTTTGGTAAACAGACGTAAAATTCCAGGTGAGAATAAATAGCCGATTCAAAGCGCAATCTCCTTGCTTACATTCAAAGCAACGCACTAGGAAATAAGATCCGAAGGAATATGCCATCCAAAGTCCGATAAGGGAGCTTTATAAACCCACCAACCTCTCCTTTCTCAATCCCTTTGTTTCATCTCTCAACTCAATTCATCTCCTCAAAAAAATCATGTCCAACGTGCCCCTCTCTCTTGGCGAGTCTTCTCTCACCATCTTTCGCCTCACCATTTCCAGCTCTGATCCTTGGCCTTTCTCTCTCTAACTCATCCTCAAAAAGCATCAAACTTTCCTTCTTTCCTTCCTTCTTTTTTCCTAATTTTCTACAGTTTTTTACAGCATTTGTTTCCATGAAAGAAGAATCCCATTCCCATCATCATCATCATCATTTGATCAACTTTAACAGTTTTAACCGCCGCTCAATGCCACCAAAAGGGTTTGTAACGGTTTGGGTCGGTATGGAGGGGGAAGAAAAGAAGCGGTTCGTTGTGCCGGTGGATCACTTTAAGCACCCTATGTTCATGGCGATGTTAGCAGAGGCAGAAAAGGAATTTGGATTTGAACAGAAAGGCGCAATTGTTATCCCGTGTCCGGTGGATCAATTCAAACAGGTGGAGGCGATAATCGATCGGGAAATTGCTGAATCTTCCGGAGAAAGGCATCACCCTGGATCACACCATCATGTGCCATATTTTGTGGGGTGCTTTGGTGCTTGATTTTTAATTTTTTTTTTTAAATGTTTTAATTGGTTGATGAGTTATTGATTATGACGAAAAAGAAGTGTAAAGAGCAGCAATTGTTAGCTGTTTTCTTTTTATAAATTTGGTTAATTAGTGTGATTTTTAGTATATGGATGTTTTTATCTCATCTATAATTAAATAGAATATGTTTAATTAGGTACTTCAATTTATTTATATCTATGTTTGTCAAATGTGAATAATAGGTATTGATTTTTTTTTTTTTTGGTCTCAGGAATAATTTTCCAGATTTGTTGGGGGCATGATGAAAATATTAAATATAGAAACTTAAAAAGTCATATCTTTTCAGAGATTGAGAACCGAAAAAAAAATATTATTTCCTAAATAATAAATATTTTACCTTTTATTTTTTCCTATTTTATATTTTGTCGTGTGATTATAGAATGCATAACACATAGAAAACAAAATATAATTAATGCACCTAAAAAATCAACTCTATTATAAATTAGATTAATATTACTAAATTATATTATAATTTTCAATATTTTTTTATGAGGAGGGATTCAATTACACTATTTTTTTCAGACCATTGAAAAACAACAATTTTGTAACCATCTTAATAAATAGTAAAAAAATTCAAAAAAATGTAAAATTTGATCTCCAAGTACATTTTAATATATCCATCATGTTGAATAGTTTGGATCGACTATTTGGACTTTGAAAATGATAGGTGTCAAAATGTGTTAAAAAAAGGGTGTAATCCGATCCCTCCTTTTTTTTTATTTGGGGAAAGTTTATATATATTAGATTTGGGGAGTTAATTACTCGGGAATATTAAATATTGCATATTTAATACCTGGCTAACGCGGCTGGTTCGGTCAATCTATTCCATCCGTCAGATTGAAATCGAACGGTGCAGAACATTTAATTCAAATTGACTTCTAATTTGAAACATTCATATTGAACAGGTTTGCACAATTAAATCCATATTCTATGGCTTAACTGGAACAGAGCATAGAATAGGGTAAGGATTTTAACAGAGCTGGTTTGGCTTCATGCAGCGCACTGACTATAGAATCAAAACAGTGTTGCACATGATTTGTGCGCTGCATGATGCCAAAACTGCTCTATTTAAAATCTTTACCCATAGAATATGCACATTTCGTGTCAAGGAGACTAATTATAAAATACCCTCAAATATAAAATAATTGAGATTAAAATTTTGAGAGAAGGAAGAACCACAAGCTGGATTCTCTCTTTTATTTTTGAATTAACAACAAATAAAGGTTTATTTAACCTACGAGAAAACGACACGACCAATTATATGTGAGGCCAATTATGACTTGGCCAATAAGTCCGGCGAGATTGAATTCTTGTATTAAAAATGTCCCAAATTTTTTATTAATAACATTAAAATCAATAAAATAAAATGACATCCAGAAACAATATTTCTCGCTAGATTATTCAGCAAAACTAATTTTTTTTATTATTTTTTTTCCTAATTCCGCTGAATTATACAGCAGAGTTAGATTTTTTTTTAAGGGTAGAAATCCAACATAATTAGAAAAATAAAAAATAATTCCACTTAATAATCCAGCGGAATTGATCATAAATTCTGCTGGATAATCCAATGAAAATGTTATTTTTTTATTTTTCAAATAGTGATTTCATTTTCTTTAATTTGATTGATTTTAATGTTATTAATAAAAATTTCAGTTCTCGGATGATAAAAATATAAAATAGTTGCTACGAGGCATTTGCGGGGTTACAATTTTGCATATTTATATAATTATATGATTAAATCTAGTTCGGTGTATGATATTGCCCGTACAGTTCTCGTAATATATATAATTTTGGTAATATTTGAAGGATTCATAATTTTTGTTTATTAATTAGATATTTTTTCATTCAAACTTTAAAATCAGATATATATACTAATAAAAATTTTCTAGCCGTTGAATTTTCTTTTTCAAAAATGATAAATCTCTTGCCAAAGTTCATCGTCATTATTTTACAAAATAGTCATAAATCTTTTTTTTTTTAAATTAATTTTCTATAATAATTATATTCTTCTGCTAAAAGTTTATCTGGATAGATATATTCAATGTACTAGGATTTATTTTTCGAGTTCTGTCTCGAAAATAAAATTGTATTGAAAACATAATTTAATTTTAAAATTAATTTAAATACTATCAAATCAACATTAAAAAATATATAAAAATATTAATAAATGATCACACAATAGAGTAATTAATTCCGTACATAAAATTATGTATAGATCAATATTGATTAATGTTTATCAGTAAATAGACTATGTGGATAACTACTGACCGAAAATTTCTAATATAATTAAAATAATATTTATAATAAAATATCTAGGAAGCATGTGGTTAATTTTGTAAAAGAAAAAAATGCCATGCCTTTCCAAATTCTACTAACTATGACCTATTAAATAAATTACTAGTATCGTGCCCGTGCGTTGCAACGGAATATATGATAAGATAACAAAAATAAATTCTCATACAAAATGAGAATTTTTCATAAAAAAACAAAATTAGAAATATATTCTACATTTATTACAGTAATATATATAGAAATAAAGAAGTAGATAAATAAGGAAGTGAACAAAAAATTGATTTGTATTGTGATCCGCCGTATGAAAATTTCAATTGGAGATGGAGAAATAAGGAAAAAAAAAAAAGAAAACAGAGAATTATATCGCTAAATTTTAGAGTATGTTTAATTTTAATTATAACGCATCGTGTGGCGAGTATGTTTGTAGCTAAATTTAAACTTCTACACATAAAACATATGTATTTAATCAAAAGAAGATAGATTATGTGATTGGAGAGCTGAGATTAAATATAAAGATTAATCTTTCAATCGTAGTTGTTGGCGGATCGGACACCCAACGTGCTTAATAATGGAACGGAGATGTTAAAAAATTATGTATAAAATTCACCAATTCACGAATATTCATTAATTTGACTTTATGCAACACATCACATCAGCTATATATTTTTTAATTTATCTTTATTGATCATACACTGAATAAAGTTAAATTAGCTCTGTTGATATTTTTACTTCAACGGTAACAATATTTTTTTTTTTTAGAAAAAAAAAAGTCCTCTCTTGGCGCCACTAGAAAACAAAAGTAGAACTAGGGTGTTCTTAAGGTCACCATCAATTTAATTTGGTGAACATAATCCCAAAATATATCGGATGGATTTCAGAATGACAAATTCAGATCGATTATTTCATAAGTAATGAGTTTTCATGAAAAGTTTTGAATTTTTTGAATTAACTTAGTACATAATTAATTGGTAAAAAATGTTCAAAAAATGAATGCATTAAAATTAATTTATAAACATTCTAATTTTAATTATTTGACTTTATAAACATAAAAAAATGAATGCATTGGATTAACTTAGTTTCATAAGTAATGATTTTTATTCGCTGTGAGAGTGTCAGAGAGATGATAAAAAGTTGTCTTTTATTATTATTTTTGTTTATCTTCCTACTAATTAGAGTCCGAAAAAAAAATAGTGCCAAAATGGAGCCTAAAAAAATCAAATTCTTTTTAATAATAGTTTCCTTTGTAAATAGTATGTAAATAATTTGCTGTTTTTATTTATTTTTATAGGATTCGATTTATAAAATATTTCTAAAGAAGGTAAGAAATTATTGAAAACAAACATAAGGAGATGATATCATATTTCCATTGACTTTGACTATAAAATGCTGGGTGATGATACTCGCACAATAATTTTTATTGTTAATACAACACTAATCAATACATTTCAAATATAATTTAATAAATATATTTCAATGCATAATTAATCATTAATCAAGGTCTAGCTTATGGAAAGTAGAATTTAAATATAAAAGATATCTAATTTTAGATGATTTAAAAAGATCTAATCTCAAATTTTAATGAGATATAAAATTAAATAAACCAAATCAACACATTAATGAAGAAAAAGATTGTATTATTTGGAAAACAATTAAATATAGATATAATCTCCACCAACTAAAAAATAATAATTAGTGATGTTTTAATAATAATAAAATATTGTATGAATATCAGCTCCTTGAATTGCAAGGACTTTGAGCCAAAATAATTTATTATACATCAAATCTTTGTAATTAACAATACTTCAGAAATAAATTATAGCTTTAATTAAAATAAATAGGCGTGTCCATTCGACCGTTCAATTCACACTAATTGCAACCCTACAACAAACTTTAGGTCTATATCTTTCCATTAGTCTAATAACCATTATTAAAAAGTTATCCAATTAATCCATTTTTTTCCTTAATTTAGTGAGGTATTATTATTGGCAGACATCATCATTTATGCTCAAATTCTTCTTAAATCAAAAGGAGCTAAAAGAAATTTCTTTCAAATAAAAGCACACCCACTTAAAAAAAGAAAATTTAAATTACACCGACTGGGACCCAACTGCCAATTTTGAGTATCAGTAAATTAATTACATTCGCCATAATTATAAAAGTTGTCATGTCACTTTTTTTAATATAATTTGTGTTGAGGAGGAATAAAGTTTTTTTTTATGTTGATGATTAAAGAACCGATCATTATTTTAGTAGTTAAAGATAATTTGTTGGAGGTTACATGTTTGAAATTAAATTTTTTTTTTTTTGAATATCAATGAGTGACTGACTTGCAGAGACATAACTAAAAAATTTAGATGGAGAACTGAAATGTAAAATGCAGAAGTATTTAATGTGTGACGTACATAAGATTGAATTTAAGTTTGTACAACCATAATATGAGATATTAACCTCTAGACTATAAATACACAATTGATATATTATGAGGACTGAACTATATAAAAACTTAAAAAAATTCAATTAAATTTTACTATATATAATTTTTTTTTTTTATAAATCTTAGTCCCTTTGAGTTGCATTAAGATTCGTTCCTCGTTGCTTGACTCCCAACTGCTTACTAAAAAATTAAATTCAGCTCACGATTATTAACTAACAGTTTTATTAAACAAAGAGAATTTACAAAGTCATACGAAATTTTAAAGAACATGGAACTGGGGGTGTTCATCGATTCCGATTTAATTAGTTTTAAACCGAATTAAGAGAGTTTAGATTAACGGTTCGGTTTTTCTAGTTAAATGGATCTATTCGATTTACTTTTGAACCAAACATCTAAAAGAATTAAAAAATTATGACATAATGTATATTGTTTGGTTCAAATTAAAACTGGTTAGATCGAACCAAACAAAAATTTTAAATCCATCTTAAAAAAATTCCAAAAATTAGCAAAATATGTTCATTTTTATGATTAATCTTCTTATTTTTGTTCAACCGAACAAATCAAAATTTAGTTCGGTTGATATGTTTATTTTGATCAGTTTAGTTGTATTTTTTAAAAATCGAATAAAACTTTATCTATTTTATTTCAGTTTAACCAAACTCTATAGAATTGCGAGCGAATAATATAACTTAAAGGTTGCATTTTTATTATATTTTGATCTTTGAAGACAATTTTTTCTTTAAATTTTTAATTTGTATTGCTATGTCAATTGGTATCATTATAACTTCCGAAAAAGAAATTAATTTATGTAAGACCCTAAATATTTTTTTATTTCCTGCATTTATTTTTCTGTTTTTATTAGTTCCAAAAGTGATGGAAACTTCTCCATTTAATATTGGCACAAAAATTTCCTCCTCTTGATGTCACACTATAAATTCGATTAGTTGACATCATATTTACATAAATGCTAAAATAAAATTTCATCTATCTTTTTAACTAATTACAACAAATTTAATTTTGCATAAATTAATAACATTTCATGGACCAAACAATAAAATGATGGAATTTTTTGGATCACGCATGTAATTTATTCTGAAGTTGCAAAGAAAGTTTCAAATCAATTAAAGATGTGGAGCACAAAAACTCCACTAAAAAAATGACAAGAATATTATTAGCATGTACCTTAGAATATGTTCTTGAAAAAGAAAATATTACAATATTCTTGTAACCTATTAAATAACAAGAGGGTTCAAATGGCTCCATTTTTTGTGTCTCTACTATGCCTCTTTTTTTAAAACGTTAATAAATTAAAATTTAAATCATAAACGTCAAAATAAAACCGTTAGATGTGATCTATATTATTTTCTCTATGTGCTCATAAAAAATTATCACATTTTGGTTTTGTTTTTATATGAATCAATAAGTTAAAAAATCAACGTCTAGAAATTATCCACATTAGTACGTTTTTACAAGCT
Organism: Carex kokanica; assembly: GCA_025461125.1. Taxonomy (NCBI): domain Eukaryota; kingdom Viridiplantae; phylum Streptophyta; class Magnoliopsida; order Poales; family Cyperaceae; genus Carex; species Carex kokanica. The sequence goes on along the minus strand of JAJGRX010001227.1, from coordinate 626,929 downwards.
CTTGATGACAACCAAAACAAAGTTGAAATATCATAATTTTTTACACATACATAGATAAAATTATGTAGATCATATCTAACGGTTTTCTTTTGACTTTTAAGTTTTAAATTTTGAATTATTAACGTTTTAAAAAATAGAGATATGATGGAGAACGGAGGCATTTCAACCCTCCTCAAATAACAAATGCTTATCTTTCACAGAAATTTCTCAATTGTGTACGGAATAATATTTTTTTCTCAATTGTGTACGGAATAATAAAAGCTACTTTTTTATTTTGTCAAAGACGTCTCAAATTAGGGTTAGACAAATATATATATTTAAAAAAAAAAATCTAATTTCAAAATTTGCACTTCGCACCAGTCATACAGATATATGCCGACATTTTTTAAAATATCCAAAGTTAAATAAAGATTAATAAAAATGTAAAAATGCCTAAACCGGCCATTTAATGACCAGTCTCTTGAATTTTTTCCTTTTTTTTTATTAAAGAGGAAAACCGGCCATTAAATGCCGGTCCTTCATTTAATTTTTTTTTAAGAGACAAATGGATAAAATGCTGAAATCTAACACAAAAAAAATTGAATTTATTTTTAAATATTTGGCAAATTACTTTTTTTTATAGCATATTTATACTAAAATACGCTAAATTACTTGAAATTATATTAATTTATGCTGAATTATACTAAATTCCGCTAAATTACAATAATTATGTAGAATTATGCTAGAATACGGTAAATTACGCTAAATTACGTATAAATATGAATGATATCTTCACTGAGAATGCGAAAAACGACGATGAAACTTTAAACGGCCATAAAACGGCGCTCGAGTGTCCGATTTCAGCAAATGACCACTTTTCGGAAAGCTTGTGAAATTACGCATGCGTCAGTACCATAATATTGGATTTCAAAATTCAGAATCACCAAAAAACAAAGGGAAGAGCCTCAAAACTTCAGTTGAAGTTTCCGATTAAGATTTTCATTTCTATTGCTCAATCTACGTAGCTCAGTAAATTAGTTATATAATGAACTTGTAGAATACAATTTTTTATTATTTTTGGAATTTTTATACTATTTTTTATTTATTAAAGATGGCACAAAATCGGCCCTATTCATATGTAATTTAGCGTAATTTACCGTATTTTAGCATAATTCTACATAATTATTGTAATTTAGCGTAATCTAGTGTAAATCAGCATAAATTAACATAATTTCAAGTAATTTAGCGTATTTTAGTATAAATATGCTATAAAAAAACGTAATTTGACAAATATTTAAAATAAATTCGATTTTTTAGTGTTAGATTTCAGCATTTTATCTATTTGTCTCTAAACAAAAAAAATTAAATGATGGACCGGCCATTTAATGGCCGGTTTCCCTCTTTAATAAAAAAAAGGAAAAAATTCAAGGGACCGGCAATTAAATGACCGGTTTGGACATTTTTAATAAAAGTTGCGAGATGCGGACATTTTTATTAATCTTTATTTAACTTTGGGTATTTTTAAAAATGTCAGGATATATGTCAATAAGGCATATTGTTTAATCATTTACATATTCGTTACATGATTGTTTTTTTTTTTGGCAAAAGAATTGAGTCCGTTTGAACCGAAATTAGATTTTGCAAAAACACCACAAATTATGGGAAATTTGGAAAATACCATGGCCTCCAAGTCAATCTGCGGCCTCAGTTTTTGAGGCCGCAGATTGACGTTGATACCCTCCAAAAATCCAAAAATGCAATGTAATATACTGATATTTAGGTTTTTGAGGGGCCGCAGATTGACTTGGAGACCCTGGTATTTTTCAAATTCTCCTATTTCAGTAGTGTTTTGATTTTTTTTTTTGAAATGGTATTAATAAAAATTTCGGCCGTTTGAATCGACTTATATAACCTTATGCGTTATTTACTAACTTTGGATACAAAAAAAATGTACCAATGTATTAATAATTTCCAATTAATTAAAACTCGATTTTCACACACACTGTTCTACACGTAAGTATTGCTTTAAACTAACGGGAGCGGGGATAATAAAATGGGATCAGAAAAAATTCGGTATAATGTCTGATTTTAGTCATTCGATCCGTGTTAAGATTCATGCGGAAAATTAAATCTAAATTAGATGAGTAAATTTTAATGCATATTGAATAGTCCAGAACAAACATTGGACCGAATTTGATTTGACGCCTCTTCTTCGATTGCATCATCATTTTCGATATACTAAAATGACAAATCTCAGAACTCACAGACATAATTTTTTATTTTTTGAAATTATATAAAAATAATATAGATATTAGATGGATTGTATTTATATTTCGATCTTATAGAAGGAATCATTTTTTTTCCGGTTCATGGTACGTTTGGGTGAGCGAGAATAGCTCTATTCTTAGAATAGTAGTGCTATTCGGAATACAAATTAATCAAAACAACTTGATAGCTATTCGGAACAGTCCAAAACAACGCTATTCCGCTAATCCAGAAAAAATTGAAATAGCTCAAGTTACAAAGAAAAAATATATAAAATAATAACTTTATTCATTCCATTCATCACTATTCTAAATGTTCAATCCAAACAATATTTTCGCTATTCCGAGTAGCACCACATCAACACTATTCTCACACTCTTCCAAAAATCACTATTCTCATCTACTAATCTCAAATAGTAACTATTCTAGCTATTCTAACTTTCATCCAAACATACCCAAACCTTGATCATTAAACCTTGATCATTAAAGAAAAGGGAACGGAGGGGAGGGAGGGGAGGGGAGATGCGATCAGACTGGACCTGACCGAGATTGTTCACTTGCTTCAGAAGAGAAATTTCCGAGAGAGACATGAGGGAAGTAGAGAGAAGAAGGGGTGAAGTCGCTGTATAAAATTACTGAGTTTTGTCATCCCAAATTGGGGTGTAGAGAGAGTGAATTCTCTGCCGACTCCTTCCCTCTACACCGCGGTGTTTTGAAGCACGCCCTTAGAATTTACCAATTTTTTTTTTCAGTTCCTTTAGTAAATCCTAAATGAACCGGAAAAAAAAATTTCATTCCTTTAAACTATGGTCTAGAAAGGAGGACAAAGGGGAAAGGCAGTGTAAAGAGTTAACCCCCTTCACATTCCGATTTGGGTTATAAAATTTGAATAATTTGTATATAGAGTTCGTCTCCTCGCTTCCTTCCCCCTCCCTCCCTTCTTAAAACTTAATGTTCTGAAGCAAATAATTTGTATATATAGAGTTCGTCTCCCCTCCACTCCCCGACCGATATTTTAATGTGACTTGTTGTTTTTGTCCGTGGTTCCTGTTCCTAAAATTCGGTTCTTCTATAAAATTAAAATCCATTTAGTACTCTATATTATTTTTATTAAATTAAAATTCATTTAACACTCTATATTATTTTTATATAATTTATAAAAATAAAAAATTTCTACTCGTTGGACATATGATAAGTATCTTACTCTCTACCTTAGCATTTGGTATAACAACGCTTTACTTCACTTACTCCAGATTAAGGTGAAGTAGATAGGTTGTCTACTCCAGAAAACTTCCTCCATTTAATTTGTTGTTTTTTATAATAATTTTATCCTTACTACCTCAGCAAGTTTTTAATAAGATAGTTTATTGAAGACACTTTTTTTTATCAAGGAACAAAATATTTCTCATACAAGTAAAACAAGCAAGTTCTTTGTGGTAATAGTTTTTATTTGTATAATACAATTTTATCATGAAACAAAACAAACCCTAAAATAAATTGCTCAAGGTTATACTAAGGGTTTAATATCGCTCAAACTAGTGCCTTGTTTTATATGCTTGATGTTATCTGTGTTATTCCATTTTTTTTGTGCTTAGTTGTTAGTCCATTATAATCTATTTTAGGAAAATTTATGATTTAAGATGTTATTTTTTAATTTATTTTGGTATTTTCATAGTTCACATATTTAACTTTTTAATAGTATAAGAACATCTTGATCTTTTGAATATATATAGTTCTAATATTTATTATTACGCAAGAGCGGATCTACATATAGCTCAAGGGGTGCTTAGCTACCTTCGTGATTTCAATTTTTTTAATTATGTATATTGAAATTTAATTTAATTTTTATTTAAAAAATAATAATATAGTTCTGTTGTCCCTCAGGCACCACTAATTTACTTTAAAAACTGAAATTAATTGCAAATAAAGTAAATAGAAGAGTTTAGAGAAATTGACACTCGGGATGTTAACGGAGTTCGGCAAAATGGCCTACGTCTCCGGGGCGTCGCAACCGCTTCTCGGTGCGCCTTTCTATTACCCAATGAGAAAGGTTACAACTTGTGAACCGGTGAGCCCTTACAACCAATGGGAAGTCACTCGGCCAACTAGAGTAGAGAACGAAGTCTCTAAGTTTATAATCTTGAAAGAAACACTCACAAAAACTAACTCTAATCTAATCTAGCAAGATTAGTGAAGTAGATTTGAGGTTGTGTAAAGGAATTTTGAAGTTTTGAATTCTCACAACAATGGAGGAATAGTGCACAGAAAAATCGCTTTTTGAATAGCTGGGGGCGGCTCTGGTTGATTTGGAAGAAAACCTAATTGCTCTATTTATAGAGGCAGCTTCCAAAAGAGTATTCTGCCCATAATCGTTACCAACGATTGATTAATCGTTACAACGATTAATATTAAAATGCAATTAGGGTTTCAGCCAAATTCAAATTTCTGCGAGACCTTCATAATCGTTACAACGATTATATAATCGTTGGTAACGATTACTCTCTGGAAGAATTGTGTTATTTCTCGCATTCTGATTTTCTGTGCAGCTATTTTAATCGTTACAACGATTATTCAATCGTTGGTAACGATTGTTCCCTGACTTCAACATCAAATCTATTTTACCAATTCTATGAATTTTATTTAATCGTTACAACGATTATACAATCGTTGGTAACGATTGTTCCCTGACTTCAACATCAAATCTATTTTACCAATTCTATGAATTTTACAATTTAAAATATTCAACAAACTTGATGATTTCTTCAGGATAACAGATCCAAATTGCAATTCCAATTTTCTTAAACCTGCAAAGCATCTTAACTCAAAGGAATTGTTAGGTTCAAATATTGTATGTTTTGCAAATTAGTCAAATAATATACTTAGAGTATTGCTTACAACAACAATCTCCCCCTTTTGACGATTTGCAAAACATACATCGCAAGTAAATGCATAAATTGATTTGAAATTATTTTTCCCAATAGTTTAGTTTCCAATTTATCAGTTTTGCATGTCTTGCAATTTCTCCCCCTTTTGGAAATCGACGAAAGGGAAGTGAAAATAATGAGTGCTCCCCCTCAAAATAAGCACTCCCCCTTAATGATTGGAATATAGAAAAAAATATAAAGCATAGCACACATTAGAAAAATATCATAGCCAACAATATAAAACAGAGAATAATCCAACCATGCAACATAAAAGAACTAAAACAAGACTACTAAAAAATAGCAAATTAAAAGTTCTACATAACATGCAACTCCATATAATAATAAGTGCCTAGCATAGCAATCACATAATACGCGACAAAATAGCGATCAGAAAAAAATAAAAGGAACTAGATGTCATCATCAGGCACGTCACCATCGGCATCATCAGCATCATCATCATCATCATCATCAAGAGCACTACTACTGCCCGCCCCAAAACGTCGCACCCAACGCTTAGCCAGATCCGTTTGAGCATCATCAAGAGATTTAATATTCTTGGCATTGAGACGAACACCTTTATGGACCCGATCAATTTTAGTGCCGAGAGTAGAAAGAGTGGAAGTGATGCCACTCAACTGCTCCATAACCCAAGCCATTTCGGGAGTTGAAGCTTGTGGTTGAGCCGGATCGATAGGAGGTGGAACTGAATGAGGAGGGGAAGGTGGATTGGCTTCATTGGGATCCCAATATTGATTTGGAAGTGCATTGGGAGCTTTAATCCAGCGGTTGACAGGACGGTTATCGGGGCGAAGACCGGGTGGGTTGGCACCGGCGGAGGCAGTTAAAGACCAACCAATATTCGGCATTTCAGTAACCAAATTTACCGGGCCGAGTAGGGTTAGGTCAGGTGAGAGATGAATTCCATTGAGGCGCATAATTTTGTGAATGATGTGAGCATAAGGTAAATTATAAACTTTGCTATTGAAAGAATTTCTCATGTGACGGAGAATAATGTATGGAATGTTGAAGCGTTTCTCATCCAAGGAAATGAGATGTCGCATATAGAAAGTGGCATTCCATTCCATGTTGGTTTTGATTGTGGATTTAGGAGTGAGAATATTGTTGACAAAGAGATGGAGCAACCGATGAAGGGATGGAAGATGGGAGGCATAAAGAGGGGCACCAACCCGATTGGTACGGTCAAACCAGGTTTTGTAATTGTCTGCCGTATCGACGGCTGTGTCGGGCCATTTTCTAAGAGGGTAAGATTCCTCACCTTCATTAGGTAGGTCAAGCCATTCGGCTAGGTTGGTTAGAGAGAGATCAATTTCAGTGCCGCACACATAGGAAGAGGCACGGAATGGAGAGAGAGACATGAGAAAATTGGCATAGAAGACCCGGGTTAAGATAACATTGTACGGTTCCATACAGTTAATAAAAGGTTCCCAATCCCAATGGTCCAAATATTCATTGATTTTGTTGGTCTCATAGGCAGGAAACTCGGCAGAATTCTTATCAAAGTGATAGCAATTGGTCAAAGCCCGGTTTTCAAATAGACCAATATAGTTGGTATAAGCTTCGGCATCCCGAAATAGGTACCGATTATCTCGACTAATTGTCCAATTCGGAAATTGAGGATTAGGAAACTCATCTTGTTGATGAGAGGTTTGGCCGGAGTCAGTACGTCTCCTTTTGATAACAGCAGTTTTGGTTGGTTTAGGAGGCATCGTAAATGGTGAAAAAATAAAGTGTTACCGATTTAGAAACGAAGAACACACCCGAGATGAGAAGAGCGAGAGAAGCACAGTGATGAAGACGGATCGTCGATCAAGTGGTCGGATGGCCGGTATTGGAGATAAGGCGAAACTAGGGTTTTGGTGGAGAGAAGAGAAGAAAGAGAGAAAGTGAAATAGAGTGAGAGAATAGAGTAGAGGAGGGAGAGGAGAGACAAAATAACTTAAAATTTTGAAAAATGGTGGATTGTAGAGGTAGAAATGGTGGAGAAGAGAGAGAGTCGGCGGAGAGGAAGAGAAAAAGAAATGAGAAGAAGAGGTGCGATTTGGAGGAGAAGAAAGGAAGAAATAGGAGGCGGACCCGACTTTTCGCATCCTGCGAACAATCGTTACAACGATTGATTAATCGTTGGTAACGATTGTGCTCTGGAAAGAGTGTTTGAAAAACGCATTTTGGAAGAGAAAATTGAAATTTAATTAATCGTTACAACGATTATTTAATCGTTGGTAACGATTGTTCTCTGGAAATTCAAACAATAATAGATGAAATTTCAAAGGAAAAGTCGGATTTTGAAATTTATTAATCGTTGTAACGATTAAGCAATCGTTCACAACGATTGTTCTCTGGAAGAAATCAGACGAAGTTTGCGTTTGGCAGTTTAAACATTTAAGATTTTCTTTAATTAATCGTTATAACGATTAAGTAATCGTTGGTAACGATTGTGATCTGGTAGGGTTTTCTAAAGGTTGTCGGAACGTTGATGTGATCAAGTGATTGCTATGCGTCCTATTTAAGATGCAGATGCACTAAGTAAGAATAATCAGTGGACTAATCAAGTTCAAGCATGCCTAATTTAAACCTTAATTCATTATGTTGTTGAGGATTTAGGGGCTTGGTAAAAATATCGGCAATTTGATTTTTGGTGTCAATATGAATAAGTTGAATTTCACCTTTCTCAACATGATCCCGAATAAAATGATGCCGTATTTCTATGTGCTTGGTACGAGAATGGAGAACCGGATTTTTGGAAATCATAATGGCACTGGTATTGTCACACATAATTGGTACGTTGCGGAAGCGTATTTCATAATCTTGGAGAGTTTGAATCATCCATAACAATTGTGTGCAACAACTACCGGCCGCAACATACTCGGCTTCCGCAGTGGAAAGCGCAACCGAGGTTTGCTTACGGCTTGACCAAGAGACAAGTGATCCGCCCAAGAATTGGCATGTACCACTTGTACTTTTACGGTCCATTCGGTCTCCGGCAAAATCAGCATCGGTATAACCTATTAAATCTAATTCCGATTGTTTGCCATACCATAATCCCAAATTTAACGTGCCTTTGATATATTTAAGGATTCTTTTAACAGCTTTCAAATGCATGTCTTTGGGATTGGCTTGAAATCTAGCACATAGACATACCGCAAACATAATATCAGGTCTACTAGCAGTTAAATAGAGTAAGCTACCTATCATAGCTCGGTATTGAGTGATGTCCACCGGCGTGCCGCTAGGATCCGAGTCGAGATTTGCATTGATGGCCATAGGAGTAGGACTCGTCTTGCTTTCGGTTAATCCAAATTTCTTGATCAACTCCTTAGCATACTTGGTTTGACTTACAAAGATTCCATCGATAAGTTGCTTGATTTGGAGTCCCAAAAAGAAGTTCAATTCACCCATCATGCTCATTTCAAATTCACTACTCATAAGAGATGAAAATTCCTCGGCAAGTGCCGCATTAGTAGAACCAAAAATGATATCATCAACATAAATTTGCACAATTAAAATTGATTCACCTCTTTTCTTAGTAAAAAGAGTTGTATCATTTTTACCTCTTGTAAATTCATGTTCAATTAGAAAGGAACTAAGTCGACCGTACCATGCTCTAGGAGCTTGTTTAAGTCCATAGAGTGCTTTAGTGAGTTTATAAACATGATTTGGAAAGGTTGAGTCAACAAAGCCGGGTGGTTGGTGAACATATACTTCTTCTTCGAGAAATCCATTCAGAAATGCACTTTTAACATCCATTTGGAATAAGATAAAACCTTTGTTAGAGGCATATGCTAAAAGCATCCGAATGGATTCTAGACGTGCTACAGGTGCAAAGGTTTCATCAAAATCGATACCTTCTTGTTGCTTATATCCTTGAGCAACTAACCTAGCTTTGTTCCTGACAACATTTCCTAATTCATCCTTTTTATTTCGAAAGACCCATTTAGTTCCAATGATCATTCGATCATTTGGTTTAGGTACTAGAGTCCAAACTTTGTTTCTTTCAAATTGAGCAAGTTCTTCTTGCATGGCACAAATCCAATTTGAGTCAATATTCGCATCTTTAAAGTTTTTAGGTTCAGCATTTGACACGAAAGCACAATGCGCAATCATTTGACTCAACCCCGATCTAGTTCTAACCCCGTCCTTAGGATCCCCAATAATATTAGAAAGAGGGTGAGAGGAAACTTCCCTTAGGTCTTCAGGAGGTTGATATTCAAATGGTGGAGGTTGTGACTCTTCGGATTGCATTGAAGTGTTCAAAGGATTATCTACATGAGGTGTTGCATTTTCTTCGGATTGAGGTTGTTCGGATGATTGCTCACTTATGATGATTTGATTTTCAATTACTTCAACCTCAGGAGTAACATCTTCAGTACCTACAATTAAAATACCTTTCTCGACCTTTTTGTGAGTAGCTTCATCAAATTTAACATGTACCGATTCAATTACAACCCTATGATTTGCAATGTAAATTCTATAGGCTTTACTTGTCATTGAATATCCTACAAATATGCCTTCAATTGATTTTGAGTCAAATTTTGTTATTTTAGGGGATTCATCTAGAACAAAGCATTTTGAACCGAATACTCTAAAGTGGGATATTTTTGGTTTGTACCCTTTCCATAATTCATATGGTGTTTTCTTCAATATCGATCGAATACTAACGCGATTGATCACGTAGCAAGCCGTATTGACTGCCTCGGCCCAAAGGTGTTTGGGCAAAGGATATTCATTTAGCATGGTTCGGGCAAGCTCTTGTAATGTTCGGTTTTTCCTCTCGACAACCCCATTTTGTTGAGGTGTGCGAGGAGCCGAATATTCATGTCTATATCCCCTTTTAGAGCAGAATTCATCAAATTTTGCATTTTCAAACTCCCCCCCATGATCACTTCGAATTCGAATGATTTTTAGACCCTTTTCATTTTCAACACGAGTACAAAATTCAATGAAATTATCAATTGCTTCATCCTTGTGTTGTAGAAATATAACCCAAGTAAAGCGACTATAGTCATCCACAATTACAAATGCATATTTCTTTTTAGCTAAACTAGGTATACTAATTGGCCCAAACAAATCAATGTGAAGTAATTGTAAAGGTTGATCGGTTGATACCATGTCTTTGGACTTAAAACAACTTTTAGTGTGTTTACCTTGCACACAAGCATCACATAAGCCTTCAATTTCTAATTTGTGAGTTGGTAATCCACGAACAAGATTTAATTTAACTAATTTTTTAATTGAATCAATTGAAATATGGCCTAATCTACGATGCCATAACCAAGATCCGGTTGTTATAGCACTTAAGCATGTTTCACCGGAATCAAAATGAGTAAGATATAGATAATAAACATTTTTCTTTCTCTTACCCGTATATACTAGAGTATCATCCGAAGCTCTAACTAAGAAACAAGCATTAATGTCAAATTTAACATAATAACCGGCTTCACATAACTTACTAACACTAAGTAAGTTATAGTTCAACCCATCAACAAGGTAGACATCCGATATGGTTAAGTTTTGGTTACCAACCGAACCTAATCCTATGATTGAACTTTTTCTTTGATTACTACCAAAAGTAACCGACCCACCATCATATGGTTCTAAAGATTTGAAATTAGATTTATCACCGGTCATATGGTGTGAGCATCCACTATCAATGATCCAAGCATTTTCTTTATGAGTAGTAATCAAACACACCTACAAGAGTATATATTAACAATTAACATATACTTTGTTTCAATCTCCCCAATTTTAATATTTTTAGCAATTTTAGTATTTTGGGGAGATTTCAAATACAAATTCAAGCTAGTTTAGCTTTAGGAATCCAAACAACATTTGAATTGTTGTTTCCTTTCCTAAATCTACATTCTAATGAGGTGTGACCAATTTTACAACAGTAGTTACAAAATGTCACCGATTGCTTGATGTTGTGTGAACCATGAGTGAAGGTAGCTTTAAACTTATCTTTCACTTCTTGAATTTGATTCCTATAATTTTTGACTAATTGATTTGAAACACTTAATGATGAATTTTTGTTGATAAATTTATTTTGATGTTGGGGAACATCTCTTATCGGACCATTTCTTTGAGTTTTGTTTTCTAAAGTATTTTTATCTTTGAGTTTATAAGACCATCCATTCGGTCCGTTAAAATAAATTTTATTTGACCCTTTTGGATGGAATGTGTTCCTATCACTATTTTGAAAATTATTTTCATTTTTATAATTTTTGTTGGAATATCTATACTGAAATGCATGATTTTGAGACTTTTGATTTGGGATTTGACAATTTTGCTTTCTATTTGACTCATTATTCAAAAGAGTTTTGCCCTTTTTAGTATAAAATTGGTGAGTAAAATAATCCTTACTATCAAATTTAAATTTGTTTAAGTATTTTTGTTGATTTTCTACATTTAAATTTTGAGTATGTCCCCCTTTTTCTTTCGGGCTTTGTGAATAATTTGATTCAAATGAGGAGTGACCCTTCTTGTATCCAATGCCCGTTTTATCAACTTTTGCATTGGTCAAATTATGCATGTAATAAGGATCTATACTAGTGATATTTGAGAATTCACTAGGAGATCTTAATGCCCTATTTTCGGTCTCCAATGTTTGAATTTTTACTTTTAGCATTTCTATTTCTCCTAAGTGTGATTGACATGAATTTGAATTGGGTGTTACTATTTCTAATTCTTTTATTTTGGATTCAAATTCAAGAAGTTTAGAGTTTAGATTTTGGATAATACCTTCCTTTTCATGCAATAACCTTTTTGATTCATCAAGCAACCTAGGGGCATTATGATATGTTAAGATCTCATTAACGAAACTGCTTGTCTCATTGGTAATTATCCAATTGGTATTCAAATCAATTTCGGTTTCTTTGGTCTCTATTTGGTTATCAATCAATTCAGTTTCAGACTCACAACCTTCAAAATCAGAATCAGAATGTACCTCATTAGTGGAGCTTGTTGAAGCTTCATTCGTATTATCCATCTCCTTGTTGTTCCTTGGCTTTGCAAGATTTTTGAGAAATTCGATGGTGGTCTCATCGGTGATGTTCTTGTTAGCAATGATTGAGTCCACATCGATTATTGACGGACCTTCATCCACACTTGCTACTAATGCGAGGTTGATTTCTTCTTCATTTCCCGACTCCGTGTCGGATTCCTCTACATCACTTTCACCGGAATCTATGCTCCACATAGCTTGCATTGCTTTCGCCTTTTTCTTGCCTTTGTATCCATCATATTTTTGTTTCGGCCTTCGGTCGTGTTGTCCTTCACCATCCTTGTTTTTCAAATGGGGAAATAGCTTGAAGCAAGTTTGAATGGTGTGCCCTTCTCTATGACATGCAAAGCACACTACTCTTTTGTTCTCATCCTCACGTTCCTTGTTATACTTTCTTTCGAAATCAAGCATTCCTTGGAACATTTTAGATAAGAGAAGGGCATCTTTGGAGGATTCATGATCTATTTTATTTATGAATTGGTCATTTGGCATACGATTATTTGAGGAGCTAGAGTGGCTACGGTTTTGTGCCGGGAAGGCTACGGTTTTTGATTTAGACTCTTGCTTTAGTTCACCAGATTGTATTAGTTTTTCCTCAAAACTTCTAAAGTGCGCGTACAGTTCATCTGCGGTGAATGATGCATGTGTTCCTTGAATTGCTTCTAGGGCACTCACCAATCCTTCCCATCTAGGTCTCCTAAGCATAACTCTTAAGAGTTTTCCTACAATTTTATCGTTAGAAAGCGGTTCTCCCAATTCGATAAATTCATTCTGTATATGCATAAGTCTATTATACATTTCTTCTATGGTTTCACCATTTTCTACCTTGAATGTTTCAAATTTGGTCTCTAACCCGGTTATTTTGGTTCTTTTGATTTGGGTATTACCCTCATACCGATTTATAAGGGCATTCCACATTTCTTTGGCACTAGTTGAGTTACCAAAAATCAAGGCAACTGATTCACTAACTGCGTTTAATATTGCATTAACCGCATTGTCATTTTCTTTCTTTTCAATTTTTGATGGAAGAGTTTGGATTTTGTTATCTTCTCCCTCAAACTTAGGTGTATACCCCTTTTCAATAATATCCCATACTTCAAGAATATTTAAATAATTAATCATAATTCTTTTCCAATGACTAAAGTTTTTGGTTGTAAGACCGAAGGTTGGAGGTTCTTTCACAAATCTATTTTGTGCCATTTTAGATCAATAGAGCTAGAATTAAGTGAGTCTTAATTCGAGTAACTTGCTCTGATACCACTTTGTTGTCCCTCAGGCACCACTAATTTACTTTAAAAACTGAAATTAATTGCAAATAAAGTAAATAGAAGAGTTTAGAGAAATTGACACTCGGGATGTTAACGGAGTTCGGCAAAATGGCCTACGTCTCCGGGGCGTCGCAACCGCTTCTCGGTGCGCCTTTCTATTACCCAATGAGAAAGGTTACAACTTGTGAACCGGTGAGCCCTTACAACCAATGGGAAGTCACTCGGCCAACTAGAGTAGAGAACGAAGTCTCTAAGTTTATAATCTTGAAAGAAACACTCACAAAAACTAACTCTAATCTAATCTAGCAAGATTAGTGAAGTAGATTTGAGGTTGTGTAAAGGAATTTTGAAGTTTTGAATTCTCACAACAATGGAGGAATAGTGCACAGAAAAATCGCTTTTTGAATAGCTGGGGGCGGCTCTGGTTGATTTGGAAGAAAACCTAATTGCTCTATTTATAGAGGCAGCTTCCAAAAGAGTATTCTGCCCATAATCGTTACCAACGATTGATTAATCGTTACAACGATTAATATTAAAATGCAATTAGGGTTTCAGCCAAATTCAAATTTCTGCGAGACCTTCATAATCGTTACAACGATTATATAATCGTTGGTAACGATTACTCTCTGGAAGAATTGTGTTATTTCTCGCATTCTGATTTTCTGTGCAGCTATTTTAATCGTTACAACGATTATTCAATCGTTGGTAACGATTGTTCCCTGACTTCAACATCAAATCTATTTTACCAATTCTATGAATTTTATTTAATCGTTACAACGATTATACAATCGTTGGTAACGATTGTTCCCTGACTTCAACATCAAATCTATTTTACCAATTCTATGAATTTTACAATTTAAAATATTCAACAAACTTGATGATTTCTTCAGGATAACAGATCCAAATTGCAATTCCAATTTTCTTAAACCTGCAAAGCATCTTAACTCAAAGGAATTGTTAGGTTCAAATATTGTATGTTTTGCAAATTAGTCAAATAATATACTTAGAGTATTGCTTACAACAACAAGTTCAACCTCCTCATAAATTCTCATATGGATGCTTGTAACATAGTGATTAGAATTCCAATTTGTTATTGTAGAGACTTGTGTTCAAATTCCGGCCATACATTTTGTATTTTAAATTTTAACATTCTTTATTTAAGTTTTCTAGTTCTGCCCTTGTTATTATGTTTTATATTTTTATTCAATACTATTTTATCTAACTAATACATCTTACTTAACTTACACTATCAAATGACAATACATGAAAGTCAAATTTTTTACTTCCATTTAACTTTACTTCACTTGCCAAACAAAAAAAATTATAAGTTTCAACTATCTAAACTTCAATATCCATCATTGTAATCGTTGTCCTTTTTTTCACAAACATCGCTAAAGGGGAAATGTGTAGGTTCGATGGACTTTGAAGTTTGGATCTATTTTGGGTCTGATGGACACTGAAGCTGTCCGATGTGCACTAATCTTGATGCAAACTGGACCGTTCTGATAGAACATCGAATTGAATTGGTCCGATATCCATCGGACAACCTCTCACTCATTCACCATTATGTACTTACAGTAAATAATGGGGATCCGCATCCTCCCAGGTACCTGACTCAAGCTCGACTGTAACTCGATCTAGAATTAACAAGCTGAGCTAGAGCTTAGCTCGGACTGAGCCAGCTTGTTGCCACCCCTAGCTACACGATTAGCTGCTGTTCGAATATGGGATATACAACTAGTAACATTCTTAAGCAAATTGGCCACGCGTTCGAACCAACTTTGGGGTTCTCGGTTCCTTGATATGCAGCTAGGGCTGCTAATGAGTCGAGTCGGCTCATGAGCCAATGAGCTGAGCGGCTCAATAAATTGTATCGATTCAGGTTCTAAACTAAATAAAGTCCGAATTCGACTTAGCTCATATTTTATCACTCAAACCGGACCGAACCCAAGCCAAGCCAAGCTGGCTCATGAGCTCAACGAGTCTCTTCTCCTTCCGACTTTCCGTCTCATACTCTCATGAGCCCAATGAGCGACCAAGCACTTGATATAGGATTCCGCTGGTCTCCTCTCCAGTTGTAGTTTAATTCGGCTCATATTTTTGTGTAGTTTGATTCCTGGTCTCCTCTTCAGTTGTATAGGATTAATTAATTATTATTTGGAAGTAGATTTGATCCGTTGGTTTCAAATCATGTGGTCATACTAAATATTTTAGTAAACCAATGAAAAATGAAACTACCAATAATAATAATAATAATAATAATAATAATAATAATAATAATAATAATAATAATATTTATGTAATTGGACCGGGCCAAATAACAAACAGCAAATAAAGATTTATGTAATAACAAACAGCGAAAGATTGCAAGTCCAAATATGGTCTGAGCCGAGTCAAGTATTTACATGAGCCGAGCCAAGTTGAACTTTTTCTTTCAAAATTGAGCCGAGTTTGAGCCGGGCCGTTATGCTTCTCTCATTGAGTCCGAGCCGAGTCTGAGCCGAGTCAAGCTCATTAGCAGCCCTGCAGCTGTTGACGAGTGCGTTGATCCTTCTGATACATTTTTGTTGGTGAATCAGGCGCTCATCCATCATCGGCGTCCATAAACGCGCTTACGCGCGGCCATGGAAGTATGGCAACTAGGTGCGGTAAAGGAAGAGTTAGTCTTCTACAAAAACTAGTGTGGGAACAAATGCACAATTAGAAAATTAGAAAAGACAAATTCAAATCCGTACATTTGATTTCGTCAATGGAGTAATGGAGTACTGCAACAACAACGTGACTGTCATTGGCATTTCGCCAATTGATTAAAAATAAAAATGAAACGTGACCGTCATTAATGTAGCACAACGTGACCGTCATTGGCATATCCAAGTTACCAATTAATGTAGCACAACGGTCCGTTAACAAGATAACATGACAATTTATGTCAAAAAGTAACTTACTGAATTGTATTGCTAATTGCTTTATTGATTTAATAATTACATTTTTGAAATATTTTTTTTTGTCCAATTCCTTTTATTTGTACTTCACTACTTCTTGTCCCTTTGCATCACTTACGGATTGTAATATATTATTTTGGATTAAATTTTGTAAATTACCTTTATCATCATCTGTGATCGGTTTGTGTGATTGGTAGCTCCGGAATATATAACTAATTGAATGCTTATTTTATTCAAGAGTCCAGCTAGTATGATATCAGTGTCATTTCAGCATATATAATATCAATTCTAAAATTTATTGAATCGACTTTAAACGACAAATCCAAACCGTTCAAACCGATTTACTTCATTAGTTGTGTGTTAAATGCAAAATTTATAATTTTTCGAATTTATTTAGTATAAAATCAAGTGGTCAAATGTGCTTAAGTTAATTTTAATGCATTCATTTTTCAACATTTTTGACCACTTGACTTGGTACTAAAATGATTCGAAGAAATATAAATTTTGTATTAACGCATCACTAATGCAGTAAATCGTTTTGAACGGTTTGGATCCGTCGTTTCAAGTTTATTCAATAAATTTTGGAGTTGGTGTCATATGACATTGATATCATACTAGCCAGAAAATACTAAAAGTGTCTTGCTAGTAGTTGAGTTGAGAGTTGAGAGTTGAGAGTTGAGAGTTGAGAGTTGAGAGTGTGTTTGGTTCTTATACAAGTAAACCCTGAAAGCATGGCAAGATAATGTCACATAAATTATATTTTGAAATAGATGAGGAAATGATAATTATTTTCTTGTGAGTGTGGCGTTTTGAAGGAAATACTAAAAGTGTCTTGGCATATAGTAAACAGAACTATGTATACAAGGATATAATAAAAAATAATTCAAAGTATAAAAGGAAACTCAAACCATCATAAACAAAACATAAAATTATACTAAAACATAATTAAGAATTCAAGTACAACTCTCACTCTAGAAATGATAAATTTAGCTTCTCATGGCTATGACAAAATAAAAGGAATAAAATAAAGAGAACATAAATTACAACCTTTGAAGATGGAAGAACATCTGCCTCCTTAGATAACGCTTTCTTCTCCTGCTTGGCTTCTAATGGCTACCCTTCTCTCTCTAAGTAACTCTTTGACCTAACCTAACAATAATGATTGCTAGTCTATTATTCTGGACTTGACACAATTAAACACGTACACTAAATCTTATTACAAGAGGGGTATTTGTAGTCTTCCTACACGAGTGGATAAGGTAGTGGAGGATGTGGGGTCCACCCATGATGCATACATGAAACAAAAAATAGCTTAGCCTCCAAGAAAATGCGTTTATCTAGAAAGCCCATTAAGGAAACACGCTCTTCTAAAAGGCCCATCAGAGAAAGCCCGTTTTCAAGATAGTCCACGGATCATGCAGCCTCAGGCTTATGCCGCATACGGTATAGGAGGACTTTGCAGGGCTTCCTAACTTAGCTGATTTTCTTGTATTTTCCACAATTTCACATGTTGTGCACTTCGTGTGAGGTGTTGCATGCTCTATGTGATGCCATAGAAACGCAACTTTCTCCAAAACCTGCCAAAATGACTCAAAAACACGTTTGCGGTAAATAAATTGAAAAAATGGCTACTTTGCATTCTTTTTTCGCCATTTTCCGTAAGAAAAGATAGTGATTTTCGCTATATGTTTTGACTTCATCAACTATATATTTGTGACAATACTAAAAGTGTCTTGCTAGTAGTTGAGTTAAGAGTTGAGAGTTGAGAGTGTGTTTAATTCTTATACAAGTAAACCCTGAAAGCATGGCAAGATAATGCCACATAAATTAATTTTTGAAATGAATGAGCAAATGATAATTATTTTCTTGTGAGTGTGGCGTTTTGAAGGAAACATTAAAAGAAAACTTGATATTTGTCAAATTGTCGTAGATGACTCAAAAACTGAAAAGAAAATTTACAATTGGAAGTAGAAAATTAATGTAAATGTAAATGTAAATGTAAATTTTTGTTAGATCAATGAAGATTTAATTGTAACAATATCAGTTGGCACTAATCAAAAGCCAATCTGCATATGGCTTGTTCTTTATGAGTTTAACTGTTTGATTCATGGTCAATTTAGTCATAAATGTTTTGACTAATGTATAAGCTCAGAGCTCATGTACCGATTTTGTACATAATTACTTCAATTCTATAGGTAGTCAAGATATTGATTTGCTGGTATCTTAGGAATGAAATCTTCCTTAATACATGTTATAATGGAATAAAATCTGCTTGATGATTTGGTTTTCTAATACTTTCTTTCTATTTTTACTCTTTTATGTCGGTGAATATTCGTTGATTGTTGCTCAAAACATTCCATGTGTCAAGATTTGAACATTTCTTAGAGAACTTCTGTAACTTGAAAGTTAAAATCTCCACATCATAATTGAACCACCAAAAATAAGAGAATCGGTTGTTTCAACAAGAATTTTTTTTGTTCAGTGAGCTCCTGGGAAATTGTTGTTTAGTTTGGTCCCTCTCAGTTAGATATTATAATTGATTTGAGTGCCAAATCATCATTATTATGTGTTAAATAGCTAAAGGAAAAAAGGACTTCATTGCTAAATAGCTCTTGGGAAATTGTTTTTTTGCCTAAATTATCATTAACTAAGAATGTTTACAAACTTACTCTCTGCTAATTACTAAAAAACCTCTAGTCATATCCAATATGTCTCACAGCCGCTGTCAGTATTTAAGGGGTACATCTGAGTTCTAACTCCCCGCCTCCTCATTCCTCTCACTTCAAAAATTGAATAAAAGGAGCATTCCATTGTAACTTTCCATTTTCTCTCTCTGGTAGCTTCATTTTCTTACCAGTAAATGTGGAGAAACTTCTTCTCCATCAATTCGAAACTGGATTTTACCAGCAACCATCACAACGCCTCTAACTGACCATTGTGAAGAGCTATTCCTCCATTACACTGTTACAATCAGCTGCATTAGACCTGCTAGCTTGGTGTGACACAGATTAAAAAAACTAAACTAGCCTAACATTCTACGTTAAAGAAACCAAACTAGCCTAGCATCTGTTATGTACTTTTTATGAACAATGCACTACAAGTATGAATAAAAATAACCAAAAGAAAATAAACGAAACACAAGAAACTTGAATCAAAAGATTGTTGCAAAGTAATCTTGCATGTGTCGTTTATGGCAAGAATACCCTCCACTCTTTGTTATGTCCTACGCGCCCAATTGCCAAGGTGTGGCTGAGCTAACGCTTTCTCTGTCTTCCAAGATGGCAGATCCCCTGTGCTAACTTCATTCACCGCCTTGACTAGGGATGCGCAATCCGTCACAATGGTTATCCTTCATTTTATTGGTAAGTGATGGTAGAATATGATAGAAATGACAAACATGCCCTTTAATGAATTGGTACTTATTTTCTGTCACTTCACATACAATTAAGCTGTGACATGGAGCAGCAAGGGTTTGGGGGATGGAAACAATCTATTTCATATTAATTATTTTATTCTATAGAAAATCTTCCTTAATACATGTTATCATAGAATGAATATGCTTGATGGTTTGGTTTTTTTAGTGCTTTCTTTCTATTTTTACCCTTTTATGCGGGTGAATATTTGTTGATTGTTGTTCAAAACATTGCATATGTCAAGATTTAAAAAAATATATATCCAATATGCCTCAGTCACATACATCCGTATCCTTAACTAGCAACTAAGCAGAACAAACTCTAATCATTGGATTTACAATAACAAGGTTTCAACGCACATTTACTTCATCAGCACAGATATCTATAAAACACAAAATCCTACCCAAAATTGAAAACACTAGTACCATTTTACCAGAACAACATATATAAGACAAAACCAAACCAAAGTGTTAAAACAAATGATGTCAAGTTATTAAAGCAACTAAACAAAAGTGTTAAAATCAGTCTTCTGTCAGGGTTTTATGGAAATCCGCCTAGATAACATGTTTTAATCTGCTCTTTCAGCGCTCTCGCACAGCTATGCTTCCACCTATAACGAGCTTTTGGAGGAGCTCGAATAGATACGAAGGATGAACCAAAATGACGAGAAATGAGGGTATCCCACAAGGCAGGGTCCTGTGTCAACTGATTAAAGTAGCTATTTACAATTGCGAGAGAACAAAGATCGGTGTGGTTCAATCATGACGTTTGAATGCCGATTTGCAGGATCTGGTGCCAAACTTCGCCTAGTACGAGCTCGGACTCCATTTTTTATCTTCCTAGTTGCTTCCTTTTATTTGGTTCTCTCTTCTCTGACCTAATCGCACTTAGTTCAATTGAGTAGTGAAAAGGGAAAAGGAAAAGCACAGTGAGAGTATGGGCCTTTTGAAAACAAGGCCCAACTGGCCCAATAAAGCCTAGGCATGAGGCTAGAGAGAGAGCGAGTCGTTGGTCTCCCCTCCCCTCCCCTCAGACAAGTATTCTCTCCAATATTGTAACACCTTGTTTGGATGGAGAGTAGAGGAAGGAAGGGGAGGTGAAGAATAGGAGGGAATGAAATGGAATAGAAAGGAAGATTAACATATTTAATCTCTTAGTGTTTGGATAATTAATGAGAGAAAATAAATTTAACTTTCTTTTCTATCTTATTTATTGTTTGGTTGATTAAAATTTAGAAGGTTAATGAGAAATTTGTTGGTTGTTGTAGGTTTGTGATAAAAAATTTATATTAGAAATATATAGGTAAGATATAGGGTTGAGCATTTGTGCTATTTTTTCTAAAAATATTTGGAACAAAATTTCTTTCCATTCGTTACACTCCAAATCGGAAGGAAAACCGATTATATTGATTACAATGATACAAGATTAAAGTGTTCTTAATCCGCACTAAGGAATTGATGTTCGACAGAATTAAGCAATTAAGAAAGCTAAAGGAAACGGACTTTGTTGCCGAACAGCCCCAACAAGCTCGACTTGAAAGCATTGAAAAGCTTCAACTTAGTCAAGGAAGACCAGGGCACAGTGTCTATCAAGTTCAAAGGTACTGATGACACTATGAATATCCCAGTGAAAGAGATCAACATCCATGATGGATCAAGCCAAGGGATCCAATTCCACAAGAGGACAGAACGAGCCTACCATATTTTACAAACCCAATTGAATTTAAAATAAAAAATCACTAATTTGATTGAAGCGAAGTGACATAATTAAAATTCAATGTAAAATTAGATATAATTAATTAAACTTGTACAAGTGGGTGATTGATAGATTGATACCCAATAACCCGACCCGCCACAACTACAGCCACATTGAGACTTGAGATCTCTCATCTCTTCGATAGAGAGAGAGGTAACTCCTAACTAGAGAGAAGAAGAAGAGAGCATCGCATCGCATCTGGATCTGGATGGGTATAAGATTCGTGCTGTTTGTGAATAAGCAGGGGCAGACTCGATTGGCGCAGTACTTCGAGCATCTCTCCATCGATGAACGCCGCGCCTTAGAAGGTGAGATCGTACGCAAGTGCCTCGCTCGCAACGATCAACAGGTACTGTGCTCAATCAATTACATTCTTCAGTGCCTTCAGATCAGATCCGATCCCAATTTTTGAATTTGAATTTGTTGCAATTGAATGATTCAGTGCTCATTTGTGGAGCATAGGAACTATAAAACTGTGTACAGACGCTATGCCTCTCTTTTCTTCTTGGTTGGTGTCGACAATGATGAGGTACTAACATTTCTTTGCCAGTACTACTTACTAGTGGAAATCTATACTGGTACATGTGCAAATGCAAAATAAACTGGTATGGTATGCATGTACGCAGTTTTCTCATTATTAGACCCATCAAAATCTCAATGCACAACATACTAATAAAACCCAAACCCGATAGCAAGACTAGACTGGCCATTGTTATACACATAACCCTACCAAAAGAAGCAATTCTCCTAAAACTACATGACACTGCCTTCATGCTTCCTCTCCATCAACTGACTTGTCAGCTCATCCCCTGTAGTTTTTTACAAAAAGCCCCTTCATCTCTCATAATTTTCCACCAGCAATAAAGGGATCAAGGAATATCTAAAGAATACATCCAAATTTCATGTGACAGTCTATCAACTAACTTCTGTAATATGAAAAACCATACTGCTTTTAAAGGAGTAGTATAGTATCTATCTCTGAATAGCAAGAATTGGTACACTTCTAACCAACCCGTAAAGTGCCTCACAAGAATCGATATAAGCACAAATGAGTTCAAACCAATCATCGGCAACCACTGCCATATTCTTCCATATATAAGTTAAATTTATTGCTCAATTCATCTTATTGTTGTTGTTTGTAATATTTTCTTGGAGTAGAATGAGTTAGCAATACTGGAATTCATACATCTGCTGGTTGAGACGATGGATCGCCATTTTGGGAATGTGGTATGCATTTGTTTATTTTATTTTTTTGGCAAAAAGATCCCTGGATAGTTGTAATATCTGAAATTGTTCCCAATTTGATGTTGCAGTGTGAGCTGGATATAATGTTCCATTTGGAGAAGGTGCACTTCATGCTAGAAGAGATGGTGATGAATGGTTGCATTGTTGAAACCAGCAAAACCAATATTCTCTCCCCAATTCAGCTCATGGAAAAGGCTTCCTAATTTATCATTAATTAGTTAATACTTTTTTTTTTCCTTTCTGCAGCTTGTAGTTATTTGGATTGTTGAAATTTGTTGAGAATCTATTTAAAGAGAGATCTGAGTTGTATTGATTGATAGATTTTTCGTGCAGGCTTAGATGTTGCATTTGATTTCACCGGGTTAGATTTTCTGATTACCTTTCTTTTATTCTGTTTGGGTAAGTGTCACTTTGTAGATTGATTGATCCATTTTATAAATCAACCATTAATTTTTTTTAGATTGATTTATGTCACTGATATGTTTTAATTGCCTGTCTGTTTGTAACAAATCAAAGATGCAGGATTATAATTTTTTAATTTTTTTTGTGATTGATATATATATTTTTTTATTGAATGTCTATATGTAGATTGCTAGCTAAAGTCAGGATTATAATTGATAAGATTAGAAAAAAAATTCTGGTATGGTGGAGTGCAGTAAAATAAAAAATAAAAAATATGTCCATATTGCCTGGTAAGAACAAGGATCAAGGGGACTAGGTATTCACAATTTAAAAACTATTATATACTGTACCCACTGTTAAGGGGAGATGGAATGATATACTCACAGCTAAATACTGCTTTTATAGGATAAATGTTTGAATATTTGAAATTTATGTTACTTTAAGAGGAACCAAATATTTGAATCTTAGGATAAACGTTTGAATATTTAATGTGATGTTCTTTTGTAACATAACATGAGGTTTAGTACCGAGAATTAGCCTAGCTTTGATCTAGTGACAAAAACAATACCATATGTGTGGAAAGTTAAGATGAAAAATACATTGTGAATATTAAATAGTTTGATAACTTAGAGCTTCAGAATCTGCTTCAGTATAATCATGCTCCATGTGAGAAGACTTGTAATTTACAAAGTTTCGAAATGAAACGGGCTATGCCTTTTTGAAAAAAAAAAACTTAGAGCTTCAACCTTTGCTTCAAAAAATAAAATAAAATGAGCCTGATATATACATTTTAATTTTGTGTACTAAAAAATGTAGCTGCAAGCCTGCAAGGCCCGGTACAACAAGCTATTAATTTCAGGTCTCTTTGGGCAGTACAAGAGAACAGAAATTGGGCCAGTTTAATCAAATTTGAGTATAAAATTTACATTAGATCTTGTGAGGCAGATACCAGCAATAATTTGTGTAGCACATCATACGGGGTTTGACCGTTTGACTGTGTTTTTAACTAATGGGACCACCTATCAGTGAACCACTACACATTGTATTATGTATATATCAACCGCAGGAAATTCGAATGGTAATTCGTGTTCATTTAATTTCCTCATTTGCCATGCATGACCTGTCTAATTAATTAATAAGAGAGTTGAGAACTTGTTGGAATTTTGATATATCAAAAGGTCCAATAATAAATTTACATTAATCGCTTTATTATTCAATCAAACACTATGCTTACAAGAAGCAGAATGGAGAAGATTAATAGACTTGTTTAACTTAAAGAAATCCTTTCACGCATTATATCTTTCATTGGTTGGAGATTCGTGGCTGTATTCGCTGCTTTTTGTTTAACAAAGAAAGATCCTACTATTTCAATTTCGACCGTTCTTTTAAAATAAATAGACTGAGATAGCCCATCTTGTATATATTTGTTTTTTTAGTATCAATCTTATGGTTGAAAAAATAATAGTCTTACTTTTTTTTCCTTTTGAAAAATAGGTGAAAACAATTTGACTTGGACCATGCTCTAGTGAAAGAAATTAATCACGTCATTATTAATTCTTCATAGCACGTTATGTGTGTCAATCATGTAACATGATTCGTGTATTATGTGATGAATTTTATTTCAATCGAAAATATCACGTCACACAAACTAACCATATCATGTCCCGTAATCAATTTTTCTAACATTATATATCTATCTTAATTTAATATTTTACAGATTTTCTTATTTTTTAGCATTTTTTATAGGAACTAACTTTAATCATAAATATATAATTAAAAGTGATCAGTCAGTGTGACTACAAGTGATGTAACTACATTGTTTTAATCACTTGTCATGATCAAATCGCAAATGTGTTGGTCACTTTTTTTTTCCACCGCCCTGCCCAGAGCGCACTATAGAAACAGTAAAGGACGATCAATGTCAGAATATTTAATGCTGGTCAATTAATATTAAAGCTACCTTATCACACTCTGAAATAAAACAGAGAGATTCATCTCCGAATAGAGACAAAATGGCAGGGCCCACTAGGCATCATTGCACCAAAACCACCCGTCTCCTCATGGGAATGAGAGTAGGTCCGATGCCCATCGGACCTACCTTGGTTCGATGGGTGATATGACCATCCGATCTGCATCAAGATTCGTGTGTTCTGCATCAAAATCCGTATAAGACTGTATCAATTTCCATACACATAGATCTTGATGTTAATCGTACGGTGATAGAGCTAATTGAACCTAACTCTAAGTCCGATGCCCATCAGACCTACTCCTATCTCCTCCTCATGCCTCCTGGAATCCAAAGATTCAAGTAGCTTAAATAAGAGTAGAACAGGGTGTTCTGGTGAAGTATTTGAACTCAATTCTAAAATTTATTAGATTAGCTTTAAATGATAAATTCAAACCGTTAAAATTCTTCTATTTTACAAGTAATGCGTCTACATAAAAAAAATTTAAAATTTAAAATTAATTTTATATAGAGTCAAGTGGTAAAAAGACGTTAAAAAATGAATGCATTAAAATGAATTTATAAACCTTCTAATTTTGACCACTTGATTGTATACTAAATTAATTTGAAAGTTTAAAATTTGCACATGTAAACGCATCACCCGTAAAGTAGAAGAATTTCAACGGTTTAGATTCATTGTTTGAAGTCAATTTAATAAGTTTTAGAGTTAAGTTCACAAAGGGATTTGGTGAACTCAGGAACACCCTAGTTCTACTCCTTAAATAAATAGTATAAAGAAAATAATACAGTCTCTGTATCAGTACAAATTTAGCAAAACATCAACCCCAAAAAAGTATCTCCATCAGGATACCAGCTTATACAATCCTAACACTACATGGGAATAAAGAATTTAGAGAGATTACTTGAATATATAAATAAAATAGTCTTAATTAAGAAACTAACAATTACATAAACAGATTATTATGCCTAAAAAGGAAAAGAGAAAACAAAAATTCTAGTGGAAATATGTTACTATTAGTGCTTTGCGGGGGCGTCAGCGGTCCAATAAGACTTGACCGCAACCAGAATTTTCTCCGGGTTGAACGGACCCGACTCGTGGTCCATGATCTGGCTCTTCCACCTCATCCCGTTTGTTATTGTCTGAACTTTTGTCAAGACATCTACTGTGTCACGAATTAAAACTGTTCCTTCGGGACGCAATATCCTATCCATCTCTAACAGTATGTAGCTTATGTCACACCTGCATTAATTTGAAATTATAGAATGTTCCCAGCTCGAATAAAAAAAAATTAAATTTGTGCGAATTTAAGATTTGGAAATAGGTACCTGTCTTGATAAATGCTGAACACATTATCAGCGTGAATCAAGTCATAGGTTCTAGGGTATGTCGAGAATGCCTCGCACCAATCCTGGTATGTGCCTATGAACCCTCTCTCAAAAATGACACCTAGCGTGTTCTTGTCAGAGTGTGCGGGGACCACGTTCATAACCCACACATTGAACTTATCCACAGCTGCAGCAAATCCACCGAGGTTCGCATTCATGTCCATGACGTTGCGGTACCGGCCTTGAGGCAGAGGCGGTATCATCTTTTTGTAGTGTGATATGCGCTGAATCCACATCTTGTTGTCTTCTTCGAATTTCTTGGAATCTATGCCAGGGATGGTCCCACGAGAGATTCTTGGTGGGACCGCAAAGGCTCGCTCAGGCCATTTGGGAACTGTGCCTCCAGCCACCTCCTCTTCGTCATTTACTTCTGGTAATGGGGTGATGCATGCTTCCATTTTGGTGTACCTGTTATGACACATATTTGGATAATTTATATATCTTCATGTGAAAAATTAAAACATTACTTCCATGAAATGAGACACCAAAAAACTATAAGCTTTTTGGTGCAACTTTCATGTGTCACTCTATCATAAGGTCATGCCGCATTAAATACATATTCAAGTTTACAAGTATTAACTATAAATTCTCTTAGCCATATTCATATAAAATTGAGTAAATCAAGGTTCTCTCATTGTTTTCTGTTGGTAAATTTGAGAGAAATTAGTGACAATTCGGGTAAATTTTACAGGAATTATTTAAGGACATTTTTGGTGCTTTTCAACTTCATTAGCAACCAAAGAAACACTAAAAATTCAATTAAAAAAGAAACCCAGCATTTAAAAATAACACACATACCAAGCGGCATCGGCATTATCACTCTTGCAAATATGTGGGGTCTTGATGGTTTTCCGGTTTTTGACGCACTCCACGTGGTTGTACGGCTTTTGCCACACGGCAAGATCGTCCTTTTCAACTACCTTTTTCCAGCAAAGCCGATTCGCCACGTCCTCTATGCTATCCTGCTCCTCCTTCAAATCCTCCTTTGTTCTCTCCCATCCCTGGTAATACTTTTTCCAGTGGATAGGTGGGCCCGACAGCACCCAGTATCCTCCTGGCCGAAGGATCCTGTCCACCTCAATCAAGTACAATCCATCTGTTTTCATAAAATAAAATATTGATTAGGCTGCCACAGCCAAGTTTTAAAAAAAAAAAAAAAAAAATATTGATTAGGGTTAAGTGCATTTTTTTAATGCCAAAAGTTGACTTGAGAGATTATTTAGAGCCTTTCTAATCTTATTTGGTACTACTACGGTGGAACTATGCTGATCTGGAATTTATACATTTAGATAGCTGAATAAACACAAGGGCAAAGGGGTAAATTTCACTGGAAATTACTCAACTAAATATTACATACTCCATATCTCAACTAAATTTTTCAAAAGTCGTCAACAATATTGTATGCAAAATTTATTTGTAACAAGTGATAAGACACTGCATATCTGAGTGTTATAATTAATGTGTTTCTCCAGGCCTGATTGTTAAAAAAATGTCATATTTGTTATGCAATTTGAATTTGAAATAAAGCAATAAACAATGTTAGAATAAATCATGTGAAATAGAGTAAATGACGTGACCTACATCAGAGGGGCTATGAAGAATCTATAGAAGTTGTTTATGAATTGAATGATGGGGTAAAACTCGAGTTCGGATCTCCTAAAGTAACCCAATTTTTTAGTTTAGATCCAGACCGTCAGATTAAAGAGGCCCCGTGTGCTCCACCTTGGGCCGGATTGGCCCATATTCGAATCGGACGGTCCGGATCTAAACTAAAAATAGGTACACCAAGAAAAACTTAATGCCACAATACCTGTTATTGGACAAAATAGGTACACCAGTTGTTCTACGCTGCCTGAAGTATAATGTCCCATATGACACACATAAGATAAAACATAATTTTTGAAAAAATCTACAATATGATGTCTTTATATATGTATATTTTGTATTTTTATGCATAAATATATAATATTTTATTTTAAAAATTTAACAAAACAATTTTCTTCTTTTAACAGATAAGATACATACTTGAGTTACGGTGCTTCATGAATTAAAAATGCACTGGTACTTTGTGATCAAATCTTGATTTTCAGAATTCAAACAACCAATCCGAGGCACTTGATGCAATTTGCATATTGAAATCTTGTCGGAAACTAGATTTTATTTTAATTTACCATTATTTTAGATAGGAAGAAATTCATCGGTCCAAAAGATTTTGGACTACCCAGCAACAAAAGTTTTCTTCCTATCTTAGAATAGTAAAAGAATCTAAAAGTATATAAATTTGATTTCTAATAAGATTTCAATATGTAAATCACATCGAGCGGCCATGATCAATTGTTCAAATTCCAAAACAAGATTTGGGCGCGATGTACCGCCACATTTTACTTCGTAAAGCACCATATGACAACTAATATAGAGAGAGAGAATTCAAATTAAAGGATCAATTATAAGTATGTGCAAGATAAACAAGGGTTGTTATACCATATTTGAACCAAGGAATCAGACACCTCGAGCAGTGAGCAAGATCAAAAGCCCGAGCCGGGTATGGCAAACGCTGTGTAGCCATTATACCAATCATTGCCGGTACACCTCTCTCCAGTGCAAATTGCACTTGTGCCTCGTGTGTGTCTCTTGGCGCAAATGACATTGTTACAACATTCCTTTTTAGTAAATAAGCTCCCCAACTAGCAACCTACAATATTAATATAAAGATTTATGAAAGAAAATTCTCCCAAAAAACTAGGATTCAAAAACTATCTCCATATTAAAATGTGCTTGGAGACCAAATTTTTCATTTTTTTGAATTCTTTTTACTATTTTTTTAGAATTTTCTAAAATTGCTGTTTTCTGATGGTCCATAATTTTCAAAAATTCTAAAAAATTAGTAAAAAATTTCCAAAAAATGTAAAATTTGATCTCCAAGAACATTTTAATATGGAGATCATGTTGAGCAATTTGGATCGACTATTTGAACTTTCGAAATGGAGATAAGGGCATAAAGCACAAGAGAGCCTGTGCTTTAGAAAGCACCTTAGCCCATCTCTTGTCATCTGTACCCTTTTATTTTTTATAATGTTTCTACATTCTCTTTTGTGCATATGGCTAAAAATTCAAATGCAGCAGATAAAAACTAAGATTTTGCATGTAAATACAAAAGGGTAATTAAAAAAAAAAAAAAAAATTACCCCACAACCAGTATCAACAGCAGTTCTAATACTACCATCAGTCAATGGTATAAGCTCATTCATGTCATCAATATAAGCATCGGCCCCACGCGGGAACATGGTCCCACCGCCAGGAAACCTGAACCGGTCACCTTCGACCTGGATCCAATTTTGTACCGCCTTCTCTATACTCAACTCCTTGTGTGGTATGTTATCGTACCAGGCATAATCCCTGCACTGAGGCCACTTAAATGGGGTCTTATAATTTGGAGGTGCTGGTACCAAGCACCTTACCAGTTGATCTTTACCAGGACAGTGTCGCTCCCGGTACACCAGCATGGTTCTCTCAAATTTGCGGCCTCGGGTCTGGTCTTGGCAAGGTGTATACTCACTAAAATTTAAAGCACATGCCGGGAATTTCTCGATTGAGGCAGCAGTTTCATTTATGCTGAGCTGGTGGTGCGCCTCAAAATCTAGGGTTCCTTTAGCGGGCGAGAAAGACGGTACTACAGGGTCGGCAGTGACAGGTTTGGATTCACACTCAACTTTTGAAATGGTTTGGGTTGAATCCGATTTCGGCAAGGTGGTGTTTTGCCATGCACCTAGTATATAGAAAATTAGACAGAGACCTGATACAGCTAGAATGTATGTTATTCGATGCTTCTTTGATTCAATCAATTGGTGTGTTTTTGGCGAATTCGGGTAGTCTTTCGGCATTTTACCTAAAATGAGAAGTAGATAGAAGTATGTTAAATAGAAAAGAATATCTGAAACCTGAGTCTAGAAACACATGTGGAGTTAATGCTTCAGATTTTTGAAATAGAGAAGGTAGGGGGGTAGATCGCATGAAATTTGTGAAGGAAATAATAAATGTTTATCACTGTAGTCTCTGATAACAGCAGACAGCTAATCAATGAACATAATAGAAAAACTTTTTAGACCCTCAGTTGTTTCAAATCATAAAATTTATAAGAACAAGGACAGTAAATCAACCAAATCAAACCCTACAAACCACTCAAATAGTCAAATTTAGTGACGATTTGGATGAAAATGCTAAAATGGGCAAAGATCGATGAAACCCAAAATGACATGTTTCTATGTCATAATGCAAACCTTTATAAAAAGCTAAATGAAAACACAAAAACAGAGATACCTTTAGAGATTTAACAAGATCAAGAAATATCAAGTACTAGGTGAGTGACAATCACATGTCGCTCTCAGAAATCCAATTGAGAACAGAACCCATTCCTCTAATTACTGGTAGAGACATATGAAAATAAGGAAAACCCACAATAGAGCACAGAAAATGGGGCCCACTGGCCGACAGAGAATAAATTAATGGCGAAAAAAAAGCAACCAAATGGTAAAGCTTAGACCTTTGTCGTCTATCACATGGATGTACTTTTAAATTTATATTATAAAGAAAAAACAAATCTTGTGTAGTACCTGGTATCTCTGTTTTCGCCAAGAAAAAAAAAAAAAGGTGATTATAATATTGAGCTGCTTTTGTTTTGGAGTTTTCTTTTATTATATTTCAATTCGAGGGAAAAGAGGGTTTATCGGAGTTTGACAGACTTAAAAGCGTTTTGATTGTTTGTATATATAGCGGTGCATTTATCTGTATAGTGGGTAAGATTATACAGTGTTGAGTGACCCGTTACGTTTAATTCACGCTGTCATGTCCACAGAAGATCATAATTCTACCTATTATCTCGTTTTTGCTAATTTTAATGCGAGAAAATGGCGTACTTCAAACCTCAAACTGTTAAGTTTTTAAATCGAAATCAATCGTAATTGATAAAGAAAATAATTTTTATGTTGATCGATTTGGGTTTTTCAACAACCGACCAACAATTGTACGGAGCGAGACATTGTTGCCGACATATAGGTCCAAAGAATTTTTTTTTCTTCTTTTTATATTTTCTCATTTTGTATTTTTGTTTATTAACATATAATTAGTAACCACTTCACCTACTAAATAAAGTAATAAACTCTATTTTTTTGAAAAAGAATGTGGTGCTAAAAGGAAAAATACTTGCACAGTCCACAAAGAGATCGACTAGTTTGAAACTTTACTGTTCAAACTTAATTCAAAATCTAAATCTGAAACTTTATCGGCCACAAAGAGGAATTTGTATCCTCTATGTTAACTAAAAAAAATCTTTTGAATTAATATATCTGGACCATTTGATAGATTTTATAATCCATGCGGACTAAATCCGTATTGATATTAAAGGGTCTCTAGCATTATAAGCGGCATCCGAATTGGCTCCGTTTAAAATCAGATGGCCCAAAACGGTGCAGAATTCCGCAAAGAGACTCACTTTCCTCTCTTTCCCTCCACCCTTTTCACTCTTTATAGGCCTCTTTTCCCACGTAGTAACCTCTCTCTCGGTTCTACCTTTTCGGAGAATAAAGGAGAGAGGAGGGACCGAAGCTGATCAGAATTGAAAGTGCGGTATTGTTGGAGTTCGGAACGTTGTGTCTCCATCTTAGTCGGACCACGATGGTGAGTAAATATGGTCGTTGTCGGAGCACAGTGACAGTCGAAAAAGCAGATCTGGTCGTAGAGCGAGATGGCAAAAGGTGATTAACATCTCGATTGAAGTGCGACGGTGAATAGATCCGATCATCGTTGGAATGCGATGATGGTCGAAGAAACGAATCCGGCCATAGAACGAGATAGAAATTAAGGTATTAGAGTAGTTTAGAGGATTTAATGAGAATAAAATAGTAAATCTAGGTATTACGGTCATTTAACTCATTATAAATACATTTTTTCATCAGTAAAATTATTAGTAGGTATTTAAAACCACATACTTAAAAAAAAATCTAAATCTGAACAGGAGCTAACGCATAATTTTAATCCATTGCATTGATATGGATTTGATACTCTCACACTTACATATTTCTTTTTCTTGCTCTTTTTGTTTAAACGGACGAAAACAGTAAAGACAGAGAGTGAAAGTAAAGTAATAGAAGAAAATATTTCTTTCCCAACCTTTTATTAAAATAAGTCTGAATTTTTTATTATATTTATTATTTTATATATTTGACATTGATATGTTGGACATTACAGTTCTTTTGAACTAATTACCATGCACATTTTTCTGAAAAATATTTGTGCAATTTTTAATTTTTTTTAATACACTTTTGATAACTTGACCCTATTTCATTTACAATAAGAGTGAGGCTATGGTACTATGCATAGCATGGATTGGTCCGTACTACGGCTCAATATTTGAGTTTTCAAAATTCTAACGGTCGATCCGAACCGTTCAACATGATTATAAAATGAATATGTACTTGTAAACCAAAATTTACAATTTTTAGAATTTTTTTACTATTTTTTTAGATAGGTAGAAAATCACTTGATCTGAAAATTCTGGACCATCCAAAAACAGTGATTTTCTACCTATCTAAAAAGATAGTAAAAAATTTCGAAAAAATGTAAATTTGGTTTGCAAGTACATATTCATTTTATAATCATGTTGAACGGTTCAGATCGACCGTTAGAATTTTGAAAACTCAAATATTAAGCCGTAGTACGGACCAATCTGTGCTATGCATAGTACCGTAGCCTCACTCTTACAATAATACTTTCCTGTTTTAGCACGTTTGGTTTGGAGGAGTTAACTGGGCTCATATGGGCCTACATAGGCCCAGTGTTAGAAACAGATAGAAAGAAAACCATACATCACTGATTAGTTCAGTAAGATGGGCGTTAAAAGCCTACTAAATAATCTTTCCGCAAATTCTTCATGAAATTATGATATACTGTACTGTAATGCACATATGTAGAGTGGGAAAAATGGCACGGCGGAGCTGGCTCCGTCACGGAACGGCACGGTACGCGTGTCAGTTACTTGTCGTGACTCGCATATCCCGTGCCGTGACTATTCGCGAGCCGTGCCCATCTTTTGAAACTTTGGCACGGCACGGCACGTAGTCACGCGAGTCACGTATAATTAGGACCATTAGATATTGATTTAGTGATGAATCTTGAATAAACTAACCTAAATTATAATTAAATGGTCACGCGAGTCACGTATGGTCACGGCACGTTTAGGCACGGCGTGACTCACGTGCCGTGACCACCCCTTGACATTTTGGTCACGGCATGGCACGTGAAAAATTAACTTGGTCACGGCACGGCACGGCATGTTTTTTCCACTCGACACATATGTGTGAATAATTGTATTCTCAACTGTAAGGCAGTGATATAATATCATAATTTATTTTATTAACATAACATCTTCGAATATTTGAGTAGAATGGACAATTTTGTCCCGTCATAAATATCATTATAGCTGTCCACGTATCTTTTCTTTATGTAATTATATGTTATGATCATTTATTACTAATTGGTTTCTATGACTGTTCGATCTTCTCCTCTTATTTTGTAAACCTTTTAAAAGAGGAGGAAAAAAAATATAAAATTTCAAGTATTGAGTGACAGGAGAATGAACTAATTTACTATCTTATTATTTTTTTGGATAAATTCAATAAATAATTTGGTATATGTATTTTTATTTATCCAGAACAACACATCTATATTGCTTGAGGTTCTTTTAATTATTCTTCTAGTTATATACTTTTTAATCTATATCTGTATCTAAATAAAATTGAAAGAAATAAATTATAATTTTGTTTTGTCATTATTTGAAGAAGAAACAGGGGCGGATTCAATTAACCCCATTTACCTTCCTTAGCCCATTAATGTATTTTGTGGAGATTGTCAAACTCCTGGTAGATGTTTTGGTGCCTGCGTGCACAGTTGTTTTTATACGAGTACTGTTTTGCCTTACTTTGATATTTGATCTAAGCTGTGCAAACTTAAGTGTTGGAGACAGTGTTATCAGAACTGGACCGGACTGGTTGGTTCAACCGGAAATAACCAGCTTAACATTTTTATTTTTTCAAGCTAGATTTTTTGCAGCTGTAAGAAAACTTAAAATATTTCTTTGTGTGTTATTGAAAAAAAATAAAAATATTTTGAATCTGAGTTGTTGATTCCAGTTCAAAAGTCACTTCTAGGTTAATACAGAAAATATTGTGATCCTTCTATTTTTGAAAAAACAAAAAATTTATTTGAAGAACTTTTTCTGACAAATGTTTTTGTTTTTTTGAAAATAGAAAAATTCAAATATTTTATGTATTTATCTAGAAATGACTTTTGAACCGGGATCAATAACTTAGATTCAAAACATTTTTATTTTTTTTCCAATAACACACAAAAAAATATTTTAATTTTTCTTACATCCACAAAAAATCCAGCCTGAAAAATGTTGATCCGGGTTATTTGTCACAGTCTTTCTAAGAAATCAAATTATATAGCATTACATATATTTTCAAAGAAATATATAAAATATTGCTAATATTTCAATACAAAAAATAAATAAATTATAACATTTTCTGTTTAATTAAAAAAAACTTAAAACTGCAATATAAATTTGCAGTTTTGGAATTCCAAAACCCTAAACCGCAAATTAGTTTTGCGGTTTTGAGATGCCTAAAATCGTGGAATAATTCTGCAGTAATTCGGCCTAAATCCGTGAAATAAATCTGCGGTTTGGGCAGTTTTTAAAATCTTGTCAAACAAGGTGTAGATTTTGAAATTTAATATTTTTTTATATTAATAAAAATTTCGGTAGACATTAATATACATAAAATATTTATTTTGAAAAGGAAATAATTAGGAAAGGGCAAATTTGTCTAAACAATTAAAATATTTGAATACGTTGTGTTAATAAAAGAATTAGTGTTGTTAATATTATCACCTAGACATGATCAATCAATTCAAAAATTCCTTAAATGACATTTAAAAATGGAAAGAAATTAGGACTTAAAGAAAGACAAACTAAATAAACTTGTGGCGAATACATGTGGTGAGTACATATCTAAATAAATTTAGACTTCTACACGTAAAAAAAAACATAAAAAAAGATGCATAGAATAAAAAAAAAAGCAGATTATTTGATCGGGAGGACTGATATTCAATCCAAAATTTAATCTTTTAATCACAACCGTCGGCGGATCAAAACATCTATGTGATTAATATAAGAAAGATATATTACCGTATCGGACCAGGGAGCGAAAACCAGTCAACTATAGACAGAGTGGAGAAAATAATTAACGCCGTATTGCGTACAAACAGCTGTATCAGATGGTATTAATCCATATCAGAAATCGTATCGAGAGTCAACGAATACGCTACGTAAGCCGATACTCAAGCTGATATCGGACACATATCGGGTGCATATCTATATCCGATACGCACCAAATATGAATACGAGACTCTAGATGGACTGGTGGAGTATCGGAGTAACATAGGTTTTACTCTAGACTTTAGGCAGTTAGGCTTTATGCTTCTTGTAAGAAATTTCAGACCTTTATGAGCTATTCTTTTGCATTATTGGATAATCGTTTGTTTAGTACATTCAAGTTCTACCTCTTCTGTTGTGTTATGACAGAGGAAATCCTTCTTTTAAAAAAAAATGATCAGTTTTTATATCATGAGGATTATGTCTGGCACATGACCTAGAGATATTATTTTGTTATTTAAATATCTCTCTTATGTGTGGTCTCAGTTAATAAAGCATTCAAAATTTGGTACTAGTTAGAAATGATTATCCTTTTCCTCAATCAGACGTATAGTCGCATGTACTTGATTTAGTGATGGCATCACATGGTTGTGTTTATCTCTATGACCAAAGTAGTAATTGTAGTATACTGGTGGCAAGTTGAAATTTTTAAAAGTTTACTATTACTTCTGAAGGACCTAAAAACGCGAGTTTTATTAATATAATTCCATATCTTGTTCATCGATGAAGTAAAATGACATTTCTGGCTTCTTCTTAGTTTTTTTTTTTTTTTGGTTTCATCCGCACATCTCGATAATTTTGCATAATTTTTTCTCAAAAAACCAAGATAAAAATAAGCAAAGGTGTCTCCTAAAATGATAGAGTGCCAAAATTGGTATTTAAATTAGTGCTGTAAGGAAAAAAGTGAGACCAATGGCAATGCATGCCTTTTTAACGATTTACTTTTTTTATTATTCTTGGTTGTGTAGCTTACTCCAGTGACAAATGTGTTCTTTTAAAGGTGGCAATTCCATAAAACTACCTCCTTGATGAACATAAATCGTTACAATTTCATGTAAAAATTGGATTGTAAGGAGGGATGTCAGTTACGATGGTCCTTGAACATTTTCTTCAGTTGTACCGAAAGCTATTTGTTATACAACTACTTTTGGTTGATTTTGTTAAATAAGTGATGGTATTACAAATGTGTTTATAATATTTTTCAACAAATATATATATATATATATATATATAGAGTGGCTAAGCTACAAACGTTTGCACCATGGAGTTGGTGCAAACGATTTGTTTTCGGGTTTTCGAAGTCCAAACGGTCGATCCAAACCGTTCAAGTTGTTCTCCATATTGAAATGTGCTTGGAGACCAAATTTTACATTTTTTGGAATTTTTTTACTATTTATTAAGCCACTTTGAAAGTTGCTGATCACACGGTCCAGAATTTTATTGCACTGTTTTTACTGTTCACCCGAATCAGCAGCTTTCAAAGTGGCTTAATAAATAGCAAAAAAATTCCAAAAAATGTGAAATTTGGTCTCCAAGCACATTTTAATATGGATTAAATATCTAACGGTTTGAATCGACCGTTTGGACATTGCAAATAGGAGAACCAAATCGTTTGCACCAACTCCATGGTGCAAACGTTTGTAGCTTAGCCACTCTCTCTCTCTCTCTCTCTCTATATATATATAGAGAATGGCTAAGCTCAAAACGTTTGTTCCTGGGCTCAGGAACAAACGGGTCGGTTCTCCAATTTCTGAAGTTCAAACAACAAATCCAAACCGTTAGATGTTCAATCTATATTAAAATGTGCTTGGAGACCAAATTTTACATTTTTTGAAATTTTTTTACTATTTATTAAGCTGGTTTGAAAATCGCTGTTTTTATTAAAATTCTGTGCCATTAGAAAACAGCGATTTTCAAACCAGCTTAATAAATAGTAAAAAAATTCCAAAAAATGTAAAATTTGGTCTCCAAGCACATTTTAATATAGATTGAATATCTAACGGTTTGGATTTGTTGTTTGAACTTCGGAAATTGGAGAACCGACCCGTTTGTTCCTGAGCCCAGGAACAAACGTTTTGAGCTTAGCCATTCTCTCTATATATATATAGAATTTTGCTATTGTGCTTCATGAAGTAAAACCAATATTTTACTTCACGCTCATATTCTCATTTTCAAAATTCAAAACGTCGATCCGACCGTTCAAGTTGTTCTCCATATTGAAATGTGCTTGGAGACCAAATTTTACATTTTTTGGAATTTTTTTACTATTTATTAAGCCACTTTGAAAATCGCTGATCCATTGGTCCAGAAATTTTTACTGTTTTTTACTATTCATAATGGATCAGCGATTTTCAAAGTGGCTTAATAAATAGTAAAAAAATTCCAAAAAATGTAAAATTTGGTCTCCAAGCACATTTCAATATGGAGAACAACTTGAACGGTTTGGATCGACCGTTTGGATTTTAGAAATGGGAGAATGAGCGTGAAGTAAAACAAAACTTCGCGAAGTACAATAGCCCTACTCTATATATATATAGAGAGATGGACTTAGCTAAGCCATGGTGTAAAACGACTTGGTACTCCACGTCATATTTTAATTTTGAAAATTCAAACTACCGATCCGAACCGCTCAAGTTGTTCTCCATATTGAAATGTGCTTGGATACCAAATTTTACATTTTTTGGAATTTTTTTACTATTTATTAAGCTACTTTGAAAATCGCTGATCCGGATGAACAGTAGCAAAACAGTAAAAAATTCTGGACCAATGGATCAGCGATTTTCAAAGTGGCTTAATAAATAGTAAAAAAATTCCAAAAAATATAAAATTTGGTCTCCAAGCACATTTCAATATGGAGAACAACTTGAGCGGTTCGGATCGGTAGTTTGGATTTTCAAAATGAAAATAATGAGACGTGGAGCACCAAGTCGTTTTACATCATGGCTTAGCTAAGCCCAGCACTATATATATATATAGAGAGAGAGGAGGGATCCAATTACACCTTTTTTGGTGACACATCATGACACCATTTTTTCTATAGGTCAATTTTGTGGTTTCAAAGTCCAAATAGTCGATCCAAACCGTTCAACATGATGGATATATTAAAATGTGCTTGGAGATCAAATTTTACAATTTTTTTAATTTTTTTTACTATTTATTAAGATGGTTACAAAATCGTTGTTTTTCAATGGTCTGAAAACAACGATTTTGTAACCATCTTAATAAATAGTAAAAAAATTCAAAATAATGTAAAATTTGATCTCCAAGCACATTTTAATATATTCATCATGTTGAACGGTTTGGATCGACTATTTGAACTTTGAAAATGATAGGTGTCAAAGTGTGTCACCAAAAAAGGTGTAATTGGATCCCTCCTCATATATATATATATATATATAGGGTCCGGCTAATTTGCTGCCGGCAGCATTTTAGCCGGAGGTGCTGCCGCCCAAACCGCTGTTTTGTGATGTCCAAACAACAAATTCAAACCGTTAGATGTTTAATCTATATTATAATCTACTTGGAGACCAAATTTTACATTTTTTGGAATTTTTTTACTATTTTTAAAGCTGGTTTGAAAACCGCTGTTTTTAACGCTGCAGAAATTTACTGAAAACAGCGGTTTTCAAACCAGCTTTAAAAATAGTAAAAAAATTCCAAAAAATGTAAAATTTGGTCTCCAAGTAGATTATAATATAGATTAAACATCTAACGGTTTGAATTTGTTGTTTGGACATCACAAAACAGCGGTTTGGGCGGCAGCACCTCCGGCTAAAATGCTGCCGGCAGCAAATTAGCCGGACCCTATATATATATATATATATATAATATTAAAATTATTTATGCCTTACATCACTAGAAACAAAATCTAAATTGCATCCTTAGGGCCTGTTCGGCCGTTTACTGTGCGCGTGGGAAAAAAAAAATTCACTCAGAGTAAATTTTTTTTTTCCCACATGAACAGTAAAAATCAGTTCAAATCCTGTGCCCATTCTCCTGCCCACGTGTCTGCCGAACAGGCCCTTACTTTTTCGACATATTCAAATTTAAACAATGTTATTACACAAGTGTAAATACTTGTAGAACGCATATAAACGTGTACAATCTAATATACGAGTGCACAAATATTTTTTTTTTTATAATTGCAACACTTATCTGCTCGCTCAGTGTTAATATTTGATTGCTTTTTAACAAAGTTCTAAATAGCAATTATCACATAAATGCTAAAAAAAAGCTATAGCTATCTATTTAGAACCCTACTTTTTAAGGCATTTCAGCTTTTAGAATTTGCACTATTTTTCAAGCTTATGTTTGGAAGTGCTACTCATGCCGAGATTTTTATATATATAATAAAATAAATAAATAAAATATTAAAAATAAGAAACTGTTGAACAGATTTTGAAAAATAAGAAGGCCGCCATGCGGCATGGCGTCCCTGTGGGACGCCATCCCAGACTACGGCCCGCGGAAAAAAACGTAAAAAAAAAACGGGACGCCATCCCAGACTCCGGCCCTAAAAAAAAAAAAAATCAATTTTTTTTTCTGCTGTGTTCAGTCAGAAATCCAATAATTTTGATTAGATTCAAAATTCATTTTAGAGAAAATGGCTACATGGATTTTTATGTTCATTATATCAAAATAAAGGTAAGAAAGTCTAGTTTCTAGATAATATAATTTCTCTAGACAAAAATATTACAGATTGGTACAGTTTTAGCGATTAATTGACAGAGGTCAGAATTCAGAAAAGCTGAAATTCCAGTGAGCAGTCCTATAATTTTGACCAGATTCAAAATTCAATTTAGAGAAAATAGCTACATGGATTTTTGTGTTCTTTATATAAAAATAAAGGTATGAAAGTGTAGTTTTCAGATAATATAATTTCTCTATACAAAAATATTACAGATTGGTACAGTTTTAGCGATTAATTGACAGAGGTCAGAATTATTGGACTGCTCACTGAAATTTCAGCTTTTCTGAATTCTGACCTCTGTCAATTAATCGCTAAAACTGTACCAATCTGTAATATTTTTGTATAGATAAATTATATTATCTAGAAACTAGACTTTCATACCTTTATTTTGATATAAAGAACACAAAAATACATGTAGTCATTTTCTCTAAATTGAATTTTGAATCTGGTCAAAATTATAGGACTGCTCACTGGAATTTCAGCTTTTCTGAATTCTGACCTCTGTCAATTAATCGTTAAAACTGTACCAATATGTAATATTTTTGTATAGAGAAATTATATTATCTGGAAACTAGACTTTCATACCTTTATTTTGATATAAAGAACACAAAAATTCATGTAGCCATTTTCTCTAAAATGAATTTTGAATCTGATCAAAATTATTGAATTTCTGACTGAACACAGCAGAAAAAAAAATTGATTTTTTTTTTTTTTAGGACCGAAGTCTGGGATGGCGTCCCGTTTTTTTTTTATTACCATTTTTTACGTTTTTTCCGCAGGCTGTAGTCTGGGATGGCGTCCCACAGGGACAGGGACGCCATGCATCATGACGGCCTTCCTATTTTTCATAATCTGTTCAACAGTTTCTTATTTTTAATATTTTATTTATTTATTTTCTTATATATAAAAATCTCGGCTAGTCATGCGACCAACTTTGGCTTGCAAAAATACAAGAATCTGGAGCACCTAAACCTTTTTTTTTCACTGCACCTAGTCGGACAGCAAACAACATTACAAAAAAAAAAAATCAATAAATCCATGATATTTTACTGCGTGATACAAATTAAGACCCTAAATTTTTATTAATACCATTCCCAAAAATAATAAAAATAAAAAAATCATAAATTTTGGAGAAATCAATATTTATAAGACTGCAACGACAAATGACGGTCCTGTTCTTAGAGGCTGTCATTTATCGTTGCAGTCCCTCAAAGAACAAAAAATGCATTGTAATATGCCATTTGTCATTACAGTCCTGGTAAATATCAAATTTCCCAATTTCAGTGGTCTTTTTTTTTTTTTTTTGGGAATGGTATTAATCAGTGTTCTAAATAGCGCGCTATAGCGTTTTTGGACCCCAAACGCTACGCTACGACATCAAAATGCGCTATTTGCGCTACGGCCGCTATAGCAGCCGCTACAGCGCTATTTGCGCTATACAATATGAGTTTTTTTTTATTTTTTATTTTTAAGCAATTTATATGGATTTTAAATAAAGATAAAAAAAATATCAAACCGAAATTGAATTTGTTGCTACTTGCTACAAATAAATCAATTTGAAATTGGGAATAGAAATTGAAATTTGAATAGAAAAAAAGTCCAAACCGGAATTAAAATTTGAATAGAAAAAAAAATAGATTATGTCATGAATCATGATACTTAAGATATTTTTAATAGGAAAAATCGATAGTTTATGATATTACTATGGATATTTTGAACCGCAATTTGAACTTTGTACGGGTTCAATATGAATATTATAATTTCTTAATTACTTTGGTGTTATTTATTGTTCTATGAGACCTTAGATAATGTTGATATTTAGTACAAATATTGAATATATGAAATGTAAAAAAAAAAACGCTATTTAGAATAACTTCCGCTATAGCGACGCTATTCACTATAGCTTTTTTTTTAGCCTTCCCGCTACGACGCTATAAACGCTATTTAGAACCTTGGTATTAATAAAAACTTCGGAATTAAGACAATAACTAAGACCTCACAATGACTTAAATTATGGTTGTGACAAGCCACCGCAACATATAAGATTGAAAACAATATGGTTAGGGTCTGACAATCCAGTGTTAACTAAGGTAAAAAGCATGACATAAGATAGCACTACAATTTCTATTCCTAACTAATAATATTTACACGATATCCAGCATTACATTCGATAGTAACTTTTTTGCCATGACATGCAGCCAGCAGGTGTTATGACAAACCAATCAAACAATGATTCTGCCTAAAGAAGTTCAAAAAAAAAAAAAAAAAAATACAGAAGAAAAAAAACAAAACAAGGCTAAGCGTCTGAATGAGATTACAAAAAACAACACAGTACATGTTACATAGCAAAAACCATTGGAATCGATATTTGATATATTGGAATAACCGAGATTTTTATATATAAGAAAATAAATAAATAAAATATTAAAAATAAGAAACTGTTTACCAGAATTTTAAAAATAAGAAGGACGCCACTCGGGATGGCGTCCCTCAGGGACACCATCCCAGAAAACGTCTCGTGAAAAAAAAAAAAAGAAAAAAAGAAATGGGACGGGACGCCATCCCAGAAAACGTCCCGTAAAAAAAAAAAAAAAAAAAAAAAACGGGACGGGACGCCATCCCAGAAAACGTCCCGTAAAAAAAAAAAAAAAAAAAAAAAAAAAAAAATTTCTGCTGTGTTCAATCAGAAATCCAATAATTTTGATCAGATTCAAAATTTATTTTAGAGAAAATGGCTACATGGATTTTTGTGTTCTTTATATCAAAATAAAGGTATGAAAGTCTAGTTTCCAGATAATATAATTTCTCTATACAAAAATATTACATATTGGTACAGTTTTAGCGATTAATTGACAGAGGTCAGAATTCAGAAAAGCTGAAATTCCATTGAGCAGTCCTATAATTTTGATCA
Organism: Carex kokanica; assembly: GCA_025461125.1. Classification (NCBI taxonomy): domain Eukaryota; kingdom Viridiplantae; phylum Streptophyta; class Magnoliopsida; order Poales; family Cyperaceae; genus Carex; species Carex kokanica. Next base: position 583,498 of record JAJGRX010001227.1, on the reverse strand, counting down.
GATTCAAAATTCATTTTAGAGAAAATGGCTACATGGATTTTTGTGTTCTTTATATCAAAATAAAGGTATGAAAGTCTAGTTTCCAGATAATATAATTTCTCTATACAACAATATTACAGATTAGTACAGTTTTAGCGATTAATTGACAGAGGTCAGAATTATTGGACTGCTCACTGAAATTTCAGCTTTTCTGAATTCTGACCTCTGTCAATTAATCGCTAAAACTGTACCAATCTGTAATATTTTTGTATAGAGAAATTATATTATCTGGAAACTAGACTTTCATATCTTTATTTTGATATAAAGAACATAAAAATCCATGTAGCCATTTTCTCTAAAATGAATTTTTAATCTGATCAAAATTATAGGACTGCTCAATGGAATTTCAGCTTTTCTGAATTCTGACCTCTGTCAATTAATCGCTAAAACTGTACTAATCTGTAATATTTTTGTATAGAGAAATTATATTATCTGGAAACTAGACTTTCATACCTTTATTTTGATATAAAGAACACAAAAATCCATGTAGCCATTTTCTCTAAAATAAATTTTGAATCTGATCAAAATTATTAGATTTCTGATTGAACACAGCAGAAATTTTTTTTTTTTTTTTTTTTACGGGACGTTTTCTGGGATGGCGTCCCGTCCCGTTTTTTTTTTTTTTTTTTTTTTTTTTTACGGGACGTTTTCTGGGATGGCGTCCCGTCCCATTTGTTTTTTTTTTTTTTTTTTTTTCACAGGACGTTTTCTGGAATGGCGTCCCTCAGGGACGCCATCCTGAGTGGCGTCCTTCTTACTTTTGAAATTCTGATGAACAGTTTCTTATTTTTAATATTTTATTTATTTATTTTCTTATATATAAAAATCTCGGTTGGAATAATGTGTTTTGTTATTGATTGACCCTAGACGGATAAAAGAATAACTGAAAGAAAAGAAATCTAACCCGTTAGTTATTTTATTCAATAAGATTGAATTTTATTCAATGAGCAGAGTGAGACGAGGATATATAGCTCGAAGACGCCGAAAAAAAAATCGTTCCCTTGTATCAGGTTTAGAGGAGCTCATTCAAGACATACTCGAAGGTTTATTCAACAGAAAATGAGAGGTTTGTTTTACTCTCATCGAGATAAGAGGCAGGAATAAGAACCACCTACTTATTCAAACCCAACTAAACAAGGACATCCCATCATTTCAACAGAACCCGGTTTATGGCTGCTTTGTCTTGCAAGCAAGAAAAGGCAATAAAGAATAAACTGACATGTTTACTTAAGCAATTTGGACCTGGTCACGCTCAATGAAATCAAGAGCAACTTCCTTGGAGATAACATTGACATGGCTTACTCTATTTTTGTGGGTCACACCATATATCTTATCAGCCACCTTCACCAGCTCTGGCCTGAAGGTTGTGGTTATGAACTGTGTGTTTGCCATATCAGCCAGACGACGTACCATATCTAGCACTCATTAAAGAATATAACATGGGGGCAACAGTTGATATATGTCATGCACAATTCAGCTAGCAGGCTCGGCATGTCTTCTTTGTGAAAAAAAAGTTTAGTTATGATAAAAACATGAGAAACATGTTAGCTTGAAGATAATACTACAGTTGCAAGAATGCACAGATGGAAACCTGGGACGAGGAGTAGATATTCATTTAGATAGGATAGTTTGGAAAATGTTTAAACAAAATAGAGAAAATAAACAGAGGATTCTGCTTGTTTTTAAGGTACATATGATAACCTTCTATGAATTTTTCTATAAAAAGGATACTGCCAACAGCTGTTCTGTACTGAGGATCAAGTGCGGCATCAATCTCATCAAAGAGATAGAAAGGCGCAGGGTCACATCTTTGGATGGCAAATATTAGGGTGAGTGCCACCACTGTTTTTTGACCACCTGACAGTTGTTTCATTGACTGGGTTTCTCCTTGGCCCGTGAATGACACCTAAAAAAATTATAATGCATTTTGCTATCTTCGATTAATTTAACATTCTAAAACTTTTACATAAGAACAATAATTATAGGTATCTGCGGGGAATTTGATATCAGTTGATTTCCGGTTTGTACAACAAGCAAGATTCTTTCGGTGTTTACTTTTCATGTTTACTCAATTTTGTAATTGTAAACTTTTAACTCAATGAAATTGTCGCTTGGCTCCACTGATGCATCAATGCTGTAGTAGAAAACAGTATCTCCACATTATTACTGATATACCTTTCTATCCAATTCCATACCACAGTAGTGTAATCATGGTCTAGGTCCTCTAGGATCAGTTGGATCCTCTTTATTTATACAATTATTTTTTAATTGCTCTCCTTGGTTTTCTTGGTGCTTATTAGAGATTTTAGGGACTCAATGAATGAATAAAAGCTCAAGCACCAAATTATGCGTTACCTTCACTTTTACACCGCTATACTTCTCCATTCTCCTTTCAGGATCTGTGTCGCGGACATCGTCATCATCAAGGTCATCAGGGGTATCACCATCCTACAAAGACAAATGAAATGAAAATCATAGAAAAATTATTGTATGATTTCTACGATGAATAATAGTAGGTCGATATCAGAAGGATTGCACTGGATCTAGTCATATTTTGAATAGCAAATTGGCATCTCATGCTATGCTTTTGGTCTTGCAGTTACTGTAAAATAATATTCTTTTGGTACTATTTTAACTTATAGGCAAGAAGCTATTAAATTTGTGTATTCCATAAATTAGGGAAGATCTTGGACGGATATGATCTAAGCAAAAAGTGCAGTTGGGCTTGGTATCAGTAGATACCGCCATATTTAACAAAACAAATCCAAAAAGATACATTAGCTTTCTTAAGAATAGAAAGTAAATAAGAACCTTTTTCTTCATCATGACAAGATACCCATGGCCACCTTGCACAAGCTCAGAGAAAACTTCCCGAAAATGTCTCGCGACTCCCTTAAATGTGCGCTCAATTGACTCATCTTTCCTTTGGTCCAAGAATGTTATAAGCTCTCTAATTTTCTGCAATATGAAATATCAAAACAACATCTGAGGATAAATATCAACTCATTGCTCTTATTGCCATTTACCATATTTAAAATTCCTATAATAGATTAGTTCAGGATTTTCCAACAACAACCAATGGGCATCCTTTCTATAGTCTCTCTCATCAATTTCATGTGAAAATTTTGGGCCATGCGCTCATATAATGCTATCCTGATTTAGCATTCTCCATACAAATAATAACCTAATTAACACAAACCGACTATAATCTCTGGCCAATTAAGCATACTAACCAAATATTTCCTTAATAACCCTCAAGTGTGCAACTAAGCCCCAAATGAACCCAACCTTCCGAAGTGACCAACACACCCCCCCACCCCCCCAAAAAAAAAAAGAAAAAAAAGAAAAAATAATAAAATAATCTCTGACTCATACATCATCACCAGAATCCAGCTCAGCACGTCTTTGTTGCAGTTGATCACGTTGTTCCCTGAAGCTCACATATTGGTCCAGAGCCTTTTTGTTGACATGACTGAATTTCTTCAAGTCCTCGTTGCATTTGTAAAGCATCTGTGTTAGTTGCTTTTTGTTCTTCTTTTTGTACCTGCATAAACAATTTTAGTTGCTAAATATTCAGTCTAAATGCTGCTGAGAAGATCAGTTGAATAATCAACCAGACTTTGACGTCCATAAAATTGGAGGGATCAGAGTACTGATGCTTAGGAAAGATTGTCATTAAAATACCAAGCACCTTTTCTCCTGTGGCCAAATAAGTATTTTCCATAATGGCCGTACATTCTAATTAATACCATTTCAATCATACTCTAAAACATTCCGCCTACAATCCAGAAGTTAGCTAAACACCATTATTATGTTACATTGCCAGCATTAGCTAACTTCCATTAGAACCGTTGAACCCATGCAAGCTTAATGTTGAAATGTGAGTTGCAACCTTCCTCAAGAATAATACATTAATACTACGGCAGCCAATGAGGAATCTTGGAACCCTTCAGACAAACTGGATGGTACCAAATTATCAATAGCGATATCTAAGAACCAACAGGCAGGTACTGAAATTTAAGGTACCAAAATTGAAATTGCAGCACTGCTTGCAATTGAAGACACAAGCAACTACTCAGATGGAAAATAGTGCTCCAACCAAAGGAGGTTTTCAAAGTTCAGGTCTAAGGGAGAAGAAAATTTACCTAACAATTCAGGAACCAATATGCAATTTTATTTGAAAAAATGTGACATCCAATTCAAGGGGAGAGAACTTAGAAGAAGGCTTACGTATCGAAAGCATCAGATGGCAAGGAGTGCAAGTCACGTATCTTTTTCGTGCACTCTTCTTGCTTTGCAAGGTGGGTTTTCCTGTCGAGAATAAACCGCTCCAAGTCTTGTTTTCCATTTTGAAGTGTTTGTTCATGTTTCGTTTCATCTGACTGCATTAATAGCAAAAACACAAACCATAACTACTCTGATCTCAATCAAGGGGACTGAAATCATTCAGGCCAAATTACCTATACGTACAAGCTCCGGCCAGGGAATATGTCTTTTATAGGTAGTCAATTACACATTGAGGTTAAAAACAATTCACATTTCTGTTAAATCACACTAAATCACACTAAGCCATAATTGCAACGAAACCCAATGCAGCAGTCCCTTTTATCTTAATTTTTATTTTCAGATAAATATGGGGTTATTAGGCGCAGTTAGTTATATGATCAGCTGTGTGCTTAGTTTAGCTGTGTGCTGTTCTGTTGTTAGTTAGAGATATCATTCTGTAACTGATCTCTATATATATGAGGTCCTTGTATCATTTACACAATTGAATAGAATACAATTCATTCTGTCCTATCTCTCAAATCTCTTATGGTATCAGAGCACTGCTCTCTTCTTCTTCTTCTTCTTCTCTAAAGTCGCTAACTCAGGATAGCCATGGCTACCAGTGACATCTCCTCCTTTCTTCCCTCCACCCCGACTGATCCTGTGGTACAGATCACCCTCCCTGTCTCTACAAAGCTCACCCGTGACAACTTTCTCACCTGGCGCTCCCAGATCGAACCGATTCTTGATGGTTTTGGTCTGTCGCGGTTTCTTGATCCCACTGTCGCGCCACCAGATCAGTTCTTGCTCTCCGCTGGCGTCTCCATCTCCAATCCGGCCTACATCACGTGGCACAAGCAAGACCGCTTCTTGCTCGGGTGGCTTCGCTCCACCATCACTGAGGAGGTTCTCTCTCAATATGTCACCTGTCAAACTGCCCGTGATCTCTGGTCCTCTCTCCATCAGGTCTATTCCGCCATCTCTACAGCTCGGATCATGGAATTGAGGCGCTCTCTGCAGTCGGCTACTCGAGGCAATCAAAAATGCGGAGTCTATTTTGAGAAGCTAAAACGGATTGCCGATCAGCTAGCAGTGGCTGGCGATCCGGTCTCGGAGTCAGACCTTGTTCGCACGATCCTCAATGGCCTTGGCCCCGAATTTAATGCCTTTGTTGTGGCGGTTACCACCCGATCTACTCCTATTTCCCTTGTGGATCTACATGCTTTTCTCCTCTCTCACGAGGCCTTGCTCCTCTCTCAAAATCCAGCTCAGCCTTCTCATTCAGCGGATCCGACTGCTTTCTATGCTAATCGGGGTCGTGGCAGGGGGCGTAAAGGTCGTGGGCCTTCTTCTCATAATCCAGGCCCTATTCTTCCTACTCCAGGCCGTGGAGCTCCTACCTCAGGCCCATATCGCCCTCCTCAATCTCCCACCTCTTCTCAGCCCATTTCCTCTTCTGCTGGCCGACCCCCTCCAGTTTATTCAAACCGAGCTGCTCCTAATTCAACTCAACCTGGTGCTGTTCGGCCTCAATGTCAGATTTGTAGAAAGAATGGTCATGAGGCACTTGAATGTTGGTATTGCTTTGATAATGATGCATATCCCTCTCCTCCTCAAGCCTTTTTCAACACTACCACATCCAATCCGGATGAAGGTTGGTTCCTTGATTCGGGAGCCACTCATCATGTCACCGCCGACTTAAACAACCTCACCTCGTTCAATGCCTATGATGGACATGATCGGCTTCAAGTTGGTAATGGCTCTCACCTTTTCATTCAAAATCTTGGCCATTGTTCTCTATCTTCTCCTAATGGCTCCTTAGATTTGAATGGTGTCCTACATGTACTACACATTACCAAAAATCTTATTAGTATTTCTAAATTCACTAAAGACAATGATGTGATTTTAGAATTTCACCCCTTGTTTTGCATTGTAAAGGACCGCCGCACGAATCGGCCGCTTTTTCGAGCTACACAAACTAATGGTCTTTATAATCTCAACTCTTCCCCTCATGCTTTGGTTGGAGAACATGTGTCGGCTTCTATGTGGCACAAGAGGTTGGGTCATACGTCTCCTTCCACCACTCGCTTCATAATAAATTCTCATTTTTTACCTACTACTTCAAATAAGTTGGGACTTTGTGATGATTGTTGTAAAGCAAAGGCGCATGTTTTACCCTTTACTCCTTCTCTTTCTCATGCTACTTCTCCTTTACATGTGGTACATTCGGACTTGTGGGGGCCATCCCCAATTGTTTCTAACAATGGGTTTCGCTATTATGTGCATTTTATTGATGAGTTCTCAAGATTTTCTTGGATTTATTTCCTTCGCACTAAGGATGAGCTTGTTGATGTTTTTGCAAAGTTTAAAATCCTAGTTGAGAATCTTTTTAGCTCGACCATTAAAATTCTCCAAACGGATGGTGGCACGGAGTTCAAGCCTCTCACACGGATTTTTCCTCAAATTCTTCATCAAGTCTCATGCCCATACACTCCTCAACAAAACGAGGTGGCCGAGCGCAAACACCGTCATGTGGTGGAACTTAGCCTTGCCATAATTTCTCATTCCTCCATTCCTTTGGAATATTGGGATCATGTGTTCCAAAGTGTGGTCTTCATCATCAACCGGCTCCCCCCTACCACCCCTCCTCATACTTATCCTTTCACTCTTCTCTTTCACAAAAATCCCGATTACAAGTTCTTTCGAATAATTGGATGTCTTTGCTTTCCACTAATCCGACCATACAACTCTCACAAACTCCAATTTCGGTCACTACCTTGTGTTTTCTTGGGCTATTGTCAAAACCAAAAAGGCTACAAATGTTTACATATCCCTACCAACAAGATCTACATTAGCCGTAGTGTTCGGTTTGATGAGACAAAATTCCCATTTTCATCCCCCTCCAGTGCGACTATGGAGCAACCACCCTCTGAGTCTCAACCTCTCACTTCTCTGCCTATTGTTTCATTTCCTGAGCTCTCTGCCTCAGGTCCATCTTCTCTGCCTTTGGTCTCTACACCGAATAATTCCTCTCAAGGCCCAGTTTGCAACAGGCCCACTTCTCTCGGCCTCCCAGATTCCTCTTTGCCTAGTGGACCAACCAACTGCAGGCCCCATTCTGTGGAGTCAAGGCCGGTTCCTTCTACTACAGAAGTTCGGGTCTACAGGCGCCGAAACTTGCCTCCAGTTCTCCAGCCTGATCTTCCCTCCAGTGCTGCTCCTGATTCCATCCGACCCTTGCCTCAATCCTCTGCGATGCCTAAGCCTCCTCTGACTCCTTCCACTCAACCGGCTTCAGCTATTCCGACTTCCACCCACCCCATGACAACTCGGTCCCGTGCCTCTTCTCGCTGTCCCAAGCAATCCTCGGGCCATGAAACCTTGCTGTCCACTAAACATCCTCTTCCTCCCATATCTCTTGCTGAGCCCACTTCGTTCACCGAGGCTAACAAACACTCCCAGTGGCGTGAAGCGATGTCCCTTGAGTTAAATGCTCTTGCCCAGAATGGCACTTGGGTTCTTGTTCCTCCTCAACCCGATCAAAATGTAATTGGGTGCAAGTGGATCTATAAGGTCAAGCGCAAGGCTGATGGCTCCATTGATCGATTCAAAGCACGTCTAGTCGCCAAGGGATATAATCAGGAGGCAAGTATTGACTACAATGAGACATTTAGCCCAGTTGTCAAACCAACCACGATTCGTGTTGTCATTTCTCTTGCCACTTCTCGAAATTGGCCAATTCGCCAATTGGATGTCAACAATGCGTTTCTCCATGGAGACCTTGAAGAACAGGTCTTTATGTCTCAACCACCGGGCTTCGCGGACTCTTCTTTCCCTCATCATGTCTGCCTTCTCAAAAAGGCTCTTTATGGTCTCAAACAAGCTCCGCGGGCGTGGTTTCACAAGTTGGCTTCCACTCTCTCTACACTTGGCTTCAAAGCTTCACAATCAGATTCATCCCTTTTCATACATGGTGACTCTTCTTCTATCACTATTGTCTTGATTTATGTAGATGATATCATTGTGACAGGATCCAATCCCTCTCTTGTGACCTCTCTCATCTCCTCTCTTGGTTCTCAATTCTCACTCAAAGATCTTGGACCTCTCCATTTCTTTTTGGGAATTCAAGTTCAATCTCACCCAAATGGCGTACTTCTCTCTCAACCGCGCTACATTAGTGACCTTCTTCTTCGCTCTAAGATGGATGGTGCCAAGCCTTGCTCCACCCCTTTCTCCCCAGGTGATCCCCTCTCTCGCCATACCGGGAATCCTATGGCTGACCCTCACATCTATCGGAGTATTGTTGGTGCTCTTCAGTACGCCACCATTACACGCCCGGACATTGCTTATGCGGTCAACAAAGCCTCCCAATTCATGCATTCTCCTACTGACGAGCATTGGAATGCCGTCAAGCGCATTTTGCGCTATCTCAAAGGCACGTTGTTCCATGGTCTTCACATTAGCGCTCATTCATCTCTCGAGCTACATGCCTATTCTGATGCGGACTGGGCTGGCTGCCCGGATGATCGCCGATCCACTTCGGGCTTCTGTGTGTTTCTTGGCTCGAACTTGATCTCGTGGGGTTCTAAGAAGCAAACAACAGTCTCTCGCTCAAGTACAGAAGCTGAATACAGGAGTATGGCTGGGGCATGTACCGAGGTAGTGTGGCTCCAACAACTCCTTCGCGAACTCCATGTTTCTCTCTCCTATACTCCGGTACTGTGGTGTGACAATCTCGGGGCCACCTTCCTTGCATCTAACCCGGTTTTTCATGCTCGTACAAAGCACATTGAGATTGACTTTCACTTCGTTCGTGAAAAGGTCGTGCAAAAGCAATTGGCTGTTCGTTTCATCTCTTCTAAGGATCAGCTTGCCGATTTGTTCACCAAATCTCTCTCAGCATCTCGCCTAGAGTTTCTTCGCACCAAGCTGACACTTCTTGCACCCCCTGCGTCAGCTTGAGGGGGGGTATTAGGTGCAGTTAGTTATAGGCTTAGTTAGTTAGCTGTGTGCTTAGCTGTGTGCTGTTCTGTTGTTAGTTAGAGATATCAATCTGTAACTGATCTCTATATATATGAGGTCCTTGTATCATTTACACAATTGAATAGAATACAATTCATTCTGTCCTATCTCTCAAATCTCTTAGGGGTCAAAGCCTCCTAACTAGTATCTACAAGGGATCCACCTAGTCAGATTCCGAACCACTAGACAAGGCTTTGATTTTAATTAAATAAATATATAGACAAGGCTTGGATATCTCCCTCGTTAGTCCCCAACCTTAAGTTTTGCTTTTTTCCTTTTACATTCTTCAATCTTCTTTGCTTCCTCTTTTATCTCGTCAATGATAACTGTAAAAAGAATATTACTCAATCAGAGGCGACACTAAAAAGAGCCAGATGTGTGCTAACACACATAAATAAGGCAAGTAACGCACAAGTTGCACAGCATTGCTTCAGAACATGCCTGTTACCTGCCGTTGCGGAGGTATGATACCAGCTGGTGTGGTTACATCTCATAGGGAAACCATACTTTAGCACATCCAGCAACTATATACCATGATTTCAATATCATAATTTAGCATCACTTCAATTAAGTCCAATATTCTACTGTACCAGTTCCAGTTGAACTAATTTAAGTCAACTTTTCATCAACGTCTCAAACTAGCTAGTGTTACAGGTTCATTTCTCTCTGAAACTGATACAATTCGACAGCAACAAAGAGGAGGAGGATAAAAATACAGCAAACCTTTAAGCTCATGAGTCAGAGCATCAATTTTTTCCTTCAAAGTGACAATGTCCTCTTTTTTCAATTCTTCTTCTTGTTTAAGTTCCTCAGAATCAGCAGGATTTATGATATCATCCAGATCTTGTTCCCGTCGTACAAGATTGGTTAAAAGGTTAGTCTCCAGTTCCTCCTTCCTTGTTTCAAGCTAGTTTATCAAAAAATAACTATATTAAATTAACAACTAACATCATTACTAATTAACAACAATAACACAACAACAATCAATTTCAGGATGATACATGTCAAGGTAAGAGCATTTTGCTGATCCATGTGCAGCTCTGTTTTCTCCTCACCAGGTTATTACTTATTTGAGAATAGTTCTTTTTCATTTCCAATTACTTATTTGGTTTTGGTAGCTGAATAGTTAAAATGAGTTTTCAGTTACAATCACAATTTAGGAATACAATCAATGCTAAGACAGCAAGGTATGGCTAATTAACACTGAAATATAAAAACTCTTGCTGAGTTTTAACTAACATCTATTCTGCTTGTTTTGCGTTGGAGAAGCTTCTCCTTAAGTTCGCTGATTTCAGGGTTGAGCCTTGAGAGCATATGCTTTTCTTCAGGGGTTAATTGATCAATGAGCTCTGTCCCTATCTCAGTTTGTTTCAATGAAATGCCAGCTTGGATTTGTTCAATTTGGTTATGAATATTTGTCAAAGACTTTTGCTGCAGACAGATAAAATCAGACATTAAGAAAGAGGCAAAAGATTGGATGCATTTCGTGCCATGCCTTTTTGCAAACATAATCACTAAAGCAAGGGTTACAATAGCAGTGTTTTCAGTCGGGTCTGCTTCTTTTAGGAAGAGGTATGGTATATTGTTAGGTTATTTACTAGCCTAACCAAAAGATTCCGCCTTTCCTCAATTTTACATGTTTGGAGCTTATTTCGCATTTCAGGTAAGATGAGCTTAGCTTGGTTAAATCGGGGACCATTTAGGTACCCCTTGACAGGGAGACGGTAGCTTTTGGTTAACTGAGACTCAACTGGGCTAATACTGGCCCAAAATTGTGGTGTGCCAGCCCAAATAGAATTCTCATAGTTGTGCACCAAAAGCTCCCATTTAATCATTGAAATTGCAAGTATGAATGGTTTGTTTACATGTACCAAACAGATAAAAGAATAACCTTCTTCTCAAGTGATTTAGCAATTGTTGCTTTCTGCTTGTTGGCTAAAGCAAAGTCACTTCTGATCTGGTCAATTTGTCTTTCTGCATCATCCTTGTCAGCATCCATTTGTTGTTTCCTTGTAATTAATTGCGTAATTTCCTGGTCTATCTGTATGCAAGAGTTAACGAAAAACAAACAGTGGAGCATTGCCAGCTATTGTGCTGTTCAAATTCTTAATTGAGTCTTTTAAGTAGGCCATTTTCAGTTCAATTTGAGTACAGTTGAGCATTCAAGCTGACTTGAGGATTTAAAGAAGCTTTATTGGAACAAATAAGGACCATTAAATAATCTTTCATCTATAAATTAAAAAATTTAGATTAGCACTAAGCAAAGGATATCCTTGAGCATTACTTCAATTTCTTTCAGTTCTGCTTCCTTCTTTTTAATCAGTGTCTTGTTCTCTTTAATAGTTTTCACAAATTTCAACTTTGACTTCCTATAATCATAGTATCCACCTGTCATGCCTCCTTTCTTGTTTACTTGATCCCCTGTATAAATGAATAATTGAATAATTAAGCTAACCAAATAAAAGCTCAATTTATATTTTTTAGTTATTAGAAGTTAAATTTGATTTTTCTCCCCTTGCCAGCTCATGCTATATAACATATAGAGCTGCCAATGCCATAACAACAGAAAAATGATTATACGCGATAAAAAGATCCAAGAATATATCACAATAGGGTGTACCATAGGTAAAATGTACACAGAGAGAAAAGAGTAGCACATCAGCAGTTGTAGGTTACCAACAGCATTTCCTAACAAACTAGGCAATTCAAACAGTACTTGACTAAAAAAGACAATTGATACAAGAACAAAAAAACGGCTGAAAAGTTTAATGAATGCTCTGCAAAAGAACCTGAAGTCAATAAATTATTCGTGTCAATAGAAGTTTCAGTATGTAACCCACCTTCTAAGGTAATGCAGTCAAGGTTATTGCTGTGCGCAACTCTAGTCGCAGTATCCAAGTCTCGGCATATGACAGTTCTCCCAAACACCTACCAAAGATATTACAGTATTGAGAATGCTCTTCAAGATTCAAAGAAAACCAAATATCCAAGAGCTTGTGGCATTATTAAGAAAATGAACAACAAAAACCAGAAAACCGCCTACTCTACCAGCTTAGGCTATTAGCACAACTAATTGGGTAACTTGGTATTACAGACTCAAAGATTGCATGTAGCAGTTATAATCCCTAAACTTCTCCTAGCACCTGGTGCTTTGTCCACAGATCCATCACATGGGGAGAAATTGTTATATAATGGAGACCATGCAGAAGATGAACTCAGGACCTTTAAACCATCAAGTAGGTCCTAAAGCTTAAGCTGATAATTTAGCACTCATTTAGTTTAAGGAGCCATGAATTACCTTATTAAGTATTGATCTAAAATAAATTTCTCTTTTAAGTATTCAAATATAAATCTATTTAAAGATTCGGGTCACAAAGCAGTCCATGAGAAAATTTGCGAAAGAGCAATAAAGAAAGGAATAATTACAACTTGCATGAATTACACCAAAACCAGTACTGAAGTAGATATGAGTGTACCAGTAAAAACACAATACTAATCTTGAGAGAAGAGTACCTGCTTAAAAGCATGGGAATACTCGGCCCTGTACTTAAGTTTCTTCAAAAGAGGTACAACATCAGGACTTTGGGGATAGTTTGTGTCTGACACTTTCACACGGTTCAAGGGTATAAATGTCACACGGCCACCCTTCTCTGAGGTCAAGTGTCTTATTATCTGTGTGGAAATATCGTCCGACTCAACTACTACATGGAATAAGCTGTGGCAAGAAAAAAAAAAAATGGACGTGCTTTGAATACTGAAAACAGATGATGAAACAGAGAAATGAAGACAACTAATGTATGAAATGAATTAATTGGAAACAGGTGGTAAGATTGTATCACTTTTGTTCAAAAATAAATGTACTCAATAGATACAATTGATTTGGCCAATTTATTGCTCATAATTCGGCTGAAGGAACCAAGCATGGGATTGCAAGGGACAAATTCCTATTCCCAGACAAGGACAAACTCAATCCAGTAATAAGTGCCATCGAACTGGCATGTATATCGGTCACAGAATGTTTGGCCATTTGTTTTCCCTTTTTCTTTTTCTTTTGTCCTTTTTTTGTCCTTATCTTTTTTGCTTTCCTTTCTTGACCTTCACCGTGCCTTATTTCCGCCTTAAATTTCACATTAATGTCTATTCTTGAGCTGCAACTGAAATTTCAATTAGAGTGTAAATACTGGTCATACACTCTCAGAATGAGGACCTTATTCCAGAGTTTCTGTTCTATTACTAAAAGGAGCTTAAAGCAATGCTTGAGAAAGATAATGTATGATTTATAAATCGATTTTACCACAATTTTGTAAAGCAGTTGGTACCTATTTCCAGCAGTGACTTCAACAGCAGTGAAAAACTTCTCCTCACAGTCAATCAACTCTAAAATTGGGCCATACACTCCCTCTATGTTATAATTATCAATAATCCTATTGACAGAATGCAACCCCCTTCTAGTATCCTGATAAAAATTAATCACCATAGTACAGTGATATACGAGAGAAAGAACTGTCAGTACAAACAAGCTTACGTTAATGACTCAACAGCACATTATAAAACAAAACGCTCAAGTTTCTTTCTGGGTATTCAATGGATTCAATTTGAATTTTCAAAGAAGTCATGTCTGTACGCTTGTTTTTTTTTTCTATCTGTTTATTTTTTAAGGCACATCACTGAAAGCCAAGGCTCATTTTGGGCACTGACTTTAATTCAGTTGGCCAATTGAGAATTATCTACTTGTTTGCTAGAATACCAGGTATCATCCAGTACCAATTCTAGACAGTTGCATCTAGTAGTGTAAATAGGGATGAGTATTTGTTTCATTAAAGCCTCCAAAGAAGGCATAACAGAGTGGTACTGAAGCGTAGAAGAGTGACACTGGTGGGTTCTCTCCAAGTTTAAGTGAGGTGATCCTCTCCAAGTGTGGGGAGACAAAGAGTGGCATGTTTTGAGTTTTTGTGTTGTCAAGTATTTCCGTAAATACTGGCCATACAAGTGTTATTATGTAATATAAGCAGAGTTGTTGTATTGGTGCTGTTGTATCCAACTCTAACAGTACTTGCAAAAAAATATAGAGAGAGAGAGAGAGAGAGTTGGGCTATGGTGCATTGCAATGTATATATCCGTTTGTACATTGGACTGTAAATCGTTGGTTTTGATTTCCAAACAACCGATCCAAACTATTCAATTTGATATCCATATTAAAATGTGTTTGGGGACCAAATTTTACATTATTTGGAAATTGTTTTGCTCTTTTTTTTTAGAACTTTTGAAAACCGTTGTTTTTCTATGGTCCAGAAATTTCTGAAAAATAGTGATTTTCAAAAATTCTAAACAAATAGTAAAAATTTCCAAAAAATATAAATTTGGTCTCCAAGCACATTTTAGTATGGAGAATATGTTGAGCCCTTTAGATCGACTGTTTGAATTTTGAATCCAACGGTTTACAATCTAATGTACAAGAGGGCTTATACATTGCAATGCACCATAGCCCAACTCTCTCTCTCTCTCTCTATATATATATAGAGAGAGAGAGGGAGGTTGGCTAAGATCAAAATAGTAGTTTCTAAGCCTTGGTGCTACCAATTTGTTTTTGAGGTTTTCAAATTTCAAATAGTCGAATTGAAGTGCTCAGCATGTTTTCCGTATTAAAATGTGCTTGGGGACCAAATTTTTCATTTTTTTTTCATTTTTTTACCATTTTTTATGGATTTTTAAAAATCACTGTTTTTCAGATTTTTTTTTTTTATTATTCAAAACAATGATTTTCAAAATCCTTAAAAAATAGTAAAAAATTTCCAAAAAATGTAAAATTTGGTATCCAAGCATATTTCAATATGGAGAACACGTTGAGTACTTCAAATCGACTATTTGAACTTTAAAACCGCAAAAACGAGTTGGTAGCACCAAGGCTTAGGAACTACCATTTTGATCTTAGCCAACCTCTGTGTGTATATATATATATGTTGCAAACAGATATAAAACTGACCCCTGGTTGTGCCATGTCAAGATTCTTCTGCGCCTTCACAATTTCGGAGTCCAGTCTATCTATCTCATTTTTAAATTCTGTTTCTTTCTTCCATAGTGACCTGAAATCAGATACCTTAGTAATTAAGCAATATATGTCACTAACCCCATACTACTGTTCATAACAATCAATAACAACAATGAGCATGGCAATTATAATACAATCATAATAATCATTGTTCTACCAGTAAAAGCAAGAGTGATATAAGAATAATTATAGTAAGGGCGGGGATCCATTGACAACAAATACATTTAACAATCCTGAAAACCGTAATCAATGACTTGTAATTTTGAAATCCGGCAGGTGAATGTAATCTTGAATTTCTGTCCCATTGGTTAGTCAACATAACCCCAAACTTAAAGTTCATTGAGGCTAGTTGGACTCAAAAATTTCTGTCCCTTCAGTTAGTCATATATTCTATGATTTCATAGTGTACTTAATTTACAAATTGACAGACAGCAACAGCTAAATGTAATTAAAGGGAGGTGCAATTTGGAAAGAGGAAAAAAAAAAGACAGAAACAGAAAGATCAAAGAGCAAGCAAGAAACCCAAGTACAGAGTCCAATCTTACAAAAGAAAACTATTTTTTGGATTTCTTGTAGGCATAATTTACAAATTGAGAAATCCCAGCAACAGCTAAATGTAACACAAGATAGGTGCAAACTGGAAAGAAAAAGTAAAAAAAAAAAAAAAGGACAGAAAGCAAAGTAAAAGAGCAAGCAAAAAAAAAACCCCAAGTACAGAGTACCAAAAATGCTCCAAAATTCTATATCTAAAGAAGAGTAAATTAAATGGCCCTCCCTACCACTGGTTTTAATTTTAGGCGCTCGAGTTTAAAGCTATCCACTTTGGTTCTTAAAAATTCTGATATCCCTATTATCCATCTTTTGATCAACAATAATAGCAATACTCAATGACATTGACAATGGAATGGGCTACTTTAGCGGCGTATTCTCAGACAAAAATGGGCCCATAGACATCAGTGCCCACTGGGTTCCCATCCATTTTTTTATGAAACAGGATGGGGCGGAAAACTAAAGTACAACATGGAAATTTAGCTACCACAACTGAAACTTTGGTAATTTGACAAACAAGCATGAGATAGGTGATACTTTACATAACTATTTGTGAAACTTTCCATTTAAAAATGAGGAACTTATTACGTACTTCCTCTTATCTTGTAGCACATTTCTCTCCTTATCTAGGCTCTTGTGATCATACTTGCTGCATTCAAGCTCTTGAAGAGTCTTCCGTTCACCCTCCCTTACCTTAATGTGTGTTTCTAAAGCAAATAGCTCATCTTTTAGCTTCTTTATTTCACCCTGAATTAGACCCTCCTGAAGAAATTAAAGGATTGAACAAATTTACTTTCAGCAAATGTTCCATGTTATTAGTAACAGGTCTTTGCAAAAGCATGAAACATGAAAGTACATGCCGTAAAAGTAAATTTCGTCCGGTTAACAAAACAACCACGCTGATAAAAAAAAATAAAGGAATCTAAGTGCTAGACTGGTGTTTCGAGTTCTTGAGCAGCGCTGGATGTTACTAGCCAGATCTCAGTTTGAAGTTGTTTTTTAATTCTTTTGCTTTTCGCTTCTTTTGAAACAAACTTGGTATTGACTACAGAAATATGCAACTAAGACTCAACAAAGCCAAATTTAAGTATGCCTTGGACGATGCAATAAATTGGTATATATTCCCAATTTTCACCAAATATTGCAGCCACACAACAAATAAGGAAGAGATGTGTTCGCTTTTTGTTTATGCAAATGATAATCATAACAACAAGCCATTGAAAAACATTGCTTATTACCTGTTCGCGTGTTTTGAAAGAAAGTTATTACCTGCTTTTGGTTTGAAGAAAGCACACGCTCAAGATCGTCAATTTCCTTCTGTAGCCATTTGTCCCTGTGCGCTTTATCACCAAACTGGGTCGCTCTCCCTTGCTTCTGGTAGAGAATGCTCAGCTGTTTCTCCTTCTCCATTATCCTATTTACAATCACCCCCACACAAAAAACTGATGTAAATGACTGATCGGCAAAGTATCAGAACAACAAAATAAACCCATGAGACAAATGATTGAGTTAATAACAATTGCTCTGAAGGAAAAGAAAAGATCGGCTGAAGTCATTGACACGAGATTATGTCACAAACTTCCCATGTTGTAAATTACTGGGAATAGTTCTATCATAGAGAGAGAGATAAAGAGCAGATATCAGTACGGTGCAGCACATATGCTCTGTGCAAACTGAGGCAGCTTTAAGCTTTCAAAAAATTATATTTGTGGTTACTACATGCACCATATTTGTGCATCCTCAAACTTCTTTATGGATAAATGAGCTTGAATTCTATCCTTTAGATATAAGTGAGTTACAGGCTATTACACCCAAGTTTCCTAGAGAGAGTTTTCCCATGCCCAAGTTCTCTATCAACCCGCTTGAAAGAATTTCAGGTACAGGGTATCCTTTGTTGTAAGGTAAGAATGAGACCCACATTTGTAAGAACAGGTAAATAACAGACTCCATGAACTGAGAACTATCCTTTGGTCTAATGCCAAAAGACAATGCTCTCCATGTGGGAGGTCACGGGTTTGAAACCCAGATGGAGGATCCCTTGCTGATATTAGAGAGTTTGGTAGCTTCAACCCCAACCTCTTCTCAGAAAAAAAAAAATATATATATATATATAAAAGCAGACTTCATGAACTGAATCAATTTATATTTAATGGAAAATTCACAGACTTCTTGGAAATTTCTTCTTCGTCAGCTACTTTAGACTGGTGCAAAGGCTTGATTTTGTTGAGATCATCCCTAGATTTTTGGATCTCTTCCCTTAGGCTTGCTAACTGCCTTGTTGCTTCTTCCTACAAGGTTTAGTAAATATATAAAAAAGAAAAAAGATAACGCAGTATGAGCTTCGCAGTGCACTAAACTTAAATTATTATACACATTGCAAAACTAGTTTAGATATATTCTTGTAGAAACCCAATATGGAATATATGCAATCGGAAAGCAATTATGTTCAAATTTTTAGCGATAAGAAGCTTCGGAAGATATGCTTGCAAATATCTACTGAATTTTTTTTGTATGGTTAGGGGGCAAATTGTTAGTATTTGTATTAATGAAAGAAAAGCTTACAACCAAGGTATAGTTTGCAAATATCTATAGAATTAAACCAAAGGAAAACATACGGAGAATGTAGAACCTTTAGAAAAAATATATAGTATAGCTAGCTCTAATAGTAAAATATAGGAAGTTGCAAGGACATCTTAGTAAACCAATTTAAAACAAACTGAGGAAAAAAAGAAGAACATACATAATAATTAAGAATATCTAGCACACAAAGCAAATATCTAGTTAGGACCGCTCTATGTGCAAATTATAGAAACTGCACGTTATTTATATAAAAGAGCGCATGGGCAAACCTTGGAACAAAATTTGGCCAGAATCTTCTCTTTAAGCTCTCTTAGATCCATCTCGATTTGTGCATGTCCCTCGAGGGTTTCGGTTTTCTCCTTCTCTACTTTTTTCTTCTTTTTCTCCAACTCAATCATATTATTTGATAAGGTTTTGGACTCCCTTTCCAATTCTTTGGCCTTCTGATATGTTTCCGCCAACTTGTTCTCAGCAATAGCCATGTCTGCACTAGCTTTCTTACGATGCTCTTCTATCTACAAGAACATTTTGCATGCTGAGATCAGGGGAACCAAAGATAATGTTATAAAATGTGAAACGCTATCTTTTTTGTTTACATAGAGACAACTGGATACTAAAGGAATTCAAAAATCCGAAGAAATTCAATAAAATGGGACCTCAAACACTCAGCTAATAGGAGTACTCATCAGCTGTAGCACCTACCCAAGTGGCAAACAGATGAATTCATTTGTTTCTCAAGCTAGTTCATATGTCTAAAATGCAATTTTGATCTTAATATTCCAAGGAAAAATGAAAAATGGATGAAATGTTTGTGCTGCATGTAGTTAGATACTCATTGTCAATGACGTGATAACTGTACTCAACTCAATCACCATCACAAACATGAAGATGCAGGTAATCCAAATTGCACATTGTGACCGATTTGTGGGTAACTTTTCAAATGTTATTTGGCCATACATTTAGGTTCAAGCTGTACCTAAACGACTAAACCTGAATCAGTATCTGTGAAGTGAAAGCAGAGGGGGTTGAATAAAAAAAATAAAATACATGATATCAGGATCTAGAGGGATGCATCTTGTACTTGGCTGGTACAACACTCCTAGAATTAAATTAGTGTACTCACCAGCGAGAGTGCATTTCTGGCTTCATTTAGTTCATGGTCTAAAATGTTATACTCAAGGGCTCTACTTTGCTTGTCAAGCTCTTGGTACTCTCTAAGCTCTTTTTTCTCTTCATCCAGTTCCTTCAGCCTCTCCTCCAGGTACCGAACCACCTGGTCTATCTGCTTCCTTTTGTTTCCTGAAAAGAAGTGCATTTCATCAATTAATATTTATAACTGAAGGCTCTTTTGCTTTTATCTGTCTCCCCTTGAGTTAGTTGGGGTTTCATTGAAAAATTCAGAGCACTTGATTTGAGTATTGTTGAAAATCGATTGAGACTAAATTGGTTAGACAAAGGAAGATTTAAGGCTTCATAGCACATGAGCAAATTGAACACATAATAAAGTGATTTGTTGATTGCATCCAGTTGTCAGCATAGGTTTGATCAAATCAATCCCTTCTTATATCAACAATTTGTTTTGCACTATTTGGCCTTACATAATGATAACAAATTTGAGCCTAGTTTTAATCTGAAAAGGACTTCATTCACTTTTATTATCAATTGATTGCAGAGGTGTCAATTGGTTCAAATTATGACAGACTTGCAGAGTAGAGGTTGATTCAATTATCAGGGGAGACTTTTTAATGTACAAAGATTTTAAATTGAGCCTAACTTTGACAAATGATTTTTAATTGCAGAAAGGAGGGTTAATATAAATTTACTAGGATAAATTGCAGACATGAGTTTTAATGGCAGAAACAAGGGTCAATTTGAGGCTAAAATGGGGTCACTTACCATACTGGTCAAGTCCACTACACAGACCAACCAATATATATGATTAAGTGAATTGTATGCATTATATGGCTGTTCAGAATGTTAAGAATGAACTTGCCTGTTTCCTGCATTATCTTCAAGCTCTCACGCCTTCTCTCTTCATAAACATGGGTCCCGCCAACCTCCTTCAACAGATCTAAGCGCTCTGAATCTTTCATTAAGGTCAGAGATGAAATCTGCAAAAATCAATTTTGAAGTTGTTAGTAAAAATGAGAAAAAAAGGAAACAGCAGGAGTTAACTACTCAGAAATTCGTTATCTGGTCGCCTTCAACCTTTATACTTTTTTAAAACAAAACTAAAGGTAATTTATTGCATTGATGCTTTAGTTACTGTTGATATTTTGCTGATAATAATTAAAATGTTCATATGAACCAAGTTTCAACACGATATGAAAGGAGTTATGAAAATAGCAGGTTGAGGTTGTCACCACATAAGAAGTGTTTCAATGGATGTGTGCATAGAGATTTCACAAAAATCTAATTTCGGCAGTCCAAACACTAGGAATAGAGATGGATGTAATTACATCAATTTGTAAGGTCAAGAAAAAAATTATTCATAATCATACTAACCTTGCCCTGCTGAACAACATAGTATGGGTTTGATCGAGAAAAACCGGCACTCTCTAACAAGTTCATCACCTCAGTTTTACTGACACATGCAAACAAATCAACTATTACACAAAAGGAGAAAAAAATATATTGCTATTACTTTTTCTTCAATTGCGAAATCCTGTTACCTGACATGTCTTCCATCCAGAAAATACTCATCCTTCTTCAGAGCAACAGTTCTTCGCAATCTCACCTCCTCTTTATCAATCTGGACCACATATGCATTTAATTACATGCTGGTATAGACAGGTCCAATTTGTTTACAATTGATCCTCACCTATGCTATGAACAGGGGAACAATAAATTCGTACTGTGACACTGACATGGACTAGGTCAATTATAATCTAGTCCAACATACAAATGAAGAAAACAGAGGGTTCTTTCTGCATTTGATGGTTTAACTGGGGCTCGAGACTAAATGCGAGCTTGAATTAGACAAGAATTTTTTTACAACATAAATTACCGGGATACGGTTGTCAGAGTTGTCAAACACTATCTCGACAAAAGCAGATACAACTTGATGGCCGGCCCCTTCCTTTTAATCAGAGAAACAAAAGAATCGAACAATTAGAGGGTGGGGGAGGGTGAGGGGGGTCTCCAGCATTCCCTTATAAAGCCCCAATCAAGTATACTCTGCAAAACGGGAACGTCTTGCAAAGCCTATAGTACATGGGAGATACCATTTTAAAATGCACCCAAAAACCAAGCTCTTCCTTCCACTTTGTTTACAAGGGACAGAGGTTGTGTGACCACCTTAAACAAAATGGAACAACCAAGGTGTAGATGGTACTCTCCATAATTTCCATAAGCATAATGATATTTCCTATCTTATGTGAAGTTGCCCTTATTAAATTGATAACAAGGCCGAGTTAAAAAGAAAGAAAAAAAAACATACATGGAGAAGAGCATGTCTATCCTCCGCTCGAAGGTTTTGGAAGAGGTCACTGAGCACAAAACGAATAGCTGTAGATGCAATTAAGTACTGCAAATCAGCCTATGTAATTTTAAAATTAACAGATACTGGTAAGAAACTGAAATTTAGGAAGCTTACCGTGGAAGAAGTTTGACTTCCCAGATCCATTTGCACCAACTGACAAAATGAATGGAAAATTCATTAAAATTTGATGTGTCTAAGGGTTGAAATTCCAGCTTGTACGCAGAACCATACCTAACTGGTATGATATCAGTATTGGACTATACCGGTTCTTTTTTTTCTAGGTATTGTTTCGCCATATATTGAAACAACTAACCAGTAAAGAGGAGAACATTAGAAATAAAAGGATAAGAAACCAGTGGATGTTAAGGAACTTTACCGACTACATTTACTTTCGGGCTAAATATCTCGGTAGCAACTCCCTCTTTGTAGCTCTTAAACCCTTCTATTATAACCTTAATTGTGAAACAAGCATAGGCAAATCAGAAAAATTTAAAACAAAATTGGGGGAGGATAATTAATTGACAAATTGAGAAAATTTTACCTTCTTTATGTACATCTTCTACAAACTATTTGGGCACCAAAGGCACCATAAAATTCTGCACGAACATATGCCAACGAAAAACAACACAAATCAGTACGGAGAGAAGTATATTCTCCTTGGGGCTTATAGTGAAACTATCAACGACTAATACATGGGGACACGAAACCCTAGCTACACCTAAAAACTCCTTCAGACAAGGTCAGAGTTAAATTGCCCTTTCCCAAGTGAACTCGCGCAAGGGGTGGAAGAGAGAGAGGGAGGAGTATTTGCTGTAGGCGGGAAAAGGTAACAACTCCAGTCAAAAAAGAAAAATAAACGCGGGAAAGGAAGTTGGGGGAAAGCTACCTGACTCAAGACAATTGAAAGGGACGGCCCAGATTTACTCTCAGCCGGTGTCTATTTGGGATAGCGCGGGGGCAGTATTAATTGTGCTTTGAGATTCGTGCCAAGTTAAAAGGACAATCCGCGACCATCCATTTCAATTGTACTAACCTGAGGTGATGTGAATTCGAAAGGGAGAGAGACCTTACAGAAACCGAGCGATAGGTTAAATTTGGTTGAGCCGAGAGAGAGAGAGACAGAGACAGAGCGATCTGAGAGACTGGAAACTGGTGAGTAATGAGCACGGAGTCGGGAGTGCCCCGGGTAGCTTGTGAGGGAAGCTGAGCGAGAATTATTTTGGTAGTTTCCGTCCTTTCTTCCCCGATTTTGTCGCTTTAGTAAGGCATACAACGGAGAGAATTCGATTCCTCTGGGTTAACACAAAGTTCGAGTTTAGATCCAGACTGTCTGATTTAGATCCGCACGAATATTAAAGGCCCCCGTGCATTACAGGCGGGGACCGGATTGGCCCTGATTCTGATCGGACGGTCTCGAGCTAAACTCAAATGGTACGGTAAAGCAGAGGATGCGGACTCACCGGAGAGGCGGAGAATGTTACAAAACGATATATGCTCTCTCCGGTAGTGCACTTCAGATGTCCCGTCGTTTCGTGCAATTTGCGTGTGGCGACTTGCGAACCAGTGTTTTCTGGTTACTCCGGGTGGAACCCTCGATAATACCTGCTACTATGTATTCTCTCGTTGCAGTCTCTTGGGCCCTCGATTTTCATCTAAATTTTGTCAGGATTTTTCGCAACGCAAACTTTACAGATAAATATGTAGCGAGTATTTCAGGAGCCTAGATGGATATAATAGTAATCTGTTTCGCATTTATCTGATCGTCACACCGCATCAAATCGCACAAAATTGAGGAGAGAGGCCACACGCTTAGGGAACAGATAAATAGTGAATAGAAAAAGGAAATTACATGTATAACTCTAAAAAACCTTCGAAATTACATATTTTTTCCTCTAAAATTCGTAATATCGTATTTACCCTTCTAAATTTCAAAAACTCAACCTTACCCAATTTATTGTCTTCTTAATTAAAACTCATTTTAATTTATAAAATTTCCATTTGTACAAAAAATAATATATAATACGTGTGAGAAAAATATCCATTGGTCGAATTAATTAGTTTATGATAGCAAGTAGTTTATTTCTCTACTTGTGACGCATACATTGTTGTATTTAGGTATATGCTTGTGTGCACGTCACAAGTAAAAAAATGAATTATTCATCCTCACAGCTGGCTAGTTAAAAGACTAGATATTTCTCTCAAACATTCTACATATTTTATTTTTATTTTTTAATGAATAGTAGAATGTTTATTTTATGAATTTAAAATGAGTTTACTTTTATTTGAAAAGCAACAAATTGAGTAAATTTGTGTGTTTCTAAAATTTGTTTATATATTTGGAAAGTCAGAAGTTTTAGCATTTATGAAGAACCCGACTCAAGACCCAGATAGCATATTATTCTATAAGCTGTTTAAATTTTAATTTTTACGGACCGATTAAAATGATCTAGTTAAGTAAAATATCAGATTAAAATAACATAGGCGGAGTTACATCATGTGAATGGGGTTAACTGACCCCATTTAATTTCAAAAATTCTATACTTATATACAATTTTCTGTATAGTTCGGAGTAAAATGTTATGAATACTGTAAAATTGATCTTCATTTGCAGCAATAAACTTTTATATGATAGACTCTCATTCACGTTTGATCCTCATAGCTTGAAAGTATGTCTCCGCCCCTAATTATAATTATCCTGATCATATTTAAAATTGTATTCTCAGTCATATCCCACGAAATTATCTTTATCCGGATCCAGTATATATTTGAATTCATCATTTTTCGGATTCGGATAATATCCTATCCCTTTACACCGAGCTATAAATTCTTCACAACCCGATAGCCCAACAGTTGTGAAAAAATAAAAAGCGACCTAGGGTTTGGCAAAGAATGAGAGAATCGGAAGAGACAGAGAGAGTGAGGTTATTAGCCTCGATACTAGTAGTATAGGAGGATTTAATGGTGGCGACTGAAAGTCGCAAATATATGGGAACCAAATCTCTTGCTCTCCTGTGAGTAGAAAATTTCTGCAGACAAGATCCATCTATTCATACATTTTATGCAGCTGCAATAGTGGTAATACTGATACATGTATTGTTTGGCAGAAAAGGTAAAATAATTTAAGTAAGAAATGTTCACCAAAAATTTATGTAATTCAAACTTTCTTATCAAAATATTCATCAATAGCTTGGATGATCCTAGTGTATTAAAACTAGTACATTAATTACATGTTCAATCCTAGTTGAAGCACACTGCACACAGATTGCCCAGTATTTAAAAATAGGAAAAATTTGTAGTGTGCCCGTCTAAATTTTGAAACTGTCAATTTTTTCATTAAAATACCACAATATCCAATATTCCATACAAATTTAACATTCTTTCTTCTATCCTTTTAACTATTTAACATTTTATTTTATTATTTTGAAAATTAAATTAACCAATGTGCCCTCTGATTCCAAATGAACATGTCCATTATTTCTGAATTTTGTCTTCCCCCCTTCCTCCAAATACATCTCTCTCCTCCGCACCATCTCCGCACTCTATCTCTCTTACCTTATTACCTGTTAACACCACTTCCTCTCTCAATTCTCTAGTTTTGCCCCGTTTAGTAACATGGGATATTCAAATAGAAAGGAAGAATACAGTCAATTAGGGATCCACTTGCAACATTTGAAAGTTATAACATCTTACAATAATTTAGTTTTGTGATTTTTAAAGTCCAAACAGTCGATTCAAACCGTTCAACATGTAACCTGGAGACCAAATTTTAAATTTTTTTGAATTTTTTTAATATTTATTAAGTATTTTACAAAACTGTTGTTTTTTAGTGGTTCAGAATTATCTAAAAATAATAGTTTTGTAAAATACTTAATAAATAGTAAAAAAATTCAAAAAAATGTAAAATTTGATCTTCAAGCACATTTTAATACATATTACATGTTGAACGGTTTGGATCGACTGTTTGAACTTTCAAAATCACAAAACTAAATTGTTGTAAGATGTTGTAACTTTCAAATATTGTAAGTGGATCCCTTCTCTTGCTAATATGCACCTAATTAGTTTACAACCCCTGGTGAGATAACCAAAATAACCTAGTCAGATAAATATATCCATCTGTTTTAGACTGTGCCTTTAGGTCCTTGAGCTTCTTCAAGATGTTGGTGAAATAATCCTGGAGGTACTTCTCCAATGTTACAATGTCCTTTTGATCGACTCTTAATAGGTTATAGGTCTCGGCCATGGGAACTGAGAAAACGGTATCACTAGACAAAACCTAGAAGAAAGGAATATATATACTGTCAGATTTCACCAAGCAATTTATCTTTTCCATCAGAAAAGCCCAAATGTAGCTTAACGGGGGGTGGTGTCTTACAATAAGTACCCAGAAGCTCTATCCTTACATAGAGAGAACATTTACCAAGGATGCACTGGGTAAAAAAGTAACTGCCCAATCAGGCCCTATCAATACAATCATTCAAAATTGTAATGTCAATATGCAAAGCAGAAGGAAAAAAAAAAAAAAAACTTTACGGTATCATACTATTCATCCCTTGATTGTCACAAAAAAATGCAAAAATATCGCTAATGCCATATTAATTCGAAGGACTAATTCCAAGTCCCAAACAAATTCTGATTTCTAGCTCTGCGTGCAGCACACCTAAAGAGGGTTAATACTTAATATTGACGACACAAAAATATTCCAGATACCAACTAGTTACACCAAACTCTAAACAGCTTAAAAAAAAAAAAAAAAACGGTTAAAAAAATGGTATAACAGCATATTGGAGCAGGCAAGGTATGTCAAGCATCTCCAGTGTAAGAAGGTGAAAGTTTAATGATAAGTGTTAGAAATTTATTTTAGAAAACACAAAATTTATGTAAATAAATACTTATTTTAATATTAACACTTTAAACTTTATGAATTAAGAAGATATTTGTGAATTAATTTCTTTCATCCAATTTCTACATAAAAGCTCACTATCCATCGCCATAGAAGATCGAAGTAAATATATATATGTTAGACTGGAGTTGTCCGTGGCATCAACGCTACAATTTTTTGAATCTTTATTAGTTACTCATTTTAATCCATTCCATTGGAGAATAGATTGCTACAGCTTGCGCAAGCAATTAAATCAATTTCCGTTTGATTGGTACCAGAACATACACCTCTAAAAACTGGTACCAGTAATCGATTGGTACCAGCACACACCTACCAGTACCTAAGCGGTACCAATACACACAACTGGTACCAGTAAACTGTACCAGCTACTCACCTCTAATCCTGTACCAGAAAGCGGTACGCTGTGCTTACCTCCTTGTATCTCATTGATTACAACCTACACAACAGAAAGATAAATAGGACAAAAACATTAAAAAAAAAACAGCATATGCATATAAGGAAAAAAAAATTAAAAAACGTCTATAAAAATCTGGATCCTGGATCAGATTCGTTCCCATCAGCGTATGCCTTCCTCTGTTGCAAAATTTAATCCACAACCTTGCATCCACCTCAATTCTGTCTGCAAGTAGTTTGGATGTGATTGTGTTGCTTGAGAAAATCTTTCATTTCTGCATGCGAAAAAAGGCCCCATTCCTTACTACAGCTGCCACCACGCCAGCTTGCCTGATCCTTAAGACTCCAGTCATATGCCCTCCATATGCATACTGTCGGAGGTATGCACAACTTCCACATATCCCTTAGCACAGCCAGTACCTTTCCTGCCATCATCATGGCTGCATAAATAGATCGAGATGTATATACGTGGAAGAACAGTTTAATATATTCATGAGGGACATGAATGACAAACTGACACAAAGAACTAAAATATGTTGTAAAATAACGTATAACTCAGAAGGTTTTGGAATAAAACAAGGAGAATGCTTGCATATATGTGTTAATCACCTTGTTTTGGTATTCTAAATTATTTATTTGAAATTATATACATGTTGATTCTAAAACCTTCTCGAGTTCTACATTAGTTTACAACATGTGTTAAGTTTTAGTGTTAGTTGATAATTAAGTATATGTAAAACTTTTGTTTACAAATATGAGTGATTGTGTAGTACTGTTGTTTCTGAATGGTTGTGTAATATTTTTATGTGTTGTTTATGAGAATTAAGTATATGTAAAACTTGTATGTGTGATTTTAAATATTTTTGGTATGTTATGCGTTTAATTAAAGTCTTCTTTTTTCTGTATGTGTAATGACTAGTAAATATGGATGCTAGTGCATTATCAACAATATATATATATATATAGAGAGAGAGAGAGAGAGAGAGAGAGATGGGCTATCATGCTTTGGGAAGTAAAGAGTGTGTTTTACTTCCCGCTCATATTTCTATTTTCAAAATTCAAACAGTTGATCTGAACTTCTCAGCATGATCTTTATATTAATATGTGCTTGGAGACCAGATTTTATATTTTTTTGGAATTTTTTACTATTTTTTTTAGAATTTTTGAAAATCATAGCTTTTCATTAAATAAAAAATAATAAGAAATTCAGAAAAACACTGATTTTTAAAATTTCTAAAAAAATAGTAAAAAATTTCTAAAAAATGTAAAATTTGGTGTCAAAGCACATTTCAATATGAATATCATGATGAGAAGTTCGGATTAACTATTTGAACTTTGAAAATTGAGATATGAACGGAAAGTAAAACACCCTCTTTACTTCCCAAAGCATCGTAGCATCACTATATATATATATATATATATATATAGAATTTTGCTATTGTGCTTCATGAAGTAAAACCCATATTGTACTTCACGCTCATACACCCATTTCCAAAATCCAAATCGTCGATCCGACCGTTCAAGTTGTTCTCCATATTGAAATGTGCTTGGAGACCAAATTTTACATTTTTTGGAATTTTTTTACTATTTATTAAGCCACTTTGAAAATCGCTGATCCATTGGTCCAGAATTTTTTACTGTTTTTTACTATTCACAATGGATCAGCGATTTTCAAAGTGGCTTAATAAATAGTAAAAAAATTCCAAAAAATGTAAAATTTGGTCTCCAAGCACATTTCAATATGGAGAACAACTTGAACGGTCGGATCGACGATTTGGATTTTGGAAATGGGTGTATGAGCGTGAAGTCAAACGAAGTTTTACTTCATGAAGCACAATAGCCCTACTCTATATATATATATATATATATATATATATATATATATATATGAGTAGAACTAGGGTGTGATGTGCTCACCAAACTCTTTGGTGATAATAACTCCATAATCTATCGTATTCATTTCAAATGAGATGAATCCAAACCGTTGAAACCGATGTACTTCACGAGTGATGTGCGTACATACAAAATTTTGAATGTTTCGGATTTATTTAGTACAAAGTCAAGCGGTCAAAATTGATGAAAAATGAATGCATTAAAATAACTTCTAAAACTTCATTTTGGATCATTCATTTTTCATCAATTTTAACCACTTGACTTTAGACTAAATGAATTCAAAAAATTCAAAATTTTGCATGTATGCACATCACTCATGAAGTATATCGATTTCAACGGTTTGGATTCATCTCGTTTGAAGTGAATCAGATAGATTATAGAGTTATGCTCACCAAAGAATTTGGTGAGCACATCATACCCTAGTTCTACTCATATATATATAGGAGTTGACTAACGGTGCTACGTGTTAGTGTAATAATCTAGAAGTCAATCGTAGGAAAATTGTATTCTATATATTTGTTCATGTAATGAATGATTAATAAATATATCATTTTGTTATTTGAGAATTTATCGAATTTATGAATCATTTCGAGTTCATGACTTGAAATTGTAAGACTCTGTAATATAGATGATAAATACTCTTAAAAGTCTCTAACCGTGGTAATTAACAAATAACACTAATTGACCATTTAAAGGTTAGTGTGTGGATTAAATGATGGTTAAGTTTTACAAATCATAGACAAAGAGTTGTCATTTTAATCACGCAGATACATGTTAGAGAACATGGTATTTGACAGACCCATAATGAAACGTTAAATGGATTGTGTTCGTGTCATTAATGTTTTCATTTAGTGTTAAGTTCTAAAGTATGAGGTATTCGTCTTTCCTACATAGGAAGTGTGTATTCGTAAATGTTGTTCAACGCTATCCGTAAAAAGTAGCTATACAAACAACATTTCAATATACATAACTTATGCGGAGGGAAGATGTTCACCAAGACTACTATTGTCCCTCGTATTTTTATACGAGAGATAGTATCACTAGGCCTCTTGATGAAATAGGATTATCTGCATGCGGTATGATTAAAGAGTTAATCATATTTGATAAAACTATTTAAGATCGAGAAAAGATTAAGTTTGCAAAGATGACACATACCTACCTTGGAACTGATATGATACTATGAGACAAAAGAATTAACACGAGTAAATTGTTTACTGGATCGTGATATTGCAATGTACAAGATCATCTGTGTCAATTGGGTAGTCGTAATGTATATGTCAGATGCCTCTTACGATTTATAGAATTAAAAGGAGTTTTAATTCTATTGCCAACATAACACAGATCCTATCGGGTCACACCAATAGAAAAGTAATCAGAAAATTTTATGATTAATTATAAATTGTTATAATTATAAATGTCATGGAGATGACATGCTTAAACTAGATTAAATTTATAACGTGTATGACACGTCGTATAAATTTTAATCGCAATCGCAAGAAATATAATTATTCAGAATAATTGTATATATATATTATATGGATTAAAATATTAATTATGAATTAATATTTTGGGCCAAAAGCCCATTTGGAATTTGGACCTAAATTAAATTTAGAATTTAATTAAAAGCCCAAATTAAATTTAATTAAAAGAAAGCCCAAATTAAATTAATTAAATGGGACAAGGGCATTTTGGTAATTTCACCAAAAACCATGGTCATTTTTCTGTTTTGAAACCGCCACAAAATCCTATAAATAGGGGAAGAGGGGTGGAGAGAAAATTAGAATAATCCGAGCCAAGTTCGAATCAGAATCCGATTCGATTCCTACTTTAATTTTCTTCCAAATAGTGATTTGCAGAAAATTTGAAAATCCATAAATATATTTTCTTGCGAGAATAAAATAGTTATTCTCGTGAATAGTCTTTTTACGGGATTCGTGAATAGTGTTTTGCAAAGATCGCGGTATTTATGTTTTTGTGAAAAACGCGGTATCTTTACCTGCTGATCGTGAATCATTTTATCTGCATCTCATGAATAGTATTTTCATGCCTATCGTGAATAGTGTTTTTGCGAATACCGCGGTTTCAGTATTTCTGGCAAAAGAAATAACTGCTCTCTGATAGTTCCTGGTGGATAACCTATAGAGGCATCAGACGTCTAGTGCTCCGAGGCGAGTCAGTTTTCAATCCAATTCGAATTTGGATCAAGGTATAAATGTTATCTTAATTTATTTAATTGTTAAATAGATTTAAGTTTTAAAAATCAATCATGGAGTAGATTCTCGTAGGATTAAAAGGTTATGTCAAGGGAAAGACTGGAAAATGAACTTTCGGTGGTCTTTCCGACGTACCTCTTTTAATCCTCAGCTTAAGTTAGAAGTAAAATTTTTGTTTTACGGTCTTTCCGCAGCTTAAGCCTAATCAAAGGTTATACGATAACCCTACACTACGTGTAGCATAGAGGGCCTCCATGCTACGACTCAATATTTGAGTTTTCAAAATCCTAACGGACGATCCGAACTGTTCAACATGATCTCCATATGAATATGTACTTGCAAACCAAAATATTTACAATTTTTTAGAATTTTTTTACTATTTTTTAGAGAGGTAGAAAATCACTTGATCTGAATGGTATATAATTTTCAGATCAAGTCATTTTCTACCTATCTAAAAAAAATAGTAAAAAAAATTCTAAAAAAAATAGTACATATTCATATGGAGATCATGTTGAACGGTTCGGATCGACCATTAGGATTTTAAAAACTCAAATATTGAGCTGTAGCACGGAGGCCCTCTATGCTACGCGTAGCATATTAGCATTTTCCTCTATATATGTAATTGCTCATCTGGTCCAATATTTTTATGAGCTGCTACTATTTGTACCATTTAAGTAGGTAGAAAATTTAAAACAATCAATTTTAAAATATTTTTTCTAATTTTTTTTTCAAATTAGAATTGCATTATTTGTCATAAGGTTATTTAAAAGAATAATTATTTGTTAAAATTCATGAAAAAATATTTTTCAAAATTTTATTTCAAAATTTTACGTGGTTGATATTCCTGAAATATTTTTTGAATTATTTATAAAAATTAAATTGATACCAGGGTGTAAACGGAGCGAATATAGAGTGGATACAAATATGGATACGGATAGTAAACAAATATCAAAATATAAAACCAAATCCACCTTAAACGGCTACGGATAAAGAGCAGATAATCCACGAATACGGTTTCGAATACGAATACAAAACGAATAATTATCGGATAATCAAGTTATATTAAAATAAAAATATGAATACTAATTAATAAAATTTAAATATGAAAATTAATGAATAATTTAAGTATTTAAGTTTTTAAGTTTATAATTTAAATTAGTATTTTGTAAAAAAAAATTCTTTTAGTTATATGTCATTTTTCATACTTCATAATTCATATGACTTTATTTGTGATAATTTGGAAGGTTGTTTTGAATTGTCAAAATGTGATCCGGGAAACAAAATGCTGGGAAGTGAAAGAATATTTTTGTTGTTTTGGAGCGTCGGATGGGTACCAAGAGACGGTGGATATGATGAGAGTCGACGTGTAAACGGTCGAATACAGATCGGATAGTGGTCATAGTTAGGGGTGTAAACGGATCGGATATTATCCGATTTTGTCCGGATCCGAAACCGAAAAATGACTCAAATTATCAAATCCGTATCCGTATCCGGGACTATCCGTATCCGGAACTATCCGTATCCGGAACTATCCGTCTCTGGAACTATCCGTATCCGTATCCGTATCCGAAAAATTATAACGGATAAGGATACGGTAAGACTTTTAACTATCCGTATCCGACCGTTTACACTCCTAAACTATAATAAATATACTTTATGTTCTTAAATTGCATATACATACCAATGATTTATTAAACTGCATATACATATATATTCTAATTAACAATATAACACTATGACATGATTAGTAACTAATGTTTTGATAATATGATATATGTTTTGTATCCAACAAATTTATTATAAAAAATATTATATCTAATTTATGAATGAAAAAATTATATTTAAATGTTATTTTTTACTAGAATGTACATTAGTAATTTATTTTAATTATCCGAATTATATTCATATCCGTATTCGTATCCGTCCGATATCTGATCCGTATCCGTATCCGTTTAATATCCGATCCGTATCCGTATCCGAGACTATCCGTATTCGTATCCGTATCCGAAAAATTATAACGGATAATGATACGTTTTGACCACTATCCGATCCGTATCTGACCGTTTACATCCCTAGGTCATACCGTATCCGTATTTCTTATAATTTTTCGGATATGGATACGGATACGGATCGGATTTTGGACGGATACGGATACGGATATCACTATAATTCGGATAATTAAAAATGAATACTATTGTACATTCTAACAAAAATTAACATCTAAATCTAACTCTTTTCATTCATAAATTAGATATAATATTTTACATAAGTTCGTTAGTTACAAAACATATATCATGTTAACAAAATAATAGGTATTAATCATGTCGTATTGTTCATCAATATACCAATTAAATAATTTTAAAATATACCAATTCATTATTTTAAAATCGTGTGGTTTGAGAAACATAAATTAAATAATTTTATTAAGACCAAGGTGACAGGCCTCCTTTGTACCAACGTAGTACCATAGGTGGAAACACAAGAAAAACAGTACCGACTGGTGACCAGTCAAGTAACCAAAGCAAGAACAGAAAATCAAATTAACAGAAAAATCGGATTCAAAAGAAAGCAACCCACAGAAAAGCGTTACAATCCAATACCGAACAACAGATTAACAGGCCACTGGGCCCCAACTAGATATATTAGAGTACTGGGCCAACTCAGAATATCATAATAACATATTAACAGGCCACTGGACCCCAACTATTTTAAAAATATTCGGATATCTGAAATAAAAAAATGCAGATACGGATAATTATTCGTATCCGGTTTCATATTCGAAACCGTATCCGTTAAAAAATTATCCGAATCCGGATCCGTATCCGAAAATATCCGAATCCGCTATTTTCCGGATAAATCCGGATAATATCCGATCCGTTTACACCCCTAATAGTCGTGCAAGTGCGGATCGTGATCCGTGGGTGCTTCGTTTATGGATTCTTATTGGCCGGAAAGTGAAAGAACATTTTGACGCCGGCCTTGAATAAAAAAATAAAATAAAAAAATGTGTGACCATTCGGAGTATGCAACGTGGAAGACTCAAAATAGTCAATTTTGAATGAGTGCGTGGTAATCAGGGCCACGTGAAGCGCCTCAAAATAAATGTGTGAAGCTTTGTATACCTGGAGCAAGCATTCAGGAAATAAGCAACTAGTCGGTTTTCATTTTTTGATCTCTTTTTAACAAAGCCCACTTTTTGTACACAGTATCTTGGGTCCACAATTAACCACATGCTCTGAGTTTATTTTGTGTGTAGATCCAATTAAGAAAAAAAAATGCAATGATCTAGCCCAGTTTTTTCCGTGTCCGAGACGTGTCATACACGTGTTAAGACTTTCCGTGTCATAAAGGTGTCTATCCATGTTGTGTTTAGAAACGTGTCATAAACGTGTCTATCCATTTTTAGGTTGACAGTTATGTGTGGTGAATAAGTTCACGTCATACACATTGTAAGGAATGTCTAATATAATTTGTGTTCAAGTTGGTATAATTGACAGTTATGTTGCACCAAATTTTATACACAAAATATTTTAATTATTTATAATACATGTATAACTTTATTTTTTCCCTTTTGGTGTAATTTGACACGGGACATTATCATTGTTATTTTAAATTTTTACAAATGATAAGAATAATTATTTGACAAAATGGAATGTTTATCTTTTTTTTTTTTTTTGAAGAGGCTATTGCCCATTTTATAGAATTAGATAATTACATCCAACATTCAAAACAACAGTTATTCATTGCTATCACAGAGCAATGAAGCTGAACAAACCATCATATTGTATATCCATAAGCATATAATAGCTAAACACCAAAAATACCCAAGATTAGCTAAAACTAAGCCACTTAACAAAGGGCTAAGGTTAGAGTGCGCTAAGTAACAAAATTGGCACTGTATCAGAATCTTCATCAGTACTAAGCTATCGCAGAAGGAGGATCTCCAGAACCTCCTGGTGTTGCATCTTGATCTGGTGCTCCAAACACTATCATCTCCATAGGCATGACGTGAGCTAGCAGGATAGCATCTTCTATAACCGGCATCCAATCATCTACAGCGTCCTTCAGCTTTTTAGTTAAGTTCTCTGTCCAATACAAACTAAAAGCTTTAATTTGTAATATAAGAGTTCTAGCTGTTTTGGAATTACACTGGTTAAAGCAAACTTCATTGCGGTTTCTCCATAAACACCAACATACAGCACTAAGAACAACTAAAAATCCTAATTTTTCAAATTTGGACATGGACAAAGCATAGTGATAAATATCACTCCATGTATACCATTCTAACATAACATGTTGGCTTTTACCAAGCCAAAACCACACCTGTTGAGCCAAAGTGCAATTCAAGAACAAGTGGTCTACAGATTCTAAATCGTAGCAGAATAAACAATTAGGATTACCTACCCAACCCTTATGAAGGAGGTTATCTTTAGTCAAGATTGTATTATGTTCAACTAACCACATGAAAACTCTTATTTTTGGTGGAATTGGTAATTGCCACCAAACCATAGCATTAGGTGGTTGAATCCCTCCAAAATTTAAAATTCTATATATAGATTGAGTGGAGAACTGCCCTGAATATTCCCATCGCCAAGTAACTTTGTCATGTTGCAGTGTAAAGGATGTAGTGCTCAAGATGTACAAAATTTCCAGCCAATCACTATAATCCCTACCTACTAAAGTTATTCTAAATTTCACTTGTTGCCCCTGAGAATGAACAACATCAGCTAAGAGTATGTCTTTGTTAATACATTTGTTAAACAATTGGTAATATCTAGTGCCTAATGCACAGTTTTGATACCAAATATCTGTCCAAAATCTGATTTGAGTTTGTAACCCAGGTTCATATGAGACACTAAGATTGCCGATATTATCTAGTTTAGAAATAGCTTTCCAAAAAGCTGAATTCTGACTCTAGGATTATGTAAAATGTATTTATATTGAAGCATAGTTTTCTAAGGGCTAGAGTAAGAAGAATTTTTGAGTTTCCACCACTACTTAAGTAGTAAAGAAGTGTTCATGTGTTGAAGATCTAAAATCCCTAAACCTCCAAATTGTTTAGCTAAACAGGATGTGTACCAATCTATAAGAATATACTTCTTCTTTTTAGAATTGTCTTGCCATAGAAATTTTCTTCTAATCTTATCTAATTGCTTAATCACAGTAATGAAAAGTTTATAAACAGATAAGGAATACAAAGGAATGAAAGTTAAAACTGAATTGAGTAAGGTGAGTCTACCCCCAATTGATAGCATTGATCCTTTCCAATGTGGGAGCCTACCTTCTACCTTGTCTATCAAGAAAGTCCACTCATTAACATGAAGTTTTCTATAATGTAAAGGTAACCCTAGATACTTAATTGGAAATTCACCCTATTGGCATCTAAAAATTTGATTTAACTCTACTGATCTATCTACATTAAGAGAGTACATTTCAGTTTTGTCAAAATTCATTTTAATACCAGAAATAGCCTCAAAAGACAGCATAGCCCACCATGCAGCTTCTACATTTTTCTCTTGAGCTACCAAGAACAAAATTGTATCATCTGCATAGTGGCAATTTGTGATTGCTGTTCCATCCACACATTCTGGACCTAAGCCTTTAATTACACTAGCTTTTCTACCTTTATTAAAAATCTTACTAAGTGTATCAGCAGCTAGAATGTATAAGAAAGGGGATAGAGGATCCCCTTGACGTACACCCCTTTTACAATAGAAGTATTCAGTTAATTCCCCATTTATATTTAAACAAGATTGGGAGCTGTACAACCATTGTACTATCCATTGAATCCATTTCTGTCCAAAATTCCGACTATGTAAAATTTCTAAGAGATAATCCCAATGTATTTTATCATAAGCCTTTTCAAAGTCAACCTTTATTACTACCCCTGGTTGGTGTGTACTGTGACATGAGTGTAGGATTTCTTGACTTAACATCATATTATCTAGAATATATCTATTCTTAAGGAAGGCAGCTTGACTATGATCTATTAATCTATTCATGGCCAAATCTAATCTATTTGTAAGCAGTTTAGATAGAATCTTAAAGCTACAATTAACTAAACTAATAGGTCTAAATTTCTTAATTAGAGTAGCATCTTTTTCCTTTGGGATGAGACAAATACATGATTTATTGATCTTGTGCAAATCTAATTTGTGTTCATAGAAAAAGTGAGTCAAGATCATCAAATCAGATTTAACCACCGGCCAGAAAAATTGATAAAATCTGAAAGTGAAACCATCTGGTCCAGGAGCACCATTTGGTTCTGAATCAAAGACAGCTTGGTGGAGTTCTGTTTCAGTAAATGGTCTTTCTAATCCCCACTTTTCAAATTCAGTCAATTTATCCTCATCCTGCCAGAAATCTAGTTCTAAATGGCCATATTTATTACCTGAAGTACCTAGAAGGTCCTTATAATATTCTACAATATGAGTCCTAATATCTATAGAGTTATTATTAATTCGACCATTGATATCTAAGCTATGGATTTGGTTCTTTTTGGATCTATGAGTAGCAATGGTATGAAAATATTTAGTATTGGCATCTCCCTGTTGCAACCATTGCTGTTTTGAAAGTAATTTCCAATGGTCTTCTTCCTCTTGGTAAATTTCTTCTATTTTATTTTTAAGAGAGATCCATTGTTCTTCTTCACTTACTGTAAGAGCTCTTTCTTCTTTTAGTCTCTCTAATTGATGTAAAGCAGTAGTGTATTGTGATTTTTCTTTTTTCTTTTTCCCATAGAAATTTCTAGACCATCCTTTGATTTTTTTCCTAAGATTTTTAAGTTTTTGGTTCCAGCAGTAGGCTATGTCAGGGAGATGCAATGGTGTTTCATTCCACCATTTTCCTATAAGACTTACAAATTCCTCTTGTTCAAGCCATATTGGATCAAACTTAAATGTTGGAGGAGGCCTAGTCATATTGGTAACTGTTTGGATTAATAATGGGCAATGATCTGATCCATTGCTACTAAGATCCCTAATTTGGCTTGTGGGGTAATTCTGATCCCACTATGTGGTAGTGAAAGCCCTATCTAACAAAGCAAATTTAAAGCCACTAGACCATGTATATTTCCTATTAGAAAGTTTATGTTCTAAAAGATGATGATCATTAATAAAGTTATTGAAATTCCTACTAACAGGAATGGAATGTTTATCTGATTTATACCAAATAAATTGTAAGAATTTCAATTGAAAATTATTACAACGAATAAAAATCAGAATTCAAGTGAAATGATTCCAAACAAATTGCTACAATATTATATATGTAAATGTTTGTTTTTTTTTAAGATTTTGAAAGTGCATGACATCTATTATATAACTTTTTTCAAATACAAATAGATAAAAGAAAAAATAAATATATTTTCTCTCTCTGTTTCTTTTTTTACTAATAATTTAATATGTGCGATTTAAGAATACCCGTTTAAGAACAAAAAATTGGGAGATAAAATTTTGTGTTTCAATATGTACAATTTTTTTCTTTTTAATTTAATTTAAATTTATTAGTTGTCGTATTATCTATATAAAAATGGTTACCAAAATTTGAAAATGTGCATTAAATATGTGACCAGTGGATGAATTCAATTTTGGTTAACCGAAATATTATAAGTTAACGATAGATCTGTCCAATTTTCCTGAATCCGACGGCATACGATTGATACGATTGATACGGTTGTTTGCTATTTCGCTTTACTTCAGAGACGCGTCTCTCTCAGAAATATGGTTATCTCGCTGAAAGTTTTAGTTAAAATAAAAAATAAAAACGCGAATTCGGCGCCAGACCAAAACCCCTCCCGCCATCACACAGACGCACCAGCCCTAAACCCTCTCCGCACTGATCTGACCCATCTCTCTCTCTCTCTCTCGTTCTCTCGCTCTCTCGCCTCCGACCCCAGCATAGACGCGCCCCCCTCAGCCTCTCCACCCCCGCACAAACCCAAAACCCTCTCCGCCTTCGTGCGCGCGCCGACCCTCTCCGCACCCCACGCGCGTGAGAAGCTGTCTGATCTCTTTGAGAGAGTGCCTCTTCTCTGATTATGCAACATTCTATTTCAAAAGTAGTGAAGTTGTGCTTTATTTCTTTTTACTGAAGAATAATTTCATATCTGTATTTTATTTAAATTTTGGGAATTTGATTCTAATCTCCTTCCCTATGCTGTTTTGATTATTATATGCCCTTATTGTATTAATTTAATTGTTTGCATGTGTTTTGGCTACTTACGTGTCTAATTGCACAATAAGGGTAATCAAAACTGAAATTGTAAATATTTTAGACAAATTGCACAATTCAGTGGAGGGTCATGAGGTTAATCAACTTTAGTTTTGCATCTATGTTTGAAATCCTCAAGTTTGTATAAGAATATCTAATAGTTTTGCATCTATGAAGGTAACAACAGTGGTATGCTGAGTGAACAAGATATACTTAGTAACATGTTACTCCGGTACTCCAGATTGGGCTTCGTACCCATATCTGATATCGTCTGGAGTTAGCAAGTGCTGACTGGTAACCAAATACTCTGTAATGGTGATTCTTTGTATATCATACAGATTTTGTCTCAGACCAAACCAGTAGCAGTTTTTTTAATCGTTTGCTTTGTTTACTTTTCAGGAGGGTTTTGCATTTTCACATTGCACAACCTGTAAAGCCCCGTGCTATTTGAGAGTTCAGGTTCATACAGACAGGAAATGGAGGACACTAAAATTCCATTTCTTCGTTACAAGAGACATACTTTTCATATTCGCAGCTGTTCAAATTGTCAGTTGTTCTCTCTAGTTAATTTTTTTTTTGGTGTTAACTCCTTGTAAGATTGTTTCTTAGGATAGGCGTCAGACATATTATCCTTGTTGGAAAAGAGATGGTGAAAATCTATAGGGATTTATATCATCCAGATGTACTAAGTTGGAGTCCAGAAAATCTTGTCATCAGATGGCTGTTATCATTGTTATTTCTTGAATGTTCTCTTATATTTCAGGTAATATCATTATTTGTATACCTAGTGTATTTTATTGATGGCTATCAGCAATTCTGGATGCGTGTGACATGGGGCTTTGATGATGAGATTAGCTTTTATTATATATGTGGTAAGACTACTTAAGTAGATGCTACTAGCAGTTAGAAAAACAACCTCAGTTGGCATAAAGGCTGCTCAAGGTATGATACATGTATGAGGCTATTATATACCTGACATCGGTAGAGGATGAGAATTTAACTGGTTTATATGTTGAAACATGGGGGTTTTCTTTGTGCTAGTGCAAACAATAAATTGTAACCAATTTAAGAAGTTGGATCTTGTGGCTTTTCCTAGACTGGTTTTGAGAAATTGAGATCTGATCATGAATTTGACAGATGTTTTTATGTCAATAACAGCAAATTGAACTTTGGTTATATCAGTAAAGAATTTTTCTTGTAGTTTTTAATATGTTGTTTATAGTGTCTAAAATGAATCTTTTTTCTGTTGTAGGGGCATTATTGATTTTTGCACTTCTTGGTTTGTGTGGATGCTTCATAACCTATGATCGAAGAGTGCGGAATAATTTGGCTCAGTCATGCAGAGAATTGTGTCTTTGCTGTTGCCAACCAAGGTAGATTCTCATATTCAATATTTCTGTTCTACAATATCTTTAATCCACTGAAGTATGTACATGTTCCCAGGATCACCATGCCGAATATTGATGTCATATCAATCAGGTGTGGTACTGGAACTGGACCTGTAGCGGGCGTTACAGGAAGTGTACAGGTTGGGTATCAGTACGTTATCATATTTTCTCAGACTTCTATTTTTCTATGCTTAGTATCGAATTAATTGAAGCTCATTTCAAGCATTGGTTAGCCACATTAACAGCATCATTTTAAGTATTGGTGCAGAATCTCATTCAAATGGTATTGGTACAACTTAGTGTGTTCCTTTTAATGGTGCTATTTTCTACTTAGATACATAAAGAGTAATTCACCACAATTACTCATAACTAGGCAATCATACAACAAAAGTAACACTATAAACATCACCTATGCAAAATTGAATTCAAGAGATCCTAGTTTGATCATTTGTGTATTTTATTGAAATTTTTATTTTTCTATCTCGCATTTAAAAAAAAAAATACTACTATCCTAGATTTTAGAAGTTTGACAACACTATGCCAAAAAACTAAATGCATTCTTTCAGCATTTGCTGACTTTGGGGAAATTTTTTGCACCCAAATGCATGCGTTCACAATTCAACCTGAACATTCATTTGTGACTTAACACATTCATTTTTGAAGAAAGAATGGACTACCTGAACTGCATAATATTTTTGTGTTCATAATTCAACCTGAACATTGGTTCAAGTCTCTAATACACTGGTACAGTCATCCATGGTACATAATAATTTAGTTTGGTTTGACAGGTTTCGCATGAGCTATATGACAAGGAAGTAATAACTGAGGATGCCATTCTTAAATGGGAATCAGAAAAGGTCGAGACTGATGAGTCTGACAAGGTCTTCGTCGAGCTTTTAGAAGCTTTTCTAAAGGTATTCTCTAACCTCAAGTTATGTTAATTTTGGGTCTCTTTGCAAAATATACCCGGTTTATCCCAATTTTGCAAATGACGGCCATAGCTGGATTCTTTTAGATGCTTACATTGTTGCTAGGTAAGGTGCATTCTTGTCTATTTTAACAATTTAACCGTGTAATTTACCTCTTCTTTCCTCGTATCCAAATTTAACTATTATATTCAAAAGAATTGGGATGTGATGTAAAAGAAAAGGAACAGAAATAATTGTAGGAACATGACATAGAACTGTGTTGTGAAATGGCAGTCTTTTGTGGATTGTATTTAGGTACAGTTCTTTCATTAGATAAGTTTGTCCTTGTACACTACTAGCGAAGCCTTTTGTAGAGAGTATATTTGGGAGATAAAATAAAGTAAGAGTTGTGAATTGTAAGCAGAAGTATCCACGGCTAGATCAAGTATATACTTTCTCATTTTTTAATTATTTTGTTCAACTGTTTCACAGTTGTAAAGTCTTATTAAGTGGAGTTAACTCTTTATGTTTCTCTTTTGTTTATTTAATGTTGTACAGATTGCCAAGTGTTCAGTTATACTCTCATCAATACCTTCAAGGGATCACCTCTTCACTTTATATTCATTTTTTCTCTTTAGATGATAGCGTGTTTTTTTTTTATTATCAATGTAAATTTGAATGATATATGTTAATGTATTATGAAAGTTTTTTTTGATTAATTATTGTCTTCATTCTATATTATAGTTTATATAGTTTTTTTTGTTATTATAGTATTTATTCAAATCAAAATTAATAATGACTAATTACAACAAATATTAGAATTACGTATGCATATTAATTTCGCTGCATTAAAATAATTATGGTTGCATTAGATTTTATGAACTGCAACCAAACTTTGGTTGCATTTGGAATTACGTCTGCATACTAATTTCGTTGCATTAAAATATTTATGGTTGCATTAGATTTATTAATTGCAACTAAAATTTGATTGCAAATAATTTACATATTGCAACTATGAGTTTTGTTGTGATAC
Source organism: Carex kokanica (assembly GCA_025461125.1). Taxonomy (NCBI): domain Eukaryota; kingdom Viridiplantae; phylum Streptophyta; class Magnoliopsida; order Poales; family Cyperaceae; genus Carex; species Carex kokanica. Next base: position 540,576 of record JAJGRX010001227.1, on the reverse strand, counting down.
ATTATAATATTACTACCATTTTTTTGGTTGCGATAAATACGCAATAGCAATAGTTTATTTAGTTGTAATAATTTATTGCTATGAATTTAATGCAACTAAAATTTAGTTGCAAGAATTGCACAAGTTGCTACTATGGATTTCGTTGCAATATACTATCTTATTGCTACTATTTTTCGGTTGCGATAAATGCGCAATAGCAACCATTTATTTGGTTGCAATAGATTATTGCTACGCATTTCATGCAACTAAAATTTGGTTGCAATAATTGCACAAGTTGCAACGATGGATTCGGTTGCGATATACTATTTTATTGCTACCATTTTTCAGTTGCAATAAATGTGCAACAGCAACCATGAGTGAGGCTATGGTACTTCGGCTAGTGTACTATGGCTAGTATACTACGGCTCAATATGGTACTTTTTAAAATTCTAACGGTCGATCCGAACCGTTCAATATGATATCCATATGAATATGTACTTGCAAACTAAATTTTATATTTTTTTGAATTTTTTTACTATTTTTTTAGATAGGTAGAATTTTGATGGTCCATAATTTGTATAAAACACTGAAAATTCTACTTATCTAAAAAAATAGTAAAAAAATTCAAAAAAAAAATATAAAATTTAGTTTGCAAGTACATATTCATATGGATATCACATTGAATGATTCGGATCGACCGTTAGGATTTTAAAAAGTACCATATTGAGCCGTAGTACACTAGCCGAAGTACCATAGTCTAACTCCAGCAACCATTTATTTGGTTGCAATAGCTTATTGCTACGCATTTCATGCAACTAAAATTTGGTTGCAATAATTGCACAAGTTGCAATGATGATTTCGATTGCGATATAATATCTTATTGCTACCATTTTTCAGTTGCGATAAATGCGCAATAGCAACCATTTATTTGGTTGCAATAGCTTATTGCTACGCATTTCATACAATTAAAATTTGGTTGCAATAATTGCACAAGTTGCAACCATGAATTTCATTGCGATATACTATCTTATTGCTACCAATTTTCGGTTGCGATAAATGCGCAATAGCAACGAGTTATCTGGTTGCAATACTTTTTTACTACGTCAGTCTAGTAACCAAATTATGGTTGCAATAAACAAATTCTTATTGCAACCAAAGAGTTGGTTGTAAAACTATTGCAACCACTGGCAACCAATTTTTTTGGTTGCAAAATCAATTTATTGCAACCAAATAATACCTATTGCAACCAATTTTTTGGTTGCCCGAAATAGAATTTGGTGTAGTGTGTGGAGCAACAAAATAAAGCAATTACAATAAAAATTAATGTGTGAAAATTTTGAAATAAAAATTACAACCTCTTACAATTAAATAATCAAGCAATAGTAGTATCCATACATATATGGTAAATTAAAGAAACTTAAATTTCATGAAAAAAAGTAGCATCCATTAAGTATGCAAGAAAGTCCATGTATCCAAATTAATACCAAAATATAATAAAATTATCAGATATGAAACTTAAAATATGTTGTATACTAAAAGGGACAGAAGATAAATTATCTCGAAGGCAGGGCAAATTACATCAACTCCTCTTAGAAATGGCCTATCACTCATTGGATGTCTCGCTCGCATTGTCCCTTTGAAAAGGCTCATCTGACTCCATACTCCAACTACTCCCATCTTTGGGGAATCCCCTGAGCCTGGGACATTGCACATATTCCACGTACCTTAAATTCATAAATGAGCGCTTGAGCTCTCCACAGTCAGTTGGATGAATCAAATTTGGCAAAAACCTGAGGCGCAATATCTCCACTTCCCAATTATCCTCGCATGGGATTTTAGTAAGCTTTCCACCTCTAATATATAATCTTTTTAAGTTTTTCAGCTTTGCAGGGTTCAACAACTCTAATGCCTCAGGTTCTGGATAACATCTGATATCCAACTTTTCAATATTCTTTGGTAAAGAGGAGGTTGAAATATAATTACTGCCCCATTCTCCTTCCCATATAATGGTCAATACCAAAAGTCTGTCCAGATGTTGTAAAACACTCAAATCAACCTTACTGCGGCTGGCAATTCTGATGCTGAGCTTCCTAAGCTTATTTAATTTTGAGAGATCATGTAACCGGCAAGACCGGTTTTTGTTTTCCACTCTCCCAACCACAAAACCCTTTAACACCTCTAAATTAGAGATCTCACATATCCATTTTGGCATATGATGATCCAACAAGTAGCACCCTGACATATCTAAAACAATCAGCTTTTTGAACCAGCTTGCCTGGGGTAATGCCCATCTAATTAATTTTTGTTTTGATATGGACCTCGGCTTCTGTGGTAATTTTTCCAATTGTCGACAGGTATTGAGGTCTAGTATCATCAGGTTTTCTAGTTTCCCAATTGATTCATGGAGCTCTTCTATCCCAGAAATGCCTCGCAGGCTTAGGTAGGTCACATTTTCTCCTAAATTATTTAAGAAATAGGTTTCATCGACCTCAATCCTGGAATCTCTCTTTTTCCGGGGGCTAGATTTTGTCTCTGTCTCTGGGCACTCCCAAAAACCAAGTTGAACCACCCACAAGTCATGGTTGTTGCTAATCTCCTTGGAATTGAGATAACTCTGGTCTAGATTTAGTAGTACTTTCTTGTCCCCATCATATAATTTCCAAGTGCCTCCTTCCCTTTCATCAGACCTAATGAGGTCACAAGCAGATATCAACAGCTTATGAATTGTAGGTTCGATAATGCATCGGTTGATTGCTAATTTATTATGCTTTTTATATATTGGTACGAGGACACCCATTTCTACCAGATGAGAAAAGAATGATTCGCAACGCTCTGTTCTACTTGCATCCCCCGTAAAAGGTTCAAGGCCCAGACCAATCCACCAGTATATCACTAATCTCTTCTTCAGTTCTGTGCTTTCTGGAAAAATGATAAGGCTATACAAGCAACTCTTCATCTTGGGATCCCATGAATGCAAAAAATTTAGATTTATGGGGATTTTGTTCTCTTGATAACTTTGAATATTTGAAGTTTCCCCAATTTCATATCTTGGGACTCTATGAGGCAAATCCCATGCCTTATGAGGCAAATCCCATGCCTTATGAGGCAAATCAAATGCCTTTCCAAGGTGTTTGGTGTAATCCTGGAGCCCATAAAGTTCCTTTTCTAGATTCTTTACTGCATCCCAACCGCCTATCTCGCTATTTTTATCCTGAATCAACTTATTAATGTGTCTTTCTATTCGTTGAAAGTGGCCAGCTGTCTCATGTTCCCAATTCCGGAGGCCACCAAGAAAATCCCTTGTTTTTTCAACCTCCCTGGAAATTTGGTAGATGATTTTTATCTCCTCGTCTGTACCAAATTTCTCCTTAGCTAGTCTAAGGCGTCTACATAGTGGATCGACAAGAAGTCCAGGACGGTGCTTCATGAGCCTGGCTCCCTTTCGATAGTTTGCCATTGCAATGGTTGGTTAGACCTAAAAACAACAATTCTGTCTATTGAGGTTAGAGGACGAACATATTATAACGCACATCACTAAAAAATGTTAAAATTTATATGTTTTGTTAAAATCTATAATTTTTTGTCAGTATTTGTGTTCTCATGCTCTAAATAAATGATATTTAATTTAGAGTATAAATAATGAGATTAATTTGATTAGATAATATAAGTGTGACATCTATCAAATTAAATTTAGTTTTTTTCTCATTTAGCTGGAAATTTCATTTAAGATTAAAATGGTAATCTATTATTTTTTCTATACAATGCTACATTTTTAAGAATTAAAGTTTATCATGAATTTGATTTAAATATAATGGAAAATGTGATGTGCAATTTCTAAATTAAATCAATCTGTTTTGATATATATCTAAAAATGATTAGTTCGATGACTGTATTTTTATTAAGGGTTAATTTTCTATTTGCTCATGTACACTTCTTCAGTTTTCTACTTACCCTTGTACTCTTTGTTATTTCTAATATATATTCCTCAACTCTTATTTTTCTTTTCTATTTACCCTTAGAGTTTATAACCCACAATTACATATTGTCTAATTTATTTATTTTTCTCATAATACCCTTGCTATTTTCATGTGATTTAAACACATGAAAAACACATCTGCCCCTTTCACGAGTATTCTTATATTTATGGAAAAAGACACCTGAGACTTGACATGAGCCTGATGCTGTAACCTATGATACTCTTACATGTGGGTTGTACCAGAAAAAGTGAAATTGCGAAGGCAATGGATTTGCCTGAGGTGTTTCTCTAAATTGCAACAGTTCTGGTACGACACTTGGTAAAGATAAACGGTTAGATTTGGAATAACAGTTTCCTGTTATCTCATTTGGATAATAAGCAGATTTGAACTCTCAGTTTCTTGCCAAAGAACGGATGTTATTCCCCTTTTGACAGTCGTCTAACAGATGGGAAAACGAAAAACGAGTAACACACTAACACCATGTCGTCATTAAGTCGAATCGATGGTGAAAGATAACCAACATCATCCGTCAGACTAATGAACTGTTGGTATAAAGATCCTACACCAGTAGGCATCGGTTCATACCAATGCTAACGGGTCGTTCACCAACGACTCAAATACAATTTTTAAAGGCTGATTTGAACAGTAGGTGATACGGTTCTCTGTAGTAGTAGTGTAATCGTGTTGTCTATATTTTACGAGTTTTTAATGTTCCAATAACATATTTATTTATAACTAAAATTTGCTCGATTCAATATTTATTGATAAAAAATATTTAAGTTGAAAAATAAAACTTTTTTGTCCAATAAATATTTATCTTCTGTTGGAACAATATTCAAAAAATAATTCTATGATAAAATAAGAATGTAGGGTTTATGTAAGCGCAAGATACTTCCTTCATGAATGGATAAGGAATTACAGGATAAGGGTTTCTAATTTTTTTGTCAAGTAATTTCGTGTCGTTATTAGTTGAATTTGATTACAAAATTATTCTTATCATTATATTTGTAAGAGGGACAAAATTGATACTCTTTATTTTTTTCGAGCCAATCTCAAGCGAGCCATGTGAGCTGTGAGGTTTTTTTTACCCACTCTACACATACATCATGGATAGAGTGGGAAAAATGGTACGGCGGAGCCGGTTCCGTCACAGAACGGCACGGTTACAACTGGGCACGCATGTCAGTTACGTGCCATGAATCGCGTGTCCCGTGCCGTAATTATTCGTGTGTCATGTTCATCTTTTGAAACTTTGACACGACACGGCACAGCATGTGAAAGATTTAGTCACGGCACGGCACGTAGTCACGCAAGTCACGTGTAATTAGGACTATTAGATATTGATTTAATGGTGAATCTTCAAGAAACTAGCCTAAATTATAATTAAATAGTCACGTGAGTCACGTGAGTCACGTATGGTCACGTATGGTCACGGCACGTTTAGGCACGACGTGACTCATGTGGCATGACCATTCGGGTGCCGTGACCACCCTTTGACATTTTGGTCACGGCATGGCACGTGAAAAATTAACTTGGTCATAGCACGACACGGCACGAGATCAAAGTCACAGCGTGTTATAGTCACGTCACGACACGTTTTTTCCACTCTAATCACGGATGCTTTTTTGGATGAGAAAGAAAAAGAGTAAAAGAGTAAAAGAATAGTAATATGAATGAGAATTTCGGAGTTTTAAAAATATATAAATGTTCTCTCTTGCATTATTAAATTACCACTAAAATAATACTAATCCGTCTTAAATAAAAAAATGCGATCTTATCAATAATAATAAAAAGTAATAAAAAGTAGAAACCAATAATTATAGGACATATTGATACTAATAAAATATTAATAGAAGTAATTATAAGATGATACGATTAAACCAGATCTGGTAATAATAAACACGAAAGATACAAGACAATAAAGAAAATGTTCACCTTGTAAGAGATTAGTTCGCCTCCTGTATTAAAGAATCTTCAAGTTGCTGTTCTAGCGTTCGGTGGTTCTCTTTTTGTTGTTCTGATTATGAGAGAGAGGAGAGAGAGTTAGAGAGAAAAAAAGCGATCTTGTTCCATTTTAAATAAATGAAAAGGTTGAGACAGAAAGAGAGACCTTGCTAAAGAGCGAGAAGCATCAGCGACGAAGAAGAAACACTACTATATTGTTTATGTCCTTCAACCAACCTAGATCGAACGAAGAAGTCAAGGGGTAGCCTGGCTGAGTTTTTTTTTTTATTATCTTCCTATAATACAATAATTGTTGGACTTGTACACAATGTGGCGATTGAAATTTAAAATATACAATGAAGTTGGTGAAATTTGAACTCAAATTCTCACATTTACAAAATAGAACTCTAGAGTATCGATCTACGTTCCAGCAACTTAAATGAGTTTCTAAATAACTGTTAACCACTTTTTAAAAATTAAAGTTTTTAAGCATCTACATCTCTGGTACTATTAGAGTTTCTAATCTGATGTGACAGTTTGTAATTCAGTTTCAAGAATGTGGGAGAGTTTCTTATTTAGAAACTATGCAGTAAAGTTTCTTATTAAGAAACTATTTATAAACTCCATGCTGATCAAATGATCATTGGCTCAAATTATTTCTCCCTTATAATTTGTTGTTGACGTGGCTTAGTAGAAGCTCTGAAATTAATTTCAAGAATGTGAGAGTTAGAAACTTTAAAGACATTAATTTTTAAGAAATATATAGCTAACAATTATTTAAAAACTCATTTGAGTTTCTTGGATGTAGATGAAATTTCTAAACTCTCACATCTCTGAAATTAATTTTATAGTTTCTATTAAGCCACATCAGCAATAAATTTAAAAGAAGAAATAATCTGAGCCAATTATTTGGCCAGCGTGAAGTTTATAAATAGTTTTTTAATAAGAAACTTTTCTGCATAGTTGTTAAATAATAAACTCTCCCACATTTCTAAAATTGAATTAGAAACTGTCACTTTATGGATTAGAAACTCTAATAATACCAGAAAGTACTACTAAATTAATAAACATTTTATTTTTTATGAAAGAGCTAAACTATATAAAAAAAAAAATTAAATTAAATTTTAATATACATAATTTAAATTCTGACATAATAGGATGGCTAAGCCACCTCTGTCTTTAGACCCCGACCCCCGGTACAAAGAAAAAAAAACTAGCATGGTTTCCTTTTCAAATATTTTAACGAGAGAATTCGAAGCGCTCTGCAACAAACTTTATGTAACAATAAATTTTGGACTCGTCATTTTTGCTGGATTAGAGTTTTTCTTTCATGTTTACAACAATTCCTTTTATTTTGTTTTTATTGTTAAATGTTTAAATTGTTTGAATATGTTGTTTGAAGTTGTAGATGTTAATTGTTTGAATATTTGAATGTGTTAGTAGTTTTAATTTAATTGTTGACAATTTAACATAAATAAGATGTACGAGATTAATTGTCATTAAAGTTGGTCCCTAACGGCACCTAGAGGGGGTTGAATATGGGGTCTTTTAAATTTTACTACTTAAGTAATTTAATATTTACCACTAATGAATTTAACAAATGTGTGTGTGAGTTATTCAATTGCGGTTAAAATATCCTCCAATCGGCTAAAATAGGTCAATTGCGATTAAAATAGCCTCAAATATGCTAAAAGAGGCCAAAATACACTACTACAGAAAAATAGATTGCACACGGACATAAATGGAGGAGCTACACAGATTTCCTGCCGTGTAGGCTATGAGGGTGTACGAATCGGTAAATAATTACACGGATATTTACCCGTGTGCGATTGTTACGATTTCTATACGGATTACTTTATAAACAGCCGTGTACGAACACATGCCTGTGTCGCTCTCCATATAACCGAGCTACACGGATATTACCTAAACATCCGTGTACGATTCCTCTTTCTACACGGACTTTTAATTTCATATCCGTGTACAATTCCTCTTTCTACACAGACCACATACTCGTAGGAGCAATCAGGAAAAATACTGTCGAACTTTTCTCAAATACTAATTAAATCCCGCTAATATGTGTTCACATCCTAAATGAGACACAATATTCAAAGAGCAGTCCCAAAACGGAGACTATCCAAAATTAATCCCTATTGGATTAATTTTGAACGGGCATGGACCTAAAAGCATCAATAGGTTGGTTATTGGACCACAATACACTAATTATTTACATTATCTTAAAAAATTAAGCATGCATGACATGACCTAAATAAGCAATAATAAGTAACAGAAAATTAGAGAAAGAAAAGGAAAAAATATATATATACTAACCTTAGAAAGATAGAGAGGAGAAAATACAAACTTCAAATATCTCAGATCCCAACTGCTAGCCTTTGCAGAAATCAGATCAACATTCAATATAGAGAGAGCGATAGAGAGACAGTATAAATTGATCAAAACGGCGCTAGAAGGAGAAGGCATTTTATGCCAAAAATAAAATACTAATTAATTTTACTGCACAAAACCCTACAAAGACTTTTCTACACGGATTTATACTTAAGAATCCGTGTAGCTCTCTAAAAATTCATACACGGTTATTTATAAAACAATCCGTGTAGCATTACCCTTTCTACACGGATATTTGATCAAAAATCGTGTAACTCTCTAACCATTCCTAGATGGCTATTTATAAAAACAATCCGTCTATAATTCTTATCTTTTTACACGGATTTATTATCAAAAATCCGTGTAGCTATTCCTACACGGATTTTTATTGAATATCCGTGTAGCTCTCTAATAAATTTTACAAGGTCTTTTTTTCCAAACAATTCTACACAGATTCTTTAATAAATATCCGTGTAGACTTCCCACAGATTTTTCGGGCTTTCAAAAAACCAATTTGGTACACGGTTTTTATATAAAATTGGCAAAACCGTGTACGATGTGCAGTGTACGATTACCATTTATGTAGTAGTAATAGCCTAATTTCGGTAGAATAGGCTAAAATAGGCCAAAATGGGCCAAAATGGGCTTAATTATGCAAAAATAGTCTAAAATAGGCAAATTGCAGTTAAAATAGCCTACAATATGCTAAAATAAGTCAAAATAGCATACTTTCGCTAAAATACGCTAAAATAGGCCAATTGCGGTTAAAATAGCCTAAAAATGCCAAAATAGACTAAAATAGTCTAATTTCGGTAAAATATGCTACAAATAGGCACAAATAGCTTAAAATAGGCTAATATAGGCCAATTGCAGGTAAAATAGCCTAAAATATGCTAAAATAGCCTAATTTCGGTGAAATATGCTAAAAATAGGCCAAAATAGCCTAAAATATGCTAAAATCGGCTAAAATAGGCCAATTGCGGTTAAAATATCCTCAAATCGGCTACAATAGTCTAAAACACGCTAAAATAGGCTAATTATGCTAAAATGAGCTAATTATTCTAATTATGCTAAATTGCACTAAATTAGGCATAATTATCATAATTATTGTAAAAATGCTAACATACGCTAAAAATTGCTCAACAATGGTAATTATACTAAATTAGAATAAATTACGCTACATTAATTTAAATTTAGCTAATTACTCTTTTTATACTAAATTAAATAATTAAAACTAACTACAACAGATTCAACACTAATTACAACTAAATTATTTTAATTTTGGTACATTACTAACAAATTCTAACATTTTACAACCATTTTGTACTAAAAATGAATTTTTAAAAATTAGAGGCACTTACTTACAAATCTGGAAAGAGATGGAGAAATTTGGGAGGAAGAGCTCAAGCGAGGAGAGATAGTGTGAAATTTGATAAAATGAATTTTGAGAAAAACGATGTCGACCATTAAATGGCTGGTTTCGATTAAAAATAGGTGCCGACCATTAAATGGTCGGAACTGGATTAAAATAGATACCGGTAATTTAATGGCTAGTTTGGATATTTTTATCAAAACCAGCTCAGCTGGGTATATTTATTAATATCTAATTAACTTTGAATATTAATAAAAATGACGGTTCCATGTATATATAAGGAGAGAGGGGACCAACCCATTTCAATTGTGGGACTAATTAAATAGTCCGGATCCGAATTAACTTGTTTATTTTTTTGTAATTACATATTTTAAATATTTTAAATGTTTGTTTGTTTACAAACATTATGTTTTTAAATGTTTTTAATTGTTGTTTTCTTATTTTTAATTACGTATTTTAAATGTTTGTTTGTTTTCTAATTTTTGTAATTACATATTTTAAATGTTTGTTTGTTTATACATGTTTATTTTTTTTAAATGTTTTTAATTACATATTTTAAATATTTGTTTGTTTTCTAATTTTTTTTAATTACATATTTTAAATGTTTATTTTTTGTAAATGTTTTTAAATGTTTTTATTGTTGTTTTCTTATTTTTTAATTTATTTATAAATATTTTCATATTTTATTTGTACCCATTTTAGTAATAATTTTTATGAGAAATGTTTCATTTATATAATATTATTATTTAATTTAATTATTATAATTTTATTAATAAAAATAATTGTATAATTTTAAAAAATTAAGCAAAATGGAAATCTTGTATTAATCACCACAATGATCAATTTGTTAATTTAATTTTAAATAATTTTTCGGTGATTGGATAACAAGCTTACGATACAAGTATTGTTAGATTGTTTAATTGATTTAATTTAATTTAATTAATAATTAATAATTATTTTATTGATATCAAGTATTTTAGAAGGAAAATAAGATTTCCCACAACTATTTCCACCAGTACAAGTGAACACTGTCATTCAATACATTCCTATAATTATTCCCGTTCATACTTATGAGTTATGAGTATGGGTTCCCGTAAATAAAAAGATGGATTTTCGATCTCGTCAAATCTCATTCCGTACAATCCCGTAACAAACAAACAGGTCCTTAATTCCAAAGCGTAGTGAGAAAATAGTCCTAATTTTCAATCAGTTTTATCCAAAATGCAGACCATAACAAATCTACATCTTTGTGGTTGTATTGACAAAACCTATGGACCGCCGAACCAACCGGGTTTTCCCGGACCGGCCCGGACCGTGCCTCAAACCCGCCCCGGACCGTGATTCGGCATGGTCCGGTCTAGGGACGGAACAGTTTAGTTTTTTCAAACCAAACCCGCACTAACCCGGATAGTCCTAACCCGCGAACCCGCCCCGAACCGGACCACCAACCCATCGGACCCGCCAACCCGTCGGACCCGGGTGCTTTACCCGTCTAACCCGCACCCAAACCCGCCTCAAACCCACCAAACCACCTGCTTTACCCGCGTGAACTGCGCCCAGACCCGCGTGGACCGCGCCCAGACCCACGTGAACCGCGCCAAGACTCGCGCCCGTGGACCGCGCCAAATTTTTTTTTTCTGCGTTGAGTGTGAATCGAACTCGGGGAAGCCCGTTGAGTGTCAAAAGCTTTATTCACTACACCAAAGTTCGTCTGTGTTATATTGTAGTAACTATAGTATTTAATATATTCTTATGTTAAGCCTTTAATTTTTTATACAAATTTGATTTAAGTTATGATTATTTAAATACAATATATAAAATAATTATGCAAAATTATGCTAAAATACGGTAAATTACACTAAATTACGTATGAATAGGTACGATATCTTCATTGAGAAGGCGAAAAACGACAACGAAACTTCAAACGGCCATAAAACGGCGCTCGAGTGTCCGATTTCAGCAAATGACCACTTTTTGGAAAGCTTGCGAAAATACGCGTGTGTCGGTGCTTGCAATGCAGGATTTTGAAATTCAGAATCGCCAAAAAACAAAGGGAAGGCCTCAAAACTTCAGTTCAAATTTTCGATTAAGATTTTCATTTCTATTGTTCAATCTACGTAGCTCAGTAAATTAGTTATGTAATAAACTTCTAGAGTACCAATTTTTATTATTTTTGGAATTTTTTTACTATTTTTTATGATTTATGAAATATGGCACAAAATCGGCCCTATTTGTTGGGTTTTGATGGTTCAAACCCATTGATTAAGTCTGTTGGGGTTTTGACTGTTCAAACCCATTTGTTTGCTTAAGATGCGGAAAGAACGTAAAACAAAAATTTTACTTCTAACTTAAGCCAAGGATTAAAGAGGTATGTCAGAAAGAGTACCGAACGTTCATGTTTCCGTCTTTCTCTTGACAAGCCATTTTAATCCTCTACAGATCTACTCCTTGATTGATTTCGAAAACTTAAATCTACTTAACAATTAAATAGATTAATATAACATTTATAACTCGTATCCAAATTTCAATTGGATTGCAGACCGAGCGAGAAGAGCGACATCTAGGAATGACTCGTCTCGGAGCACCAGACGTCTGGTGCCTTTATCGGTTATCCACCAGGACTAACCGGAGAGCGGTTTATTTCTTTTGCCAGATATACTATAAACTGCGGGATTATGCAAAAACACTATTCACCGAGAAAAGACAAAAACACGTAATCACAAATTTGCAGTTATTTAGATTCACTAATAAGCAAAACTGAAATACCACAAAATTCGAGAAAACACTATTCACCGATCCCGTAAATATTCTTCTCAACAACCCGCAAGATTATACGTCAATTACGTATAACTTCCTTTTCTCAACCGAAACACTATTTGGGAGAGAAACCGAGAAAGAAAGAAAATAGATTACCGAACTGATCAGACAGATTCGATATCTCAGAAATTAGTATTCTATTCTCTACCTTACCCCTCTATTTATAGGCCTAAAATGGACATCAAATGACCATTTTGCCCTTGGTCAAGATTGGTATTTACCAAAATGCCATTTAGCCAAAAAAATAAATATTAATTCATAATTAATATTCTAATCCATATAATATATATATAGACACACACACACACACAATTATTCTGAATAATTATATTTCTTGCGGTTGTTTGTTTCGGTGACTTTTATACAACGTGTCGTGCACGTTTATAAATTAACCGTTGTTTTTGCTTGTCATCTAAATGACATTTATAATTTAATTATATCAAGTATAATTAATTATATCCATCTTATTATTAATCATAATCAAATCATAATTAATCAATAAGATTCTCCGAGTAGCTCCTAGATAGTGTGACCCAATAGGATCTGTGTTATGTTGGTAAATAGAATTAAAACTGTTTTAACTTCTATAATCATAGGAGGCATCTGACATCTGCACTATGACCATCCAATTACACAGATGATGCTGTACTGTACAATACCACGATCCAGTAAACTATTTACTCATGTTAATTCTTTTGTCTCATAGTTATCAGATCAGTTTCAAAGTAGGTGTGTGTCATCCTTGCAAACTTAATCTTTTCTTGATCTTGAACAGATTACCAAATATAATTACTCTTGTAATTATACCGCATGCAGATAATCTTATTCTATCAAGGGGCCCAGTGATACTATAACTCGTATAGAGATACGAGGGACAATAGTACTTTTTGGTAAACCATCACTACCTCAGCTAAGCTATGTATACCAAAGAGCTACCGTTATAACTGCGTTTTACCGACAGCGTTAGGTAACAGTCACACATACACATCTCTTAGTAGGAAAGATGAATACCTCATACTTTAGAACTAAACACTGAATGAAAACATTAATGACACGAACACAATTCCATTTAATGTTTCATTCGGGGTCTGTCAAATACCATATTCCTGGAAGATGTATCTATGTGATTAAAATGACATCTCTTGTCAATGGTTTGTAAAACTTAACTATCTTTTAATCTACATACTAACCTTGTAACGGTAATTAGTGTTCCTGCTAATTACCTCGTTTAGTGACTTTTAAGAATATATATCATCTATATTATGAAGTTTCACAATTTCATTCATTGACTCTAGTCAGATAAATGAATGATTTATAAATACAATAATACTCAAGGCAACAAGATGATATTAATCATCCAATTCATAAACAAAATATATATGATACATTTATCATTTTATTGACTTCTAGATTATTACACTAACACTATTCATATGTAATTTAGCGTAATTTAACATAATTTAACATAATTATTGTAATTTAGAGTAATTTAGTGTATCAGCATAATTTAACATAATTTCAAGTAATTTAACGTATTTTATATATCAAGTACGTGGTTCATGTTATTTCAATCTCTTGCGTAAGCACCATATCACTTATCCACTACACTATCTAACATTTGTTGTCTAAAACTACTAGCTTTTGCATTTAACTTATACTTGAGTTGATTTTTTATATTTAATTTATATAATACAAGTTTAAATAATCAAATCGAAATGTTCAACATGATTTTTATATGAAAAAACATTTAGTGACCAAATTTTATATATTGTTTTATTTTATTTTTATTTTTTTAGATAGATAAAAAATCATATGATATAAATATTCTGAAACAGGAAAATAAAAACATTTAGTTGCAAATTTATTTTATTCCGCAAAGGTGCAAGATTTTGTTGCAAATTTATCATCCCGCAAAGGCGCAATATTTTCCCACAAAATTTCAAGGTTAGATTTGTTTCATGTTATATTTATTGTAAATAGGTTAGATTTATTTTAAATTCGATTTTTTTAAATATATTAGTTTTGTTATTTTAAATTCAGATCTGTAGTTGTTTTGGTTTTTTGTTTAAGGATCTTGCACTTGTAGCTTGGTACAAGATTAAATAGTTTTTTTTTATTTCCTATTAGATTTATATTTTATTATAACAAAATTGTTCGATTCAAAACTTCAAATAACAAACATATTGAATTAGAAAAAAAAAAAACCGGACCGAACCGGCCAACTCGTGGACCGGACCTCCTGGGACCGTGAACCGTGAATCGGACGGTCCAGAAACGAAAATATCCTTGCCCCTCCCATTTGAACCCGTCCGAAACCGGACCGTCCAACCCGCCAGATCTGCCGGACCCACCGGATCCGTGGACCATCAAACCTGTGGACCGTGCGGGGGACCGGCCCGGACCAGACCGTTTTCAAAACTCTAATCAGATACCAATTAAATCTTTAACCATAGTAGTATTTTGTGTACTATGTTACCCAAAAGTAACTGAATCCGTATCATCTGCATTAACTCAAAAGAGAATCTTTTGAGTTAATGAATCTTGACTGTCCAATATATTTTAAAATTCGTGCAAATTAGATCTGCACTAATATTAAAGAGCCCCCTATGTTATAGCTTGAGCCGGATTTGCTCCGTTTAAAATCAAATGATTGAAATTCATTAACTCAAAAGATTCCCTTTTGAGTTAATGCAGAGGATACGGATCCGTAGCTACCGATAAATCCCGATGCACAGATACCAAGTACCAACAGAGGTGACTACATTGAAATCACGTAAAATCAAATACAAAACAGAGGTGGGGCCCACTATTCCCATTGGCATTTGGCCTGTGAACATATCTCATCTCAAATACCACGCAGAGGTTTGACTTCATTGAGATCTGCGACTCTGCGTAAAAAGAAAAAATAAAAACTCAGTTGATTATTCTAAAAAACAAAAAAAATATTATTTTCTCAAAGTCCCACCAATCGTTATAAAAAATTGTGAATAGAGTTCGTACGACACATGGGGTCAGAAATTCATATCATCTTCAACTCAAATTTTGAATTCAGATCCGGATCACCGTCCGATCTATTTTGACAGGAATATTAAAGTAGTCCTGTGCATTATATACATCGGATCGAATTGGTCTTTTTGAGATTAGACCGTTTGAATCTAAACGTACTTTAAATTTGAGTTATTTCATATTCCGGACTCTGGGTTCAGTGCCCATACATGTTCTCTCGATTAAAGTTCGTACAACCCACGCAAACCTTAAAATATTACAAATGGAATCATTTATTATTTATTGATTGCAATAACATATTAGTAGAAGATAGATCAAATATGTTTACTGTATCTAGATTTCGTTAAAAATTTCAATCTGCATTAATTAAAGTTGTCTACAAATTAATTAACTTTGACAGCCAAATAAGTATAATATTAGATATTCTTCAAGATCAATTTAAAGATAATTAATTTGTGTTATGTATTAGCTAGTATTGAACCGGAAAAAATATATTTCTTAAAGTTTGCATACAAGATTGTACACGATTTTTTTTTCTTTTTGAGAAAAATGCGAGTCATGCTCTCATTTCATTTCATTGAATGAGTTACAACTTGCAATGGTTGTAACGACAAATTGATAAAAAAAAAAGAAAAACAATCCGAAATTTCCAGTTTGAGGTGTGACACATACGATCCTGGAATCAAATGGTGCACGCTTTCACAAGCAGGTTTGCCACCACAACCACTCAAGTGAGGCTTGCCGACCTAGTGTGGGCCAAGCAAAAGCCAAATGAGACTCCTAGCTTATATCAACCGATGGAGAAATCTAAGCATCAAGTCGAGCCATTCGATACCTGAAAAAGAGGTGATAGACTTGTTGGTCAGAAGAACAACTGGCAAAATGAGACAAATACGGACTCTTGCCAATCCCAGTAGCTACCAAGAGCTGGTGGACACCGTGTCCAAGTTAGGACAAGCAGAGGTAGATGAAACCCCGACACTGTCTTTTAGAGCAAAGAAAGACTTTCCCAAGAAGAAAGATTCAAAGACAGTATACGTTGTCAAAACAAATGGGAATAAGAACAAAGATAATAGTTTCTCAGATGAAGAGGTAAAACAAGTCGATAATCGACCAGCTCAATTGTCTCCTCGCGGCAATCAAAATAACCACTATCCTAAAACTCTTGAAAAGCAAAGAAATAAGTACTCCTTCAAAAAGGAGAAAACGTTTAAGATATTCAAGCAAGCCTTGGAGGATGACCTAGAGTTACCTCCCTGCAAGTGCCCAGAAGAAGCGGATAAGGTCAATCATTTCAATTATTGCCAATACCACAAGATAATGGGCCACAAATTAGAAGATTGTTGGGTTTTCAAAGATTGATAGAAAAGAGAATCCAAGAAGTTCGTTTACAATTGGCGCCAAGTGTCATGCAAAACCCTACGCCACATGAGCAGGTCAATGTTATCTCCCATATCTAGATAGCTGAAGAACAAGAAGATGAATGTTCCGTAAACGGAACATGGGAGTTACACCTCTCTAAAAAGACAAAGAAGTTGTTGAGGCAGCTCCTAAAGGCACCTCAACTCAAATGGGATAGCAATTTAAATCCCTCCGTACCAAGGCCCCACAGCGGGTCATCCATCGCAAGCTAAACAGGAACGACAGTCAGAAAGGTAAGAAGCCATATATATAAGCTTGTAGAGTTACCCAAGCCTTTTGAGGTCCAAAAACACATACAAGCCTCAGTAGAGCACAAGCAGGGTACTCCTCTACCACCAATACTCCTAGACTTCTTGACAAAAGATATCCTGGCCGCCATGTTAGGCCTCAAAGTTGTAGAAGGGGAAAGTAGTCAAATCCCTCAAGAAGAAGAAAATGACAATGATGACTATGAGACATGCAATGTGGTCGTTTATGGGGGAAGCTCCTCAAATGACTCAAATGACGAAAAGTTGTCTTTGTCAAAACCAAAAAGCATGAGTGCCAAGCTGTGCTATGCTCAGGCACAAATATCCCTGAGCGCCAACCACCGCAAGAAGATGAAGTTGGGAGGTCAAAGGCCAAGACAAAAGGGAAAGAACCAGTTGTGCAAGATGAACCAACACCTAAGAAATAAATGGTGCAAGATTACAATATCCTTGCTCAGCTCAAAAAAATACCGGTCGCAATCAGCATGTTTGACATTTTAATCATGTCCGCTGAATTGAGAGAGGTGCTTATATACACTTCAACACCCAGAAGAATTTCAAGCGCACTTCGCTGAAAAGAAGTTGCAAGAAATAACACTGGTGGACAATAAAGGCCCGTCCATCAAGTTCAATGATGGTGATTTGCTCATAGGCATGGCTGATCATAATAGACCACTCTTTCTTACTGGTGAGTGTGAAGGCCAAAGAGTGACACGCATGCTAATTGACCCAGGTTCCTCCATCAACCTCATGCCTAAACGGACTTTATACCATCTCACACTGAGCATAAAGTTCCACACAAAGGACAAGATTACCATCCATGGCTTCAATCATAAAATAGAGCAATCAATGGGGGTAGTCAGCATGTCCTTAGATATTGGAGGAATTCAAGAATGGATGAAATTCTACATTATTAAAGCCATAACAACCTACAATTCCTTGATAGGTCGGCCATGGCTATACAAAACAACGATGTTCCCTCGACTTTGCACCAATACCTAAAATATGTGAAGGATGGTGAAGTCAAACAAATCAATGGGGAAATCAAGCCATTTGAAGTACATGAAATTGGGCTAAAGGATGCAAAATACTTCCTAGATAAGCCCACCAGAAAAGGAAAATACTCAAAGAGTAAATAGATTGTAAAACTCGTGCTATATGGAGTGGACACCGACTTTTCCTTAGGAGAGGATGTAGATGAAAGCAAAATTCTCCCATCATACGTAATCCCTTCAGAAGATGAAGTGGAGTTGGGTCAGTCCTCTTTAATGATCGAGCGAATACCCGAAGACCACTACAAAGACCTCACACTAAGAGTGGTAAACCAAATTTAAGAATTGAAAGTGTTCATGGTGCCGCCTAAAGAAGAAACCACTAAAATTGGGACCTTCAGGCATGACCCTATCATATTCTATCGGGTCTCTGATGGCAGAAATATACCTTCCTTATTGGATAAGGATGAGTGGCTTATGGAAGATGAAATCCTATATCACAAAATAAACTCCATCTTCCGCTGTGGTGTCCTGATGGACTAGCCAAAATCCTTAGACCTATGAGTCTCATGTTTATGACCGACTTCATGTCAAAACAATTTAGAAAATCCTGACCCATCATGATATCAGGATTGTAGGTCCTGATGGGAGGCCAAAGAATACTCGAGGTCTCTGGTATGAAGAACCCAATGATGGGTTTGATCATTCCAATTTTATTCGTGTGCAATGCTATAGCAATAGCGACAGTGACAGCGGGTCACCCACATGTGACCTAAACCAAGTCCAAAGAAAGGTTGCCCATGCCAATTTAGAAAGGAATTTGAGAAACGGTCATGGAAGAGGCCACGAAAGAGGCCGAGGGAGGGGCATCTTTGCTAATCTCCCGCTAAGGCACCCAAAATCAAGCCGATCCCTAAGCAAACATTCCAAGTCATATGAGGCCCATTCCTTTCAAAGTTTATTTGGACAAATGAAAAGCCTAGATATATACTCTGGGCACAACCAAGCAAACCAAATGATAACAAGAAACCAGCCAGAGCTTCGTGTCTCACAATAGAGGCCGAGGATTGTCAGACGTCTTTTGTCGCATGCAGTGTATGCGATAGAGCAGGAGAACTCATAGAAAGGGTTTCATGTCCAAAATGTGGGGCCATATGTCATCCTCCCTGCACCAGATTTGAGGAAACTCCGCAAAAGTACGGGGAATGCCCGAGATAGAGCTATCTACGTTGTTTTAAAGGTAAACGGACAATGGAATTTAGAAGAATCCAAGAAAAACCAAAAATAGCTCCCCCAACAACGATACCTGGTTCATTTCCCCTCGAAGGCACGCTCACAGAACTCCTGAAGGACTATCTGAGCTTCCAATCTGAAAAGAGTCGGGTCTCCAAAGACTTGGAAAATACCACTTCCGACTCACAATAGCCTGTTCCGGAAGTGTTACGAGAAAAGAATACACTAACAGAGTTAAGGAACAAAACCTACTCGTTTGGAAGAGATAAAGTGGCCAAAGCATTTGACATGATGGTTCAAAGAGGTTTCAATCTGCCAACATGTAAGCTACCACTAGAAGCAGAAATGGTCAATGAACCCAATTATTGTCTATATCATCGAATCCTTGGTTATACCATAGACGACTACTGGGTCTTCAAAGATCTTTTGGAAAGAAAAAGTAATGAAGGGATGTTACCACCTGTTGTCATAGCTCATTTGAGAGAGACTCATATACCACTCCCTAATAAAGACAAAAGAAAGCAAAAAAAGTGAGACCTACTCCTAGGTATGAGACACCCTCCTTTTTTTTTTTGAGTTAAGGCCCTTGGGCATTCCATTGAATTGAAAAAGTCTTACAACGTACACAAACTAAGCTATTTAAAACCAAATGTAATTTACTGACTAAGCTCGAAAATAAAGCATTGAAAAACTAGTAAGCATAAATCTAATTTTCCTAAGGACAGGCAACTAAAGGGACCCCCTTTCCCTTCTGTGCGTTCCATGTACCAGTAGTGTCTATTCCCCTTATACCATCATTTGAAGAATTCCTCGTCCAACTCTGATGCGATTCCTTGTTGTTTGCACCTTTCCGCATCCCATCTTGTTCCTTGTTCACTTTGCTGTCGCCTTGCATGGTTTGCCAACATGTGAGGTCCGTGGAGTTTCTCTCTTGGGCTGTAGTTTACTGTTACCCATCGCCTGAGGTTTTGGTATTCCCTCATACACCTTGCCACTGTCTCTGATGCCTTCCATGACGGTAGCCCTTCTACACTGTCTCTTCGCATTGCCTCTGTAAGTGTTCTACAATCTGAATGTATGCCGTAATTTTGTGTACCTACAGTATTTAGTTGGCTTGCTATGTCTTGTAGTGTGTTTATCATAGCCTCAGCTTCCGCATGTAGCGGGTCTTCAGTTCTGGCCGACCCCAAGCATGCACCTTGCAATTCCTTTGCTTGATTGTAGTACACCGCCCCCCATCCAGCCTTCTTTGATATATCCCAAGATGCATCTATCAAAACCACCATCTGATTATCCTGTACCAAGACCGGTACTGTGTGGTACCTCATTTGTTGTCACTGACTGCTCTCATCACCCCCGTCCGGTTGCAATATTCTGGCCTGTGCTATAATTCCCATTGGGTTGGCCTTGGTCCCGTTGAACACTTCCCCATTCCTTGCCTTCCATAGGGTCCACAACATGTTGCATAGAGTGGTGATGTGTCTTTGGTCGAGCTTGTCCGTCAGATACATGATTGTCTCGGTGAAGTTTGTTGGTAGGTGATCTACTCGGATTGGTAAGTCCGAGATAGCCCAAGCTGCACGTGGTAGATGACAGAAAAACAATGCATGCATAGTGGTTTCAGCTTCTTGTGCACATCTTGGGCAAATGGGACTCCACGTGCGAATTCTACGGTTCATCTCTGCCAAGGTCGGGAGACCCTCATGTAGTGCTTTCCAAAGAAAGGTTCTGATACGAGGTATTACCTTCGTCCAGCTCCAAATTCTTTTGAATGCCTTTCTCTTAATCTCCGAATAGGCTGGTAGTACCAATTTTTGCCGGCTCAGCTGTTCGTATCCTTCTGCCGTGGAGTAGACTCCTTTTTTACTCTTCTCCCAAATTAATCTGTCATGGATCAGCGGTTGTGCGGTCGGTACTTGTGCCGAGTTGATAATATTTTGGAGTGCCTGTTCCCCTAGTATATCTCGGATGAAGTCCCCCTTCCACTGATTTGTGTCAGAGTCAAACAGTTGTGTCACCAGCATACTCCCATGCGCGGTGTCGGTTATTGGTTGATTTTTCCATCCCTGAAACCACGGTTCTTGGACTGCTCTGATTCCCGTACCATCACCTATATGCCATTTGATATCTCCTTTGAAAAACACCTTGAGATTCTGTATATCTCTCCAAAGTTTGCTGGATTTCCTCCTTCGTGTCGTTTCCCAAAAAGCACATTGGGGGAAATACTTGGCCTTCATTACTTGTATCCATAGTTTGTCTTTGCCTGCTGCTATCTGCCAAACAAGTTTGAGTATTAAGACGTCGTTAAACACCTTGATATCTCGAATAGCAAGGCCCCCATTTTCGACCAGTAGACATATTTTGTGCCACCCAATCATGGCCATATATCTCTCCTTGCCAAGTTTTCCCCATAGGAATTTTCGGATCAGTGAGTTCAACTCGTTGACAGCCTTTGTTGGTAGTGTTGCCACTGTCATGTAGTAGACCGGTAGAGCCATTAGGACTGCTTTTATGAGGGTTACCCGACCGGCAAAAGAAAGCATATTAACTTTCCATCCAGCGAGCTTACTCCCCATCTTTTCCATAAGCAGCTCATGTGTCAAATCTGCTTGCCTTGCCTGTCTCGCAATAACTACCCCCAAATACTTTTCATTGTCTCCCGCTTCCTTTGCCTGCAGCACCTCTACTATTCGTTGTCTGCAGTCGTCTCCACATCTGTTGCTAAACCATAGCTTGGATTTGTTCGGATTAATTCCCAATCCCGAGTACCTCTCGAACTCCCTCAGAATTTCTTGTATCTTACGTACTTCTCTAATTCGAGCTTCCCCCATCACAATCAGGTCATCCGCATACATTGAATGGGTTAGAGAAGGTGCAGACCTTGCAATTTTAAGCCCCCTAATCTGTCCTTGCTGCTGGTGCACTCTGAACAATTTCGTGAGAAACTCCATGGCTAGAATAAAGATGTAAGGAGACATTGGGCATCCTTGTCTAAGCCCTCTCGTCGGCGATAGGAATCCGCTTCCCTTTCCATTTACCAACACCGTAACCCTCCCTGCTTTCATACATACCATTATGAGATTAATGATGATGGGTGGCATGTTCACCGCTTGCATTGTCCGTTCGACAAATTGCCAAGAGAGCATGTCGAAAGCCTTGTTGACGTCTGCTTTGAGTAAAAAGGCTTCTTTTTTGAAATCGGAGCTCTCAAATGAGTGTACAATTTCTCGGATTAAGATGGTGTTATCCGAGATGTTTCTCCCTTTAAGAAAAGCGGACTGGTTTGAAGAGATTAACCGGGCCATAACCGGTTGCAACCGGTTTGCGATTATTTTCATGAGCAACCTGTATATGGTATTCCCGATTGTAATAGGCCTATAATCCTTTGGTTCCTGGGGTTCATTGTTCTTTGGAATAAGGACTATATTACTTTTTAACCAGTCACTTGGCGGTTCTCCAGTGATGAAAACTTGCCGTATTGCAGCAGTGACATCCCACTTAAATGTTTCCCAAAATTGTTGGAATACCCTAGGTGTGATGCCATCCGGACCCGGGCATTTGTCAGGTCCCATCTGAAAAAGTGCGCTCCGTACCTCTTCCTCATCTGGCGGCTGTGTGATTGTTGCATGACTGTCTGATGGTATTCGCGGGTACGGATCGTTCTGAAATTTGTCGAAGAATGGTTCCATATCGCCTATGTCTAGTTGCTGCTGGGGGCAATATAGTTTCCGAAAATATTCCACAAAGGTTGCACATATTTGTCTCTGTTCAGTCCTGACCATCCCATGTGCATCCAGGATGTGTGTTATGAGGTTGGACCTGCGCCTATGTGTTGCAACCATATGAAAAAATCCCGTATTTCTATCACCCTCGTTATGCCAACTCATCCTTGATCTCTGTCTCCAATAAATCTCAAGATCCGCTTCCGCCTTATTATACTCTGTCATGATAGCCTCCTCGAATCTAGGGTCTTGCAAAACCGGATGTAGCATCTGATGGGAGTACAATCGGTTTTGAGCATTCCTTATGCGATTTTGAGGGGTTTGTTGTTCCTTCGCCCAGTTTCGCATTGCTTGTTTAACCCCCGTAATTCTTGCATGCCATGCAAGACCACTTGTCCCCCTCCAGCACTCTTCCCATGCTTCTTTAAACCCTGTTGTCGCCAACCACCAATTCTCAACCTTGAAATTGGAGCCTCCCGTTTGCTGATGCTGTGTTCTTAGAAGGATAGCGGCATGATCACTATGGATTCGTGGGAGATGATGCACATGCGCCTGCACGTGCTGTTGCATCCATTTGGTCGTTGCCACCACCCTATCTAATCGCTAAAAAATTGCCCTGGATGCATTTTGTTTGTTCGTCCATGTGAAAGCGGGTCCCTTGTACCCGAGATCCACCAGGTCCGCTTCAAATAAAAATTCTCTGAATTCCAAACTGTTACTGTTTAATTGTCGAATCCCCCCTTCCTTCTCTTCTTCCCTTGCAATGGCATTAAAATCACCCACTACACAAACTTCCTCAAACTGTGTCACTATCTGCTTTATATCTTCCCATATTGCTTTGTTGAGTGTGTGTGATGGGTCGCCATACACACACACTAAAGACCACGGATCCCTCTCGGGTGGTTTTAGTCTTACATGAATATACCATCTATTAGCCCCAATAATCTCGATCTTCTGATGGTCATCCCATATAAGCCATAAACCACCCGACCTACCACAAGCCGGTATCACTACACTATTTGTTAACGGTAACTCTGCAATGTAACGTTTGGACCTTTTGCGGGAGCATTTAGTTTCTACTACGAAAGCCAAATTCGCTCTCGTCGACCGGAGGAGTCTTGCTAGGAACTCTCTTTTGCGGGGCCCTCCGGCACCCCGACAGTTCCATGATACGAGATTCATTGTGCCGGCGGAGGCGAGCCCCTTCTCGCCCCCACCGTTCTTTTCCTCGGCATTGATTTCAATGTGGTCTTCCCTTTTTGTATCTCCTCTCCTATATCCTCTGTTTGGCCGCTACTGCTAGGTCCCTGCATCAGGAATGGATCCTGGGTGCTATTCACAGTGAGCCCCAGTTTGATCTTTTTCCCGCTAGGCTCAACTTCTGTGTAGTTGTTACTGTTTTCTCCCCCATTTTGCTCTAGCAGGTATGTTAGACCTTGTTCGGCCTGTTGGGTTCGTTTTGGTTTTTGGGCTGGGTTCTCTTTTGTTGGCTCTGTATTAATATCGGTTTCAGGTATTTGACTCGGATCGGTGATCCATGGGCCAAGTCTCAGTTCAGTAATATTTTGCATTTGGGGCAGGTCCTTGTATTGTGGGTCAACCTTGAGTATTTCTAACCTCATTCTCTCATTACATGCTTGATGGTCATGGCCGATATTACCACAGAAACGGCATATGCGATTTAACTTTTCATATGTCAAATAGACCGAAAAGACCCCTAATGTAGGGTGTTTCACCTCCACCTTATCTTTTAGGGGTTCGCTAATATCCATTCTAACTTTTATTTTCATGAATTTGGATCTTCCAAAGAAGGATTCTGTTACCTCTGTGAGTGGTATCCCAATTAGCCGTGTTACCTTCAACAGTCCCGCACTTGACATCGCCTCCCTCGGGACACGGTGCATCTGCACCCAGATATCGATTGTTGAAACCTCGGGTTTGAGCAATTCTGCTGGGCCTGATATCTTTTTGAGGACAACCGCATCCGTCCGATATGTCCATATTCCCCTTCGCAACACATTCGCCATGTCCTCCCCTGACATAAACTGCACCAGGAAGACATTCCTTTCCACGTTGGTGATCTCCGTATTGGGTTTTGCCCCCCAGGCTTTGCGCATGGTTGATGCGAAATGGGGTTCCGTCACCATCTTGTCCGTAATGACTCGGACTAGTGCGCACTTCGTCCAGTCTCTACTAGCTGCTTCTTCTTCGTTTAGTGTGAGTGGTTGAGTGGTTGCTTCTTGTGCAGTCAAGGCCGCAAACTTAGCGAGCAGCTCAGCGTCTGTGGCTTCCATCACTGTTGGTCTTAGTATTTGCGAGCCTTCCTGTAACTTTATTGGGTTGAGATTTTGATGTGCGGTATCTGTTTTGCTCCCCTTGGTGCACAGTAGTTGGTTGTTTGGCACTCTATGCTGTTGGGTTTTGAGTATTTTATGGTGGTCGGAGTTGGTTTGGTGTGATAAATTTATTTCCTGGGCTTGGTTTTCCTTGTTTCTGTTGGTATTAATAGGCCCATTTAATGGGTACAGCCTTTTTGGATTAGAGAGCAGGCCCTTTTGTGAGTGATACCCCATTAAATTCACATGCTTTGTTGCTGTATTTTTAGACTTAAGAGGAGACGAACAGCTGTCACCTTTTTCCAGAGTCTGCTTATTATAAGCTGATATCACCTCTTCCTTTTTCCTTTTGATCTTCTGTGCCCAAACTAATATGTCCCCTACCTTAAAGACGACTATTACCGCCTCTGGTTGTCCCTGTGCAGCTACATCGCATCCGTTTTGCTTGGTAGTTGTGTCTAAGTCTCCCACCAAGTTGCCTTTCCCCTGACCTACTTGTTGGTTTCCTTTCTTATGCAATTGGTCCTGCAGGCCCCTGTGTACAACATTAATGTGAACTTCTCCAACCATAAATCCCAGCCTTTGCACTTTTTTCGCCTGTTCTTCACTCTTTTTCCCTCCTTTGTCTTGGATGAGTGCCATAGTGCCCCTTTTAATTTCACCTTTTTGGCCTGCTCTTATGCTAGGCGCCCAGTTTCCATTTTCAGCTTCCCTTTTGCTTTCTTTGCTCAGTGTTCTCAGCTGCTGTGTTTCTATTCGCTCCTGTTCTGCTCCCAACTGTTGGAAGATGGTTTTCATGCATGAGTCTGGTGTACCCTTGCCCTGTACACCCGGTTCTCCAGATGCCATGAATGCACCGATCTCTCCACCATCAGTTTGGTTGGAGCCAGAGGATGGTTCCGGGGAGGATGGCTGATTCCTTCTGTACGATGTGATACGGTCATGAAAACTGATCATTGATCTTCTAACCATATATTCGCTATCGTTAGCATTGCCCCCATACCTCTCCCAACTATCTTCACCCGGCGGCAGGCCCCAGTCTGTCGATAAGTCGCCCCCATAGTATTCCCATGCGATAACCTGTATTT
Organism: Carex kokanica; assembly: GCA_025461125.1. Classification (NCBI taxonomy): domain Eukaryota; kingdom Viridiplantae; phylum Streptophyta; class Magnoliopsida; order Poales; family Cyperaceae; genus Carex; species Carex kokanica. The sequence goes on along the minus strand of JAJGRX010001227.1, from coordinate 514,058 downwards.
GACATTCCTTCCAGAGGTGGCCATAAGGCAGTGCCGTAAAATACGGTATCCTTCTAGGATCGATGATTCTCACCCAAAGGCAAAGGTTCATATGATTACGACCTTGTATGTTCTCTTCATCCGTTCGTTCTATGTCGCCAAACTGCGCTGCTAGTTGCTGAATGAAGAAGGGATGCCAAAACTCTTCTGGGAGCCTAGTTACCTTGACTCTTACTCTAAACTGTTTTTCCTGTATCCTCGCATCCCACATCGTATCCCACTCCCGCATTTTCCAACCATGGTGGTGTCCCTATGCGCTTCCTGCCTCCAACACCAAGAATTTGTTGAGTGCGTGGGGAATCTGAACCCGGAAGGTCGTCGGGCTACATCTCCAGTATGGGTAATCCGCTATAGTTCCACCAAAACTCTCAACCAGAAAACTCAGTACAGATATGATGGATCCTCCTTCATCCCTGACTCTGCCATCAGCTATGACTCTAATGGATCCTTCCAGTTGTTCCAACATCATGTGGTGTATGTCGTTTGTTTGAAAGTAAATACAGCTTCTTTGGATTTGTTCTGTGGTTAGTGGGAATTCGACCGCCATTGTTTCAGTTCAAATTTGTTACCTAGTTAAAGAGAATTGGTAAGAGAGAAGAAGTTTTGAGAGCTATAGAAATAACAGAGACCCCTGCTAAGGTTTAACTGCTGAGAATGTTGTATGGCTATGAAAACTATTGGAGATTATAGCACGCTATCATGTTTGAGTAGCTTGCATTAATTGCTAAATGTCTTCTTGCATTAAATGACTGGAGCCATTTAATACAGCTTGAGGGTATGAATCCCTTGGCCTGTGCTACAATACTAGTCTGGATAGAGGTGAGAGGGTACAGAGGACTCTGGTGAGGGTGGTGTACAAGGTTTTAGCAATCTCCGATGATGGTGGTGTAGAAGGGTTTAGCAGTCGCCAGAGCAATCGCCTAGGGGACTCTCATTGCGAAATTGCATCCGCTATAATCAGGATTTTTGTCCTCCTAATTTGAAGAAGGAGACATGGTGTCCATGTTTAGTCAATCCAAGTCGTCCGTCGATGGCCATATAACAGCTGAATGGAGAGGACCGTATATTATCAAGCAAGCCTTAGGACGAGATACTTACAAGCTAAGGGATAGCAATGGAGAAAAGTTTGCACCTCTCATTGAAGGGCAATACCTCCAATAATACCAAGCACCACGGGTTCACACCTAAACTCGGGTTCTAAAAATCCGGGGAGGAGATACCTCAGAAAGTTCAAAAGAAGAAAATAAAGCAGAATGCCACACGGTTGATCAAAAATCCGATAACTCAGAATATGATGAACCTGAAATAAAAGAAGACTATAGCAGAGAGGACTTCTCTGAAAGGGTCAAGTGCCAGGAATGTTATGAGGTAGCTGGTCGTGACTCAATGTTCCCATGTAACACGTGCCCTAGATATACTTGCACGTATTGTGCCACCGGGAAAACACTAGTGCCCAGTTTAGACTGGAGGTTCTCTGGTTGGTGTTGTTTTGAATGCAAGCGCAAGAAGAACGAAGAGAAGCAACGCAAGAAAGACAATGAAGAATGGGAAAAGATGAAGCGTGCTTCCAAATCCAAGAAAAAAAAAGGGTGAAAGTGTTAAACCCTACACAAAGCCAAAATCATCAAAGAAACCCAATGAATGATGATACATCAAGTGACTCCGACGGAGGTGTAGCGGGTGCTACCGCTCACTATTACATGATATAATTCGAGTCTGACACGGGAAGCTCCGAATCTGAGTTGGAATGGGACTCAGAAGGATATCTACCCATTAAGATGGCCTCATGCGCAAAATGTGGAAAGGAAGGTGATTACTGGGTAATGTTTGAATGCCATAGGTGCACACGTGTTTATCACCCACCTTGCATCACCCTTGATGGAAAAGAAGCAGTGGTCATGGACCATAGGTATGACTCTTACGTATATCCCGGTTGCGAAGCACTCTATGCCTTAGAGCAATCGAAAAGACAACCAAAACCTAGCCAAAAAGGTCCATCAAATCAAAGTGAAGATGAATTAGGGGACATAATCTCCTGCCTCACATGTAACCAAAAGGGAAATTCCTGGGACATGCTTGAATGCGCTGAATGTGGCAAAACATACCATCCATCTGTTAGGTTTTGACTGTTCAAACCCATTGATTAAGTAGTTGGGGTTTTGACTGTTCAAACCCATTTATTTGCTTAAGATGCAGAAAGAATGTAAAATAAATTTTTTACTTTTAACTTAACCCGAGAATTAAAGAGGTATGTCAGAAAGAGTACCGAACGTTCCTGTTCCCGTCTTTATCTTGACAAGCCCTTTTAATCCTCTACAGATCTACTCCTTGATTGATTTCTAAAAATTAAATCTATTTAACAATTAAATAAATTAATATAACATTTATACCTCGTGTCCAAATCTCAGTTGGAAAGCAGACCGAGCGTGAAGAGCTACACCTGGGAATGATTCGCCTCAGAGTATCAGACGTCTGATACCTCTATTGGTTATCCACCAGGACTAACCAGAGAGCGGTTTATTTCTTTTGCCAGAAATACTATAAACCGCAGATTTCTTCAGACACACGATTTACCAAGAAAAGGACAAAATAAATATATTTACGACCCGCAGTTATTCAAATAGAAATACTGCAACTTTTGCAAATATATTATTTCTGAATCCCGTAACTAACCGTAAACCGAGAAAGAGAGAAAATAGATTTATCGATTCGATCAGACAGATCAGATACGATACAAGTGAATTAGTAATCTTTTCTCTTACCCTCACCCCCTCTATTTATAGGCATTTGAGGAGGTTCGGTAAAAGACCAAAATACCCCTCAACATATGCTTATTTACCATGCATGCCATTTTGTGGCGGTTTTGGTGAAGGTGGAAATCAAATTGATTTTTGCTTCATGGCCGAAATTCAATTTATTTGTTTATTTTGATTTTTGGATTTTAATTTTAATTAAGGTTTTAATTTGCTAATGGTTGTTAGCCCAAAATTCAAAACCATAATTAATATTTAAAATCTAAATCAAATATATATAATTGTTCTAAACAATTATATTTCTCACGGTTCGGTTTCGGTACAGTTTTATACAACGTATCGAGTACGCTTATAAATTAACCGTTGTTTCTGCTTGTCATCTTATATAACATTTATAATTTAATTATATCACGTATAATTAATTATAACCATCTTAATATTAATTATAATCAATTTATAATTAATCAATAAGATTCTCCGATTAGCTCCTATACGGTGTGACCCAATAGGATCTGTGTTATGTTGGTAAATAGAATTAAAAACTGTTTTTACTTCTATAATCATGAGAGGCATCTGGCAGAACACATCATGACTATCCAATTACACAGATGATGTTGTACTGTACAATACCACGATCCAGTAAACTATTTTACTCGTGTCAATTCTTTTGCCTCATAGCTATCAGATCAGTTTCAAGGTAGGTGTGTGTCATCCTTGCAAACCTAATCTTTTCTTGATCTTGAGCAGATTATCAAATATAATTACTCTTGTAATTTATACCGCTAGCAGATAATCTTACTCTATCAAGTGGCCCAGTGATACTATAACTCGTATAGAGATACGAGCGACAATAGTACTTTTGGTAAACCATCACTACCTCAGCTAAGCTATGTATACCGAAGTGCTACCGTTATAACTGTTTTTTATAGACAGCGTTCGATAACAATCACATATATACATTTCTTAGTAGGAAAGATGAATACATTATACTTTTAGAACTTAACACTGAATGAAAACATTAATGACACGTACACAATTCCATTTAATGTTTCATTCGGGGTCTGTCAAATACCATGTTCATCGAACATGTATCTATGTGATTAAAATGACATCTCTTGTCAGAAGTCTGTAAAATTTGACCATCTTTTAATCCACATACTAAACTTGTAGCGGTTAATTAGTGTTCCTGCTATTTACCTTGGTTAGAGACTTTTAAGAATATATATCATCTATATTATGAAGTTTCACAATTCCATTCATTGACTCTAGTCAGATAAATGAATGATTCATAAATACAATAATACTCAATGCAACAAAATGATATATAAAATAAACATTCAATTCATGAACAAAGCTTTATGATAAATTATCGTATTATTGACTTGTAGATTATTACAAACTAACAACATCATGCGCTACCTCTGGTGGAGAAATAATTGAACCTAACGATACAAGGTTTGATCATTACGAATGTCTGAAATGTATCCTTGAGCAAGTACAAGATGAAGTAAGGCCGATTCAAGAATCCAAAAAATAGGCCGTTTGCTTCAAAAGGCGAAAACTAATGTCAAAAGAGACTACCACTTGGCTCGCACATGAGGCCTGCTCGACGAGTACGAGAAATGACAACTCGTGTGGATCGTAAAAGAAACCCCAAGGTTAATGTCAATCAATGGCCTGGGGTCCAAATGTCGTAGATCAAATATATGAAGGACACCGATACAAATTAGTGGACTATAAAGATGGAAGGCCCACGAAACCAGTTAGTGGTCGCTATCTAAAACCATATCAAAACAGTGAAACTTGCAGCGACTTCCACCAAGAATACTTTAATGACTCGTAGGCAGTCACGTGCAAAACCGCCCACTAAATCATAGAAAGAAGGGCGGTTTACGCAAAAAGACACGTCGGGCATCAACATGCCCGAGGGGAATGATATATATACGCCACTCTCACTAGAAGTCGACATCTCTGAGTCACAAACTTCCTCCATCTCAATCAAGCACCGCACAAATGGCTGCACAAAGAGTGATCCCCGATAACCGGGCAACTATGGCGCTTACCCCCATTGTGAGAATGGGATAAGGTCGGTACCCGGCCTCGGTTCTCTTGAAGTTAATTTCCTTAACAGGGACGCACTGTCGCCTGAAAGTTGATGGCTATGGTGCTCCGTCTTCATCTATGTCACAGGGGGGAGGAAGACCGAGTACACCAAATACCGCCTCGGTCATTACTTTTCAAACCAACTCCACTGCGAATTCTCAAGCCTGATCATTGAAGATGTCGATGAGATTGAGGCTAACTACATACTGATATGCCCTGATGACACAATCAAAAGAGGCGTTCTCTCTCTGGGAGCAGTCACCCTCGATGCCGATGTTCCTGGCGTCATCCCTACCGATATTCGAATGGTGGGTTGGCTTCTGCCCATGGAGGCTTCAAAATTTCTCTTGAGCACGGCGCACGCATAAGACTCCGCAAGGTACCGTTGCACTTATGGAATTATGTAGATATCCACACGCTGATCGCAGGATTCGGGTATCCACTCAGGATTGCCCCATATTTCTCCAACAACAACTATAGCTTCAGGATGCTAATTGCCTGTGGACCTCCTAACACTATCCCTCGTCAACTATGGGTGACTGTTGACCCCATCCGCAAGATAGTGGACGTGGAAGTTGAAGATGGGATGATAATGTAGGAGACATGCCTCCGCATGATGATGTTGAAAGCTCTGCTAGCCGGCCTGCACTTCCACCGCTGCCGCCTGCACTTGAGGATCCAAAACCCTCCGAGTAATCCAAACTGTCACTGCCCACTGAGCCAACCATATCGGGTAAAGACAAGAGGCCAGCCAAACATGCAGGACCTAGGGTTGCTCCTTACTGACAGGGGGCAACAAGCCGTTTATGTTTGTTTATTTAGAAGTTGATTTCCTTTTCCATAGACAATGTTTTTTGTGTATTATGTTATGTCAGGTGTGTTTAAGTTTGTGCTAAAATACTTGTCTACATGTCTGCATGAGATGGGAATCATAGATCCCATTATAAAGGTTCACAAATGAACTTGCGATCAAACAAGACGCAAAGAGACATAAATCTAGCGAAACCTCCTCTTGAAATCTCTTCCTACAATTTCTAAAAGCAGAAGATCAAACTCCACAAATATCCAAAGTCCAAATAAAACCTAAGCCTCAAAACCCACAATAAAAACACTCCAACAAGACACAAAATCTAACTAAGTAAAATCTCAGCAGAATGCTTAAGCGAAAACCTTTACAAATAAACGGACCAAGCCCGCCAAATGAGTGAAATTGTCTCGAGCGAAAAGTAAGGTCCTCCAACTACTCACAAATTCCACAAAGGCCTCTCGCCGCAAAATGGGCTTTGTTGGATTGTGCCCTCAAACAACCAACACATGGGTTTTGTTAAGTTTGTACCCTTAAACAATTAACACTGGCAAGTCTGTCTAGCCAGTCCTGAATATGGACAGACAAGTTTTATATTTTGTACTTCAAACAAGGTGTGGGATTTGGTGTTGTGCCCACTTGAAACAACTACCACCGATTTTTTCTTTCCTCTCGGCTTTGAAAAAGAGGAAAGACAAGGTTTCTTCATTGTCCTTAAAGAGGAAAGAATAAGGTTTCTTCATTGTCCTTTAAACAATGGAGTGCCTAATGATGATGTCTCAAATAAAATCAAAAGATTAAAGAAAGCGGTCATTTAGACTATTTCAATTCTGAAGGCACAAAGTCCCTTTTAAAAACAAAGTTTTAAAAAAATCAATGGTATTGCATCTCCCGCAATACTGCTGCCTAAGGACTGATGCCATACATGTAGGGTTATCGTATAACCTTTGATTATGTTAAGTATGCGGAAAGACCGTAAAATAAAAAATTTTACTTCTAACTTAACTCGAGAATTAAAGAGGTATGTCAGAAAGAGTACCGAACGTTCCTGTTCCCGTCTTTCTCTTGACAAGCTTTTTTAATCCTCTACATATCTACTCCATGATTGATTTCTAAAGCTTTAAATCTACTTACCAAATTAAATAGATTTAATATAACATTTATACCTCGTGTCCAAATCTCAGTTGGAAAGCAGACCGAGCGTGAAGAGCTACACCTGGGAATGATTCGTCTCGGAGTATCAGACGTTTGATACCTCTATTGGTTATCCACCAGGACTAACCAGAGAGCGGTTTATTTCTTTTGCCAGAAATACTATAAACTGCGAATTTCTGTAGAAACACTATTCACCGAGAAAAGGACAAAATAATATATTTACGACCCGCAGTTATTCAAATAGAAATACTGCGACTTTCACAAAATATATTATTTCCGGATCTCGTAAAAAACCGTAATCGAGAAAAGGACAAGAGAATAGATTACCGAATCGATTCGATATCTCAGAAATTAGTATTCTATTCTTTCACCTATACCCCTCTATTTATAGCCTTTCAAATGGTGTGAAATACCCATTTTGCCCATGCCACCTTGCATGCCATGTCATGAGGAGGTCGGCCAAGGGGTGAAAAGACCAAAATACCCCTTGGCCAAATGGGCTTGGGCTTTATAAATTGGGTTTTGATTTTGGGCTTTTAATTATAATTAAGGCTTTGATTATTTTGGGCTTTTAAATCCATAATTCAAATCCATAATTAACCAATTAAAATCCAAATCAAATATATATTTGTCATGTATAATTATAGTTCTCTCGGTTGTTGTTTCGGTAACTTTTATACAACGTACTGTGTACGCTTATAAATTAACTGTTGTTTCTGCTTGTCATCTTACATGACATTTATAATTTAATTATAACACGTATAATTAATTATAACTATCTTAGTATTAATTATAATCAAATCATAATCAATCAATAAGATTCTCCGATTAGCTCCTATATGGTGTGACCCAATATGATCTATGTTATGTTGGTAAATAGAATTAGAACTGTTCTAACTTCTATAATCATAGGAGGCATCTGACATCTGCACTATGACCATCTAATTACACAGATGATGCTGTACTGTACAATACCACGATCCAGTAAACTATTTTACTCGTGTCAGTTCTTTTGTCTCATAGCTATCAGATCAGTTTCATGGTAGGTATGTGTCATCCTTGCAAACTTAATCTTTTTTTGATCTTGAGCAGATTATCAAATATAATTACTCTTGTAATTATACCGCTAGTAGATAATCTTACTCTATCAAGGGGTCCATTGTTACTATAACTCGTATAGAGATACGAGGGACAATAGTACTTTTGGTAAACCATCACTACCTCAGCTAAGTTATGCATACCGAAGAGCTACCGTTATAACTGCGTTTTACCGACAGCGTTAGGTAACAATCACACATATACATTTCTTAATAGGAAAGATGAATACCTCATACTTTAGAACTTTAACACTGAATGAAAACATTAATGACACGAACACAATTCCATTTAATGTTTCATTCGGGGTATGTCAACTACCATGTTCCTGGAACATGTATCTATGTGATTAAAATGACATCTCTTGTCAAATTGTTTGTAAAACATAACCATCTTTTAATCCACATACTAACCTTGTAACGGTAAATTAGTGTTCCTGCTAATTACCTTGGTTAGAGACTTTTTAAGAATATATATCATCTATATTATGAAGTTTCACAATTCCAGTTAATGACTCTAGTCAGAAAAATGAATGATTCATAAATGCAATAATATTCAAGGTAACAAAATGACAGTTTATTAATCACTCAATTCATGAACAAAGTTTATGATAATTTATCGTATTATTGACTTCTAGATTATTACAAACTAACAATACAGGCTATCCAGGAAGGCATGAGAGGAGTGAGAAAGATACCACCCTTAAATAAATACACATGTACATTAAACATCTGTCACACCCCGTTACTTGGGCATAACAGTTTCCGCCACGAATATACATGAAATGTATATCCGTAAGGCGTTTTATCTTTGATTCAATGAAAATAAAAGAAAAGATAACAGTAAAATCAGAGCAGTGAACAAAACATACATAACTATAAAACAAGTTTTTAGTACAATACTACCATACTACTGTCTAAACCACCGAGTAGATTTAAAATCTTACTTGGGTACAAAAGTGGTAAGGCCAACCGTACAAAACAAAAAGTAGCCAAACCCAAAAAAGTCTAAGATCTACCTAACCTGGTGCTCTACATATGCACCACATACATATATATATCTAGCAGGTCTGTGAGGAACAAGTATACAAAAGTACCACGACCAGTGGTCGTGTCAACAACATGTAAAACGAGGTAGTCAACTATCATCACGGGCCTCTCCTGGTGACGTATTGCCTGAGCCCAAGTACTTACCCTCTGGGAAACCGCCTGGAACCCACGTCCAATGTGGCACATACAAAATAAATGTACGGGTGAGAATAAATTCTTAGTGCAGGTTTTAGTTCCAGTACATGAATTTGTACATGAATTTATGCTAAATTTTACTATTTTTTTTTAAATTAAATAAGAGAAATATAATTAAAAGAATTTTTAACAATTTTAAGTGTCAATGCAAGTATTACCCGAAGAAACAAATCTATCGGAACATTGAAAGTAGGCATAGTCTGAAACAATTGAGCACAACACTTCGTTAGTACAGAAGAACCACCATATGTAAAATACATGTAATATCGGTATCACCATCATCTGGCTCAAGTCGTCACTCACATACTATCCTTGTCAGAGTCACTATCTCATGATCCGTTGACTAGTTGGATTGTCAGAATGAGTTTTCCTGCCTCGGGACGCATGAGGACATTCAATCCTCGTCCAGCGAGGGTCAGAAGGAAAATATCCAGAATGTTTAGCGCTAAAAGACTGGCCGAATCGGGGATCAACTGTTTTCGGAAGTGACGAGGATAAATGTTTCCATAAAAATTCCGATTCGATCAGAGTTTATTCAGACTATATTGATATTCAAACGGATTTACACTCAATGGTCAAGTTTGAATCAACAATTTATATGGGTTTAAGTACAGAAAAAGGATATCAAATACTTGGATAAATTGGTTAATTTACCAAGTCAGATTTATGACAAATTTTCAATTCGGATACCAATTCTTAGAAATACTATTTGATATTTTTGGGGTATTTATTAAGTATGCCGAAACGAACTTGGAATATGCAAGTACGTTAAATTACATAATTCTAAGTTCAATTGAACTGTGTAACATTTAATTATGATTACAAAATTTAGTAAAAATTCACATAAATCCGCACCTAAATTTAGCGGAGATTTTTCCAAGTTTTTGAGTTTTTCCTGTTTCAATTGGTAATTTTCGTTAATCTCGGTTTGAGAAAAAAAAAAACATTTAACAAATATATTTAAAGTTTCGTCCTGAGTCTAATGACTTTTATTTGATATTATTTGCATAGATCAACGACCAGGCCAAGAAACCGGGGGAGGTGGATCACAACGGATACTCTTAAGTACCAAGCCCCGATCACTATTCTAGACATCGTTAATCCACAATTAATAATTTAGATTGTATTATAACTAAAATTGTGGTTATTTAAATTTCGAGGCACATATTGTACATATGTTATTTAATATAGTAGTTTGTTATTATAATTTAGCTAGTGTACTATATCATGAAAGAGTTATTTTTATAATCGGACTTCTTTTCTTTTCTTGGTCAGAGTTTATTCTCATTTTCATTTTATTTTGATTTGTAACCTATTATTTTCCAGTTTCTTAGACACACATATCTAGAGTGCATATAAAATTATAATATAGCTATCATTACTATTATACTACTACTAAAGGATTTATACTATTATTAAGTTTTATTTAACCAATATAAACATGTCTGATTAGTATATTACACCAAAAAAATGCTTTCCTAATTACTTCGTACTACATCTATTTTGATAGTTACCTACTGTATAAAATAAGTATGAACATAATTGAAGATATTATTTAATGTATCCTACTAATATTTCTCTGTAGTCCCATATAGCTTATACCACTTTGCTTATGAGTTATAATTTAATTACCTAACACATTTGAGTTTGACGTGTTAAAGTATTTACGAATAAACTATTGTTTAGCATCTAATTGAAGAAATTTAATATTCATAGTAATGATTTATTAGCTAGGTAATCCTTACTCATTTTCTAATAAAATTTTCCATTCATACAGATGTTCATGAAAACAGTCCAAGGTTTGCTATGCATATAATTAACTACATGTCGGTAAGGATGCTATAATTTCATACTAGTAGTTGAAACCATGCTATAATAAATTATCAACAACAACACAGTAGCATCGAGGCGTAGTGGTTCAGCACAATTTAGAAACAAGAATTTGAAAAATATAATGTACCGAAACGAGCAACGCAAGGTCGTGTAGAGGCAAGGTCGTGCAAAGCAATTCTTGTACCGGCCTTCTCCTTTTCTTTCCTAGCTTCTCCGTATTGCAGGGTATGAAAGGAGAACATACCTACTCTATTATACAAGGTTTAGACGGTCTAAGAAGGGGGTGAGTCATAGCTCATGAATTTCCTGCCCTCCACGTGGAAGTGTAATGATTTCATTTTATGTCGGTAAAGTATGAACAGAGAATTAATTTTGAGAAAAGCCTTAAGGGATGTCTGGATAGCAATTTGATTTACTTGGATATATAATAGATTCATGAAAGTATATGGTCCAGCATATAAGTAGGTTGTATAGTTGAGTTTTAATTCTAATACTACTAACTTATCTCATTAATTTTTTTTATAAACTAATTTAAAGATGTTACCAATCTCTAATCGTACAACTTGACTTTAGAAATATATTCTAAATCAGTATGTTAAATTTTAATTAGATTTTTTCAAATTATTGGAATACTTCATTACTTTAAAAAAAAAAAAAATAACAAGATAAATTTAACTATTTTCATTAGTATTTTACAAGGTATTACAACATCTCTCCAAATAAATAAAGTAGAGAGATGTAAGGCCCATAAATAAAGCCTCAAGAACAAAATGGATTTTGTCAAGATTGTGCCCTTAAAACAATTGCCACTGGTACGCTCGTCTAACCAGTCATCTAAATGACGAGCAGGCTTTATATATTTGTGCCGAACAAAATAAGGCTTTGATGTTGTGCCTAGGCCAAGTGAGCATTAAAACAATTATCGTGGTCCAAAACAAGAAAGTCAAGAACTGAAAAACAAAGATTATAATCGGGTTTTCTTCAAAATCAATGCCTGCCAAACAAGCACTAAGCCGGGATAACCCCACGGGCAACATTCAAATCAGAGCCAAATAGTAAGATTCTTTGGCTCCAAACCAGTCAAGCACACTAGACTGGAACCTATAACTAGGTTCCATATAAGTTGAAGCCCATAATTTGGCACGCCTTTAAACACACGTCCCACGGGTGACATCCGGACACGAGCCAAATAGTAAGGTTTCCCTGGTTTCAAACACATCAATTAAATTAGGCCAGAATTCGGCAAATCGGGTTCTATACACAGTAAAGCCCATAACTAGGCTTTACTTAAAAACTATGTCCCACCAAGCCCAATACCAAAATAGGCCCGTGATCAGACTTTATCCAATACTGAGGCTCATAATTAGGTTGCACTCAAACCTATGTCCTGCCGATTATGATTCAATCTTCACTCTCAACGGGGTGTCGACCAAACGGGCCTTTAATGGGGTGACCGTCAATTCTTCGCTTTTAACGGGGTGTCAACCAAACGGGCCCTTAACGGGGTGACTGTTAATTTCCACTCTTAACGGGGTGTCAACCAAGCGGGCCCTTAACGGGGTGACCGTCAATCTTCGCTCTGAAAGGGGTGTCAACCAAACGGACCCTTAACGGGGTGACCGTCAATTTTCTGCTCTGAAAGGGGTGTCAACCAAGCGGGCCCTTAAAGGGGTGACCGTCAATTTCTGTTCTTAACGGGGTGTCAACCAATCAGGCCCAAGTTATAGATTTCATTAGTGGAAAATACATTTCTTATCTTTAGAAACTATGTGTGCCAGATCTATGGAAAAAGTTGTAGTGTATTTTATTAGTGCTTATTATTGTATAAAGCTTACTGTTCTTATCTTAAAATAGGGATGGACCATGCAATCGATGTTAGTGCTTATTGGAAATTCTTGCAATTATGAATGTATTTTTGCCACTCATTTGTAAATTTCAATATTGTAGAATTGAGTGGTTTATTTTTTGAGATTTTTTTTTACTGATGCAAAGTCATTTCATTAGAACTCAGTGTCCAAAAGCCTCATTTTTTTTACTATAAAACATCTTTTATTGATGGGGCAGTTGGATTCATGCCACTCAAAAACTTCAAAATTGTATTTTTGCCACTCTGGAGGAATATTCCTTTTGGTTAATGATACAATATCCCCAATCTTTGCACCCAATGATAAATTTTTTTTTTTTTTTTTTTTTTTTTTTTTTTTTTTAATTCAACCTTTGCTCTTAACTTTGGGGCGATATTTTCTAATGATTTTTGCCTCCTCTCACATCATAGTGTTTATCCGTAATCTTCCCCACTCTTTAGGGTACTCTACGGCAGTATGATTCTTTTGAGTTAACAAGAACTTTCGAAAATCAAGCCCTATAAGCTAATATCCTTGGGTTGAGAAACGTTAAATAAAGTTTTTACGCACTTATGTTTTGAACAGTATTCATGAGTTTTGGTACGATCTTGCCCTATCTACCTTCCTAGAATATAAAGAAACTTAGAAAGCCATGAACAGACCTTGCTCTGATACCAGGGTTGGATCGATCAGAGGAGTCTTCAAACTTCAACGGGTTACTGAGAACACAGGAAGAATGAAAACACACACAAGCGGAATATATTATAAAGTGGAATGTTACAAGAGAGAAGTGGAAGAGAGAGAGAAGTGAAACTTGCTGGTGCTCAGCTTGTTTCGCAACTCACAAACAAGCTCTTATATAGAGACTTAGGAACGGAATCTCATTATTACGCCGGGTGCTCCTTGGGCCCCATCGCGCGTGAATAAAGGAATTTCCACAATCCTTTGTCTCCCACTAAAGAAAAAGGGGTGCCAATAATGCACCGAAAGTTGGCCTAACTAGGGCCCACACAAAGTAAAAGGACGGCCTGAAACACTTAGGCCTTAAAGAGTAAAACACACTGGAATTTAAGGTGATGCCAATAATCCATACTTCTGGCATTTTATTATAGGGTTGATTATGCTTCTTCAGACCTTGAAAACCTTGATCTCGCAAATTAACTTCTTGAGCTCTTGGTATTTCTTTTGAAGTCTTGTAAGCGTAAGACGGACTTGGGGCAACCAATCTCCCCAATAGTTGTCTTTTGTAGCGAACTTAGAACATTGTGCTTCCTTCATCTGCTGAATTTTAATTAAATCCGCAACACCTTCTATTATTCGCGAGATTGCTCGGTTTTCTATTGTCCGGAGCTGGAGCCTAAGCTCCTGTTCTCGTTGCATATTGTTGGATATGCCATACGTTTGCCGCAATAAATCCCGGTACTGGCAAACGATTGACTGATTTGCAGGATTATGTGGGACATTTCCTTCTGTACCGTTGGGTTGGGCTGCTCCTTGCTCTCCTGGATAGCCCCTGCTAGATTGTCCAATATGTCCTGAGCCTCCTTGTTGGGCCATCCTGTATCAATTAAAACATTAATTAGTCTCGACAGGGAGTCAGCCAATAGGTTGTCTCGCCCATCAATGTGTTCAAATTGAACATCTATTCCAAGCCCTGTCACGAAATCCGTGAATGCAACCCATCGCACTCTTGAAGGCTTGTTTATGTTAGATTTGTTGAAGAAACTAATAATCGCTTGGCAGTCTGTACGAATTATTAATTCCTTCCTATCGAGGTAGTAAATCTTTAAAGCCTCAAGACTGTTCATCACCGCGAAGATCTCAGCATCTATTGTTGATTTTGGCGGGTTGAACTTGCCACTTGCGTATGCGCACGGCTTTTCCGTATTTTTCGGGTCATATCTCCTTGGTTTCCACTTGCATACCCCGCCCCATCCGTCCATGCATCCGTCTGTTTCAATAACGATAAAGCATTCTTCGGGGGGTACACATAAGTCAGGCAGGTTCTGCACCTGCTGTTTAATCATTCGAATAAGCTCCCAGTCCTGTTTATTTAACCGTTTATCACCAGTAGGACTAGTTTTCGCATAGAGAGGGCTTAAGAGTTTTCCAAGATTTGGAATATAACTCCTAGCGTAGTTGAGGATTCCTAACCAGGATCTCATCCCGGATTTTTGGGTGAGGTCATCTTCTTTGTATTCCTCAATCTTCTTGATAATATTCGGCTGTAGTCGTATAATGCCTTTGCCAATAACTGCCCCTAGGAACTCAATCTGGGGTACAGCTATTTTCATCTTTGTTGGGCTGAGGACGAGCCCGAACTCCTCACATCTTGCCAGCATCTTTTGCAAGTGCTCTGCATGCTCCTTTTCAGTTTGAGAGAACACCAGAATATCATCAATGTACACCGCAATGAAATCCTCGGTGCCCTTAAAACAGTGATCCATTTTGCGTTGGAAAACTGCAGGAGCATTTTTTAGTCCAAACGGCATCACGAGCCATTCGTACAACCCGTCTGGTACCCAAAACGCAGTCCATTCTACCGAGTCTGGGTGCATTGCCACCTGGTGGAATCCACTTTTGAGGTCAAATTTTGAGTAGATTTTACTATTCGCGACTTTCCTCATGATGGTGTTGATACCCGGAAGACTATATTGGTCTTTTTCCGTAATATCATTTAACCTTTTGTAGTTAAACACCATTCTCTCCTTTCCTTTTTCTTCTTTTCCGGTTTTAGGGTTAATTGTCGTACCGGAATGCACGATTATGGCCGTCGTGCGGTGTCTGCTTTTACTGGGGCGGATCACTCCGAGTTTTAACAGGACCTCTACATGCTTGGTGAAAGCTTCTTTCATCTGTGGTGTAATTTGTTTCAAGGGCCTGTCTTCGATAATAAAGTCTGGATTTTTAATGTCCAGTTTGCAAACAACCCTATTCTTGGCCCAATGTTGTAATGGGTTTTCGCCAATAAACCCGGCCTCCTGGAGCCTTCTTAAAATTGGTTCGAACTTTTGCGAAAAGTTTGGTGATGTCTGCCCGAAATTATAGTGGACCATCTCCTGGAGTTGGATATACTCCAAGTCCTCTGGGCCTTCTTCTTCAAGTGTTAGGATTTTTGCTTGGGGTTGTGTATTTATGATGGTGAGGTTTTTGTAGAAAGTGATTGTATCGCCTTCTATCCTCAGGCCTCCATGCATCGAGCGTATAAAATTACACCCGATTATCATCTGTATTTCTCCTCCCAGCTTCATTGGAAACGCATATGTATATGGTATTCTGAACTGGTTTTCACCAATGATCATTCTTCCGTATTTTAGCTTCATATTTGCGGTTTGTGTTGAGTTTACACCCGTGAATTGTACCACAAAGGTGTTTTCTTCAAGGGCTTCTTTTGGAACGGAGCCTTGGTCAATGCAACAGGTAGTGGCTCCCGTGTCCAGGATTGCTCGCGCCTTGAACTTTGGGATCCCGGGTACATCAAACTCGACTTCCAGGTTGTATAACCTGTTCTTAATGATTCTCCCGGCTGGTGGTTCACTGCTATTTTTATACACAGTCTCGCCGTGCAGGACATTAACTTCTTCTTCTTCTTCTTTAATTATAATGTTCTTACCCTCTTTCACTTTTGCCAATTCTTCAAAATCGATCCCTAGGTGCTCTTCAAGAAGTTTTTCATACTTTACTTTGTAATGAGTCACCTCTTTTTGCAATCTTTCCATTTCAGCCTCACACCAGATTATATAGTCTCTTTGCTCTTGAACAAGGGTTCGAAGGTTGATTTGTGCCGGTGCGGTTGCAGGACTAACTGGCACTTCCTTCTTGAAGTAGAAAGGACCACACAGGTTACATGCTGTTACACCACATTCAGGGCAGTGTATTCGTGCTCGAATAATGGTTTCTCTAGCACAACATGAGCATATTGTTTTACACGGCTGTTCGATCACTTGGTTGTGCTGCCACTGGTGCTGGCATTTTAGTTGTTTTTCGGGTAATCTTATCCGGGGTCTGTACCCTGAATTTTCTTCTCCGAGCATAAACAGAGAGTTGAGCTGTAGGGTCTGAACTCCCTGCTGTAGTTCTAGCTCTCCGTCTTCTCCCTCGGAGATGCTGAAAATAGCATCGCTTTGGCCTTCGCCTTCTTGAACCGACATAATATCACAGTCATTCGGTATGTCGAGCCCTTCAAAAATTGCAGCCCGCTTGATATTCCTTCTATCACTGGGGCATTCTCTTGCGAAATGACCTTCTTGACCACAAAGGTAGCACTTACACCTCTTATTTCTGATTAGGTGTTTTCTTTTCTCTATCCTGGCATGGGTTTCATGAGGTTTGCCTTTATAGGTTGTTGACCTCCGTAATCCGTATCTTTTCTCCGGCTTGCGGTAGTAGC
Organism: Carex kokanica; assembly: GCA_025461125.1. NCBI lineage: Eukaryota > Viridiplantae > Streptophyta > Magnoliopsida > Poales > Cyperaceae > Carex > Carex kokanica. Next base: position 496,797 of record JAJGRX010001227.1, on the reverse strand, counting down.
CAGGGATGGGGATTTGGCTGCAAAAGGATAGGTCTTTGAGTGATCTTTTGAACGCTGCGTCTTTACATTCGTTCTCCAGATATTTGTACGCAAATAGTACTCTTGGGATTACGCCGACTGTTAAGCCGGGGTATTTTTCTTCAAATGCAGCTCTAATTCTGGTTCCCAGATCACCGGGCATTTTTAACCAGAATTTCTCTGAGAGTTCCGGGCTTATGTACATTCGCCCAGACTTTGCCGCTAAACGCAAGTATTCATTCATATATTGAATAAGATACTTTACGTTATCGCACGTCAGTCTTTCCAGGTCTCGGTAGGCCTGATCTTGGATAACTGTTGACCCTTGCGCAGGATCTTCTAATGAAAACACCCGCCTCATTTGTGACAGGATGTTTTGTGTACCTTCCCGGCCATCTGCGATTGTTATCAATGCTTCGTACTCGGTCAGGAATTGCATTCTCCATTGAACCCATGTTAGTTTTTCAACTTCGCCCAATAGGTTCTCTATGTACTCAATTTTATCCTTTGGGTCTGTAAAACCCTTTTCTGCCACGTGATTGCGCGTGATTGATTCCCATCTGGAGAATGTGTCGTGGAATAATCCCAGTTGATCCGGGATTACGAACATGGCACCCTGCTGCTGTTGTGCTGATGGTAGGGTCCACATTTCATTGTTGTAGCCTCCACGAAAGTGTCCTGTTTTGGGCACCCTTTCGTCAAACGTGGGGACTTGTCTTGTCTCATTTGCCGCCCTGGCAGGAGGGTAACTGGGCATATGCATCGATTGGTCTGGCGGTGGTTGGTAGGGTGACATTGCCGAGGAACCAGTTGATGCGAAGGCATGTTCTGCCATTGCCCTTGACAGGTTTCTGAGTTGAGGGTAGTCAAAAAGCCCTTCTGTTTCGTTTATCATAAAAACAGTGTTGGCCTTTTCTGTGTCTTCTGTGTCGTTTTCCTTGTCACGTCTACCCCTTCCGTCTACCGAAAAAGGATTGATCCAATCCTTTTCATCATTGGTTTCATCATCGGTATCCCAAATAGGGCAGGTGAGTGCTAATTCAGGAGTAGGTGGTTGTGCTGACTGGGTAGCAAGGTATCGTATATACTGCCAGTCATTTTCATCATCACTCCCTTCTTCTGTTAGGATCAGTATGGTTTCGCTCCCAACTTCATTTTCATCATCATCTTCGGGTGTGATATCTGTGTTTTCAGGGGCTGGTACGTAATCTCCAAATGATATAGAGATTCGTCCATCAAGAAGGTTCCTGGTTTGTAGTTCAGTAGGCATCATAGGGATAGTGACCCTAGTCTGCCTCACTAACCAGTTGTTGCCCTGAGTCTCTTGGGCTGAATACCTCCTTCCAGGGAGAGCTCGTACTCCCCTGCTCACCAAGTACTCAGATACATTGTTTATCTGATAGGCAAATCCGACATTTGGTGTGTTGGATAACCGTCCGACCAATCCTCTGGTGATTAAGAGGTTGGCTTCGCCATTCTGCCAGTTCTGATATCCTCTTGTTAGAATAGATATCTGGAAATTTCTGTAGAAATCTCCAATTGTCTGCATAGTGTCCGGTATAACGAACACCAACTGGCTGCCTTTTGTTAGATCAATCTCCATGGTTGCAAATATCGACTGATCCCCTTGCCACCTATTGTCTCTAAAGACGATTAAGGCTGAGGTTCCTTCATCTTGTCTGTGCAGAATTTGCACCCTGACTTGTGCGACTCCAATGTGGATAAACTGCATTCCACTTCGTCTGAGAGCCTCATAGCTCTCAGGCTGTATGAAAGGCCTGTCGATCTGCTGGTTGTCAACGCAGAGAATGGCCTCCTCGGAGAGATGATTATAAACACGGTGGTTGTTGTCATCTCTTCGAGAGTTGTACAGTACCTCAGCAGGTACTATGGAAGCTCTATCCCTTAGAGACCTTCTTAGTTGTGCCTCAGGCTCAACTTGCTCTTCTAAGGTCACCTGATATGGATTTCTACCAGTAATGGTTCGTGCCAGATTTCTCAAATTTCTTTGAGTGTTGTACCTCCTTCTTTGCCCTCGCCTGTACTCACGCACCTGGTCTTCGAATAATGGGCCTCCAGGATTTATGGTTTGAGTTTGGGACACACTGGGCCTGCCTGATGTCTCCATTATTTGAGTTTTTGCCTTTCTTCTTGGAGGATAACAAAGGGGTCCTTAAAGACTTTTAGCACCCCTTTCTTTTCTCTGAGTTTCGAGGGTCCGATTGATAACTTGGCGAGTCTAGCTGACAACTCGTCAGTTATTGTGGTTGGTAACTGGACACCCTCTTGTTTTGAGACTTGGTCCTTTAGAACCTTTATCTCTGCCTCAAGGTTTTTAATTTCCTCGAGTATTTTAACGAGCAGTTGTATCTGGGTGTTATTCTGCTTGATTAACGCGGTTGTGCCTGATGTGCCACCACGGTTGTCAGCAGGTTTTGCAAAACCCACTGCAGGCGATTCGATCGGGTTGGTTGCTTGAACTGCTTGCTTGTAGAACTGGGAGTTCTGAGTATTTGTGTAATCACTCATGAACTAGCCCACGCTTCTACCTTTTTAAGGATAGCTTCTACCCGGTTTAGTTTTTGGTTGAGTTCTTCAGAGATTTTAAGGGCTTCTGTCTCAACTAGTTTGGGTTGTTTTGCTATTTCAGATACCAGAACCCTGACTTCTGATGTGGTTAGAGGACGATTTTCGGTGAATAAGATTGTGAGGTTTTTCAGATTTTGTTCGAGTTTTTGGATTTTCTGATCTAGGGAGTAGATTTGTTCTTGAGTTTGCTTGAAATTCTTCAAGCTTACTCTGCTGGACAAGTTTAATCTGTCGTAGATAACAGATAAGTTGTGGGCTAAATGTTTGGCTGAAACGGTTGTGGTTTCTGCTAGGTCTAAGTATTCGACAGATGCTGTACGAGATTTTGTGTACCACTCTTGTATAGATTGTTCCCACCTTTCGCTCATAAAAAGTGCTTTAAAAATGTTTTGAATTAACACGGATTTTTAAATATCCTAGGTTGGCAATTCGGGCTTGATCATACCATCTGTTTTTATTATATCTGTTCAAGGTTTTCACATCTGAAAACTTTTGGGGACAAACTTTGGGGCTATCAATCAATCAATTTTTGAGATGGGTGGCAAATTTACAATTTTCTTGTTTTGGGGTGGCAATTTCACAATTATCCCTTTATTGATTGTTAATGAGAAAGAGACATATTCCCTATCTCATCTTTTCTTAAAACTAAGAAAATGATTCTATAAACAACAAATCCGAAAAAGTACATATATAGAGAGAACAAGATTTTTTTTGTTTAAGGTTTGGTTTATGACTTGAAATCTAAATGGCACTACTTGTGCAGGGACAAATAAGATGTGAGTTCTCAAGGTGTATTCAACATGCGTATGAACACATCTTTAACATTATGTTTACTAGAATTATAAAATTCTCACACAGGCATTTTATCAAACACATTACGAGCAACATAAAAGTTTACAGAACTTGTTCATGACAACTTACAAATGACATTACAATCAAAACATTACACGTATAAATCATGAATACAAGAGGAGTAAGTATTTTTAATCTCACTAATCAAACAACTCAATCAAAGAGGAGCAAGCATCATCATTCAATATAAAATAATATAAACAAATTAAACAAAACATTTCCAAGGGTAGCTCATGGAAATAATATGTCTCTCTACTTCACACTTATTTCCAAGGGCATAGGGTAAGGTATTTCCATGGGCAATCAATAAAATATAGTATTCGGTCTGTTTAGCGGGTCATGGGTCATGCAAAAGTATTTTCAAGGGCGGATAGGAAACATTTCCAAAGGCAGACATCAGGAATTTCCATGCGTTACTATTTCCATAAGACTACCGTTGGAAATGGTTAAGTGTGTCAGAAAAAACGAATTCATTTCCAAGAGCCCTTCCTCCCATTGGAAATAACATTGCTCCCCATGGAAAAAGCGGAAATCCAATGCTTTGCACAAATTCTAAAGCCCAACAACCAAATCCTAAAGCCCAACAACCCCGAAGCCTAACAACCAACAACCAAATCCTAAAGCCCTCCAACCCCGAAGTCCAACAACCAAATCATAAAGCCTAATATTCAGATCCAATGCTTTGCACAAATCCTAAAGCCCAAAACACACATCTTGAAGCCCAATATGCAAATCTCAAAGCCCAAAGAATAAAGAAGTGAAGGATGTTTTTTTTTCAAATGAACCCCTCTGACAAATTAAATTCACAACGCAACTGTTAATAAATCACAGATAAGTCCCTGGCACCTAAGAAGTTCTTCAAATAGGCCCCTGAAAGCCCAAATTACACTCCAGACCTTGTTAAAAGTCCAAATTACCAGTTCCAGTCCCTCAAACTTTACGAATAGGCCCTCAGAAATATAGAAGCTTCACAGAAAAGCCCTCCCAAGTCCTTTTCAATCATAACTTTCTCGTTTTAAGTCCAAACTGACTCAAACCAACTCCAAATGAACCCAAATTAAATTCTCTATGCTCCTAAACCAAAAGTAAACATGTCCAAGCATCAGCCAATTCTTGAAATTACTAAAATACCCTTTTACTTAAGTTTAAATGATTTTCTTCATGAATGAAGTATAAGTAAAACATACACACATATTTCTCAAATATTCAACACTTTTTTAAGCATGTAAATAAATATAACAAACATATGCTCAATAAGAAAATTGTACATTCATCATAAAGCACTGATACGTGCAAAGGGTATATGTAAAAAGCTTTATCCTCAAATACACTTTCGGTTTAGAACGCAAGTATACAATCCTACCGTGTAGTATATTATCGGGTATCGAACCACAAGGAGTAAGATAAATACTTAGTTTTCAACTTTAGATGATAAATTTCAGAAAATAAAGAAAATAAAGTGCAATAAAGTAAATTTGGGGGGGTTTGTAGTAAAAATCCTAAGGTTGGGTTCAATACCTGAAGAAAGGAGTTTTAAACAATTAAAAGTAAAAGTAAAAGAGAGAAAAGTCGGTTTGTTTTCAAGGTTTAGAGAATCTAGGGGTCTTTGGTCTACAATCCCTTGCTAATTCTATTTATTCGGTATTTGCTTAAATTCATGTATGATTTGATGAGGTTTCTAACCTAATATGTTATTAAGGGTCACCTTCATGAATTAATAACGTGTCTAAGTAATTCGGACTTCACTTTTTAGGTTCTTCATCCTAGCTACCTAGACTATAAGCTCTTGTTAGTCTCTCCTCTCCTCGAATATTGGTATTTCTCAATTAAGTTCATGATACCAATATCCGACTCGATTTGAGATGTCCTAATTAGGGTTTGACTTCTCGTTTAGGTTCTTCACCAAATCCCTAACCTTAATTTCTGTAGTTCCGGCTTAGATTAAATTGGTTAGAATCTTAATCTAAAACCTAAGGTATTTGCATTCACAATTTGGTACTATCCTATTGATCCTAGTCAATTTTGGTTCTTTTGAAACCAAAACGAGATGCTACAATTCAAGTACTAATTATGTATTTAACACAAATTATTAAAATCCCAGAAATTAACAATCAAATCCGATAAAACAATCATAATAAAAGCAAATAATCGAATAAAATAGAATTAAACAAGTTCATGCATTGACCTAAACCCCTAGAGAGAGAACTACTCCCTCTTGGAGAGAAACATTGCAAAGTTTGGCAAATAACAAGAGGAAATGAAATAAAGAATAATTACACCCTTTGAATTTAGAACCTCAATCTTGCCGAATCTTGCTCAAGAAACCCTTCTTCTCCTTGCTTGAAAGCTTCACCTTCTTCAGAAAATATTGCTAAGGTTTGTGTGTAGAGAGAATGAGATGTGTTGTTGGATGGATGGATAGTGGATGATTTGGAAGGGAAAGTTCTAGCCCTTTTATAGCAAGAGATCATGCCCAATTTAGAGGCTAGAATGTGGAGTTAGTGGGTGCCCTTTTTAGAGAAGAAGTACTTGTTAATTCTGGAGCAAATGGACATGGGGAGTCATTAGATACTTGCTCCACAAGTTTTTCCACGTCCCCACTTTCCATATTTCACTCCTGGGTCGTTTTTAGAAGCGCCGGAAATAGAAAACTCGATTTTTAGGCTGAATGCGATCTTAGTGCGTCCACACGGGATTTTACATTCCGAATTTGGATATTATTCCTTCATTAAATTTATAGATCTTGTTGTCTTGTTTCCGTCAAACTTTGATTCACCTAAATCGGAGTTCGTATGACCAAGTTATGGCCAAAATACGAACTGTGTGTCGGAAGCTGAAATTTCAATGCGTTTTAAGTGCGGCCAGAGTGCATCCGCACTGGTTCTCACTGCGTCCGCGCCAGGCTCGGACTTTTCCTGTGCGACCAGAGCGCGTCCGCATCGATATCCGTGCGTCCGCACGGATTTTGATGAAAACCTCATTATACCTTTTTCAAATTGGCGCGTGTTCAGAAATCCTTCTAAGTACTCAGTGCAGCCGTATCGCAATTCGTGCGTCCGCACTGGACATTTTTCTTCGTTTTTCTTCATTTTTCTTCATTTTCTGCAAATTAAAGCCGAGCAAACGCAGTAACTTGATTCTAGGTGTAATTAATTCATTTTATATTCAAAATACAAGATATTTGGTATTATTTTATGATAAAAATCAGATCGAATATGTATATAATTTATGGTTATCAAGCACACACACATATGTGTCCAAACAATGAGAACCAACCAACTAAATCCAAAGTCAGTACATGAGCCTCCCCTCTTTTAGCCTCATTATTCAGTTCATACAAACATAGGCACAAATTCTAGAATGAACGAGGTATTCAGTCTGACTCGGAAGGATCTGCTGATGTAATTAATGGTGGGGGCTTGCGTCTGTCAGGAGTTAAACGTCTCCACAATCAATATACTCTCTCGATGGGCTGATTATGAACGGTAAGTCCGTCAAGGGTGAACCCAAAGGAATAGCAGAAAGAAATGAATGTCTAGAGTTCGATGCCCTCCCCATGTTTAGAAACAAATAGCACTTAACCCTGAAACATTTCACACACCCGCACCAAATTATGTACATATATAACTCTAGGATTTGAGATTAGAAATGATCAAATCTAATTCTTAGTTCGGAACTACAAGAAACAAAGGTTGAATTGAGGTGAATGACTTAATCGTGAAGCCTCATATTTAATTGGGACCCCTAGAATTGAACTGAATATTGGTATGAAGGACTTAATCGTGAAGTTTTGGTATTTGGAAATAAACTAGGCCTATGCTTATGGTCTAGATAGCTAGGGTGAAGAACTTAATCGTGAAATCCGAATTATCTAGGCACGTTATTAATTCACGAAAGTGACCCTTTTTTATATTTAAGGATTAGAAACCCTATCACTGAAAACAAGAATTTAGAAACCAATTAAGTGTGAATTTGAACCAAGGGATTGTGTGCCAATAACCCCTAGACTTCTATATATTTGAATCACAAAACTCCTTTTATTTGTTTATTTTAAATTGCTTTGTTTAACTTTAACTCTCAATCGGGTATTGAACCCACAAAACCAATTTTACAACAAACCCCCCATTTACTTTATTTGCACCTTTTTAGAATTAATTTATTTAGTAGAAAATAATATTTCCCGTTATCTTTGGATCGATACCTATTTTACTACAATGATAGGTTGTATGCTTGCAACCGACCTATCATTGTGTATTAAGATTTTATAAATTTTAAAAGCCAGAAAGTGTATCAAATTGACCAAAATTTTGATACCTAAAATACACAACACATAGGGGACCCTGCACGACTTCCTGACTTAGAGGATTTTGCTGTAATTTTGCCATTTCGCATGTTGTGCACTTCGTGTGAGGTGTTGCAAGCTCCATGTGATGCCCTATTTTGGTACTATCTTCTGAAATCGCCTAAATTCGACACTTTTGCTCTATTTTTGGCCTAAATACACAACTTTCTCAAAAACCTGCCACAAAAATCTAAAAACACGTTTGCGATAAAATAAATCAGAAAAATTGCTACTTTGCATTCGCTTTTCGCCATTTTCTAGAAGAAAACAATATGGATTTTCACTATATGTTTTGGCTTCATCAAGCGGACCCAATACTCTCTCTGGCGGTTCTAGCAGACCCTGCAACACTTTTTTCAGACCCAATAGCCAATAGAGCGAACCCTGTAACAATCTAGGCGCTAGCGGGTCGAGTTCAACCGGGTCAGAGGCTTACTATGGCGTTGATGGTTCAATAAATGGGTCAGGAGGTGAATATGACTCTGGGGATCAAGTGCAGCATGTTCTGTAGCAACTGTCTACGCTGCTTGGCAATCAAAACACCCCCAGTGTATATGGTATTGCTTCTAACTCAAAAGATTTATTTTTTAATCAATTATTATAGATAGTGGTGCAACAGACCATATGTTTGGCAACAAACAAATATTGTAAAACCTAAAACCGGCCAAATGTGATAAATATGTCTTGGTTGCAAACAGTATGAATGTAAAAATAAATGGCATAGGAGAAATTAACTTATGTAATAAACAAATTAAAAATGTTTTGTATTTAGAGACATTTCCCATAACTTACTTTCTATAAATAAATTTACACAAGAATTAAATTGTAATGTAATATTTTCTTGTAAAAATATTGTATTTCAGGACCGAAAACCGGCATCAAGATTGGTGAAGGATTTCTTGAAAATGAAAACTATCTTTTGAACTATAACAAATTAAATATCTTTGTGCTTCCACAAAATTCGTTAACTCTGATCTTTGGTATAAAAGACTTGGGCATCCTTCCGACAAGATTTTAAATAGTATCTTAGATTTTAAAAATTTGAACTGTACTAATTGTGAAATATGCAAGTTAGGAAAACAAACAAAGCTTCATTTTTCTCTTTCTACTAGCAAAAGTGAAGCTGTTTTTTATTTAGTACGTTACGATGTATGGGGATCAGGCCCAATTGAGTCATATAATGAATTCAAATATTTTGTTATATTTATTGATGATTTTTCAAAAACAACTTGGCTATATTTACTTAAATATAAAGATGAAGTGTTTGATTGCTTTTATGAATTTTTATGTCTTATAGAAACACAATTTAATGCAAAACTAAAAACCTTTAGATCGGATAATGGAACAGAATTTATAAATAACAAATTTTCAAGTCTCTTTAGAGAAAAAGATATTATACATCAAACATCTTATATAAATACTCCCAAACAAAATGGAGTATCGGAAATGAAAAATAGACACTTATAAGAAATGACACGATCTTTATTATTTTAAAATAATGTTTCTAAAATTTATTGGGCATCCAGTTTCTAAAATTTATTGGTCGGATGCCGTACTTTGTGTCACACATTTAATTAATTGATTGCCTAGTGTTATTTTAAAAAAAAACAAAAAATCACTTATGACCATATGAGAGTATTTGATTGCAAAAGTTTCGTACACATTAAAAGAAAAGGCAAACTTGATTTTGTATCACAAAAAACTATTTTCTTAGGATATTCATCTTATAAAAAAGGATATAAATGCTATGATTCAATTAATAAAAAAATGTACCTTTCTAGAAATGTTATATTTTTTTTTAAATGAACCATATATTAAAGGAAAAGAAATATTTCATCAAACATATATAAATAATCAAAATGACAATATAGTAATGTCTTACTTAGATAATTTGAATTTTGTTCCTATAAATAACCATCAAGTTGAGATTATAATCAAGAAAATGAGACTATTAATGACACAAACGAAAATGAGATGGAAGAAAACTCAACGGTTAGAAGATCATCTAGAGAACGACAACCATCAACTAGACTTAGAGATTATGTGACATATTCGGTACAATATCCAATAGAAAATTTTGTTTCATATGACAATATCTCAACCGAATAACATACATTTCTCACTAGTATTGAAAATGAATTGGAACCTAAAAATTACCAAGAATCAATTAAAAGTCCAATTTGGTGTAAGGCTATGAATGATGAAACTAAAAGCTTTAGAACAAAATGAAACTTGGAAAATTGTTTTCCTACCAAAAAATAAAAAACTGGTTGGTTGTAAATGGGTATATAAAACCATATTTAATAGTGATGGTACCATATAAAGGTATAAAGCAAGGCTTGTAGTAAATGATTTATCTAAACTTATGGCATAGACTATAACAAAACTTTTGCACCACTGACAAAAATGAATACCGTGAGAATTTTATTTTCCATTGCCATAAATAATGGTTAGGACATTTACCAAATGGATGTTAAAAATGTCTTTCTTCAAAGAACACATGAAGAAGAGGTGTATATGACACTACCACCCGGTCATAAATTGGAAAACAACTCTAACTTGGCTTGTAGGCTTAATAAATCAATATATGGATTAAAGCAATATCCACGGGTATGGTATGACAAACTTAGCTCTTATTTAATTTCTTACAATTTTAAAATTAGTAATGCTGTTATTTACTAATTGTGATAGAACCAATACAACTCTCATTTAGTGTATGTAGATGACATCATAATTACCGAAAATAATTTAGAGCTAATTCAAAAAATAAGAAACAACTAAAAGAAAAAATTTGACATAAAAGATTTAGGATACCTTAAATATTTTTTAGGAATAGAGGTAACCTCTTCGGAAAAAGGATTCTTTAATTTTCAAAGAAAATATACACTTGATTTGTTAAAAGAAACCTGTAAATTAGAATGCAAACCGGCCTCTACCCCAATTGATAACAAGTGCAAATTGAATAATGAAGATGACGAACCTTTAAAAGACATAAATCAATTTCAAAGACTTGTAGGAAAATTGATCTATCTAACGGTTACTTGTCCGGATATTTCTTTTTTCGTAAACCAAATTAGTAAGTTCATGCATTTACCTAGAACACCACATTTAGAAGCTGTAAATAGAATTCTAAGGTACTTAAAAAGTAGTCCCAGTAAGGGCATTTAGATGAAAAATAATAATTCTAATGACATATGTGGCTATTCTGATGCAGATTGGGCCGGAAGCTTTGATAGAAAATCGATAATCGATTTTTGCAAATTTGCAGACGAAAATCTAGTCACATGAAAAAACAAGAAACAAAATATTGTAGCACAATCAAGCGCCGAAGCGGAATATCTGATGTGTATTTTGGGTATAGAAATAAATGGTCTATTTCGTACACTCTTTGCTTTAAATTTATAAAACCCTAAATACGCAAAGTTAGATTGAATTGCAAGCGCACAATCTATCCATGTAGTAATTATGGGTATTGATCCAAAGATAACGGGAAATATTACTTCTTACTAAACTAATTAATTCTAAAATAATTCAAATAAAGTAAATGGGAGGGGTTTTGTTGCAAAACTGAAATTGTGGGTTCAATACCCGAAGAGGAGTTAAATTTAAACAAAACAATTCTAAACAAACAATTAATAGGAGTTTGTATCAAGGAGATGGAATCTAAGGGCTATCGGCTCTCAATCACTTGGTCAAATTTATACTTACTTGGTTCTAAATTCATGTTTGTAATTTTGGGGTTTCTAAACCTAATATGTCAAGAAGGATCACTTTCGTGAATTAATGACGTGTCTAGATAGTTCGAATTTCACGATTAAGTCCTTCACCCTAATTATCTAGACCATAAGCACTTGTTTAGCCTAATTTATTTCCAAATATTGACACTTCACGATTAAGTTCTTCATATCAAAATTCGGTTCAATTTTAGGGGTCCCAATCGAATATGAGGCTTCACGATTAAGTCCTTCACCTCAATTCAACCATTGTTCTTGTGGTTCCGGACTAAGAAATAGATTTGGTCATTTCTATCAATCCTAGAGTTATTCATGCAAGTAATTTGGTTCTATCAATTCTTTGATCCTAACACCTTAAGTTGGTTAAACCTAAGCGGGACACTAATTAACAGATCGCAAATCACACAAAGACATGAATAATAAAATTAACAAGATCAATCAAGCATCAAACAATCATTATCTAGAATAAATATCCAAGTAAGCATAATTCTAACACAAGTTCATGATTTTAGCCTAAGCCCCTTAGAGAGGAATCTAGCCTCTCATGGGTGCACTAACATCCAAGAGAAAATAAAGAGCAAACATAATGAAAACCTAGGAAAACAAATAAGAGAAGAGAATACACCAATCTCCTAGTATGCTGCCCCTTGTCTTCGGTATTGCTTGCTCGAATAAGCCATCAATCATTCAATCCAAAAACCTTTGATTTGTTGAGAAGAGAGAATAAAAATGGAGAAGTTGTGGAAAATAAAACCTCGAAGAAAAGATGCTCTCTCCTGTTGCCTCCCTGCTATTAAATAGCCTATTTCGTGCTTTAGGAAATGAATCTCCAAAATCTGGCAGCAAATTTGAGAAGATCCCTCAAAATTAGGCTAAATTGGCATTGGTGCGGCCTTTGTGCGGCCTTCACAAAATCCGTGCGGCCCGCACAAAATGAGGAGTTGGCCGAAAACTACGCGGAGAAAAGAGATTTGTGCGACTCGCATAAAATTCCTGCGGCCCGCATAAAATTTCCTTCAGACCGCACGACGACCCGCAAAACTGTCTGACTCGACTGGAGCAAAACTTGTGAATTCTGAATTTTTATTTTCGGATGAATTTATTTTGTGCGGCCCGCACAAACTCGCAAAATTGCTCATTTTTGCTCGATTCTTGCAAATTAGACAAGGCAAAGGCAGTAACTTGGTTCTTGAATGTATTATATACTAAACTAAGGTAAAACACAAGAAATTTGGTACAATTTAGAGGTAAAACCTTAACCGAAAATATATATAGTTTGGGCTTATCAATATCATGTTATGGCGTCAACCGCAAGCGAATTAACTTGGATCAAGCAACTTCTATCAAACATGGGATTTAAAATTCAAGAACCAATGAAAATGTATTGCGACAACAATTCAGCACGACACACAGCATTAAATCCTGTGTTTCATGAGCGAACAAAACTTATAGAAGTGGATTGCCTCTTTATTAGAGAAAAAGTTCAAGTAAAGAAAATTGAAACACCATACATAAAAAGTGAAGATCAACTAGCAGATGTATTCACCAAAGGCTTGGATCCGAGTCCATTTGATAAAATTACAAACAAGTTAGGATTGTACAATATATACATTCTTAGCTTGAGGGGGAGTGTTAAATTATAATGTTACTTTCAAATTTATTTGTAACAACTAGTTTATAGGAATAGGACTATCATTAATAAACTAGGAAATAGTGTGTTGTAATTAAATATAATAGGGAATAGTGTAACGACTAGTTTTTAAATTCCTTATAGTATAAATTGGGACACATGTAAACAGAAAATTAGATTGCAATAATAAGTTATTTTGTTAATCTCTCTGTCTTACAAAAAAAATAACAGGCCGTACCAAAGCTTCTATGCTATGGCTTGCTTGTTCACCCAAAATTTAAGAAGTTGAAAAGAAAGAAAGAAAGAATGAAAAGAAAGAAAGAAAGAATGTGATTAAGCCCCCGTTTCTATAGCCAACACTCTGGAAACGACAAATTCATCGAATTAAATTTACAAAATAAAAAAAAACTAAAGAAAACAAGTAGAATCAGACGCCATTTCCATCTCCAGCTTCTTACACGCAGAGAGAGAGAGGGAACCGAAGGTGATGAGTCAACAAATGACACATATGTACTGCCTGAAAGACGTCCTTGACTCCTTGTACACACTACTCCGATTCTACTTTGACTGAGGTGATCAAGAATTGTCATTGGCTTCACACTATTTCATTTTTAGAAGGAGCCATGCATATGTCCATATTTGTTCCCCGTAAGAATTTGCACATTAGATTTTACATTTGTTTCACAATCACATACAAAAGAAACTAAATTGTATGTGTGATTTTGTTTTACGTTATATATATATTTTACGTGCATATATACGCTTTATTTGTATATATAGAGAGAGATGGGCTATGGTGTGTTGCGAAGTAAAGATCTTGTTTTACTTCACGTGCATATTTCTGTTTGTAAAGACCAGACAGTCAATTCGAATCACTCAACAAGATATCCACATTAAAATGTGCTTGGGGACTAAATTTTACATTTTTTTTTAAAAATTTACTATTTTTTTAGATAGATAAAAAACTGTTGTTTTTGAATGGTTCCGGACCATAAAAAACAGTGATTTTGAAATATCTAAAAAAAATAGTAAAAAGTTTTCAAAAAATGTAAAATTTGGTCTCCAAGCAAATTTTAATATGGATATCTTGTTAAGAGGTTCGGATCGACTGTTTAACTTTGAAAATGGAGATATGAACATAAAGTAAAACAAGATCCTTACTTCACAACTTACTATAGCCCGTCTATATATATATTAAACAAGTATGCTCGATCCAGCCAGATCGGCGCAATTCACGCTTTTGCAAGGGTCAGTTGGGCTTTCATTCGTTGCAAAACACAATACATGAGTAGAACTAGGGTGTTCCTAAGCTCACCAAGCCTCTCGTGAACTCAACTCTAAAACCTATCGAATTGACTTCAAACGACATTTCCAAATTGTTAGATGTTCAATCTATATTAAAATGTGCTTGGAGACCAAATTTTACATTTTTTGGAATTTTTTTACTATTTATTAAGCCGGTTTGAAAACTGTTGTTTTTATTAAAATTCTGCACCATTGGAAAACAGCGGTTTTCAAACCTGCTTAATAAATAGTAAAAAAATTTCAAAAAATGTAAAATTTGGTCTCCAAGCACATTTTATATAAATTGAACATCTAATGGTTTGAAAATATTGTTTGAAATCAATTCGATAGGTTTTAGAGTTGAGTTCACGAGAGGCTTGGTGAGCTTAGGAACACCCTAGTTCTACTCAGACATGAGTGTACCACATGCAGAGAAAAGATAATGTTTCTATTAATTACATTAAAAAAATATAGACCCGGAATATTTAGTTTTGTTGACCCTAAAAATAAGGTTCATACACCTGCAACCCTAAACATTAATTGATGTATATAATTGGGCATTTCACAACCCTCACAACACCACCCGTTGTCCCCCAAAGTGCCTGTGTATAATATATGCTATGTCAAAATTTAAGGATGTTAACAGCTGTAATTCAAACTCACTAAAAAGTTGGATAAACTACCTTTTTTTACGATTATTCTGACGTATATCTAATATTTATAATATGTTATATTTATTTGAAAATATTATTAAAATCCAATATTTAAAATTCTTGATGTTTTCTCATTATAAATTTAGATTTATTAAATTGGAGTCAATTAGTAAATTGGATTTGTCACGCCCCGACCACCACCGGGTCGAGCACGCAATGTGACAAAAAAAGCACCCTCAAATCCCCTCAGTAATTGATTATATTTAATGACGTGTTTCTATATAAGTGACTTAATTATGCAACCATTAAAGATTTCAAACTAGGCGGATTAATTCACACAAATGCATATCAAATTATGTCTTAGACCCGCTATTTAACCCACACAAATACACATCAAATTATGTCTACATATTTAACCCACGATAGAACCTGTGTCTATTTTATCCTTTAAAGCAAGTCATACAATATTTACACATTTGAAATTCCTGCCACAACCGATTCTCAAATTCTCATGACACACACTTTTAGCACTTTCAAATCAAATTTCATGCCTTAAACCCGCTATTCCGTTAAATATGCATTCATAATCCAATACCCAATTGAAACATCCAATTTAACCACACAAATAAAAAACACAGGTTATAAAGAAATCTAGATATTCAATTTAAATTTGAGAAGGGTTTCAATACCTCATGTTTTTCATACCTCATAATGTCTAATGTTTTATATCTTTGTTTTCAAAGTCAAAACTGTTGATCTAAATCGTTCAACATGATATCTATGCTAAAATACACTTGGAGACCAAATTTTTTTTAGAATTTTTTTACTATATTTTTAAGATAAGTACAAAATTACTTTACTGAATGATCCAAAAACAGTGATTTTGTATTCATCTCAAAAAATAGTTAAATTTTTTTCAAAAATTATAAAATTTCATCCCCAAGTATATTTTAGTATGAATATCATGTTGAGCAGTTCCGATCAACAGTTTGGACTTTAAAAATGAAGAAATAAAACATGAGGCATCACAAGGTATGAAAGACATGATGTATTGGAGACGAGGGTTCCAATACCTCATCATGCCTCATATTTTATATCTTCGTTTTCAAAGTCCAAACTGTCAATCCGAACCACTCAACCTATATTCATACTAAAATATGCTTTGAGACCAAATTTTAATTTTTTTTAAGAAATTTTTTACTATTTTTGAAGAGAGGTACAAAATCACTGTTTTTGAACGATCCAAAAACAATGATTTTGTATTCATCTTAAAAAATAGTAAAAAAATTTCAAGAAATATAAAATTTCATCCTCAAGTATATTTTAGTATGGATATTATGTTGAGCGGTTCGAATTAACAGTTTGGACTTTAAAAACAAAAAAAATAAAACATGAGGCATTATGAGGTAGGGAAGGCATGGGGTATTGGACAGGAGGGTTCCAATACCTCATGTTTTTCATGCCTCATCATGCCTCATGTTTTATATTTTTGTTTTCAAAGTTCAAACTGTCGATCCGAATAACTCAACATGATATCCATACTAAAATATGCTTGGACACCAAATTTTAATTTTTAGAATTTTTTTACTATTTTTTAAGATAGGTACAAAATCACTGTTTTTGAACGGTCCAAAAACAGTGATTATGTATTCATCTTAAAAAATAGTAAATTTTTTTTGAAAAATAATGAAATTTCATCCCCAATTATATTTTAGTATGGATATCAAGTTGAGCAGTTCGGATCGACAGTTTAGACTTTAAAAACAAAGAAATAAAACATGAGGCATTAGGAGGTATGAAAGACATGAGATATTGGAGAGGAGGGTTCCAATACCTCATGTTTTTCATACTTCATCATGGCTCATGTTTTATATCTTCTTTTTCAAAGTCCAAACTATCGATTCGAACCGCTCAACATGATATCCATACTAAAATATGTTTGGAGACCAAATTTTAAATTTTTTAGAATTTTTTTAGTATTTTTTAGAATAGGTACAAAATCACTATTCTTGAATGGTGGAAAAACAACGATTTTGTAATAATTTTAAAAATAGTAAAAAAATTCCAAAAATTATAAATTTTCATTCTCAAGTATATTTTAGTATGAATATCATGTTGAGCGTTTGAATCGACAATTTGAACTTTAAAAATGAAGAAATAAAACATGAGGTATTATGAGGTATGAAAGGCATGAGGTATTGAAATCTCGAATACACCGCCAGATAAAGATATAAAAAAAAATTGCTGAATCACCGTCAAAAGTTTGTCAAAGTCTAGTTTAATTAAGTTGCCAAAACAAATTACAAACGGACGGTCCAGATTAATTCTAGCCGGACAAAAGTCAATCCGGTGCCTATGAAAAGGGTGTTCGTTTTGAAATTCGTGCCAAGTTGAAACAACTACCGTTTGTAATTTGCTTGAGTCAGGTCCATGGGGTGATCCGAATTCGGAAGGTTGTTGGAGCTCCCCCGGAAGTTGTATGCAATGGAGAGGTGGTTGTTGAAGAATAAATTATTATTCACTGATGGCATTTTTTTATGGTATCATGAAACATTTCCCATTTAAAAATTACGAAAATATTACAATTGTGAAAGATTCCAAATGAGAGTTATTTATGAATTAAAGGGAGCGTGTGAAAGGAGGTATTGAAATGAAAATATTTTTTATTAGTAGTCGTACACTAGTAAAATGTTTGTCTAATTAAGCGAGCAATAAGAATACACTACTACAAGAATGGGACAGTATCTGCGAAGAAAACTGTCGGTATACCTTCGCGGATACTCTCGTCGCTAATAGAAAAAATACATTTATGTCAATATACCCTCGCGCATTTGTAGGCATACGGCGGAACAGTGACAAAAACTTGTCTAAAAAGGAGAAACAATTAAAATTGAAACATTTACGGATGAAGGAGAAAAAAAAAATGCAAATATATATGAAGATTTCTAAAACTAATGCAATTAAAAAGACTGGTGAGTACACGGCATCACTTGCTTATATGAAATTCGGCAAGGCGATCATTTTTATCAATTCGGTACCGCTCTTCTATGCCCAAGTGAGCCATCAGGAACCACACGACGGTGAGAAGCTCTCCTCCTTTACTTAATTGTTTTGCATGGAGCTGCCCACTGCATTTGCTGGCAGCATAGCACAACATCTCGACCCACACAACGCTGGTTAATCTCCATATTATGTTCCAATCTGGTTCACATTTCCCCTCATCGGTGAATTCTTTCTTTATATGGTGTGCAAGCATGCATCCTTGGAAGAACACTGAGTTGCTGCGATTGCCTTTAATAAGCCCTGGGTCATATTCCGTGTTCACCTCTAGTATCCTTCTCACAGCATTACACTTCTTGGTATTGCCCTTCTTGACACCCTTCTTGGTATTGCCCTTCTCGACATTTCCCTTCTCGATATCACCTTCTGGCTGCAAGAAGATTGTCGCCTCTGCATAGGTGTCACCAAATCGAATCGGCCCAATGCCAGCAGGCATCATAAAAGGTCGCTCGATGAGCAGGAACAACATATAGTTTGAAATGTGTTGGCTTATATCCCGTTCCGATTCCCGTTCCCGTTCCCGTTCCGGATCCCATTCCCGTTCCAGTTTCCCTTCCAGTTCCGGTTCCTGTTCCGGTTCCCTTTCCTCTATGGTGGACACAGACATTTCGTGGTCATAGAATAATAGATCGGTTGCTATGTGCCATATGAGGATGCTCTCGTCAAAATCAGCTTCCACGCTCCAACCAAACTCTTGGTAGTAACCCATACGCTGCATTGCATGCTGGCCCCTCTCTGCAGTGAATCCCCTATCGGATTCTGTATACATCATGTTTTCCTTCAACTCTTTAAACACTAAGTCCTTGAGATCTTCATTAACGGTAACATATTTTGTGTACCGATAATGATCCCAAGTCTCATTGAAACCGACCCATTTCATTATGGGCATCAACCAACAAGGCTGATCTTTAAGGGAGTATGTAATCAGACTAAACTGGGCCATTTTATCAGACCATCTTGGCTTTCTCCGAGGCCTCAATTTTTCCAAAATAGAAAAGAGGAAATCTGAAAGACCACAGCAACTTCCGGATTCTTTCATTGTCGCATAGGTCCAGAATGACAGAAGCATAAAAACAAGTGCAAGGATTTCCAAACCAACTGCACCTCCTAGCAGCACGTACGTTAGAGTAGTCTCAAATCGTCCATACCCAGTTTGGTCGGACATAGTAAATAAACAAAGGGCCACAGAAGTGATCAGCAGAGTAATCACACGAGAAACCCAGCCATAGTGTTTAAAAGCGTAAATAACAGAACATTTGGAATGGAGAATGTCGTACATCCAGGAGAGCTCAATTTCAATCAGCTTGTAGGCATCTTTGTATCCAAGGCTCCTAAAATACTCATAGCTGTCCTTCCAATTCTTATAGCTCACAGTTAGGTCCACAAAGAGGCACTTGAATGTTGGGAAGAACTCGTATGCCTTGCGTACAATTTCTGCATATTCGAGAGACTTTCCCTGTGCTGATTTTTCAGTTTGCTCTACCAGCGGATCATCAATATGTCTGAATTCAACTTCGATTTCGGTTTTAAGCCCAGCAGCAGCATATGAAGTGTACAACTGCATGAACTTGGCATAGTTAGGGCCTGGATCAGGTTTGCCAGTCATGGAATTCCACAAGGAAGACATGCTTGCACGCTGCAAACACCAGATCCTCTCACCATACTTGAAGATTGCCACCGCAAACATGAGAGCGGCAGGTGGCCACAGCGCTCCGATTTGCAGGTTTGATGTGGAATAATTGTAGACTGCAAGTGCTACCTGAGATAGCATTGTTAGCAACTGCCGTGACCACAGGTCATTATCTTCAACGGACAAACCAGTGATGGTGTCCTGCCCGCCAAGGTGGAGGAGGAAGAAAGGAGCCCAAAACATGAGCAGGTGGCGAGTCTTGTTTTGAGGAGAAGCCGTATCTTCGCTCTGGGGGAGGTACGCAAGAGCAACTAGGGCCACGTAGTCAGCCATGAGGTATGCAAACCAGAGAAACCAGTGGAACATAAGCGCCAGAGGACCTCGCCACGTTGTAGCGGTAGTTTGAGCATACCGGAACGAAACTACATGCTTTCGAAAACCGGCAAGACCAAGGAGCAAGATCTGTATGCTGAGGCTGCTGATCACGAGCACCCTGATCTCCAGTTTGCTCCATAATTTTACTAAGTAGTCCCACATCTTTTCTCTGATTTCTCTTATATTTTTTTTTCTTTTTGGATGAACTTGTGAACTGAGGTTCTTAATTAGATGGATGCATATGCTTCTCTCACTCGGTTTTCGTCCTTTAAATAAAAGCTGGTTTCCTTGCTCCAGCACGGAACCAGCACATATTGCATTAAAAAATAATTAAATAAAAAATGCTCTAGGCGACTAGGCCTCTAGCCTTAATTACAAATATGATAATGTTTGACTATTCCTTCTTTTATGGGAGCCACATGAAAACTTAAAAATCGCACATGGATCGATGTATTATTCAAAGGAGTGCTAGCTGATATATGGCTGAAATTTTTATTAATAGCAAAAAAAATAAAAAAATATCGAGAATAAAAAAGAGTTATGTCGAAATTTGACAAATAATAAAAACATGATAGTTTATAATGTCCAAGGGACATTATAGATCATCACGGTCAGCTTAGCTAAAAGATTATTGCTAAACTAAACAGCGAAAAAATGAAAAAACATGATTCCTGAACATGTTTGTCCATCATGACCAGAGAGATAGAAACAAATAAATAATAAAACTCTAGACTTCATAGTTCATTACTGTCAGAAAACTGAAAAAAAAAAAACCTGAACGTTTTTGCCCATTACGGCCAGGAAAACAAACCTCACTGTATAGAATAAAAGAAATTAATATTCTACTTTGCTTCGCAATTCCTATATTAATTATCAAATTAGTAGCAATAGGGAGATTTTTTTTTTAAAATAGAATTACTTAAAATTATTTCAACGGAACAAGCCTTGATCAATTTGATTTTCGAAAACTAGCCTCCACCAATCCCTAGAGTACACCCAGACTACACGAAAGACCACACAAAATACCCTGCACCGATCCTGTGGATCGGTGGAGCTTCAAAAATGCCTCCACCGGTCTTGTGGATCGGTGTAGGTTACATGCTATCAGTGTTTGATGCATGGAAACACTATATAATTTTGTTTGATTGATATGTACGTCTTAATGTAAATCGAATGCAGAGAATAATTGTGAAGAAAAAATCTGGAAACCAAGGCTCCATCGGTCCTAGGGACTGGTGGAGGTATAGATTGGGATTTTCTGTGGCGAGGGGGTGTGGCTGGTGCAAAACAGACTCTATCGGTCCGCAGGACCGGTGTAGATTGGGATTTTTTTGCTCCACCGATCCTAAGGATCGGTGGATCAGTGGAAACTAGTTTTCGAAAATCAAACCGATCAAGGCTGGTTCCGTTGAAATAATTATAGGTAATTCTATTTAAAAAAAAAATCCAATAGGGACATAATCTGACAAAAGGAAGGTTCTGGGAGCATTCATTTATTCAGATCTCCCCCTCCAAGAAGTTTAGAGTTGACTGACATAGAAATGCAGACTATGCAGTAGAATTAATATTAAGTTATTACCTACTCTTGATCGCACGATTGCCACTGGAAATAAGGCACAGAAGATCCATATTCACCCTTTCGCCGAGGACAAGAACCACAGGGAGTATTCTTCGAATTCAGATCAAGCGAAGTAACCCCAAAAATTGAGTTTTGGATCGGAACCGTCCGATTAGAATCCGTGATCATCCAACTAAAGTGGATCGCACACATTCAGAGAGACAGGTTCGAATCCTGAGGCAATCTTGAGCGACGGATTCGATTCGGATGATTCCGATCCAAAACCCAAAAATTGAATTACTTTAGGAGATCCGGACCCGTATTCTTCTACTCGGGGGAAAGTACAGATGTATTCATTTGAGAAGCATCTGTAATTTGATGGTTCATAGAGGGCACGAGTGCAAGATGGGAACCAAAAAGTATGTCCAGGGTTTTTTTGCCTGGCCGTGATAGATAAAAACGTTCATTTTTTTTTTCAACTCTCTGGCCATAATAAACAATAAAGTCCAAAGTTTTATTATATATTTTTTTTTGCCTCTCTGGCCGTGATGGACAATGACGTCCAGAGATTATTTTTTTTTCGTTTTTTTGTTGTTTAGTTAAGAGATAATCTTTTGGCTAAGTTGACCATGATGGTCTATAAAGCCCTCTGGACGTTATAGATATCACGTTTTTATTATTTGTCGAATTTCGACAAAACTCTTCTTCATTCTCGATATATATATATTTTTTTTTGCTATTAATAAAAATTTCGGGATATAAAGACCCCTGTTATGCCCCTACCAAAATTTTAATTAATAGAAAAAAAAATATCGACATTGAAGAAGCATTTCGCGAAAATTCGAGATATAGCTAAAACGTGATAGTCGATAACGTCCAGAAGACGTTATGGACCATCAAGGCCAGCTTAACGAAATCAAGTTACCGCTAATTAACCGAAATAAACACTGTAGTTGGACGTTATGGTCTATAATGTCCAGCTATATTTTTTTTTTTCCAAAAAATTCACAAACGAAGCAGCAACAACAGCAAAAAAAAAAAAACACTGCCGGCTACAGTGTTTTTTGTTAGATCATTAGCGACCATATTAACTGGACGTGATGGTTCATAACGTACAACTATAGTACCTTGGACGTTATGAACGATCACATTTTAGCTATATCTCGAATTTTCGCGAAATGCTTCTTCAATGTTGATATTTTTTTATTTTATTTTCTATTAATAAAAATTTCGGATGCCCCTAGCTAGCTAGATCAATATGATGTGTTGAAAATATACTCAAAAAATGGAATTGTGGGGCAGATATATTGATCCATGAGGTCTGTAGTTTTTGCACAAGGCATCTTCCACGGACAGCCCATTCGTGAATAGCAATTTTGGAAGCCCGTGTGCTTTTGGTTACCAGAAAATGTACAGTTTGGAGTCTATTTAATATATCGGGCTTACCGTGAGTGTATCGATCATAGTGCCTGTCCTATATTCACTTCATATGGGTGAGTTCAGAGTACCCTTGGCCCAACCACACAGTTACGATTTCAAATTCAAATTTGACGACTGTAGAACTGTATTTTAAATAACCCTAAAAAAAAATAACTGTATTTTAAATGTTCGGGTTCCTGGTTATAAATAGCACTTCACATTAAAACCTCAAAGAAAAACATTAATATGTTGTTTAGAGAATACAATACTTTTGTCAAACTATAATACAAAATATTTATTTTCAGTTAAAATAGTCTTCATGCAGAAATTAGCATAATTATGCAGTTGTGCTTTATATTCTTGCAATTCCCACATAACGTTCCCAAAGAAAATTGAAAAAATTGACAGTTAATGTATGGGATGTAGCATATAAAGTTTCTTTCTTTCTTTTTTCTAATAAATCTTCTTATCATTTACCAGCTGCTAGAAAATATCTGTTAGAAAAAAAATATATATATTATAATACTCCTCGTAAAAAATTTAAATACGCTTCCAATTTATTTTCTTAGGCATTAGTGGAAGTTGGATAAAATATATAATATGTAACTGGAAGATTGTTAGATAGTAAATTATGTCGAAACAATGATCTGAAATTTTGTAGCTTGAAGACTATATTATGTTTATTTGTAATTAATGTATTGGGCCTTTATTTTATATTTCCTTCCAGGTCAAGATATACGCTATATTTCTGGGCTTTTTTATTCAAATCTAATCCATATTAACATTGTTACCCTCGATTTCTCTTTGTATCATCATAGACTTCTGTGTTTGTTATGTAAAATTATATATAGTTTTACTCACCACAACTGCCTTGGTCCTTAATTGGTGTAACTGCACCTAGACCGCCGGTCAATTGATGTCGGTGCTGAAAGAGATGTTGCATAATTGATTGGACTTGACTTCTTCGGTCTTGTGCAGGGAATATGGTTAGCATACTTAACCATGAATCTCGAGTTTGTAATATCAGCATACTTAATAATACCGAGTCTGTACGTAGTACCAGGTTGGTTATTTGAAGACTCGATATACTTCAAGTTGGTCTTAAACATCTTCAAGCGAAGCGACTTTTCGGCATCACTTGCATAGACACGACCAAAGTCAGCCATCCATTTCTCAAATACTGTCATATGTGGATCATTAGCAATAACCGCGGGAAGTAGAGCACCATATAAGAACCCGAAGACAATCCCCAGAAGTACAGTTGACAGTAATGGAAATGAAGAAGCCATCAATAAGAGATGAAGATTCGAATTTTGTACATAAATATCAATAAATGTTTTGTGATTATTGATGAAATCAAATGTATGCTAGTAGTTAGTATTTATTGAGAATCATTGATCCACAATCTTTGACCAATTAATTAGTGGTTTGAACAAAACATGTTCCTAATCAAGATGCATCTACAAGTATTAGAAGTAACAATATTGACAAATATCCATCTTAAATAATGTTACGCAAACAAAAGTGATGCTAATTAAATTCATAAAATATTGAAGGAGAGATGCACTTTGTCAGCGGTATATGTTTCTTGTGGAAACCAGTAATTGGTATCATTTGTGTATGATGGAGTATATATGATGTTGTTAAATAACCTATACAGAGATCGCCACTAAAAATAAGGGAAAATTTGTAGTGTGCCCATATAAACTTTTAAAATAGTCAATTTCTCATCAAATCAGAATAATATCCAATGTACCCACTCTTCTATCTCCTTTTATCTATTTAAATCTTTATGTAACTATTTTAAATATTGAATTGGCAAAAATACCCCTCCATCTGCGTCTAGTACTCTGAAACAGAGCCCAACATACGTGACATGGTTTTAAATAGCTAGGCCCAGTGTAGACAGACTAATATGAGGAGCCGTGAGCTGAAACAGATCCCTACCTATAGGCCTATCAGAAGGCAATAACAGAGCCCAACATAACCCATTCTCTGAAACGGATTATGAACTCAAATTTACAATTTAGATCCGGACAGTTAGATCTATTTTCAGTTTTCCACAAAAATATTAAAAATACCTCGTACATTTTAAATTGGTCTGGATTTTGATCGGATGATCCAAATGAAAATTGAAATTTTGAATTACTTTAGAGGATACTAGCCCATGAGATCAGACACCGCCGGTTATTAGTTTAGTAAGTAAGATGGACAATAACAGACTACTAATAAATAACCTTCTCACAAATTCCACATGAAATTATGCAGTACAGTTAAAATTTTGTATCTATCTTAACATGTTACCAAATATTAAACCAACATTTTTTCCAGCTCCTCTTGAAATTTCACAAGTTTGTCACCAAAAGCACAGTGCAGACAAGTCTGGAGACTTAAAACCGCCAAGTTCATCTTGGCACATTCTTCAGGCTCGTTTTTATTCACCACCAGTTTCCCTTGGCTCTCAAAGGAAGCCCCTGGTCCCCAATTCGAAGAACCCGCAAATTTAAAAATACCCTCAATTTGCACTGGCACCAGACGGTTTGGAAGAGACCACTTTCCTGAGATACAAAATTTCAGTGTAAGAAAATTCCCATCTTCTTCAGGTAGTGTCCCATCTAACTGTGATTATGCTCATGTAAATCTACGATTCATTCTTTTTGAGTTAACCTAGTGTTATTAACTAAAAGGGTAAAATAGAAAGAATAGTCAAAAGACGAATAAGAAATATTAAAGTTTAGATGGAGACATAAAAAAATATGATTAAAAAACTCACGGGCATACGAGAAATTTAAAACCATAAAAAAATATGGCAAAGTAGAAACAATTTTTACCAGAAAATTTCACTTTTATTCCGATGTAAGCAAACCCCCAACTTGCCTTGTCCTGAGCCACATTGATAAACACCTGTTTATATCATTTATAAAACAAAAATCAAGCTTGTATAGGGATGAGAAGAGATATGGTAATATGGCATGGTATATTGGTAAATTTACAACCAAATCCCTATATAAGTGGCTGGACTGTTGCAGCTTCCAACAATTTTTTTTTTTTTTACTAAAAGTTACTCACATTCCCAGAAGACAGCAGCTCTACCTCAAACTGGTCTGCCTTGTACATCAAGTCCAAAGGGCCAAGACTAACCAGCTTCTCCTGAAATTAATTTAATTTCATCCATGAAACAATAAAATAACATATCTAAAAGAGTTGCAAGAAATGATATACTGAGAACAAATAACAGACTAAAAAAAATAAAAACTGATACGCAGAGGTTAAGCGTACCTTCAACATGCGGTGTATATCAATATCAGACCCAAGAATCGATGTATACGAGGGAAATCTCTTCTGCACGAATCAAACAATATAATTGTCCTCAAAAAAACATTCATGGATACCAAACATATTTATAGAATATAAGCTAAACATGGTAAGTTAGAAGGTCAGATTTACGCACATTCAAAAAGCACCTGATGTAAGGGACAAGTTTTGTCCTATAGTCACCAACACCAAATTTCAAAAGATTGCCCTTTAAGATTTCTATTTGTTGCAGCTTTTCTATGATTGCTATATTAACCCTCTGGAGCTGCAAAGAGAACATTGATACATAAGAATGATAGATAGATAAATAGAGGGTTGAATATTACAACAACTAACGTACCTCGGATCTTCTGGGATCTTCTGGGTCGTCCTCAGAGTAGATATTCTCACATTCTGTCAGCAAGTGTTGTTTGATTTTGAAACACATTCTTAACTGGTTGTATCTATCCTCTACTTCCTCCATGATGTACATAAATTGTAGGTGATAATCTCTCTGATGTAATTCTTCGTTGGGAAATTGCATTTTCGCATCGACCAAAAAATACTTGCATCGATTGTCTAAGTGTATTGACTCCTCAAAAACAGGCTCATCCATTAAAATTTTTTCTGAACTCCAAACAGGAAACCTTTTCTTGCAGCAATAACTACACCAGTTCAGCCATGCCTTGCGTGTTTCTGTTTCCTCCAAAACACATGGCTGTCCCTTTTCTATTTCATTCTTTACCATATCTTGGCTAGATGTAGGTACCAGACAATACTCACTGTCAGAAATACAGAGCTGGTGCTTGAAATCCATATGCGCCATGAAAGACTCCCGGTATACAAATATCTCCGAACAGCTGAAGCAGCACCAGTATTTGAATGTCTTGCTAAGCCTAAACCTGGCTATCCCTTCCCAAAAAATTCTGTATTCACTATATGGGTAAGTCTGTTCACAGAACTTCTTAAGATCGACCAACTCCATGCAAAAGAAAAGACCACCGTTGGATTCGGATTTGGCAACCAACACACTTCTCTCTCTCAAGCTCGAAAACAGGCTACTTAACAATTCATTATCCATCCAGGATTCATCTTGCAGTTCGGGATCTGCTTCAATATGAGAATTCTTAAATTGTTCATCTTCACTTCCCTTGTTGTTACTATCTGCTGGTTCAAATTCAGATCTGAATTCGTGTTCACTACCAGAACCAGATTTGGCTTCAGAATCAGAATCATAATCATCATCGGATTCAGTGTCTATATAGTCATCACTAAGAACTTCCTCTTCAGCTGGGCATTTCTGCAAGAAACAAATCATTTTATATATGCATCTAGCAGCAGAACAAAAAAATAAAAAATAAAAAATAATCCTAGCTCAGAAGATTTATTATTTGATTTTAAGACTGGGCACCTACCAAATGACTTGCGCAATTTCCTTGGGAAATATTATAATAAAAAAAAGCAAATAATTTAGCAATTCCTCTGTGATCAAGGGGATTTTGTGCTATAAACTCTCACCTTCTGTTCACGGAGTTTCAAGCCGGCATACATATTAATCTGCAATCAAGTAGAAAATTAAGTTGTAGGGTTTCATAACAGTGTGGGCACAAACATAAATGCTTGTATAAAATTAAATTTCATACCCGAAAACAAGATCTCAAAAGTGGTAAAATGTACATGCGAAAGTCGATGTGACAAAGCTGACGGACCAGAGGCTCCAGGCATAGCAACTCACACCATGATTGGACAAGTTCTAAACAATATGGCTCCAACTGCAGACAATCATTAAATTCTGAATTAGCAACTGATGATAAGAAAGAAATGCCAGGGGGCGAAAAAAGAAAAAGGAAAACACAGCAGTGTCATAAAAAGTATATTATTGACCCAAAAAACCTCATATAAAGGCTCTTTTGTTTGTAGAAACAAAAATTGGCTGGGAGCCAGAGATGAGCACAAGCTTTGGTTTTCCTGCTCCTCAGTCGTTAACACTTTTTGATCTTGGAGCTTCATGTTGAAAGCATGAAGACAATTTATAAACCAATCGAAAGTGCTCTCCACTTTGTGATATATCTCAGATGCTTCGACAGGGAGTTGATCAATTGGGGGTCGAATCGGAGCGCTGGACATCCACGAGGGGATCCCCCTGCAGAGAAGACTTGCCTTGGATTGGTCCAGAATGAAAGTCGAGTTTTTGCAATCATAAGAAATTGCATCCATCATATCACTCATTTTCCAGTTCAAAATAGATTCTTTAGGTGGAGACTGCATTGTAGTTTCGACAATCTGGTGAATTCTGCGCATCAGTTGAACAAAAGTAGACAGGGAATTCTTATCTAAGAACCGAATGGATATGGGGGAGTTGGACAGAAGAACTCTAAGAAAGTGCATATTGTTCCCCGTGGGTAGGTGGACAAGGATGTGCTTGGAGGCTAGAGCAGCCACTGTCCTCAAGAGGCCATTAGAGAGCAATGAAAAGGATGCCTGGCCTGGCTTTAAACATTTAAATAACCGTCTCAATTCTGCCAAAAGCTCGCTCCTTGCAGTATCACTTGATAATGGCCATTGTAAGGAGCAAAGGGGATCATGGCCAGCACAAACATCTGTCACAGACACATTGCAATGGTCTAAACATGTTCGGGAAAGCATGTTGAGTGCAGCTTCAACATCTACAGGTTCCCATACCATCTTCTCAAGGGCCTCGGAACACCACTTCTCCTCAGCCAAATCTCGTTGCGAGAGCGGCCATGCATTTATTTGCTGCATGTTTGGAAAATGTTCATTTTTTAGGTGAAGGATGAGCGGCTCCTCTTCTCTAAACCAACGTAGACAACTGGGTTTGGGGCAGACATAAACGTCCCATGTGTCATAGAGGTCGAAAAACACAACTGCATCTACAACTACTGTTCTCAGCCACTTATAGTCGAGAATATTTGATGCGAAACAGCTAAGATAATAAGCTGGCACAGACAAGAACTGTTGCTTCCCTGCATGTTGGATAAAGAAAACTGATAAATAATTGAAATTAATAAATAGTTGAAATTTATCAAATTGCAACTTCCCTGCAACAGTAACTAATTATACCAAAGTCCTCTATTGTACAACTAAATACTACAAAATTAAGATAAAAGACCTCTGAACATCTATATATAGAGCAGGTATTACTAAAAATTCATACCAGTCTCGTCAAGAGACTCCCAATACTCAACAGCGTGACTTTTTATCCAGTCCGAAGTCTCTGATTGAAAGTATGCGTTAGTAACTATTACTTGCCGCTTGGGATTGAATTCATATTTTTTATCCTCCATCGTTGCTTCTATGCTTGAACGGGGAGCCGCAGGGGCGGAGGCGGAGGCGCGGTCGGCGGTCCTCGCGGAGCCGAGGGCGGGGTTTAGGGTTAGCGGATTGAGGCGCGCACGGCGAGAATTGTCGGGAGAAAGTAATCGCGAGGGTTCAAAAATAGTTGTGGTTGTGCGAATATATTTATAGTTGTGGCTGTGCGAATAAATTTCGGGCCGACTTTAGTTCTCAAAATTTAGGAGTTGTCTTGTCTCCACGTGTCTCTGAAATCAATGGACCTCTATAGATACCAAGTGCCATGTAAATATTCAAAATTTATAATGATATCTTAAATTGATTAGCATTAGATGTTGATGTATTATATAATAAGCACAATAGTACAATAAATGACACTACCAAGTGCCAGAATTTTTTTTATAAACCATAATTAAAAAAATATTTTTATGAAACTAACATGATTATTTTTTTTTAACAAAAACCATAAGAACCGAAATGTCATTTCGGTCCACCAATTTTTTTTCTAGACCGAAATGACAATTCGGTCCGTATTGGTTTCACAGCTTTTCAGACCAACGGCCACAGAAAATCCAAAATCCTCTCCGGACCGAAATAGTATTTCGGTCCCGCTCAATAAAAAAACTACATACAAAAAAAACTATTAATATGCAAACCCAATTAAATCCGAACTTAATTCCTATATCAAGTTTTCTTGGCAGTTACTACCATAATTTCAAAATTCTACAATTAGTTAAAAAAAAAAAAAATTATGAGCTAATTTACTCTACATACAAAATAAAAAAAATTCTACAATTAGTTAAATTACACTAAAAAAAACCTAAAAAATTGAGCGGGACCGAAATACCATTTCGGTCCGAAGAGGATTTTGGATTTTCTGTGGCCGCTGGTCTGAAAAGCTGTGAAACCAATACGGACCGAATTGCCATTTCGATCCGGAAAAAAAAATTGGCGGACCGAAATAGCATTTCGGTTCTTATGATTTTGGTAAAAAAAAAAAAGTAATCATGTTGGTTTCATAAAAATATTATTTTTTAATTATGGTTTATAAAAAAAAATTCCAAGTGCCATGTAAATATTCAAAATATCCTCTGCAATGTCCATAATTTGACAGTTCCCAATGATAGTGTAATAAAAGTTGTTAATTTGAATTTGATATTTATAAATTTGCTCTCCAATTGATGCACGCAGGACATATATATCTTACAAAATAAAAATAAATAAAAAATTACAGAAATACCAACCATATAAAGCATTGTCTTTCTCAGGATGATCAAATATACCAAACTGTACTTGATGTTTGGAATATTTAAATATACCAAAATGTTTGGAATATTTTGAAAAATTAAAAGGTCAGAAACAAAAAAATCCATTGGAATTCATTTTTTGACCGCTCTAACCATTTAACAAGAAATCTATTACATTTAACTGGCACTAAACTAAAATTGTTTTAAAGAGTGAAAGAAAATATCTCGATCCTTCAACAAGCCGGTGCATTGTACACGCCGAAGGTGTTTGAAATCTTTCAAAATGAATGGGAGTTGTTCATGGCAGCTTTTGTCAAGTCAAAAATTGAAGGGCCGTTAACAACTGAATATTGCATTGGAATTAGCACATTTGGTAGAGATACTTGCTTGGATAAGCATATATATTTTTAAGTTGTTGTTAATCATGCTAGTCAAACAGTAATTTGTAGCTGCAACAAATTCAAGAGAACAGGAGTTTTATGTGGCCACACTTTGAAGGTACTTGATGCGATAAATGTTAAGTTAATACCAGAAAACTACAAGCTAGCTTGTCATTAACATCAAATTTGATGGAATTAAATTTAATATGATTATAGTAAGGTGCATAAAGTATATCAATGGATAGATAATTTGCTATGATTATACTAACGGCTGACAAAGTACTTTCATCATACAGCTAGCACACTCAACTACAAAAAGATCTCACACAAATTATTTGGGTAGTGGAAGACATTAATTCACCAGCGAACCTGCTTACATATATAGGCTATGCAATAAATATGAGAAGATAACTTTGTTGTCAGAATACACTAAGAGCTAATATAAAAAGCAGAGGTCATATATAAGTAGAACATCCACAGCTTGCTCTTACTATATATGTAGATATAGTCGCTTCTTTGAAAAGCAATATTAATTTTGGGGTCTATTATCTCCTACCCTTTCCAAAGAAGTTGAATTAGTCTAGCAATGGAGAACACTAGTTTTGGGTTGATTGTGTACCCATCAAATGTGGAAAATATGATAATATATTCTTCAGAGTTTGTCATATTTTCCTATTTGTTAAATTAAATAGTAATCCTAACTTAAATATGTATAATTAACATATAAACAACTTCTGATTTCTTGAGGCCCAAAGCACTAAAAGTCTAGGAATAAAAAAAAATGCTGGAAGCTGCTTCGTATATATGATCATATATTTTCCAATATATGCTGGGACTAATATATCCAATAAACCAATAATACCAATATCTAGACTAGTCTAATGCCTTTCTTTATTTCCATTACATGTAATCTCACTAGTAAATACATACTGTATAACCATCCGAGCTATTGATGAACATTTTGATAGGAAAGTTTGAAATTACATAAAAATTTTTGTGAACATTTCTTACTTAAATTCCTTTACCTTTTCTGCCAAACAATATACACGTATCACCACTATTGCAGCTGCTGCACTCCCTTTTTATTATGATTCCTTTTTTCTTACTCCTAAATTTTAATCTTCAATAGCCATAATAGTATAATACACATAATCCATATTATAATACAGAGTTTGGAATACTTAATGTAAATGAATAGGCCAGAATACTTATATTACTAAAGATATCTCATATCTGGAAGCCAGAATCCCTCTAAACATTAATTTGGCCCAATATATAAACTGAATTAATTTTACCAAGTTTTACATACAATATAACCTTATTCAACTCATGTTCTTTTTAACTAAGAGTAAAATATGCTAGCAATTCATGTGCATAATTTGTTTATGAAATGGACCAAGTGATCCTTTAGCTAGGATGAAAAATGAATAGCTGGTGTTTGAAATTCTTTTAATATCAGATTGTTATGACTCCTGACCTGAGAACTTTAGCCTTATTCCATTCAGTTTTTAGGTTCTACTGACAAACTAAACCAATATAAAAGGAAAATTAAGATAATTCAAATATATATGACCTGTAAATATTCAAAACCATGTAATTAATTAACCAGTACTGTTACCTGAACTATGAAACCCAAACCACCACAAACTCATCTAAACATATATAACATCACAAAACTAGAACCGTATAATAGAAATACTGTACTAAAAGTACACAGATTATAGTCTTTGATGCAACACAATTAGTCTCATTAATTAATTCCTCAAGGCTCTTCAATATCTTTTCCTTTTCCACTGGGCTCTGCTGTCAAAGTGTGGCAATCAGTGCACTTGTTGTGGTTCTTGAGCAATATATCCATGCATGACACATGGAAACGCTGCATGAACTTGCACTCAGGAAGAGCACGTATGCATTCGTCAGTTTGGAACTCAGAAAGACAGATAGTACAATTGTTTTCTCTAATTACTGCACTAGCATCCGGTGCCGGTGCCGGTGCCGGTGCCACTACCCTTCTCGCATTGATGGAGCCCGGTGTTGGGACTTTCTTTGATTTGCTGGGAATATCCCGTGAAAGATAGATAATTAAACCAACAATTGCAGCAGTGACGATTATTAGTAGCATGATGAGTGCGAGAAGGAACAAGATGTCGTAGTCATCGACATGATACCAGTATACTTGCACAGGCACAGGTGCAGCCGTCAGTGCAGGGGCGGTCGGTGCAGTGACTGTGCCGGTGTTATTTGGGGATGGTAGAGAATTTGCCATTGGAGTGTGTTTAGCTAGGTTGTCAATGGTTTCTAAATATTTGGTTGTGAAGAGAAGAGGGGCTTCTTATGCTTCTTATAATAGAGAGTAGTGCGAAATGGAAAAGGACCGGTGATTTAATCCATGATTTTTATTAATACCCTCCAAAAATAAAAAATTAGCAAATCTGCTCTCGAGTTTTTTTTTTTTTAAATGCCCTGACCGCTCCACATTTGAGTGGTCCACTATTCATACCAAACCGCCCCACATTTGGACAGTTTGGTGTTTAATTTTTTTTATTTTTAGAGACAATATGAATAACAAGATGCTGAAATGTAACACTAAAAATTTGAAATTTTTTTAAAATATTTGTTAGATTATTTATTTTGATGTATAATTAGCATATTTATACTAAATTACGCGAAATTACTTGAAATTAAGTTTAATTACGTTGAATTACACTAAATTATGTTAAATTACGCTAAATTACAATAATTTCGCTAATTATACTAAAATACGCTAAATTACGCTAAACTAGCAAAAATATGCTAAATTTGGCCGATTTTGTGTCATCTTTCATAAATCGTAAAAAATAGTAAAAAATAACTTCAAAAATAGTAAAAATTGGTATTATACAAGTTCATTATATAACTAATTTACTGAGGTACTTAAATTGAATAATAGAAATCAAAATCTTAATTGAAAACTTCAACTCAAGTTTTGAAGCTCTTCTCTTTGTTTTTTGGTAATTTTGAATTTTGAAAAATGGCAAAGCAATCATTGATGCATGCATATTTTCGCAAGCTTTTAGAAAAGTGGTCATTTGCTGAAATCGGATTTTATGGTCGTTTGAAGTTTCATCGTCGTTTTTCGTCTTCTCAGTGAATATATCGTCCCTATTCATATGTAATTTAGCTTAATTTACCGTATTTTAGCGTAATTTAACATAATTTAGTATAATTCAGCATAATTTAACATAATTTCAAGTAATTTAGCGTATTTTACCCGCAAGGCAATTCCTTAACAATTTACCATAATTAATAAAATTATAACATTAAACAAAATTATAACAAATAAAACTACAATAAATATATAACATATTATAAAATATTACAACAAATAAAATTATAATCGTCAATTATTAAAATATAAATATAAATTATTATAAAAATATATCAAATAAAACTACAATAAAACATTACAACAAATAAAAGTATAATCTTCAAGTATAACCAAGGTTCTAAATAGCGTTTATAGCGTCGTAGCGGGAAGGCTAAAAAAAAAGCTATAGCGAATAGCGTCGCTATAGCGGAAGCTATTCCAAATAGCGTTTTTTTTTTTACATTTCGTATATTCAATATTTGTACTAAATATCAATATTATCTAAAGTCTCATAGAATAATAAATAACACCAAAGTAATTAACAAATTATAATATTCATATTGAACCCGTACAAAGTTCAAATTGTGGTTCAAAATATCCATAGTAATATCATAAACTATCGATTTTTCCTATTAAAAATATCTTAAGCATCATGATTCATGACATAATCTATTTTTTTTTCTATTCAAATTTTAATTTCGGTTTGGACTTTTTTTCTATTCAAATTTTAATTTCTATTCCCAATTTCAAATTGATTTATTTGTAGCAAGTAGCAACAAATTCAATTTCGGTTTGAGATTTTTTTTATCTTTACTTAAAACCCATATAAATTGCTTAAAAAAAAAACTCATATTGTATAGCGCAAATAGCGCATTTTTTTGATGTCATAGCGTAGCGTTTGGGGTCCAAAAACGCTATAGCGTGCTATTTAGAACACTGAGTATAACAAATTATAACCATAAATCATTATAAAAATTGGACATGTAAATTTCAAAATTAGAAAATGGCACAGCATTAAAAAAAAAATTCAACGTAATTTAACATCATTTCAAGTAATTTAGAGTATTTTAGTATAAATATGCTAATTATACATCAAAAAAAGTAATCTAACAAATATTTTTAAAAAAAATTGAAATTTTTAGTGTTAGATTTCAGCATCTTGCTATTCATATTGTCTCTAAAAAAAAAAATTAAACACCAAACCGCCCAAACGTGGAGCGGTTTGGTATGAATAGTGGACCGCCCCAACATGGGGCGGTTTGGTATGAATGGTGGACTGCCCAAACGTGAGGCGGTCAGGGCATTTAAAAAAAATAACTCGAGGGCAAATTTGCTAATTTTTTATTTTTGGAGGGTATTAATAAAAATCACAGTGATTTAATTTACACGGTACTTGAGAAATTTTGGGTAAAGATTATAACAAGCACTTTTGGCTTCATGCAGCGCACAAACCATATGCAACGCTGTTTTGATTCTATAATCCGTGCGCTGCATTAAGCCAAAAGTGCTCTGTTAAAATTTTCACTGGGAAATTTTAATATGCCTAATACAGGAGTAATGCTTCATTGAATGGAAATTTCCGATTATGTCATTTTTTTTGTCCCTTCAGTTTTCACAAATAACATGATTTTAAGTGGATTGCTGACTTTAAGCACAGAAAAATGACAGCAAACACTCTCCAAATATCAAACCTGTCTAAATATAATAAAGTAATTACTAAATGGGAATGCAAATATATTGTAGAAACAGACACTACTTATAAAGCATATCATCAAATTTCTCATTTTTTCCCAATAGTGATCAATTTTGGGGTTCCGACGTAGACGTCTAACAGCTCCTATATAATTTTGGAATATTTGTGTGCAGAGATATAAAAAAATTTCTAATTTGAAATGCACTACATCAGAATTTTGAAAAGTTTTCCTTATCATAATTCTCTCATATGACGCCCCTAAACTTTCCCCAGAGAATTTTAATGTGTTGACATATTTAGTATTATTTTTATGTAATTCGAATTTTATCTCAATCATGATCGCTATAGTTATATTTCATTAGAGTTTATGTTCACCAGAAATTAAGCAAAATTTTAGACAATTTATCGATCGCTCGAAAGCAAAAAATAAAATTAGAAAGAACTATTTTCTTCTTTATTTTATCTTTACATTAAGAAAAAGTTCTTTCTTATTTTCTCTTTGCTTTCTACATGGATATTTCTTTTCCTCCAAAATTTGAATTTGTTGTGGAGAAATAATCATTTTTTGATGTTGCAAACAAAATTTGATTGTTGGGCGCTTTGGAAGGAGAGAAATCGAAGGAGCTTTGCCCAACGAATTCAGAGTAGGTCCGATGCCCATCGGACCTACTTTGGTTCGATGGGTGTTGTGACCATCCGATCTGCATCAAGATTCGTGTGCTTTGCATCAAAATCTGTGCAAGTATGTATCAATTTCTGTGCACATAGATCTTGATGCTAATCGTACGGTGATAGAGCTAATTGAACCTAAATGTAGGTCCGATGCCCATTGGACCTACTCCTATCTCTTGCCCATCAGCCAAAACGGGTGCATATCTTAATCAATGCTACATCAATTGACGTTCATAACTGAATGCTTTTTGTATAGATGGGAAGAGGACACAGGAACAATGGGACAAAATTAGAGTGTTCTTAGTTTTTTTGGCATGCCTATTTAGTTTTGTTACTTTTGTATGTATAGTGCAATCTTTAAAATCAAATGCTGAGATGAAAAAAAATCTGAGTTGACTCCAAAATCGATTCATTCTGTATTTGAACCTAATCCGATTTGATTATTTTGAAAAGTCAAAACTTAATCTGAATATGATCTTATCTAAAACAATTCGAAACATAGAGATGATTCAAAAACGGATGATCCAAAACATAATCTGATATTGGCTGTTTTTTATATAGAAAATAAGACACAAGCACAAAATTTTTGAAAAAATAAAAATAAAGATTAATTGACCTCCAACCCTTCAACATGGCTCCGCTACTGAATCAAATGTTGGTTCTTTGATATTGTGTAATGTTTCCATTGGTTAAATAAAACCAAGGCAAAAATAATATTTTCTGCAATTTGAGAAGGGGTCCGGATCCCCTAAAGTAATTCAATCTTTGGGTTTTGGATCGAGACTGTCCGATTCGAATTCGTTGCTCGGGATCGTCTCGGGATTCGAATTCGTCGTCGGAATGTATGCGCTCACTCTGTGGATGGATTTTTGCGGATTCAAATCGGACGGTCCGATCTAAAACCCAAAAGTTGGGTTACTGGATCCGAATTCATTTGAGAAGTGCATTACTCAATTTATATGCATGTGCTTCATAAATGCGGAAGATTTGTGTTAAAGAAAAAATATACTAAGATATAGTCATAATTAAATTAATAAATGCAAGTAGGAAGGTATTACAAAAGTGCCATAAATCTGAAATTTTTTCTCAGCACTCTATCTTTTTAGATAATGAATAATAACTAGTATATATATAAAGGCTATTTGTGCCCAGGTATTTGTCCATACAGGTAGTTATCGACATAGAGTTCATAGAGAGATCCTCCTCTATTTGCTCCAACATGGCTTATAAGCAAATTCAAACGTTGATTTTGATATGCCTCTCTGTTTTGTATCATAATCTCATTGAAGGAACAAAATTTGTTGAAGTTGAAGGCGAACAAGCTGAAGCTAAAGTATGTAGAATACTTATTTTTGAATTGGAAAACTTAAGTTGAACAAAATGTGTCTATTTTACTTATGTAATACTGATTATTTAATCGATCGTTTATTTCACAGGAAGGAAGATCTATTGAAGCTCATCACTCGGGAATTATTTCAAGTTTGTTTTTCGATGTTATTAATGACAATCCATTGCATGTTAACATACATGTAAATACTTTAAATTTCAAATTTATGTATATGGGTTTTGCATCGTTTAAATTATACAACTCATCAAAAAGTTTTCTGTGTTGGCTTTTAAAGCATGCTGGCTTCTTTACTCCAAGCCCCATGTTACAGGGTACACGAGCTAGAATATCAGTATGGGGCATACCAGATGTAAATTACAACTCAGAAAGTGCAGTTTTCATAGCTGTTTGGAACGAAAATTCTGGAAATTATTATGCTATGACTGCTGGATTTCATGTACGTATTTTATTTCTCCCGAATTCAGTAGCATATTATTTTCTAGGTGCTTTTTATAAAATATATGAGAGATTTTAGTTAGAAATAATCTGGTTTCTATATGCAAAGGAATTGATTTAATAAATTAGAGCATCTTTAATTTCTCCTGGTTTCTTAATACTTGCTTTTTTAAACAAAGAAAAAAGAAATGAAAATCCATCTGAATCCTTTTTTATTTATATATCAGCTGCATTCTATGGGGTACGCTAAACTAACTAATGTGTAATCTTGTACGATTAATGTTTGATTTTGTATATTTGATGA
The DNA here is from genome assembly GCA_025461125.1 of Carex kokanica. Lineage (NCBI taxonomy): Eukaryota > Viridiplantae > Streptophyta > Magnoliopsida > Poales > Cyperaceae > Carex > Carex kokanica. The sequence continues at coordinate 457,841 of JAJGRX010001227.1, read as the reverse complement.
ATATATTAACAAAATTATAATATATATATATATATATATATATATATATATATATATATAGAGGAGGGATCCAATTACACCTTTTTTGGTGACACATCATGACACCGTTTTTTATATAGGTCAATTTTGCGATTTCAAAATCCAAACAGCCGATCCGAACCGTTCAACATGATCACCATATTAAAATGTGCTTGGAGATCAAATTTTACATTTTTTTGAATTTTTTTACTATTTATTAAGATGGTTACAAAATCGCTGTTTTTCAATGGTCTGAAAACAACGATTTTTGTAACCATCTTAATAAATAGCAAAAAAATTCAAAAAAATGTAAAATTTGATCTCCAAGCACATTTTAATATATCCATCATGTTGAACGGTTTAAATCGACTATTTGGACTTTAAAAATGGTAGGTGTCAAAGTGTGTCACCAAAAAAGGTGTAATTGGATCCCTCCTCATATATATATATATATATATATATATATATATATATATATATAAATTTACACAGGTATATCCAAAATTATATTCTGGCAGCACCGATTTGCGACTTTTTGCTGGATGGATTGTACGTATACACATCAAAACTATACCGTAATTTTCAAAAATAATATATATTACAAAACACTTTGCATAGTAACCTACTAATTTTTTTTCTATACAGACAGAAAATAACAACATGGTGTGCTATAGCACTACCTGCCACGGCTTTGTTGTTTCAAATGTTTCTGGAGCACCAGTTCCAGGAGGAAAGGTTGCACCACTCTCCACATTTAATGGGAAAGATTATTTTGTTACACTGAGCATAAAGAAGGTTCTATTTTTATTTTATTTTTTTGTTAAAAGATCTCCCTTGCTTTACATTATTTAATGAGTGAGTCTATGGCACTATGCATATCACCATTTGGTCCGTAATACAGATCAATATTTTCGTTTTCGATATTCTAACGGTCAATCCGAACAGTTCAAAATGATTTTCATATGAATATGTACTTGCAGACCGATTTTATATTTTTTAGATTTGTTTTTACTATTTTCTAAAATAGGTAGAAAATTTTTGTTTTTGGATGGTTCAGAATTTTCAGATCAAATTATTTTCTACCTATCTTAAAAAAATAGTGAAACAATTCTAAAAAATATAAAATTCGGTCTGCAAGTACATAATCATATAGGGATCATGTTGAACTGTTCAGATCGACCATTAGAATATTGAAAACAGAAATATTGATTCGTATTACGGACCAACCCGTAATATGCATAATACAATAGACTCACTCTTATTTAATAAAATAAGTAGCTCGTTTCTCAATTATGCCATTTTCTTAAAAAAAAAAAAAAAAAAATTTGCAGGATCAGAAAACACAAGACTGGTCTCTGTACCGCGATGATAACAACAACCCAATTTTGATCGGATGGTGGCCAAAAGCTGTTTTTAACAACACATTTGACTATGCAACTAAGATTGTATGGACAGGTGGTGTTATGTATTACAAAAATGAAACAAGTAGTCCTCCTATGGGTAGCGGACACGTTGGTTGTGAAGGAGCAAATAAGGCAGCATATATCAGTAACATTAAGATCTTTAATGAATTCGGTCAAATAGCAGATCCATATGTAATAAATGATATTACGGACAGAAATGACTGCTTCACAACAAGTGGTGTTAAATATTCTTCCGGAAAAGCTTATAATTTCTTTTATGGTGGACCTGCCGTATGTAAGAATTGATCACAAGTGTTGTGTTTTTATGAGATTGATAAATTCTGAGGAGATTGAATATATTATTTGATATCTTGTATATATTTTTCATTATATTTCTTTCTATTTATATTTACATAGGCTCAAAGAGCCGTACTATTTCTCTAAATGGTATGCACATACACCAAGGTATCATTATTCTAATATTATTTCTAAATATAAGCAAGGAGATTCCTTTAGTTCCTTGATTTAATTCTAGTCCTTTGATTCTATATCGATGATGATAAATTAATCTGAGATCTTTATCTTATTTCTCAACAATAAGGTTATAATTTCTTTTAGAGTTGTGATCATAGATGGGAATCTCTGTCTTTGAAAATTTATATTTTTGGAGTTGTGATTATAGATGGGCATATTGCCTTTGTTGCCGGGAAATTTATTTAGCCTAAAACTTTTAGGGTGCGTTTGGATTGGAACTATAATAGTTAGAATATAGAAAACAAGAATAATTGTTGTTTGTTTTATTAAAATAGTTAAATTTCAAAAAAATTAGGAATAGCCTATTTTAATAAGACAAAAAAATTGGTATGTTTGGTTGCAAAACAAAAATAGTTAGAATAGTCAAATAAAAAATAGCTATCGTTTGTCTTATTAGAATAGCTAAATCTCAAAATTCTTAGAAATAATTTATTCTAATAAGACAAAAAGTTTGAATTTCGTATTCTAGCTATTCTAACACAATCAAACACCGAATACGCTGTTATGAATAACCCAGTGTTCTAAATAGCGCGCTATAGCGTTTTTGGATCCCAAACGCTACGCTACGACATCAACATGCGCTATTTGCGCTACGGCCACTATAGCGGCCGCTACAGCGCTATTTGCGCTATACAATAAGTGTTGTTTTTTTAATGAGACAGATGAATTTTGAGAAGATGAAAATATTATTTAAAATCTTGTATATTTTTTTTATTATATTTGTGTCTATTTATATTTACACAGGCTCAAAGAGCTTTTGGTGTCCAACGGTACTATTTATCTAAATGATATGTACAGATACCAAGGTATTATTATTCTAATATTATTTCTAAATATAAGCAAGTTGATCCCTTTAGTTCCTTGATTTAATTCTAGCTCTTTGATTCTATATCGATGATGATAATTAATCTGAGATCTTGATCTTATATCTCAACAATAAGTTTATAATTTATTTTAGAGTTGTGATCATAGATGGGAATCTCTGTCTTTGAAATTTTATATTTTTGGAGTTGTGATTATAGATGGGCATATTGCCTTTGTTGCCGGGAAATTTATTTAGCCTAAAACTTTTAGGGTACGTTTGGATGGAAACTAACTATAGAATAGTTAGAATAGAGAAAACAAGAATAACTGTTGTTTGTTTTATTAAAATAGTTAAATTTCAAAAAAATTAGGAATAATCTATTTTAATCAGACAAAAAATTTGGTATGTTTGGTTGCAAAACAAAAATAGTTAGAATAACCAAATAAAAAATAACTGTCGTTTGTCTTATTAGAATAGCTAAAATTCAAAATTCTTAGAAATAGTCTATTCTAATAAGACAAAAAATTTGAATTCCTTATTCTAGCTATTCTAACCCAATCAAACACTGAATATGCTATTATGAATAACCTAATCTTAAAAATAGTTTAATTTGGCGAGCATTTCTGCTTTTTGTGGTCTGAACTTAAAAGATCTAATTTTGCCATAATTAACATTAGTTGGAAAATTTGACAGTTTGTGACAGTTAGAATTAATCGGAAGGTTAAAGCGTACGTCTGTCTACTGCTTATAGTCGCCCAGCAACTTTTTTTGGTGATTTGATAACGGACCCAAGCGGCCACACCCTAATGAACCAAATCTTAATGTATGATATTTCTGTGGACAATTTGAGGTCCTGTTCAACATACTCTGTTTTAGTCTTCATGTAACTTTTTAATGAGATGGATTTATATTAACAATACATTTATTTGACAACTCCAACAATTAATCAAACAGTTAACAAAATAAAAAACTAAATTGCTTGTATCTTCTTTATTATTCAGATTGGTTATGTATCAAATTTTGTGCAATATAAACATCGATTGGTAATCTATTTAGAAGTTTGAAAAATTAATGATTTTATTTTATTAACACTTGGTCAAATTCATGTACAACCTATCTACATTATAGAAAACATAACGATAATTTTTTTTTATTTATCACGGTAGTCAATATATTCCTTCCCTTTTATTTGTTTTTTTTTTATGTTCGTAATAAATTTTTCTTGTGGTTTGCAGAATGTATCGTCTCTTTTAAGTTAATGAAAAATTATGGTGGATGTGAAAAATATGCATTAGAAGAGAAGTGACGCATGCTAATTGAAGCTCACTTATTTAAGTCAGTGTTACAAAATAATTTAGTAGTTACTCCTGAAATGTGGAAATATCAAATCAACAAAAGCTTAAAGAAAGATTTCTAGCAAAAAAAAATAGGTGAGAAGCAAGAATCTTGCATTAAACAAAAACTCAGAAAGAATCTCCTCAATCAATAGCAATATATTTATGTTATATCAGAAAAGTGAAAAGAATCATTTTTAAAAGCTAACAAATGAAATTAACTTCACACAAGAAAGCCTGCTAAGCACCTAATATTACAGAACAGGCGATAAACGAGATTGACTAAGGAATGCTTAGTTTGAACTACTCAATCAAACAAAAAAAACAAACAAACAAGCAAGCAAACAAGCAGTACAAACATCACTCTCTCATCTCAACAAATACCTATTAAATATTAGACATGAATGATATAATATAACACAATGGAAGTAGAGTAGTTGTCTAGAAACACTTCCTATGGACGATAGAGGGTCCCGACTCGTCATACTCTGCCCTAGATATCCACATCTGCATATGAAACAAAATTAAAAATTGTTTAGCAGCTACAAGAGATCCAAAGCACTAAATACATCAGGGAATATATTTAGATTTTCCACACTTTGTTTAGTTGATCGGGTACCAAGTTATAAGCTCATGTTCAAAAGCTGCACAAATCTGTTATCACTTATCAGCATCTTTCTTTTTGTTTTTGTTTTGCACTTCCTAGCATTTTGCAAACATATAGGCCAATGAATTTAGGAGTGAGGCTATGGTACTTTGCAAAGCGCACATCAATCTGTACAATGGATCCATGTTTTCGTTTTCAAAGTCCAAACAGTCGATCCGAATCGTTCAACTACTTGGAGATCAAATTTTACATTTTTTAGATTTTTTTTTTTACTATTTTCTAAAATAAGTAGAAAACCACCTAATTTAAAAATTTCGGACCATCCAAAAGTAACTATTTTCAACCTATCTAAAAAAACAGTAAAAAAATTCTGAAAAAAAAAAAACATACAATCCGATCTTCAGCTACATTTTCATATGGTGATCATGTTGAGTGGTTCAGCTCGACTATTCAACTTAAAAACAGATATATGAATCCATAGTATGGGCCGATCCGCACTTTATAAATTTAGTTACCCTAACCATGCTTAGGCCACTTTGAAACGTAATTAGGGAAAAGCAGTAGAAATTATGTTACCGCTACTTTAGGTTTTACCTGTTGAAATGTGCTCAAGGAAGCCAGAATAGATCCACCGATCCAAACACTATACTTCCTCTCTGGAGGCGCTACCACCTTAACTCTCATGCTACTAGGAGCAAGGGCAGTGATCTCCTTGTTCATCCTCTCACCTATGCCAGGGAACATTGTGGACCCACCACTCAGAACAATGTTGCCATACAGGTCCTTTCTGATATCCATATCACATTTCATGATAGATTGGAATGTGGTCTCGTGTATGCCCGGAGCTTCCATCCCAACTAGGGATGGCTGGAACAGTACCTCTGGGCACCTGAACCGCTCTGCCCCAATTGTGATCACCTGTAAAGTTACCATTGTTTAGCACAAAAAATGGTGGCAAAACTGTAATACTACTCCTGTACCAGGATTACCAGTGTCTATATATATGCACAACCAAATAAATTTTAAACAAAATTGCAGGAGAGTCGTTACCCTTACGCCAGCTGGTACAACCATGGAAACTGGTATTTCGATATTTATAGTTGTTTTGGATTCTATGCATGACAAAAAACTACACTTGAATGGTACAAGCAGTAATTTCCCACGCAATTAGTTAAAGATATGTTTGGTACTGTTCTGTTCGACACACAGCACTCAATCCCTTGAATAACAAGAGAAAATGTTATAACATTCTTTGTTAGGTGTCATGACTAGTAAATTATTGTCACCGGCCCCTAAAAATGTTTGATTTGAGCATTGTACCAACCTGGCCATCAGGTAGCTCATAGTTCTGATCAATGGATGAGCTGGTCTTGGCCGTCTCGAGCTCTTGTTCGAAATCAAGCGCCACATAAGCTAGCTTCTCTTTGATATCTCTTACGATTTCACGCTCAGCAGTGGTGGTGAAAGCATAACCCCTCTCAGTCAAAATCTTCATAAGGGAATCAGTCAGGTCTCGGCCGGCAAGGTCAAGACGTAGGATTGCATGGGGAAGTGCATAGCCCTCGTAAATTGGTACTGTGTGACTGACACCATCTCCCGAGTCTAGCACAATTCCTATATTCATATGAAAAAAAGGTGTACATTTCAATTATAATATATTTAAGGCAATAGCTACCTATATATGTGAGCAATAGACAGTTCAATATTTTAATGCTTTCACATACCAGTGGTACGGCCACTAGCATAAAGGGAGAGAACAGCCTGAATGGCAACATACATAGCCGGGACATTAAATGTCTCAAACATGATCTGAGTCATCTTCTCTCTATTTGCTTTAGGGTTTAAAGGCGCCTCAGTGAGCAGCACTGGATGCTCTTCAGGTGCCACACGCAACTCGTTGAAAAACGTATGGTGCCAGATTTTCTCCATGTCATCCCAATTGCTAACAATTCCATGCTCGATCGGATATTTCAATGTTAAAATACCCCTCTTAGATTGGGCCTCATCACCAACATATGCATCCTTTTGGCCCATTCCAACCATGACCCCGGTATGACGAGGTCGGCCCACAATACTTGGAAAAACAGCTCGTGGTGCATCGTCCCCCGCAAAACCGGCCTGTAATAATTATTGATTGTTACTGTACGGGAATTGAAACATTCTTTGAATGAGGCTATAGTACTATGGATCGATAACTTAGTTTTCGAAGTCCAAAGAGTCGATCTGAACCGTTCATCAATCTCCATATGAAAACGTACTTGTAGACTAAATTTTATATTTTTTAGAATTTTTTTACTACCTTTTTAGATAGGTACAAAACACTACTTTTTAATTGTCTAAAATCTTTAGATCAAGTGATTTTTCACCTACCTAAAAAATAGTAAAAAAATTCTAGAAAAATGTCAAATTTGATCTACAAGTAAATTTTCATATGGAGATCATGTTGAATTGTTCAGATCAACTGTTTAGGCCAAAAAATGGAGATAATAATCCATAGTACATACCAATATGTGCTATGCATAGTACCGTAACCTCGCTCACATTCTTACCTTTACCATTCCCGTTCCATTGTCACAGACAAGAGGTTGGATATCCTCGGTTTCAGCCATTGTATGAAGACAACCTTCAAATAGTGTAAGATCAAAAGTTTAGCACAAGACATAGAGAATGAACATCTTAATAAATTTAAACTTTTGTAAAAGATCAGACATATATTTGTTAATCATTATGTCACGAACATTAAAATCATGCAATTTAATTTATGGTTGTACCTCAATACAAATTCAATATTGATTGATAATTGTTATATTTCCTTATTTCCTTCTCTAAATTTATGAGAGGACACCAATAGATGAGTTCTTATGAGATGTCCAATCATAATCACATGGTCCTTATTACACTTTAATTTTCAGAAGTATGTTCTAATACGATTTGAATTGTCTGATTTTGATCTGACAGCCCATGTTTCTATGTTTAAAGTTGGTCACTTAACTTTAATTTGGCTAAAGACATTTACTTTTTAATTTGTTCCAATCAAGTCTTTTTGTTTTTCTTACAGTGAGAAAATAATGGAATGTTTTTTCCCTTTTTGCCCCTTTCATGCAACTTCTTACCTCTCCATTTGCCTCCCAATTCCTTTCTATTCTTCCCAATTTCTCAGGACCAATAAATGTAATCAAGATTTTGTGCAATATAGCAATCAAAGAAAGTAACATGGACATTTTGTATTCACTCACAATGACAAATTGTGAGTAGTTGATTGGTTGATTACTTGATTGCATAGAATCTTCACATCAAAATTGAGGTACCAATTTTGTAATTCAGGTACAGTTTGGTGAAATCACAAGAATTTTACTACCTATTGCTCCTTAAATTTCAAGAATTTCTCAAATAGATAAACTAGAGCACTAAGTAAATAGCATGAACTTGTTAGGAAAAAGACACTAAAAAAGAAAAGAAAAATAATAAATATCACCTTGAAATTCTGGCTTTGAGATGAATTGAGATAGAGAGAAGAAAGCTTAGGTGGGATATAAACAGAGCAAAGAGAAAGAAAGCACCCTTTTTTGTTCTAGTGGGAGAGCAAGTGCACTAGAAGCAACGCGCTTTTATCATAGGTTTCATGGCTGGAATGAGAACATCTCAACATGCTTTGTAATTGGGTTGTAAAGACTAAAGAGTCTGATGCCCTTCTGGAAAGTTATTCTTGCTTTAGAAATTAGAACCATTTGTACTTTTAGTTTTCCTTTTGATTTTCTATGGCAATTTCAGCTAGGTTCTGTGTAATGGGTTTATGAGAAAGCTTGTTTGGATGTTTGGAAACATCAACTTAGAGATTGAGGTGCCTCATTTACATTTTATTTTAAGCAACACTACAATGCTATGCATATGGTCAGTACTATGGATGAATATCTCTACTTTCAAAAATTTTAACAGTTAATCAGAACCATTGAACATGATCTCCGTATAAAAATATAGTCAAATTTTACTTTTTTTTAAAAAAAATTACTAATTTTTAGATAAATAGAAAATCACTGGATCAAAATATTCTCGACCGTTCAAAAGTAGTGATTTTCTACCTATTTAACAAAATTTAGATAAATTATAAAAAATGTAAAATTTAGACTACACATTTTCATACGAAGATCACGTTAAACAGTTCAGGTCAATTGGTTAGACTTTAAAAATGAAAATATTTATTCATAGTATAGACCAATCTGCATTATGCATAACACCATAGCCTCAGTACTATTATTTTTGCCTTTAGGTTCTCCCTATGATATTGAATAGCAACAGCTTAGGTTGCTACACTTTAATTTCTTTTACCCGTTTCTTTTTGAAAGGCACGGGTACAGATTGCTAAAATTACGAACCGAAATTATTGACACAGATATCTTAGTTGGGGCCTTAAAGATCGTCTAAGTAGGGTTATACAAATGAAACTTTTACAAGGTGAGCTAATTGATCCATAATTTTAGCTCATACAAACTTGTTCGAGATCTTCTATGGCAATGCCGCAGAAAAAAATGATAATGTAATCTACCCTTCAAAGTACTCAGGCTCATAGCGACAAATAAATTATTTGGGTTCGGTTCGGCATGATAAAAAATCCGGATATAATTCGGAGATAATTTGGTCCTATAAGGGAGCAAAATAAAATTAAAAAACCCAAAAAATAAAATAAAATGAAAAATGAAAAAAAAATCCGCGTTTTACGCGAATAATTCGTAAAAAAAGTTTTATTTGTGTTTTATTTGTGAATAATTCGTAAAATACATTTTTCCGCATTTTATTTGTTGTTTGGTTCAAAAACGTAAAAGAAAAACAATTTATTTGCGAATTATTCACGAATAAAATGCAAATCTAGTGACTATGCTTAGGCGAGCCAAAATTTTGATTGGATCTTTAAGTCTAAAGTGACTATATAAATAACTAATGTAATAACTAATATTTTAGACAAGTTTAGTTGATACTTGTTAATATGTAATTGATACTTTGAAAGTTAATAGTTGACACTTGCTAATTAATACAAGTTTGATTATAAATTTATATTTTAAAACAAATTATGATTTAATATATAACAAGGATTGATGCTTAACTTGTAAGGATTCATACTTGGAACAAGAATTGACACCTGTTCAATTTTTTTTGTTATCTTCTCCTTTTTTTATCATTTATCCGTACTCATTACTCAATAAGAGCGTGTTGGGCCGTTTACTGTACGCGTGGGAAAAAAAAATTCACTCAGAGTGAATTTTTTTTACCCACGAGCACAGTAAAAATCAGTTCAAATCCTGTGCCCATTTCCCTGCCCACGTATCCGCCGAACACGCCCTAAGTCAAGCTCACTAGCAAACAAAAACATCTACCTTCGTTAAAATTTTCAGTGTATGTGAATGTGAATGTGATCCATTGTTAGAACTTGGGGCCAGATTTAGGCTAAATACATCCTTAAAATTATTTTAATAAAAACTAAAAGTTATTTTTTATTAAATAAAAAATCATGGGATGATGTGAATGTGATCCATTGTTAGAACTTGGTTTTGCCGAAAGGCGGGAAGTTTTGAGTCATTTTTATTCAGCTTGAGATAAGAGACTGGTTTTTCTCTTGCACAATTTTATACATGTATAAGGACCAAACTGGTTTTGTAATTGCAGCTAACTGCTAGCAAACATTTTTCTAAAATTCTTAATTTATGAGTTTGCATTAGAAAAGGCCAGTTCACACAAGAGAAGGAGAATTTTTTGTCTATAGAAAATATTAAAAAAGAAGAGAGAGAAATAGAAAGAGTACTAACGGATTTTTCATGAGTAGAAAGATTGGTAGGAATTCTACCGATTCAAAGTTTGAATTAGTTTAAATCAGTAGAATTTCATCCGATCCAAACCAGTTATTCTTTTTTTTTTAATTTTCTCTATTAAAATATAAAAAGTTTTTAGGATACTTCATCTATTTTTATAAAAAAAATATTTTAACAGGAAACTAAAAAAATGAAAAATTGATTTGGATTGGTAGGAATTCTACCAATCTAAACTTTTTGGATTGGTAAAATTCCTACAGATCCTTCTACTTATGAAAATTTATTGGTACTCTTTCTGTTTCTTTCTTTTCTTTTTAAATAACTTCTATAGACAAAAATTTCTCCAAGAGAAGACAGAGAAAAGATGCAAATTTTGTGCTATACTGGTATATATTTGTGTTATTTCCTACACTATTCAAATTAAAATAAACAAAAAAATAATGGGATCAAATTTAATGTTTTTTTTGGGGGTAGGGGGTGGTACTACCTACGAAAAAGAAAATGTCAATTAAAATTTAATGCATATAATAAAAAGATTTCAAAATCATGAGATGGCTTAGTCACTTCTCCCTCTGTATAATTCAAGTTTCTTTTTTCTTTGAACATTTGAATGTATTCAGATAAATAATAAAATAATTCCTGAGGTTCAATTTATTGAATTCACGTCACCTCAGGTTACCTGATTGAAGACAATTACGATCGGACGGTTCTTTTAACATGACACGAATCTCAAAACAGAAAGCTATAGTCTCCATAGGCACCGGATTGAGTTCGGCCCAGATAAGTTTAATCTGGACTGTCCGTTTCAATTTGATTGAGTCAGGTACCTGGGAGGATACGGATCCCAATTTATTACCTTGTCATCTTTGGTCTTGTGATTTCATTTCCACAAATCATATTTTACACTGCATTATTTAACATTCTGGGCTAAATCCTACTAGTGTGAGATTAGCCTTTTGTTTTAATCTTTACAGAGAAGCGATAGATGATATTCAATTATTCATTTCATGCGTTTGGGCTTGTGGGCCGCATATGGCAGCCTTTTACAGTTTGCTTGTCAGATATTCTAAATTTGAAAGCGACTTTCTTCCTGTATTAATTTAGCTTTCCGCAAACGCTTCTCCACTTGAGTTTGCTTCAAAGAGCTTTTCCTTTCCACCGAAGGCTTCTTGCTTTGGTAGTTGGTACCACACTATCTATTCTAAATTTCTAATCAAACAAATGCTAAACGGGATGCCCCGGGACCAGGGGATGGATATGATGCGTCAAGATCTCTCTCTCTGTTTTTTTTTTTTTTTTTTGAGAAAATATTCTTTTAAGAAAAAGATGAAGATCTAGTTTTTTTAAATTTTAATGTTCATCAGCTAATTTCTTTTCATGTAATTTCTTTTTTCACCAGTTAAAATATTTTATTGTGTCCCAACGCTTCCTAAAATATCCAACCATGACAATTTATATTATAGCACGGTAGCACCCAATCAAAGTAAACCCAAAAAAAATTTAGGTATGGCCTAAAAGCACAAGTATTTTCCCCAAATCAAGGTGCAACACTACACTTGTTTTCTCAATCAAATTGCATTTCGAACCAAGTCAGTATATGCTTTTCTTATGTTCCAAAGAACTCTACCGCATTCATCCATGGAAGGTCGTCTCCTTCGATCCGAATTCAAACATCGATATGCCAAGTCATAAATCCTCTCTGCTGCCACAGTGATTGCCAGATTTGTAGCAAGCTTCGGGTCAATTGTACTACTCGTGTTTCCTTTGAGGAATTCAGTCATTGCCTGCATATATGACGATCGTCTCATAAAATAATTATTACAAAATTTGTTAAGATATATATATAGCATTTATGAGAGAAAACAGAAAACTAACCCAGTCAACCCCAGAACAATCACCGATGCGTTCAGTGGGACGTTTTCCGGTTATGACTTCTACTAAAACAACTCCATACGAGTAAACATCGCTCTTATCCGTCACTTGGTTAGTCTTGAAATACTCTGGATCGACATAGCCATGAGTTCCTTTTACCATGGATTGAAAAACAGAGTCGCCAGCATCGGTTGAACTAAGCTTGGCAAGCCCAAAATCAGCAATCTTACCATGAAGTGAACTTGTGAGAAGAATATTCGAGGATTTTATGTCTCGGTGGATTAAAGGCTCATCTACAAACAAATTTAGAATTACATAGTGAAATGACATTTCTTTTCTTGATCGGATTGGATTGATGATCAAAAGGTATAAACTGATAACTGATAATAAAAACTTGGCGCATGATTTTTTCCTCCAAATTTCTGTATGGATACCGGAGTACTGATATACTGTTAAGCAAAACTGACAGTATTTTCTTTTTCAGCTTTTTTTTTTGTCAAAATATTGAAGGTGCATGTCTCAAGCACCAAAAATAATGTAATTTGTAACATAACAGTAGATAAACATTAGCAAAACCATAAAGAATTTGAGATATTACCGCAGTAGGTATGTAGATAAGTAATAGCATGAGCAACATCAATTATGATGTCCAAACGATTAGCGAACTCGAGAACTTTTCCGTACTGACCTGTGATGCATTTCATTTCAATGAACAAAAGGATATTTCTGGTTGTGTCAAAAATTAATTGGAGCAAAAATAAGAGAAAAACGTACCATCGAGGTGCTGTCGGAGGTTGCCATTAGGTACCCATTCAAGCACAATTATCATCTCATCTTCAAAGAGCAAATAGCCATAAAACCCCACCAAATTTATGTGGCTTATCTGCTGAAGAGTTGCAATCTCTGTCCGAAACGACTCGTCAGTGAGATGCTCATCATCGGCAGTCTAAAATCGAAAAATACAAAGCTGTAGTTCTCTTGCTTTATTAAATGAGACCCAAAACAGTGTTTAAGTGAAAAATAAAAGAGAGAGAAAAGTGAAATTATCAATTTATATACTCATGCATTCGTGATGAGATTAACCTTTTTAGCACGCTTGACGGCCACATCTTCGCCGTTATCGAGCTTTCCTCTATAGACAATACTAGAACCGCCTTCTCCGACAATCAAATCTGTTGCAAACCAGCCGGTGGCTCTCAGTATCTCATCCCAAGTAAATCTAACTTTACCAGAAATTACCTCAAGCGACGTCTTTTTGTTCAAAAAGGCATCTAACACTGAAATTAAAAAAAAAAATAAGAACAGTTCAATTATAGGGTTCAAGCTAGATAGACTAGTATTTTGCCATAAAAGAACTAGCAGATGCATATATGTTGCTATTAGATAGGAATAAGGTGCAACAATATCCCTTTTTTTTCATATCCTGTATCAGGGTACCTTAACAGTACTAATACAAACATGACTACAAAATTAGCTAGGAAGCTAGTGTGTTTGGAATTACAGATACAAAATACAATAAATCTGTGATAACACAAAAGATAAGAGATGTTGTTACTTAGAGACGGGAGGTTTCGAACTTTCTCGCTTGAGCCCAAACCAATGCACAATAAAATAACATCGGACATGCGTTTCTTTCGTTTCTGGTTTGATTTTGGAGAAGGTGTTGAGAGGGTTCTACTGGTAAAACCTGATGACTGAGTAGAGGAATCTGAACTCTGAGTGTTATACGCCTGATTCGCTGTGTTGTCAGTTCGACCACTCATCAGCATGTTTTTTTTTTTTAAAAAGAAAAATAAAGTTACTGATTTCTTCCTGTAAACAAAGGAGGTTGCAAGGGCTAATATGCCAAACTTTATAATTTTATGCTGGTTTGATTTGCTTGAACACTAGCAGATAACCTGTAGAGTGCAAGGGACTGTCCAAATCAAATAAATAAGAAGTAGAAACTTATAAGAAAAGTATTATAAATCTGAATCTGTGATCCAATTATAAATTTTTGACCAACTGGTTTCTAGAACTGTATGTAAATTTATCAAGAAAATACAATTAATTATGCCATATATACATGTCAGCAAAACGTACTAAAGGTTACTATCTTGAAATAAACTACTAAAATAATTTGACAAAATAAAATTAGCAAGAAAAAAATTTGGAAAATCAGTCATATTGTCTGGAATCTGGACATATTTAAAATACTAAAGCAAAGTAAAGGCCATTCTAAATAGTTTCTCATCATTTAACATAGAAAAAATTAGGAAAATCAGTCATATTGTATTCAATAAAATGTGTATGGGTAATTTTTTTTTTTTCATTAGCTTATCTGATACAAATAAATGTAAAAAAAAAATCGTTAACTTAACGGGTAAGGGTACGGGTAAAGTCTATTTTGTACATGTTATCCTATGAGGTAATTATTAAAGATGAGGAGGAATTCACTTACAACATTTGTAAGTTACAACATCTTACAAAAATTCGGTTTTGTGATTTTCAAAGTCCAAACAGTCGATCCAAACCATTCAACATGATATCTACATTAAAGTGTGCTTGGAGATCAAATTTACATTTTTTTTATTTTTTTATTATTTATTAAATATTTTACAAAACTGTTGTTTTTCGGTGGTCCAGAATTGTCTAAAAAAGCAGTTTTGTAAAATACTTAATAAATAGCAAAAAAATTCAAAAAAAATGTAAAATTTGATCTCCAAGCACATTTTAATATAGAGATCATGTTGAACATTTTGGATCGACTATTTGGACTTTTAAAATCACAAAATCAAATTGTTGTAAGATGTTGTAACTTACAAATGTTGTAAGTGGATCCCTCCTCATTAAAGATAAATTATAATATGTAGATATACTTATATGGGATGAGGCATTATTTGATTGCTTAAAATTTTGATGCCAAAAACTTTTGTTAGAATTTGAATGCGTTAAAGGCCTTAATCATGTTTTTGAAGGCCGTAAGATAGAAATAAATGCATTTGTAGACTCTTTTATGTAATATTTGGAGACTAGAATTATCTGGATTCAATTTAGCCTCAATTGCAGCAATGTTGAAATCCCAATTTATCTATCTTCTGTTTGTTATGTTTGGTGATTTTAATTATGTCAAATGTTATTATTAGAGAGTTCCAATACTTTATGTTTTTCATACCTCATCATACCTCATATTTTATATTTTTATTTTTTAAAGTCTAGATTGGTGATCCGAACCGCTCAACATGACATCCATACTAAAATATACATAGAGATGAAATTTTATAATTTTTGATCCCCATGCATATTTTAGTATGGATATCATGTTGAGCAGTTCGGATCGACTATTTAAACTCTGAAAACGAAAATTAAAATATAAGATATGACGAGGTGTAAAAAAATAAGATATTAGAACCCTCCTCTTCTAATATATAACATAATGTCACCAGAAGGAAAAAAAAAAAATCATGGAACTTGGAACCCAACGTGAATTGAAAAGTCAAAGATGAGAGTACTGGAGACGCTGCAGCCCAGACCCCACATGCCAGTACTGGAGCGTGCGAGTAATTCAAGAATTGGAGAAGTATGAAGAGAAGGCCATTTTATTGTATCTTAATTTATCCAGTTTAACAGAAATTTGTTAAAACTAGAATTAGCCCAATACAGAGAAGTAGCTTCCTTCGCTCAATTTGGGTCAGACCTAGATGCTGTCTTGATTGATCTAATTGGGATGGGAGTAAGAACGTGACACAACCCCATCCAACCCGGACGCGTATCCTCTGCATTAACTCAAAAGAGAATCTTTTGAGTTTAATGCATGTCGGCCGTCTGATCAGAATCGGAGCCAATTCGGCCCTCACCTATGACGCAGGGGCACTTTAATATTAGTGCGGATCTCAATCGGACGGTCCAGATCTATTAACGCACGGTGATACGAATTTCATCCAACCCCGTCTCATCTAATCCAGCCCAGGTTTAGGGTTACACCTGATTTCACCCTTTCCATCTCCTGATCTTTCCCGTTCAATCTCAAAGTTCCGACGATGGATGTCGTTCCGCTCATGGCGACTGAATCAAGATCGAGCCAGGAGACGACACAACACTTGTCATTCGGCGAGGCTTCCTCCGTTGAGGCGGCAGGCGCTCCACCCCCATATCCATATGGCCTGACACCCGAAGCCCTGCAAGCACTCGGACAGGAGGGAGCCCAAGTGGTAGTGTACTCAGGGTCCCGCCGCATGCTGTTCCATGGGTCCAAGACACTCGAGGGGAACTCGGCTATGCCTCTTCCTCTTCCGGCCTGCTCTGAATCTGCATTACCAGTTAAGTCTGATGATGATGATACAGATATATTCACTGATATTGATCCCGACTATCATACTCTAATCGTGCAATATGGACAAAGGTAATTTCTCACTGGTACTATGTTCTTTCCTTTGAGCTCTCTTAGATTATATGTAGCTCTGATACAATTTAACAATTTGACACAATGGAAGCAGCAATAGTTTTAGTTTTAGAATTGTCTCGTAAAGTTGGGGAAGATATTTCCATATTTTAGATATTTGGTCCTTTGATAAAATTGGATCGACACATCATATTTCATAAAAATGCAATTCATATAGTGGTTTTTCAGCAACAGAAACAAGTTACTCTGTGTGTCAAGAATTGAAAGAATTGAAATTGTAAAGTCGGTATACTGTATTGCACACAAAAATATGATTAAGTTTCATTTAATAAAGGATTACAAGTACAAAGGTTACAAACTCTCTTGTGTTTGTTGGCTTTTCAATTCATGGCACACATTAACATTTGGTGCCTACACTCATTTATATTTTGCTATGTTGGTTTGTTAACCGACTTACATTCACTTTACAATTTTCTGGATTAATTTACATTATTTAATCCTTATCTAAAGAGTCCATTCTAAAGTGCGCTAGAATCTTCATTAATTCAGCTGGAGAAGTCAAGATGTCTTCTAAATTAAAGAAATTTACTATATAACTGCTCTCCTCTATATTGACAATTTAGTTAATTTCTAACAGATTACCTGTTTTTCTTAGTACTTGCTTGAAAATGCTTATACTGGACCTGATCTCCATGGCCACTAATTCAAAGCTGTAATCTTTTGTAAATTTCAATTTAGCACAATGCGCTTCTCGAGACCAACAGAAGATATGTTACCGACCATCAAGGGATTGATCGCTCGGTATCTACGTACTAATGGGACATTTTCCCAAGCATTTTCCGGGACTAATCGAAAGAGGAAGAAGAAACTCCTAAAAAAGGAGGGTGGTTCATGCGAAAAACCTGACGTAAAACTGCCAAGCACCATCAATGTACCGGAACCAGTGCTGCAGAACAATAATTTTAGCCTGATAGTTGTAAGCATTCTATTCTTGTCCAAGCATTACAACAACCATTCTCTCTGGTACTGAACTTGTGGAGTTGGCATCGATACATAATTATGTAGCATATTGGATTTAGCTAGTAATATTCTCAAATTCCAGGTTGATAATATTGCTATATTTCAGTGTCGCCTCTCGGTGACTAGATGCTAGTTCTTGTCGGTCAAACATATATATATATAGTGTATGTCCCTTGTAAGTTTACGGCTGTTCTAATGATTGATTGGTTGTTGCTTGACAGATAAAGAAAGTTTCAGGAAACATCAAGTTGCGTCCCAGCAATTGTCGTCCAATACAAACTCCGTCAATTGAGCTGTTGATGAAACTGGCGAGGGAAGAGGATGAGAGCTGTGCACTGGGAGTTGTCTTTGCGGAGTGGAAATTGGGCTCCCCGACGTTACCGGCGCTCCCCCTTGTACCTTCTCTGTGCAGCCATCTTCCTTGGTTTTACATGGCTAATCCTGGGCAAAGCCAAGATAACCACATTTTCGGGAACATAACAACACGGCAGAGCTTTTTGGTAGCAAATTCAGATTTACAATCTAGCTCCAGTTTATTGTACTCCAAAGATGGATGGTTGCTCTTGCAAGGGCGAGAAGGGAATTTGTCTTTTGGCTTGGGATCCCCGAGGTACCCAGTATTTTTATTGAATCCTGCTACTGGGGCTCGCCTGGATTTGCCGAACTTCTATTTTCCAAGCGGGTATGCTGCATTCTGCACCACAACCCAGGGCACTCCAGGGGCTGTTATTTACGTTCATTGTAGGGGGAGTAATGTGAGGGTATACATGGTCCGACCTGGTGGTGCACACTGGGAGGAGCATCCTTATGTCTTCAGACATGGTCAAATTGGCCCAATTAGGAAGATGGTTTTATGCGGTGGCTCTGTGTATTGTTTTTTCACATTGCACTGCCTCATATTCAAGCTTGCAGATCTTAGCTGGCATCTTGTAACAGGTGGGAGCCTCAAGCGCCGTCTCGTCTTGTTCGAGGCTCTTGAGGTCGAAGGAAAAGTTGTGGTGGTCGGCCATCCACAATGTTTTCCCAAGGCTCTGTTGGGTCGGGAGTCAATACCATTTTTTAGGATGGAGATAAATGGAGACAAATTTGACTGGGTGAAGATAACAGTCAGCGATGCAGAGTTGGACGGCCGCATTTGGTTTGTCCACGGCCTTCAATCCTTTTGTGTCAAGGCTGCGGGTTGTGGGCAGAAGATATGCTGGATTGAAGGCAACGGAATAAGTGCATTGCATTGCTTGAATTTGACTACACGTGCCCACTGCAGGCTCACCCCTGACTCGATTATTTGTAGCGAGCATGCATGGGTTGACCTAGGCTGTCCCTCTGACCCTGGTTTCTTAGACTGTGAGATATCCGGTGACGATCTTCTTCCTGGCTTTTGAAAAGACATCATATTTCTACATTTTATTATGTACTTGTTTTTTCTTTATATGCGCCTCTTTGTAAATTTTGTGTTTGATGAATAAGACTGTAGTTCTATGCTTGCACTTTTTTCGAATGTAATATCCGACTTCCTGTTAACTAGTGTAGTATCTGAACTATTACTCAAGTATCAGCTTGATTTTATGGACGGATTTATAACTCACCACAACTGATGGAAATTCAGGTCAATCAACCTAATTAAATCAAGGCTCGATTTAGGGATAGTAATTTAGTATCAGTTTTGAGGCATGCGGAGCAAAACTTATAATATTTAATTATTTATTCATTACCAATGCTTTGCTTGCATTTTAGTTATTTATTCATTACCAATGCTTGTCCTATTTACATTAAAATTTTGTTCAAAATTTCCCTGTTTGCTCACATTTGTTAAGAATTAGTTTGAGATGAGTGGTTGTTTGGAATTGAAATTTGAAGTAGTGGACATAAGGGGAATGTCTATGCTTTAAACCTGTGTTACTCTGCTTATGGTGTCATATGTTGTAATTATAAGCTGCTTCAAATTTTGATTAGATAAAGTTGAAGCTATTAATTACATTTAATTAGCTTTAGTCTGTTAAACTTTTTTATTTTATTTTATTTTATAAGGGTAAACTCGTTGCCTGTTTTATTGTTCTCCCAACAAAAAAGTACCTTTGTATGAGATAGAAGTTTGTTTCTACCTCCTGAACAACTGTGCTCAGTCAAATAGGATTTTGAAGAACTGTTGGTTCAATTTACCACATATTGTTGCACTTAAATTCAAATTACATTTTTAAGTGCTGATTCATTGAGGATGCTGACGATGCACTATTTTGTGCAATAGTAACATTAATATGAAACTTACATCAACTGAAACGAACACTGGCACTTGCGTGTACAAAATATTCATTACTTACTGGCATTCAATTGTGGCCACATTCGGTAAGCACTCTCCTTGCACAACCTATCGACAAACGTGGCCTCTCCAAACCTCCACTTCTGCCCCAGCAGTGGCCTCATAATCACCTTCTTTTGCAAACTCCTCCTAAGAATAATAAAACTCACTTTTCTATTAATTCCACCGACACACATATTGCAAAACCAGACTTCAATATAACATATTTTATGGTATTTTATTTAGGATAATTATATTGATCGGTTTAGATACAAAAAGTGATGGCATTTGAATTCCGATCGTGCAACCTTTTTGACGAGAAAAAGACTAAACAATCAAAATGGGCCTAATTGGGCTTATATTAGGCCCAAGTTCATCTCAATATGCCCGGCCCATTTAACTCGCGCGCGCTTCGTCTCTCCCCTCCTTCGCTGACTCCGGTCTGTCAGATCGCAGATCCAGAGTTAGCACAAACCAGATCCAGCAGAAGAGGGAGACTGAGAGAACCAAACTCGAGTCAGATCGACGCACTTCAACCATGTCAGCGGCGAGCATGCTGGCGCCGGGAGTGGCGAGGAAGCTGAAGAAGGTTCTAGACACACGCACCACCGACAACCCCGACGTGCTTGCTTCTCTCGCCACTCTCTCCACTTTTTACGCGGAGAACACCCCTCAGGCGCGTCGCAACCTTAAATCATCCATTGAGCAGCGTGGCCTCACCATCAATGATCACTTCCTCGATGCCTCTCTTCCTGCTCAGCTGGTTCGTTTCAACCTTTTTCCCCGCAGTTTGCTTTGTTTTGAATTGAAATTGGTTACTTCGATAATTGATTTCGTTTTACTTTAGGCGCTGGATAGAGTTGAGAAGGAGGTAAACGTGCTAACGCAATGCTGTGACCAGTAAGTGCCACCATCTCTCTTCCTCTCCCTTAAATCAATGCTTCATGAATAACTTTATTACCTCGAGTGTTACAGGATTGATAAAGTGCTGAGCAGTTGCAGTTCGAGTACGGGGGATATAATTAGTACCACTGAGAGGCTTCAGCAAGAACTAGAGATAATTACTCAGAGACAAGAAATAGTTTCGTGTTTCCTTCGTGACTACCAGCTGTCAAATGAAGAGGTGTGATTTTTCAAGTCCAAAAAAGATCCTTTGAACTACTTTTATTTGAGATTTATGTAATACTGTAAGTAATTCTTTTGATTTTCTAGATAAATGCTTTGAGGGATGAAGAACTCAATGAGAAATTCTTTAAAGCACTGGCGCACGTTCAGGAGATTCATGCCAATTGCAAAGTTTTATTGAGGACACATCACCAGGTACTGATTTCAGTGATAAATTTACCTTTTGTGTGTCATTTTTCAAAAGTAGAAATATTATGAAAGTGCATTGTAGTTGGTGTTCAGATAGGACCATTTAACTATCACATTTGTTGGCAGTTCGTGGATACATGAAATGCATAGAAAGCTCTTCTTGCTAACAAGTTCACCTCTTTTATGAAAATTTATCATGTTTGCATAATAATGTTCAGTAAGACATTAGTCTTTAAATGAAAATTATGTAACGATTTACTTAGATCCAAAAACTTACTAGTGTTTATTTAGGTTAAGTCTCTTGATTTTATTATGAGCAGCAAGTGTTTACAAGTGCCTTATCCAATAAACGAATACCTTTCTCATGTATGTTTTTGTGCAACTTTTGCAACAGAGAGCTGGCTTGGAACTTATGGATTTGATGTCTGTATACCAAGAAGGAGCCTATGAACGCTTATGCAGGTAGGTCAATTATTTTATTCAGTGATTTTCTACCTATCTAAAAAATGTAAAATTTAGTAAACAAGATTTTCATATGGAGATCATGTTGAACGGTTCAGATTGACTGTTTGGACTTTGAAAATGGAGATATTATCCGTAGTACGGACCAATCCGTGGTATGCTTAGTGCCAAAGCCTCGCTCATTTTTATTTGTATATTAACCCAAGTACTAATTTGTCTTATATCAGGTGGGTTCAAGCTGAATGCAAAAAATTGGGTGATACTGATAACCCTGAGGTTGGCGGGCTTCTCAAGAAGGCCATTCGGTGCCTCAAGGAAAGGCCTGTCCTCTTTAAATACTGTGCAGAAGAGGTACAAGTAATCCGTAATAACACTATTTCTTTCATTTTCTGATCAAATATTTTTTTTTTAAAGTTCATGTCAATGACTGTCTACTGGGATGAGTCTTTTGGTCATTGTATTAATGGTTTATCACTAAGAATCAAGCCATTTTCTGATATAATACCATCTCATGCTATTTTTTGGGAAATTTTGTTACATAACTTGTGTAGGTTGCAAATATGAGGCATAATGCCTTATTTAGGCGATTTATAAGTGCTCTGACAAGAGGTGGGCCTGGAGGCCTTCCAAGACCTATTGAAGTGCATGCTCACGACCCACTTCGCTACGTCGGAGATATGCTCGGGTGGCTGCATCAGGTATATAATTCGTAAAATTAGCGTTCATTATCGTCTCATTCATTTTGATATTTCACCAATATCATGTTGTGACTCGTATTTTATATTCCATACATGCACTGAAGGCCTTGGCATCAGAAAGGGAACTGATACTAGTGTTGCTAAATCCTGATGCTACAGCTGATTCGGGACCTGCAGCTAGACGCCTTTCGGGAATTAAAGAGACTGATGCTATGCAAAAAACAGAGGGGGACGTAACCTTTGTGCTTGATAGAATATTCGAAGGGGCTTGCCGGCCTTTCAAAGTTAGAGTGGAGCAAGTGTTGCAATCTCAACCTAGCTTTCTAGTCTCCTACAAGCTCACTAATACCTTGGAATTTTACAGCTTTACAGTGAGTTTTTTTTTTTTTACTTGAAATTTTATATTTGTTGGAACAATACAGGTTTTATCATTGCAGAGTTGATGTAGTTAAGTTATTAATCAACCGCATTGTCTGCTATACATAGGTTTGGTAGCACCAAGCCACCAATGATGTTCAGTCTCATTTAGATCATTTTTCTTATCTTTTCTTATATTTTTGTTTTTTATATTTATTTCTGTACTTCTGTATTTTTTTTTGTTTTTTAGTTTTTC
This sequence comes from Carex kokanica, assembly GCA_025461125.1. Lineage (NCBI taxonomy): Eukaryota > Viridiplantae > Streptophyta > Magnoliopsida > Poales > Cyperaceae > Carex > Carex kokanica. Next base: position 434,683 of record JAJGRX010001227.1, on the reverse strand, counting down.
CTTGGTCTTATTGTATTGTTTTAGTTTATATTGTATGTTTGAATCAAGGATTAAACATTATTTCCACAATGAAAGACACTACTGTTGTTGGTAATGACCAGGTTTTACTGTACCATAATGTACCAGTACCAAGTATTATGGTAAAGCTTGACATTAACTGATACTGTTATTCTCATTGCAACTATATTGTAGATATCAGAGTTGCTGGGAAAAGAAACAGCACTATGCAACACAATAAATTTATTGAAGGATGCAGCACAGCAAACGTTTTTTAACATAGTGAAGAGCAGGGGAGAGAAGTTGCAGAGGTATCCTCCTCTTGTACCAGCCGACTTATCACCTCCAGCAGCGGTACGGGAGGCAATATCAGTAGTGGTGGAGCTGATCCAAAGCTACAATTCAATCATGCTTCCTCCTTCCGCTCCAAAACCTCCTTTCCTCCCCGTCATTTCCTCTCTCCTTGATCCCATTGTTCAGGTCTCTCTCTCTCTCTCTCACACTCAATCCCCCCCCTCCCCCAATGCGGAAGACTTATTAATTGATATTGTAAATTTGCATTGAATGGCAGATGTGTGAGAAAGCAGCGGAAGCACATAGATTGAAAGGAGCAATTTCAAGAAGAAGAGCTAGTTCTGAATACAGCTCAAGCGGGAGAGATTCATTATCCTCTGTAGATGCTATTCTTTCAAAGAACTTGTCTGCTTCATCCCAGGTTACTTTTCCAGCGTTAATAATCAAAACATTTTTTACAATATTACCATGGTTTCATCATGCTTTAGTTATTTCCTTGAGTGAGGCTATGATACTATGCATGGCGCATATTGATCTGTCGTATTGATATGTACGACATATCAATATCTCCATTTTCAAAGTCCAAATAATCAATCTCAACCATTCAACATGATCTCCATATGAAAATGTACTTGTAATCAAATTTTACATTTTTTAGAATTTTTTACCATTTTTTTTAGATAGTTAAAAATCACTTGATTTAAAGATTCTAGACTATCCAAAAGTAGTAATTTTCTACGCTCCTAAAAAAATAGTAAACAAATTCTAAAAAATGTAAAATTTAGTCTTCAAGTACATTTTCATATGGAGGTCACATTGAACAGTTCAGATCGACTATTTGGACTTTGAAAACGAAAATATTGATCCGTAGTAGGGACCAATCTGTGGTATGCATAGTACCATGGCCTCACTAGTGAAGTTTGAATCAAACTAATCAATTGAGATTTTTTTCCCCCTTCTGATTGCAGAGTGCTGAGACATCATCCAAAATATACCTCATCAACTGTCTCTCAGCAATGGAGGAGCCACTTGTATCCCATCCGGCAGCGTCAGGTTATGTGAACAACCTCCGGTCCATGATAGAGAATCACATAAACCTCCTTGTAGAGAAAGAAGCTGATGGCATGTTAACTCGGTGTGGTCTCTCTGACAAGATATCCATCATAAAAGAACAACAGAAAGAAGGTACCCCACTGTCAGATATTCCCGAGACTTCATCACACGCACTATCAGAGAGCCTTAGAGCATTCTTCGGACTGGTAACTGAAGGGTCACTTCCGGAGTTTGAGCAATTGCAAATCCCGAGGCTGCGATCTGACGCGTCGTTCCGTCTGGCAAGAACTTTGGCTGGAGTGTATGATATTGTATATGCAGCTGTGATGGATCCAAATAATGGGTATGCTGATGCTAGGTCATTGGTCAAGCATTCTCCTCACGATATTCGCACGATGCTTGCCATTTAATATTATTTCTTTTGATTTTTTTTCTTTATTTTCTATTTTAAATTTTTGGCTTTTGTATTTTTCCTTTTCATATTTTTTTCCAATGTGATTCTGAGGTGATTGTTATATATAGGAAGGCAATTTATAAGACGTCATATTGTTTAACTATACATCTAGTTTTGCCAGAACCGGAGCAGTTGCAGTGGACCTTGTTACTCTCAAAGAGTTGAATACTGCTCTGGATCGAATACAATTTTTTTGTACTGTAATTTCGATGATTTAATATAATTTCAGCAATTTAAATATCCATTCGTTTGGCTATACCTCTTGAGTTCTCGAGTACTGAGTGGGAGGCAGTTTGATGTCTGATTGGATCTGTTCGATCCGCATTAAGATTCATGTGCGAGGATCGAACAGTTCCAACAGGACATTGGACTGAATTTGGTCCAATGCGCATATGACCTTCCCCCGATTCCATCAGAGTACCATTGTGAAATCCTGTCAAAAACTATAGAAATACTTTGTCCAAGTGGAGCTGCTCTGCATCAGCAACTGATCTATCATCTCCCTTTTGGTACAAGGCTAGAATATTTACTGTTTAGTCTAATATGTCGTTCGAGGAAGGTAGAATTTATTGTATCAGGTTACAAACAAAGCTCCAATCAAAGGATCTTACTAATTATAACGGATTACGACATAGTATAAGTAATGTGACAGATAAACTTCAAACTTTCAAAGTGCACTTTCACATAAGTTTGCTATGTTCAATTGGTACGTCACAAATAATGAAAACAAAATTACACTTTAGAGCATCTACATTCCTGGTATTATTAGAGTTTCTAATCTGATGTGGCAGTTTCTAATTCAATTTCAGAAATGTGAGAGAGTTTTTTATTTAGAAACTATGCAGTAGAGTTTCTTAACTCTAAAATTAATTTCAAAAATGTGAGAATTAGAAACTTTGGAGACTTTAATTTCTAAAAAGTGGTTAACAGTTATTTAGAAACTCATTTGAGTTGCTGGAATGTAGATGCTCTTATACCTTCTAATTTCCTCGTACATTTAAATTTATTATACTAATTAAGATATTAATGAAACATCTAGCATCTTGCTTTGGTGAGTTCTCCAAACAGTTTATTATGTTTTAATTTCATGTATCTCGGACAAACTTGAAAACATCAACGTACAGTGTCAAATACATCTGCCAGAAAGGCTTTTGCTGCCGCGTATTCTACTGTACCGTATTTCATATATTTTCTTAAGAGGACTTGCTTGAGAAATTATTTTGATAATATCAGCAATAATTGATAAGCATTAATTCAACTTGTTACTTGATTCAATATTAGACCTAAAACAAGTCCCAATTTTCATTTTTACTGTAACTTAATCCATTTCATTGGCTTTTATTGATTTTTGGCCAAAACAGAAAACAGCAAAAAAAACGGAACTCGTTTTTACAGCACTTTCTATAAAGCGGTCAAAAGAGCTCAAGACCTGCCAATCACTCCCATTTAAGACAAACAACGACATTATTAACATCCAGTTTTCTTATCAGAATAAGAAACAAATTCCAAGTTAATTCCGATCATCTCAGGACCTGCCAATCACTCCATTTAAGACAGAACCCATACTTTGCAGTTAATAATGAAAGGTACAGATCTCATTAGCAAAATAAAAAATTTAACTCGTATTCAATTCAAGTCAATGACAGAAAGCAACAAAAACAAAAATTAAGACAAATAAAGTAACATTTAAAAGAGGAGGGATCGGATTGCACCGTTTTTTAGTGACATCAAATTACATAGCCGACATTTTTTAAAAATACCCTAAGTTAATTACAGATTAATAAATTTGTCCACGAGTTGTTGGAAATTTTAAATATGTCCAAACCGGCCAATTATTGGCCGGTCCCGATTAAAATTCCCGACTGACCAATAAATGGCCGGTCCCGTGATTGTTTTTTTTTTTTTTTAGAGAAAAATAATTAAAATGCTGAAATCTAACACTAAAAAAATGAATTGTTTTTTAAATATTTGTTAGATTACTTTTTTTGATAGCATATTTATACTGAAATACACTATGAATTGGGCCGATTTTGTGCTAAAATACGGTAAATTACAATAATTAAGCTAAAATACGGTAAATTTACTAAAATGCTGAAATTACAATAATTATGTATAATTATGCTAAAATAGGGTAAATTACGCTAAATTTCGTATGAATAGGGCCGATTTAGTGCCATCTTTCATAAATCATAAAAAAATTTCAAAAATAATAAAAATTGGTATTCTACAAGTTCATTGTATAACTAATTTACTGAGCTACGTAGATTGGAGAATAGAAATGAAAATCTTAATTGAAAACTTCAACTGAAGTTTTGAGGCTCTTCCTTTTATTTTTTGGCGATTCTGAATTTGAAAATTTGATATAGCAAGTTCTAACGCATGCGCATTTTCACAAGCTTTCCGAAAAGTGGTCATTTGCTGAAATTGGACACTCAAGCGCCGTTTTATAACCGTTTGAAGTTTCGTCGTCGTATTCATCTTGATCAAATACGCACAAATCTTAGAGTTGATTGAATGACTCCGATCGGATATCGAATCAAATTTGATTTGAAAATAGACCCCAAATAGGTCATTCTCCTCCAAATGACCACCAAAGGTCATTTTCTCTGTGCGTTCAACCGCATTTAAAATCACGTCTCTATTTATTTTGAGCATGGACATTTGCCAAAGCCTTAATTTTTTTTTTATTGTTCTCACAAACCATTTGAATGCCCCAATCTTTTTTTTTTAATTTTAAAGAGTTTCAGTACATCTCAGCATCTTTTAGATTGGTTTCAATGTGTCTATATTTTTTTATTAATATGTTCTGATACATTCAGCATATTTTAAATGATATTTTCGAGAATTGAACATGCAACCTCTTCGTAGAAACAGAACTCATGCCACTGTACTAAGTTCACGGTTCTTCAATGTGCTCATCTTGATCTTAATAACCTTTGCCTTCTTGCATTATACTTTAGTGGAGGAATCACATTATTGTGCATCCTCATAAAACTGATGAAACAATGAGATTGCACTTGAAGGACTGAATATTACTTCTTCTTTTTTTTTGGAAAGAAGGAAATTATTAATTTCATTTAAAGAGATAAGAATTATTAATTGCACAAGTTTATTTTGTTTGTTTTCTTTTGGTGATGAATTTTTTCTATTTTTGAAATGTCATTTAAGGAAAGCTTGGAAAAAGTATGAGCCCTCCGATCATACTAAATAAGAAAAGAAAAATAGATCGGATGGATGAAGATGTTGATTATGTGGTATTGGTGAAAAGTTATGAGGGTTCACCGTCTTTATGAAGTACATATTATGATAAGGGGCAGAACTAGAAGATAGAGATTTGGAGGCTGAAAAATTAGATATAGTTTGATTTCATTTTATAAGGGGCTATAAAAGGTATTAATACATATGGAATTATAAAATTTAATGGATTAAAGTATAAAATTTCAATTTATAGAGAAGCTTAGCCCCTTTGCTCACTACTGTGTTCCGCCTCTGATTATGATCTATGACAACACGCTTCTATAGAGATAAATTTTTAAGAAATTTACAAAATAGAAAAAACAAATTATAGTCATATTCTTAGACTTACGGATTATATATATGGATTGGTTGTATATTGAACTTCATGCAATTATAGTGTCAATTGATATTTCATCAATTCTATTTAAATATTGTAAATCGATGTAACTTTTAAGTCATTTAATAAACAGTAAAATTTACATAAAAATACTATTAATTCTCATATGCATCATATAACTATAGTATAAATCACATTTAAAAAAATCGGTTTTCAAAAATACAAAAGATTTTAAGTATCATCAGAATTATCAAGTTAAATTATTGTTAATAAATTCTCACTTATTTAAATAAACTCTAAAAGTAAGTTGGCCTAGAACCGGAGAGGTCAAAACCAGTGTTGTAAATAATGTTATGCAGTCGTCGGACATACAGGGTACCGCCAAGCGATTAATCGGGAATAATCGGCCGATTAGTCGGAAAAATCCATAACGGTTTGGTCACCGCCAATGACTAATCAGCCTAAACGGACGTTTTTTACAACACTGGTCAGAACTTTCTCAAGAGCATTTTGTTAAGTATCTCCTTCCGTACATTGGAGATAAAAATACTTGCAGCCAAACCAAAACTAATTCGGTTAATATATAGGCATGTTCGTTTTTGAGATTTGTGCCAGACTAAAATGGACAACTCAGATCTCATTCTACACGGTCAGGTATTGTACTAGATCTGAAATCCAAAGCCTGATCAGTCTTGAGATGTAGGGGCGGATGTATATTGAAGCAATAGCGATCAATTGACTCTCATTGTTTTTTATATTTTGAGTGAGGCTATGGTACTATGCATAGCACAGTTGGGTCCGTGCTACGGCTCAAAATTTGAGTTTTCAAAATCCTAACGGTCCATCCAAACCGTTCAACATGATTATAAAATGAATATGTACTTGCAAATCAAATTTTATATTTTTTCGAATTTTTTTACTATTTTTTTAGATAGGTAGAAAATCACTTGATCTGAAAATTCTGGACCATCCAAAAATAGTGATTTTCTACCTATCTAAAAAAATAGTAAAAAAATTCGAAAAAAATATAAAATTTGGTTTGCAAGTACATATTCATTTTATAATCATGTTGAACGGTTTGGATGGACTGTTAGGATTTTGAAAACTCAAATTTTGAGCCGTAGCACGGACCCATCCGTGCTATGCATGCATAGTACCATAGCCTCACTCTTATATTTTTGCATGATTTTATATATAATTTAAATTAAAATATTGTGAAATTATAAAATTAATCTCCATTCTCTATAAAGATTGTTTATATGACTGACCTTTATATTTATTTGACCTCCAGAGTCTAAAAGTCTAGCTCCATCTCTGCTGAGATAACATGCTAATCTATCTTGTTTATTATATTTTTATTAATCTGACCTCTGTCCATTAATCACTAAAACTGTACCAATCTGTAATATTTTTGTATAGAGAAATTATATTATCTGAAAACTAGACTTTCATACCTTTATTTTGATATAAAGAACACAAAAATTCATGTAGCCATTTTCTCTAAATTGAATTTTGAATAAGGTCAAAATTATAGGACTGCTCCCTCTCAAAATCTTAAAAAAAAAAAAAAAAATTAGTGGACCGCCCCACAATGGGGCGGTTTGGTGATTTTTTTTTTGGGGCCGTGGACTGCCCCACGGGTGGGCAGTTTGTTGGAAAAGCTGACCGCCCCATCCCTGGGTGGTTAGGTTAGATTTAAAAATAATTTGAGATCGGGGTTATATTTGATATTTGTTTTTTTTTTTAGGTTATTAATAAAAATATCGGAATTATTTAGCTATTCTCAAGCTTATTTTATACATCTTTTTAAACAAATCAAGATTCAACTACAGTAATTTTGATTGATCCACGTATTAGAATGTGGGAATATTTCTGTTCACATCTAAATATGCTTTATTAGAATTCGCTGATTAACTCATCTCTTTAATTTCTCTGATTAACCTGTAAAGATTTTAACAGATCATTTTTTGCTTCATTCAGAGTTGTTTTGATTCTATAGTTTGTGTTGTATGTAGTCAAAACTGCTCTATTAAAATCTTTACCTTATTAACCCCTCTATCTATTTTGTTGATCAAAAATGGAATTTTTTTTTGAAGATATGACTAATCAATTATCAATCAATTCAAAAATTTCTGAAATGACATTTGAAAAATGAAAAGAAATCATGACCAAAAGAAAAATAAGAAAATAAACTTGTAACAAGTCAGTGTGGCATGTACGTATCCAAATTAATTTAGACTTCTACACATAAAAAAAAATAAAAAAAAATGTATACAATCATAAGAAGGCAGACTATTTGATTGGAGGGCCCTATACAAAAATGTGTCACTATCCGCGAGGGTAAAAGTATTTTTTGCGGACGGTATCTTCGCGGATACTCCTGTTGGTAATACCGATACACTCAGAAATAACAGTTTCTGTCGGTGTACCTTCGGAAATAGTCATTGTTTCTCTCGAGGATAGTGACCTATTTTTGTAGCACTGATATTAACTATGAAATTTCATCTTTTAATCACAGTCGTTGATAGATCAAATCATCTGCTTAATATAAAAATAGAGATATAATTATGTCTTATCCTAAAAGTTTTGTTCCATCCTATATGAATTTATAAATAATTTCCCTCTGGCGGCGATAAAGGACAAAGAGAGACAATTATTTTCAAATTATACATGAATTACACCGAATCATAAATGTATGGATAAGATACTTCTTCCTTGTCCTGCACTGGTCTCCTCAAGCAGCTGGACTGAAATTAAGAAAGTATTTTATGACTAAAATTAACGACTGCACCAGCAACTTCTGATACTGTGTGACTAGGGGTTTTGCACAACTTGCACTTCTAGCCAGAATAGGGTGAAATTGAGCCTTAATTGAGGCATAATTGTGGATTGAACTGAGGCTAAATATGGGGAAAATTTGATTTCGAGGAAGCAACCAGTAGCCACCGTAGCAGTACTAATTTCATTATGGTGTCATTGGCCGTCGCCGTCATTGCCGCATCACCTTTTTCATTTCTCTTTTTTTTTTCCCATTTGAGAGTCAGGGAGAGGGAGGAAGGGAAGGTGTAGTTTAGTGTAGGGTTTAACAGGTAGAATTGAGGAGCGAGGAGAAACGGGAGATGAGCGTCAGGTTAACACTTCGGCTTCGGGGCGGCGGAGAGGAGAGGCGGGGAGCTAGGGTTCGGGTCGGGAGGCAGAGAGGCAAAGAGGAAGCCAAGAAAAGAATTTCCGTGGGGAAGTAAAAAGAAAAGAAAAAATGTGTCTGAATGCGTCGGGAAGAAGCGACAAGCGCGTATTGCACACGGTAATAGAGAAAAAAAATTGGATAAAATGTGGCGAGTATTAAGTGAGAGAGAGTAAACAGAGAATGAAATGGGTACATCTCTATCTGAATAAAAAGCTTCTACACATAATACTTCACGAAAAGATATGTATAAAATCAGAGACTAATCAATGACTGAGATTTATTGAATGTGTGGCTGAGATCTCGTCTGGACAGATAGGTCCTTCAGTTCTCAAAATTTTAACGTGATTTTATAAGGAGTAAAGATTTAGAGTAAAATGTTATTGATACTTTAAAATTGATTCTCATTCTCAGCATGAAAATTTTATATGATTGACATTTATTCACCCCCATAGTTGAAAGTATGGCTCTAGTCCTGTATATAAAAATTATATTGAACAGTCCCAATTGACCGTTTAAACTTTGAACAAAGATATGATTTTGCCGAGCAGCACGACTATGATGTATCTGAAAAGATGAATCATGTATAGATTTAAAATTTGTGTATGATTTATATCTTTGGTGTATTAAAATTTTGTGGATGGGCTATGATAATAAGTTTTTATGCGATTTTTTTTGTCAAAATAAATATAAACTCTATATAAAATTGTAATATGTTAAACAGAGTAAACTATATAGAGAAGAACTAGAGTGTTCTTAAGTTCACCAAGTCCTTTTGTGAACTCAACTTTAAAACCTATCGGATTGACTCCAGATGACAAATCTGAATCGTTCAAATCCATCCACCTTAAGAGTGATGCATCTACATGCGAAAATTTTAAAATTTTGAATTAATTTTGTATAGAGTCAAGTGGTCAAAATTAAAAAGTTTATAAATTAATTTTAATGCATTCATTTTTTGAATATTTTTTTACCACATGGACTCTATACAAAATTAATTCAAAATTTCAATTTTTTGAATGTAGATGCATCACTTGTAAGGTAGACAGATTTCAATAGTTCAAATTCGTTATTTGAAGTCAATATGATAAATTTTAGAATTGAATTGAAGGATAAACTTAGTGAACTTAATAACATCTTGCCCGAGCCAGCTCGTTGACAGCCCTATCTCTATGCCTCTTAATCGATTATTTATTATAGAACCGCTGATTTGACACAGTAACACGAGTTTCATCTCTCTACGCATCAGAAGTGCGGGTTTTACTTTCAAAAAAGGCATCTGAAAGATGTTTGATTTAAAAAAAAAGGAATTTTATGTTGACTTAATTGTGTCAGATATAAATGCTAAATTGTGTTAGTAGTCTCATGAATATTTTGTCAGTAAAAAAATAATACTCTTAAAAATAATAATTTATGTTGACTTATCCTCGTCAATAGTCATTTTTGGTAGCCAACACATTATTTATATCGGAGCATTTAGTTAGACATTCAATTTTTTCTGTATAGAACTTAGTTCGTCGATGCCAATGGAAAATGACAACACATATTGAATATTAATCAAAGATTTAAATAGCGATTATCGCGTCATAGCAGAACGGCTAAAAAAAATAATGCTATTGCCATATTGTGCCGCTATAGCATGTTATAGCGCCATAGCTTTATGGTCCGGAAATGCTATAGCGGCGCTATAGTATGTTATTTAAAACCCTGATATTAATGCATGTATAATGTATCAGATCGACTGGTTAAGTCAGTTACAGGAATTTTTATGTAAATATGAACCATCTATATTTTTTATGAGGAGGGTTCAAATGCCTCCATTTTTCATGCCTCCACCATGCCTCCATTTTTAAAAACTTTAATAACTCAAAATTTAAAACTTAAAAGTCAAAATAAAACCGTTGGATATGATCTACATCATCTTATCTATGTACGTATAAAAAATTATGACATTTTAATTTTGTTTTGGTTGTCATCAAGAGCTTATAAAAAATGTACTAATGTGGATAATTTCTAGACGTTGATTTTTCAACTTATTGATTCACATAAAAAAAAAAATCAAAATGTGATATTTTTTTATGAGCACATAGATAAAATGATGTAGATCATATCCAACGGTTTTATTTTGATTTTTAAGTTTTAAATTTTGAGTTATTAAAGTTTTTAAAAATGGAGGCATGGTGGAGGCACAAAAAATGGAGGCATTTGAACCCTCCTCATTTTTTATACCAATAATAAAATAGAAATCTTTATGAAAATGAAATCTTGAAAAGTATTAATAAACCGTTGATATACAAGAAAATTTATTAATTCTTGCTGATGTGAAATATTATGTTTGTTTAATTATGACATACACAATTTTTTTGACGTGGCCAGACGACATTAATTTATTTCTTTTGATCTTTTCCATATATGGATGGTTGACGTATAACAATTAACAAACAGGTCATAAGAAATTATCAACAAGAAATTAAAGGGGAAATTAAAAGTCAAGACCTCAACAGTTCAACTGTTCATACACATCGGTCTCGATCGTAACGCCACAAAATATATAGAGTCAGGAAACAGAATAATAAACATAGTGAATTAATTAATTAATTATGTGCTATACTTATAAAGCAAGTTGCACCATTTAATTTAACCATGTTGTATGATCCACACAAATAACAGTGAGTACGTTATTCCTTAAACACGAGAAAAACAAAAAGAAAAAGAAACATAAAGCACCCCACCACATACGTACAATTGACAAATTAAAAAGGTTCAGAAAATAGAAAATATATAGGTTAAACAAATCTCACTTGAATAATATTGGGTTATTCATTATGCCAGCTCTTCCATCTTGCATCCTCTCACCATGATCGCCTCTCTCTCACAACAGCTGCAAGTCCTCAGAGGCAGCCCTCCATGCACCGGCGCCACCTGACCCGGCAAGTGCACGTGCGCATGCACCGATGGCAACTTCTTAGCAACAATCACTGAGTTGACCACCTCATCTTGCGGGTGGTAAATCGACGCCACCTCAAACCCCTTTAGCTCATCTGACCCCACCACTGGGTACAAGAACCCCCTCGCACCGTGTGCACTGCGCACCACCAAAACTGACCCAACAGCCATGTACCTATTCAGGTGCTCTATAACTCTTGCCTTCACTTCTTGGTCTATCCCAACCAGTGCGGCCAAGAAAACCACATCGTATGATGACAGCACATGTGTCAGAGACATGACATCTGCAGTGCGAAACTCAACTCGAGATGCCATGTCAGCATCGGATTTTAACAGCTTACGGGCACGGATTGTAGCAGATGGCTCTCGATCATACCCGTGAAACCGTGTGGTCGTCATATGGTAGGTAGCCAGAACGAGCAAGCTAAGAGGTAACGGACCTGACCCGATAAAGGCGACACGCATTGGCATGCCGTTAACATGCTGTGAAAGGAGTTCAAACTCCAACTGACTAAGTTTGAGGTAATTGGTATAGTAAGGAAAAAGCGAGAGATGGTCTAACGGGTTTTCGTACGAGGCTAAGATGTCAGAGTAGTGATTCTCTAACAAACCCTCTCCATTGCTGCACAAGTCAATCAGTTTCAAGCGCATTTGTTGCGCTTCCATGTCGAGTTTGGAGACATCAATCTCGGATGGAGGGATGCATGCCGTGACTAGTTCGGTAAAGAGCGAGTTAACTTGAGGTGAGGGAAGGAGAGAGGGAAGGGTGGAAAGAGAGTCATAGAGAGAGGAGATGTTGTGAAGTAGAGCTTGTTGGTCTTGATTAAGAGAGGCCATGGATATCAATCAGTAGTAGACTAGTAGTGCGTGTGTTGCTCTAGAGAACTAATTAATGAAGGTGATATGTTGATGAGGTGCATTGGAGGGAGGGGAGGGGAAGGTGTATATATAATGGATGGCATTGAAATGTGGGGCCGGAGGGGGAGGGGCTTGTGGATGGAGTGTGGACGGTGGATGTATACCGGATCGATATGATAAAAGAGTAAAAAGGGAAAGCACATATAAATTTAGTCATTAAAAAAATTTTCATTTTGATGTGACCTGATATTACTTTTTCATGTACACGCCCACGTTTATATTTCAGTCTCTGTTAAGAAAGCGACACTGTATTTTTTTATTTTTTTGGAAATTACAAATGAATTTGTTTTCTAGAGGAAAATTCCAAACAAAAAGAGAGAGAGAGAGAGAGATGGCACGAATTGTATTGCACTGGATCTGAATTCGACAGAGATCGAGAGAGAGAGAGGGAAAGACGGCATTCACTGTAAATACTTAGTCACGTCTAATTAAAATATGGAAGTAGTCTTTCTTGATTTGATTTGCATCTAAATAATGGACAACTTCATGCCTCTCAGGGGTACTAAGAATCAATCACTTTTGATATTGGGAATATTTCTCTTCACTTCTACACAGAGCTGCACAAAAAATTCGTAGTTCGCGATTCGAGTTTGATTCGAAAAAGTTTGTAAAAAGTTCGATTCGAAATTAAGTTCGTTCGAAATTAATTCAAACCAAACTTAGTTCAAAATTAATTCAAACCAAACTCAAACTGGACCTAGTTCGTTCGAAATAGGTTCGCAAACCAAATTTAGTTCGAAATTAACTCAAACGTGAACTGTTAATTTCTACTGATAACTTATGTTCACTGATGAAAATATAAGTCGTCCAATCCATAATTGCTTTCAATTCTGACTTCTGAAAAATATTTTTTGAAACAGAAAGCCTGGTCCAATTATAAGCTCAAATACAAAAAATTCAACAACAAAGCCCAAAATAGAAAAATTAAACAAAACCAGCTATAACCCATAATCGTTCTATCCTAGTCCCTAGCCGACTTTCCCTCTCTGTTGGTTGCGAACTTGCGATACCATTGTTCAAACCCTAGAGTTTCTCTCTGTTGGCTACTTGGATGCGATACCAAATCATAGACTCCTAGAGGTTGTGATAACTTAGAAATAAGGTCGGACCAAGTGAAAGATCACCCTCGTATGTAGAGGAAGACTCGAACTGTCTATTCTAATTTGAAACTGGGACCGGCCGTGAGGCGAGGCGACCTTCGTTGATCTCTGCTTTGTTTGTTGATTATTGGGACCGGCCGTGAGGTGAGGCGACCTGTAACATTATAAACTTGATTATAATAAAAATATATAAACAATGGTGTAATTGGAAAATATGCATTAAAATTTATATAAATGAGTTTATGTAAATAAAATATATGTATATATTTTTTTTTATAAATATATATATATTACAAATATTTGTATATATATGTTAATATTGAATTTAGAAGGATTAGGGTGCATTAAAATTTTTTATAAGGTTATATGGGTATAAGTCACATCCTTATGTAATATTAGAAACGTGGAGGGACCTATTTGCAAAAATACCAAAACCCTTGTCATAATCTTCTCTTGGTACCGATTGGTACCATTGTGGTACCGTGGAAAAAAAGAGAGGAAAGGGAGAGTGCGCAAGAGAAAGGAAGAGAGGAAGGGAGAGAGTGAGAATCGCGCAATCGATCGAACCGTTCGTAATTTCGAGATCAGAACGAAGCCCTCTACGCAAGTAAACAATCGAATTGGTATATATCTCTCAATCTCTTAGAATTTCTATTGAAACCCTAGTTTTCGATTTGATTTGTAATTCTTTCGTTTAAAGCTTGAATTTGAGTCTCGATTCACTATCTCATGCATTTAATCTAAATTCTTGAATAATTAAGTTGAATTTCTTGAATTTAGGGTTTTGGAAATAGGGTTTAGGGTTTGGAAATGTTATTAGGGTTGTAAAATTCTGAAAATGGTGGAATTTGTTTATCTATTTCGATCGAAAACCGAATTGTTGCTTAATCGAGCTATTAAACTTGTATCGACCAAATTATGAATTAAATAGACCAAAATTAAGAAAGTTAAAGCTTGCTTTGGCTGTGAAATAAACAAAAAGGTTTATTGGATTGAACTATATTTGTAGAAGATATAGAAAATCCATATGTAATCTTATTCTTATATACTTGTACCTATACCAATTATGACGTGGATGTGGGTTTGAAACCAAACCCGGTACCAACCTCCAACTAGCACTATATTAATGTTTTATTGTTATGGTGATATTGAGGATGTGGTTCTGACCATGGTACCGATCAGTACCAGTAGGTTTTATCCATTATTCCGGTTCCAGCTATTGAATTGTTAAAATAGAAGAATAGGAGGAATTGACCTATTAAATTACCATAAGCTACTAATACAAAAACTTGTCAGAAGTACCAAGTATATAATATTGAAGATTGAGAATGAAATCTTTGTTATTTCTTGATCGAGTTCAATTACACTGTACATGGGTCTTATATAGATCACATCTCTAATGTAACTAGCAATGACAAAGAGTCTATTACAAGCAATTTATTTAAGGCAAAGAAAAAAAAAAATGTTATGTAATTAAACCCTAATTGTGTATATATTCTAAATAGAATCTATAAGGCAACCGAGTACGGAATCTCAAGAGACGTCTGAGACGTAAGGTTGGTATACGAGCAGCATATTCAGGTGCGGGGTTTCTGGACTTGTCTGATATTTTATTTTCAGAATTAAATTGTTGTTTCGTTTGACATGTTGAATATTTATTGATTGCATTATATGAATTGTGCATTGCATAAGCATAGCCCAAATATGATTGAATCTGAATTCTGTAATTTGAATGACTTGCATACTGGTATGGTTTATAATTGTGTCGATCTATTATGATCTGATCTTAGATGAAAAGTCACCGGAATTGGAAAAAGGAAAGGAATGGAATATGTCACCAAAGAGTGACGAAATTGCAAAACCTGGCGCGCAGGTTTTGGTAGGACTCTAAAGCTTTAGTTTACCTAGGCTGCCGTAAGCCCTCAACCGGTTGAGGCAGGGGCAATGTGATGATTTGTGGATTGTATGAATATGGGTGACTAGTGTGAACGTCTAAAGCATTATCCGGCGTGATATGCATTTGAATGATCGATTGAGATTACGTTCTAAAGGAATTGAGTGAATTTTCTGAATATGACTTGTAACCAGAAACTTAGGAAACGGTTAAGCCAAGCACTACAGATGGGTGTCAACATTAGGGTGGTAATTGGTGGTCCATCTGTAGGTGTCTGGAACCCTACAGGTGTCGACGGGAACGAAGGGTCCAGTTGGATGGTACATCTGTAGTTGCTACCAGACGTAATTAAAAGAATTAAGCCCTATATGTTCTTTAACTTGAGATTCGATTTAGTAATTCCTCTGTTGTGATTTCATTTGATTAACTGCTGTCAGGTATATGCATTTAGCTTTATATACTGTATATATATATATGCACTGTGTTGAAGGTGATTTCTTTTTGAAAATAAAACTTGATTCCAAGTCCAGGGATCCGTTGTGGCAAATTATCGCACTGAGAATTTATTCTCACGCCCGTTGGGTTATTTTTTTTTCAGGATCTGGCGCAGCTGGTAGCGGAGAGGCACGGCAGTCTTAGGCCTTGGTATTTGTCCTTTTCACCAGTGACTTGTATGATATCTATGATACTTGTCAGGTTTTGGGTTTATGGTTATATGGTGCTACTTTTATATATGTATGATATATATGTGTATGTGAGGTGATGTATATATATATGTATATATACTTAGATTTTTGTATGCTGTGACACTTGTGTATGTTTGGAACTGAATTGGTATATGTGGTTATATCTATTTCGTAGTATTGTGTTGATATATATGTATAACTGTATGTTTGAATGGGGTTTAATTTGGGGAAATTGTGAATTGAATCGTAATTGCCTTGTAGGCATACGGGAAACTGTATGTTTACGGCAGGGACCCTGTCGCATTTTGTACAGGATGGCTACGGGGTGTGACACGACCCTTAGTACCGGCCGTTTCTCTTTGCCCTTCTTGCGGTTTGCTCCTCTCTCGGGTAATTAAAAAGCACACCTTTTTTTTATTGTTGCTTGTTTTATAGATCAAATAGCATTAACTTCTCAGCGCTATCCAATAATAACTAATATACTATATTCCTATAATCATCATGAAAATAGAATATACTTATTTATTTTATCTCTCCCACAAATATTATGGTATGAGAGCCTTAAAGATGGCACACGCTAGTTTAATTTTTTTTTTCCTTTTTAATCTGATCTCTTGTCATACAAGAAACTTCCCATACAATAGTCTAAACCAGAAATAAAAAAAATATTGAAAATTAGCAAAACCAGCAATAGAGATAAGTCATTTACCAGATATCTGGTTCATGTTGATACCAGAAATTTTGTTTTTTATGGTAGGATTCTGAGTTTTTCTAGTAATCTAGGCTAATGATGCAAAAATAGTGTGGGATGTTGAAAACCTTGTTACTGCATCTATAAAGTAATTTGTAGATGTTCAACAGCTAGTTTAATGAAGCGAAATATATGACTGAAGTTTTGGATATTTGTAAGGGTTTTTTAGTAGCTAGTGTCTAGTTGTAATGAACTTTAATGTTTTATTTAGGATAATATTTGAGTTTGTAATAATTCTTAGACTTTAGTGTTGTAATTTCGCACTATGGCCCAGTCATAAGTCATAACTCGTAAGTCATAACAAAGTTCGTAAAGATTCGAAATTGAGTTCGTAAAAAATTCGGTTCGAAGTTGAGTTCGTTCGAAATTAATTCAAACCAAACCTAGTTTGAAATTAATACAAACCAAACTCAAACTGGAGGTAAGTTCGATTCGGTTCGGTTCGTTTGCAGCCCTACTTCTACATATTCGTACAAGAAAGAGAATATAATTAAAAATAAATAAATCATTGACTAGTATTATTTACCGATATTTTTAATAATAACTTCAAAAAACATAAATATCAAATATAACCCCGATCTCAAATTATTTTTAAATCTAACCTAACCGTTCAGGGATGGTGGTCAGCTTTTCCAACGAATAGCCCGCCTGTGGGGCGGTCCACTGCCCAAAAAAAAAAAATCACCAAACCGCCCCACTGTGGGGCGGTCCACTATTTATTTTATTTTTATTTTTTTTAGATTTTGAGAGGGAGCAGTCCTATAATTTTAACCAGATTCAAAATTCAATTTAGAGAAAATGGCTACATGGATTTTTGTGTTCTTTATATCAAAATAAAGGTATGAAAGTCTAGTTTCCAGATAATATAATTTCTCTCTACAAAAATATTACAGATTTGTACAGTTTTAGCGATTAATGAACAGAGGTCAGAATTCAGAAAAGCTGAAATTCCAGTGAGCTGTCCTATAATTTTGACCAGATTCAAAATTCAATATAGAGAACATAGCTACATGGATTTTTGTGTTCTTTATATCAAAATAAATGTATGAAAGTCTAGTTTCCAGATAATATAATTTTTCTATCCAAAAATATTATAGATTAGTACAGTTGTAGCGATTAATGGACAGAGGTCAAAATTCAGAAAAGCTGAAATTCCAGTGAGCAGTCCTATAATTTTGACCAGATTCAAAATTCAATTTAGAGAACATACCTACATGAAATTTTGTGTTCTTTATATTTAAATAAAGGTATGAAAGTCTAGTTTTCAGATAATATAATTTCTCTATACAAAAATATTACAGATTGGTAGCGATTAATTGACAGAGGTCAAAATTCAGAAAAGCTGAAATTCCAGTGAGCAGTCCTGTAATTTTGACCAGATTCAAAATTCAATTTAGAGAACATAGCTACATGGATTTTTGTGTTCTTTATATCAAAATAAATGTATTAAAGTCTAGTTTCCAGATAATATAATTTCTCTATACAAAAATATTACAAATTGGTACAGTTTTAGCGATTAATTGACAGAGGTCAGAATTCAGAAAAGCTGAAATTTCAGTGAGCAGTCCTATAATTTTAACCAGATTCAAAATTCAATTTCGAGAAAATTGCTATATGGATTTTTGTGTTCTTTATATCAAAATAGATGTATGAAAGTCTAGTTTCCCGATAATATAATTTCTCTCTACAAAAATATTACAGATTGGTACAGTTTTAGCGAATAATTGACAGAGGTCAGAATTCAGAAATGCCGAAATTTCAGTGAGCAGTCCAATAATTCTGACCTCTGTCCATTAATCGTTAAAACTGTACCAATCTGTAATATTTTTGTATAGAGAAATTATATTATCTGAAAACTAGACTTTCATACATTTATTTTGATATATATAACACAAAAATTCATGTAGCCATTTTCTCGAAATTGAATTTTAAATATGGTCAAAATTATAGGACTGCTCCCTCTCAAAATCTAAAAAAAAAAAAAAAATTATTGGACCACCCCACGGTGTGGCGGTTTGGTGATTTTTTATTTGGGCCATGGACCGCCCCACGGGCGGGCAGTTTGTTGGAAAAGCTGACCGCCCCATTCCAGGACGGTTAGGTTAGATTTAAAAATAATTTGAGATCGGGGTTATATTTGATATTTGTTTTTTTTAAGTTATTAATAAAAATATCGGAATTAGTTAGCTATTCTCAAGCTTATTATACATCTTTTTAAACAAATCAAGATTCAACTACAGTAATTTTGGTTGATCCACATATTAGAATGTGGGAATATTTCTGTTCACATCTAAATATGCTTTATTAGAATTCGCTGATTAACTCATCTCTTTAATTTCTCGGATTAACCTGTAACGATTTTAACAGATCAGTTTTTGCTTCATGCAGAGTTGTTTTGATTCTATAGTTTGTGTTGTATGTAGTCAAAACTGCTCTGTTAAAATCTTTACCTTATTAACCCCTCTATCTATTTTGTTGATAAAAAATGGAAAAAAAATTGAAGATACGACTAATCAATTATCAATCAATTCAAAAATTCTTTAAATGACATTTGAAAAATGAAAAGAAATCATGACCAAAAGAAAAATAACAAAATAAACTTGTAACAAGTCAGTGTGGCATGTACATATCTAAATTAATTTAGACTTCTACACATAAAAAAAAAAAATGTATAGAATCATAAGAAGGCAGATTATTTGATTGGAGGGCCTTATACAAAAATGTGTCACTATCCGCGAGGGTAAAAGTGTTTTTTGCCGACGGTATCTTCGCGGATACTCCTGTTGGTAATACCGATACACTCAGAAATAACAGTTTCTGTCGGTGTACCTTCGGAAATAGTCATTGTTTCTCTCGCGGATAGTGACCTATTTTTGTAGCACTGATATTAATTATGAAATTTCATCTTTTAATCACAGTCGTTGATAGATCAGATCATTTACTTAATATAAAAATAGAGATATAATTATGTCTTATCCTAAAAGTTTTGTTCCATCCTATATGAATTTATAAATAATTTCTCTCTGGCGGCGATAAAGGAGAAAGAGAGACAATTATTTTCAAATTATACATGAATTACACCGAATCATAAATGTATGGATAAGATAATTCTTCCTTGTCCTGCACTGGTCTCCTCAAGCAGCTGGACTGAAATTAAGAAAGTATTTTATGACTAAAATTAACGACTGCACCGGCAACTTCTGATACTGTGTGACTGGGGTTTTGCACAACTTGCACTTTTAGCCAGAATAGGGTGAAATTGAGCCTTAATTGAGGCATAATTGTGGATTGAACTGAGGCTAAATATGGGGAAAAATTGATTTCGAGGAAGCAACCAGTAGCCATTGTAGCAGTACTAATTTCCTTATGGTGTCATTGGCCGTCGCCGTCATTGCCGCGTCACCTTTTTCATTTCTCTTTTTTTTTTCCCATTTGAGAGTCAGGGAGAGGGAGGAAGGGAAGGTGTAGTTTAGTGTAGGGTTTAACAGGTGGAATTGAGGAGGGAGGAGAAACGGGAGATGACCGTCAAGTTAACACTTCGGTTTCGGGGCGGCGGAGAGGAGAGATTATCATAGCTAGGGTTCGGGCCGGGTGGCAGAGAGGCAAAGAGGAAGCCAAGAAAAGAGTTTCCGTGGGGAAGTAAAAAGAAAAGAAAAATGTGTCTAAATGCGTCGAGAAGCACGACTAGTTGAAAGTATGATTGACATTAAAATGTTATTGATACTTTAAAATGTGTCTAAAGGAGTAAAGATTTAGAGTAAAATGTTATTGATACTTTAAAATTGATTCTCATTCTCAGCATGAAAATTTTATATGATTGACATTTATTCACCCCCATAGTTGAAAGTATGGCTCTAGTCCTGTATATAAAAATTATATTGAACAGTCCCCATTGACCGTTTAAACTTTGAACAAAGATATGATTTTGCCGAGCAGCACGACTATGATGTATCTGAAAAGATGAATCATGTATAAATTTAAAATTTGTATATGATTTATATTTTTGGTGTATGAAAATTTTGTGGATGGGCTATGATAATAAGTTTTCATGGGATTTTTTTTGTCAAAATAAATATAAACTCTATATAAAATTGTAATATGTTAAACAGAGTAAACTATATAGAGTAGAACTAGAGTGTTCTTAAGTTCACCAAGTCCTTTTGTGAACTCAACTTTAAAACCTTTCGGATTGACTGTAGATGACAAATCTGAACCGTTCAAATCCATCCACCTTAAGAGTAATGCATCTACATGCAAAAATTTTAAAATTTTGAATTAATTTTGTATAGAGTCAAGTGGTCAAAATTAAAAAGTTTATAAATTAATTTTAATGCATTCATTTTTTGAATATATTTTTACCACATGGACTCTATACAAAATTAATTCAAAATTTCAATTTTTTGAATGTAGATGCATCACTCGTAAGGTAGACAGATTTCAATAGTTTAAATTCGTTATTTGAAGTCAATATGATAAATTTTAGAATTGAATTGAAAGATAAACTTAGTGAACTTAATAACATCCTAATTAATTATATAAATTTTACTTCGTACATTGGGCATCAAAATCCATATAACAAATTGTAAAGCACGGAATGGACTCCTTCCGTACATAGGACATTTTAAATCAGCTGATTAATCGGCCTAAACAGACATTTTTTACAACACTGGTCAGAACTTTCTTAGGAGCATTTTGTTAAGTATCTCCTTCCGTACATAGGAGATAAAAATACTTTCAACCAAACCAAAACTAATTCGGTTAAAATATAGGCATTTCATTTTTGAGATTCGTGCGAGACTAAAATGGATGACTCAGATCTCATTCTACACGGTCAGATATTGTATTGGATCTGAAATCCAAAGCCTGATCAGTCCTGAGATGCAGGGGCGGATGTATATTGAAACAATTAATAGCTATCAATTGACTGTCATTTTTTTTAATATTTTTGCATAATTTTATATATAATTAAAATTAAAATATTGTGATATTGTAAAATTAATCTCCATTCTCTATAGAGATTTTTTATATGATTGATCTTTATATTTATTTGACCTCAAGAGTCTAAAAGTCTAGCTCCGTCCCTGCCCATCTAAAAGTCTAGCTCTGTCCCTGCTATTTTATAACTACTAGAATTTCCATTTTTTGCAACGGGAGCAAATGTTATTTCCAACAGCAGGAAGGGCCCTTGGAAATAAAATTGCCTTTTCTGACACACTTAACAATTTAACGGCAGGCCCTCGGAAATTGTAGCGCATGGAAATCCCTAATGTCTGCCTTTGGAAATGTTTCCTATCCGCCCTTGGAAATACTTTTGCATATCCTATGACCCGCCAAACAGACCAAATACTATATTTTATTGATAGCCCATGTAAATACCTCGCTCCATGCCCTTGGAAATAAGTGTGAAGGAGGGAGACATACTATTTCCATGACCTACCATTGGAAATGTTTTGTTTAATTTGTTTATATTACTTTATATTGGAGGTTCATGGAAATGCTGGAGCACTATGCTGTTGGAAATGTTTTATTGATTCAGTTTATATTATTTTAAAGTTGGACTTATTATCCATGAGGCTGCCGTCGGAAAAGTTAAGTTCCTGGAGACATAAACGTTTCTGTTTGTTTGAGATGTCCCTTTTAAAGTTCAACAAAATGAAATCACAGCAGCAAGTAGTATTCAATTGAGATATTTAAAATGAAGCATACAAATGAAAACATAAATTTTAGGTCTTTGCCAATTAATAACGAGACAGATATAAGTTTAATTTAGATACAAAAATTTATGACAAATGCAAGCAATACATAACATCTCCCTTTGAATTACTCTTGTGTAGACACCTATTAAAAAAAAAAGACCAAGGTTAGAGAAGGCCTTTGACAAAAATGAAGCACGCCGGATTAGTAAAATGTATAGTAACTTTAAATGAAAAACCTAACACATGTATGTTGATTTACCAATTAATACTCTTGATCGGAATCATCGGAGGCTAAGCAATCTTCTTCACCGTCTTGCTCCATGTCATGCTCATTATCACCCTCCTCTATGTTGTTTTTGTCCCTCGCCAAACTCGGGGGCTCATTTAATGTTACCGATGGAAGGTTTGTCGTATCGATCACTAGCTCAAACTCGTCTTCTCGAAGGACCATACCATCCCAATCAATGTCTTGTCCAATTGTTGGTTCAATTGGATTTTTACGTTAGTTGCACGAGAATAAGAGAAAAAAGTGCTAGCAAAAAAAGAAAGAGGTATTTTATTGTGAATGGCAGAATTGTCAATTTACTTCTTTATTAATATGGACATGTATTTTTTGTTGATTAATTTAAGGATGGGGATATTAATAAATTAAGTAAGTTTAGATGGGAAAATATCTAATTTTGAAGAAGTTATGATGGGTATATCTAAATTTCTCTTAAATTAAATACCCATGTACGACCAGCATACTTAAAACAAGATGAAACCTTGAGATTGAGCTACAATAGCAAATTAATTTTCAAATAATCGAGAAAAGACTCTCTCAGACCATGACCAGGAGTGTTTGAGTCAAAGGTGTCTCTAAACTTTTAACGAAACCTCAAATTGATTACATGCATAGAATAATTTGTGCATAAAATATAACAATTAATTTTTAAATAGCACACCATTTTCAAATTGCTTTCACATGCATAAAATACAACAATTTGCAAACCTGCATTGTCAGTTTTTTTCCCAAATACAACAATTATCTAAATTGCAATTAAGCCGTAATTTGACGTAACCAGCCCTAAATACATAAAAAAATTATGAAATAACCCCCAAGCACATAATATGTACCCAGCCAACAAAAACCCACAAGGCACGAAGGCCATAATCACAAAAAAGGCTCAAAGGCTGCAACATAATCGCAGAACACAATAACAAAAAGGGGTCAAGAGTTACCCGGGCAGAGCAATTTGCAGCAAAGCAACAATCAGGCGGTACCAAGTGCCTACTCGCCTCACGGCCGTCAATGAACCTGATCGACAGCGGAACCCGATCGGCGTTAGAAGGAAAAGGGTGAGCGGCGTTAAGGTTATCGCCGTGGTTTCGGTAGAGAAAAGGGTGAGCGGCGCTAGAAGGAACCCGATCGATGGAGGTTTTGTGAGGGGCGGCGCTAGAGGTTTTGTGAGATGGGCGGGTTTTTGGGAGAGTGGAGAAGTGGAGAGGTCGAGACGAGTGGAGAAGTGAGTTTTTTTAAAAAAGGCTAAGTCCCGGCTCCCTTCTTAGATTTCGCATCCTCTGAGATCTCTCTACGAGGAGAATCTCCTCCAATACGTTAATACATTATATGCACTATACGGTTTGATAAGAGATTTAACTAGCTTTGAGATTCGGGCTAGCATAGTGGTCGGTGTTATTTGGGCTTATTGATTTGTGCAATATTAAAAGAACGGTTCGAATCCAGTCATTCTAAATTATTTGTGCACTGTTAAAATGAGGCACCGCTTTGAGAGTTGAAGTCATTATCTGTATCGCATTTACTAATATACCAACCCAGTTGAAATAGTTCCCTGAGGTAACATGAACATAAATTCTCATCTTCGACCATTCGATTGTGTAAACAAATCTCGAGACTCCAATCTAGTGCATCATCTTGGCCCATATTTAAACATAAATATCATATTATCTTAGAGAATAAGACTCCTTATCCCACAGCCTCTAAAAGATATGGTTCCAGTGAATATCATGACGCTCCATCATCGATCAAACGGCTACCATTTACTTTCCTCTCACTTTGGTAATGCATGTACACAAAAAATTATTAAAAAAAAGGTAAAAAATAGAAAATAGAATTTTTAGTGATTGTATGTTCATATAAAGTCCATTGTGGTCAATTTTGTACAATTTTATTACTATTAATGGCATCAAATTGTTCAAAATAATATGGACCGTTCATTTCTGCATGAGCATTCAACGGTCGATCTGCAATTAAATGACGTGTAAATTATTTTGAAATGATCAAGAGAGAATATGGAACCTTAAGAACATAAAAGTTTTGAAGCCCCGACGATTGTAAGATGCGATCCGACATAAACTAATTACAGCCGTACGATGTTGATATATTGTGTCACTTTGATGGATTGGTAAATGAATCTCATATTATATCAAACTTTACAACGGTGCAATTAATTTAGCACTCTTTCATTGTAACGGCTCCGATCGACCAACGGCCGACGTTCGTCTTCATTCCTTCAATACCCCACATGATATCTCGTAAACTTATCTATATTCTGACCCGTATTTTGTACCAAAACCTGTGCCTAAAACTGTTAAATCGTGTTTATTTCATTGAATATCTATAGAATGTGGAACTGCTGTGCATTTGTTCTTACTTTGCAGAAAACGGGCGAAACCGAGGAAGAATCTGGAATTCGAAGGTTTATATACGGTCCGTGTACCTTCTTATGCGGACCGTACAACCCTCTGCCCGACCACAGACACGACCAGGACACCAATCTCAGCACCTGAAATTAAAATGGTCATAGATTTTGACTCGTAACTCTGTTTTGAGTGTATAACCACTTTTCGGAAAGCTTGCGAGGAGATCTACAATCTGAGCTAGAGACAGGTATACGGTCTGTGTAGAATTTCACACGGACCGTGTCAACCTCGACTCGACTGATGACACGACCACAGATAACCGCTGACTCAACCACAGAAGACACACAGGCACACGGCCCGTGTAGCATTTCACACGGGCCATGTCAAGCATTTCCGAAAACAGATCCAGAATTTGGAAATAAGGCTAATTGAAGGAAGGTCGGCTAGAAAAGCATATAAGCGGGATGTCTTGCACCAGATGAGGTATTCTGGAGCAGAGAAGCATCTTCTAGGGTTTGGACTTGGCGGCTAAGCTTGAAGACGAAGTTGAGAAGCGGAAGACGCGAGTTTTCGACGGATCTTCATTGTTCTTCGAGTTTTTCTATGAACTCCTTTATCTTTATTTGTTTTATTTGCTTTTTAATCATGTTAGAGTAGACTTTTAGTTTCTAGGGTTGTGATGTAATCGAATGTTTTGTTTTGCATGTTAGTTATTTGATTCTTTTGTTGAAATTTGTGTTTGATTTTAATTGCTTAGTCTAAGTTGTTTGATTTTTATTGGTTTACCACTAGATGAATGCGCACATCTAGAAGGTACTTTGGCCCTTATAATCTCTCAACCAAACTAAGTACATGAGGTAGGATTAGTGATCCGGAAGGTGAAACCAAGTAGTAGCCGACAGGTGAACATTTCCTCATATCAACGAAATCAGGTTACCTTTAGTATACCAACAAGCAACTAGGTAATTCAGACCAACATACGACAGTTGAGGTCTAGAACCCGACGAGGGCACATATTGCAATTCCATACCAAGTTAATAAATCAACAGACGACAGTTGAGGTTTAGAAACATTAGGTCTGGTCAGTAGAACCCTACACAAAGGAACAACACAAAGAAACAATAACTGCTGCATTCACTCGAGGGCCACACGGACCGTGTACGATAGTACCCGGCCCGTGTACACTAGACACGGCCCGTGTAGAACACTACACTGACCGGGTACCTCGAGGCAAAACTGAGATGAAGTCATAACCCTGGAAACGCCTTTTTACTTCTGATTTATAAAACCAAAACCAACATTTTCCAACTTCTAGTCTTTATTTAATTTAGGTATAAATCTAGTTAAAACTTGAACCGTCCCTGTGATCGATACCCGAATTTATACTCCTCGATAGGATTGTATACTTGCAGTCTGAACTGAAAAGTGTATTGAAGGTTAAACAATACAGTTTACTGTACTGAAACTTTGTACTATACCTTTTGGTGTAACAAGTTTTTGGCGCCGTTGCCGGGGACGGCATCATTTATTTTCTGGATTTTTGCTTATTTTAATTAATCTAGATTTTAACTTGTATCCTTTTCCTTTTTATTTTTCTCTCCCTTACAGGAAAACTAGCATCCATACCTCCACCCAAGGGAGACTACAATCTGAGGAGTAAAGGACCATTTCCCAATGCAGACGCAGCTGGTCCTACACAACCACCTCTGCACACGGCCCGTGTAGACGATACACGGTCCGTGCACTCCGAAAATCCGAGCAGAGGAAAGATGAGCAATAACGGACAAGATAGGGAAGATGACATGACTGATGACCTCTCTGATGATGACATGGCCGACTTCATGCCAAGAACCCTGCATGAATTCAATGTGCCACGAGCTGGAGACGTGAGGGGGGCCATCAGACTGCCGCGAATTGTGGAACAACAACCGAACTTCAATCCGAGAGTTGTCAACATAGTGCAGCAGAACACCTTCCATGGTTTGGATCATGAGGATCCACATGCCCATCTCCAAACCTTTCTTGAATATTGCACAACCATCAAAACAAATGGCTTAACAACTGATTACACTAGACTTGCACTGTTCCCTTTTACTCTTAGGGACAAGGCCAAGAAATGGTTAGGTCATTACCAAGGGATTCTGTTACCAACTGGAGGGAACTGTCTAAATTGTTTCTAACTAGATTCTTCCCTCATAAAATAACTGCCAAGGTAAGAACCCAACTGACCAGCTTTAGGCAAAGGTCTGATGAACCCCTAAACGAGGCCTGGGAAAGGTTTAGGGAATTACAGTATTCTTGTCCACACCATGGTATTCCTGACTGGTTGTTGATCCAAACTTTTTATGATGGTTTAACTGAAAGCTGTTGGCCAACATCTACCACAACCATGTGTCATGTGTGGAGACAAGGGGCATTCTTATGAACAGTGCCCATTGGCCCAAAGGGATGAATAACCTGAGCAGATAAACTATCTCAACAATGAATCATCCCATTTCCCGAGACCACAATTCAACAATCCCTCGAGCAGCAACAACAACCGAGGCTTCTACCACAATGTTTCTTTTCCCGACTCGAATAACCAATCATTTCAATCCGGTCCTCCCAAGCCGTATATCGCACCCACTGTCAATGACTTCATGCATGAGCAAGGAAAGATGAACCAGATGATATTCGAGCAAATGCAAACAATGAATGCTCAAATGACTACTCAGCTGACTGCTCAGAACAAGTTGATAGAGCAAATAAGTCACAGAGTCACTGCAAGCCTTACACCACCTGGAAGGCTACCCAGCCAACCAGAGGTCAACCCCAGAGGAGAGGTAAAATCTATAACCATGCGAAGTGGGACCCATTACTCAGGACCAGCCATGCCAGTCGACTAAATTGCCAACCACACAGACCGTGCACACTTCACACAGTCCGTGCAACCACTTGCTGAAGAGACTGAACATCTTGCCCGTGCAGAGTCCACACGACCCGCCAAAACCACCGAGCACACGGACCGTGCAGATGGCACACGGGCTATACAGAAGGAAGCTGAAGGTCAGAGAAAGAAGGGGGCCGAGAAACCCCCACCTTACCAGCCACCTGTTCCCTTTCCCCAGAGGCTAGCCGAGTCCAGACTTAACGAGCAATTTGCCAAGTTCATTCAAGTGCTAAAGCAACTGCACATCACGATCCCCTTCACCGATGCCTTGACCCAAGTGCCAACCTATGCCAAGTTTCTCAAGGACATCCTTACCAACAAACGAAGCTTGGGGGGACATGAAAACGTAAAACTCACAGAGCAGTGCAGCGCAATCTTGAGTAGCAAACTTCCGCCCAAACTGAAGGACCCAGGTAAATTCTTCATTCCTTGCAAAATCGAGAAAGCTACCATCAAGCGAGCCCTATGTGACTTAGGGGCCAGCGTGAGTCTCATGCCACGCACCATCTTTGAGCACATGGGATTAGGCGAGCTCAAACCCACGCACACGACTCTGCAGCTTGCTGATTCCTCTGTCAGGCTACCACTTGGCATAGTAGAGGACGTGCCGGTTCTGGTCGGCAAGTTTTATGTTCCAGTTGATTTCGTGGTGATGGAGATGGAGGAGGACAAGGAAATCCCCATCATTCTGGGAAGGCCATTTTTAAAGACCGCTCGCACACTCATTGACGTTGAAAATGGGACTCTGACTCTGCGAATTGGAGATGAGAGTGTGAAGTTCAGTCTCAACCGATCTATGAAGTACCCAGATGAACCAGAAACATGCTGCGCGATCGATGTGGTTGATCAATTGGCCAAGGAACAATCTCGTAAGCAATACGGCAGCTCATTTAAAGATTATCCTAATTATTTGGCTGATTTGCAGGTAAAGAGAGCTGCCAAAGAGAAGATGTGTCCAGCAGAAGCAAGGTCTGCCAATATGGAGGATGAGGAAGCATACAGAGTGCACAAGGCTCACACAGAGGCAGAACACGGACCGCACACATCTTACACGGACCGTGCATCAGCCCAAATAGAACAGCCTACTCCTTAACTTAAACATCTTTCAGCTAACCTCAGGTATGAGTTCCTAGACCCGAATAAATCTTGCCCTGTGATTTTAAATGCAGGTCTCGACCTGGATCGCAACCTTAGATTTTTGGAGGATTTGAAAGCTCAGCAAACTGTGATCGGGTACTTGATCGGGAAGCTGACAGGCACAAACCAAGCCACACACATGCATCAGACATCTCCAAGGCACACGGACCGTGTAGACCAGCACACTGGCCGTGCACAAGCAGCATGGTCTGTGCATTCTCTCCCATGGTGTTTCAAGAAGGACAGATGGTCGTGGTTCCACAAAGAACCGCCCGACCGCCTCACCCCTCGCTCCACATCTAGTAAGTTTTCATGTTTTCTTTTATTTACTCTTTCTTGTGTGAATTTAAGCATTGAGGGCAATGCTTCATTGAAGCTTGGGGGTGGTTGAATAGAAGAAATTGTATCTGCATTTAGTTCATGTTTATTTTTCAAAAAATTTGCATTTTTGTGTGATTGCTAGGATTAAAGACTTGTTTGAAAATTTTTGGTTATGATTTGGATGACTTTGAGAAATTGTAAATAACCCCATAATTGATCAAAGAATTGCTTAGGATGGGAAGTTTTGGGAAATTGAAAAGATGAAAACTTGAATTGTACTGAAAAAATATTTTGAAACTGAACTATGCCTTTTAAATTAGGGAATTGGTGATTTTAAACAATAGAAAGATTGGGATATCCATTGGTATGAAAGAATACCCTTGTATGTGTGTATTCATGATATATGCAAATGAATAAAAGAAAAAAATGAAACAAACGAAAAGATGGAGAAAATAAGAGTACTGGCAATAAATCATACGGGATGCCTTTGAACTCGTCTCCCAAATTTATAAAAAAGAGTACTGGCACAATCCGACGGGATGCCTTTGAGCTCGAAGACTTTCAAAAACTTTTGCATATATCAACACACGAAGTCCGCAACTTTCTAACCTAAGCTTGTTCCAAGCTTGGGGGGCAAAAAAGGAAAATTGCCACAAATGAGGGTATAGTTTCAATGTAGGAATGAAATATTGATCAGTTCGGGTAACTAGTTTTTGTAAATATCCAAGCATCTCAGAATTTGAAGTTTGACTAGTCAATTTGTGGGGTGAATCAAAATTAATCGAGCAAAGTCCATGTTGTTATCCAAAATGATTCTCGAGGTTATTGATAATAGCAATTCATGTGAGTTTTTCACAATTAGGATCTTAACTTGCATTTAGGAAAGTTTAAAAGACCAACCCGGTACCTAAGTTGGGGTTTTTGCTTGAGGACAAGCAAGACTTCAGCTTGGGAGAATTTGATATCTCGTAAACTTATCTATATTTTGACCCGTATTTTGTACCAAAACCTGTGCCTAAAACTGTCAAATCGTGTTTATTTCATTGAATATCTATAGAATGTGGTACTGCTGTGCATTTGTTCTTACTTTGCAGAAAACGGACGAAATCGAGGAAGAATCTGGAATTCGAAGGTTTATATACGGTCCGTGTACCTTCTTATGCGGACCGTACAACCCTTTGCCCGACCACTTGCCCGACCAGGACACCAATCTCAGCACCTGAAATTAAAACGGTCATAGATTTTGACTCGTAACTCTGTTTTGAGTGTATAACCACTTTTCGGAAAGCTTGCGAGAAGATCTACAATATGAGCTAGAGACACAGGTATACGGTCTGTGTAGAATTTCACACGGACCGTGTCAACCTCGACTCGACCGATGACACAACCACAGATAACCACTGACTCGACCACAGAAGACACACAGGCACACGACCCGTGTAGCATTTCACACGGGCCGTGTCAAGCATTTCCGAAAACAGATCCAGAATTTGGAAATAAGGCTAATTGAAGGAAGGTCGGCCAGAAAAGCATATAAGCGGGATTTCTTGCACCAGAAGAGGTATTCTGGAGCAGAGAAGCATCTTCTAGGGTTTAGACTTGGCGGCTAAGCTTGGAGACGAAGTTGAGAAGCGGAAGACGCGAGTTTTCGATGGATCTTCATTGTTCTTCGAGTTTTTCTATAAACTCCTTTATCTTTATTTGTTTTATTTGCTTTTTAATCATGTTAGAGTAGACTTTTAGTTTCTAGGGTTGTGATGTAATCGAATGTTTTGTTTTGCATGTTAGTTATTGGATTCTTTTGTTGAAATTTGTGTTTGCTTGATTGTGTTTGATTTTAATTGCTTAGTCTAAGTTTTTTTATTTTTATTGGTTTACCACTAGATGAATGCGCACATCTAGAATGTACTTTGGCCCTTATAATCTCTCAACCAAACTAAGTACATGAGGTAGGATTAGTGATCCGGAAGGTGAAACCAAGTAGTAGCCGATAGGTGAACATTTTCTCATATCGACGGAATCAGGTTACCTTTAGTATACCAACAACCAACTAGGTAATTCAGACCAACATACGACAGTTGAGGTCTAGAACCCGACAAGGGCACATATTGCAATTCCATACCAAGTTAATAAACCAACAGACGACAGTTGAGGTTTAGAATCATTAGGTCTGGTCAGTAGAACCCTACACAAAGGAACAACACAAAGAAACAATAACTGCTGCATTCACTCGAGGGCCACACGGACCGTGTACGATAGTACCCGGCCCGTGTAGGACACTACACGGACCGGGCACCTCGAGGCAAAACTGAGATGAAGTCATAACCCTGGAAACGCCTTTTTACTTCTGATTTAAACCAAGTTGATTTTCTTTCTTGCATTTAATTACTGTCATTGAACTGTTAGGAACTATAAAACCAAAACCAACATTTTCCAACTTCTAGTCTTTATTTAATTTAGGTATAAATCTAGTTAAGACTTGAACCGTCCCTGTGATCGATACCCGAATTTATACTTGCAGTCTGAACCGAAAAGTGTATTGAAGGTTAAAAAGTACAGTTTACTGTACTTAAACTTTGTACTATACATTTTGGTGTAACACCACACATCAAGAGTTCAAGTCCTATGTACATTCTAATATGGCACAAGTCATTTCTACAAATCATTGATGATGGTATAAAATTTCAAAAGTCAGAATCATTTAGTAATGCATTATCAATGTTCAAGCATTAATTATATCCTCACATAAATCTTATTAATATCAATTTCATATATTACCATCTAAACAAAAATTCTAATTGATTAACATTACACCGTATAGAATATCCCTAAGTATAAATTCTACTAAACACAACATTAACATAATAATTACATGTAATTCAAAAAATTAAAATTATAAACATAAGTATTTACAATCTTGCAAAATTTATAATTTTTAAGGTATAATTTTAATTCATAAATCAATCAAACTCCAATTAACATACAAAATGTAAATAAAATTGTATTGGCTATCTCAATTTTTGAAGCACGGTGAAGATTTGATATTTGATTCGGACAGAGTAGTTCCTCATACAAACAGCGCATCACATGGTTCAATTCAAGACCTATATTATGTTTACTACACTACTCGAAGCTAAAACCGATCTTTCTTCCTCTGAAATTTTTTGTAGCCTTCTTTGGCGCTAGATTGGTTTCAGTTCCCCTCAAAATTTCTTCTTATTAGGTAACCTTTAAAATCGGCCGCCTCCTCTCTCCCACTCATTTCTCTCATTTGTTCCTTCTCATTTCACCTCCTTAATTTTTCTCACATTGCCTCACTCATTTCCCTCCTGTATCCACTTCTAATTTCACCTCCCTATGTGATTATCGGCGTCGACGGCCCCTCATTTGTCTACTTCTAGTTTCACCCCCTCTCTCCCACTCATTTCTCTCCTTTGTCTTCTTCTAATTTCACGAGTTTGTGCAATTATCGGAGTCGACAGCCACTCATCTGTCTCTGGTACTCAAAATTTCCATTTGATTTTGTGTACCTATTTCAACGTGAGGTTTAATTTCTGTAATCTTAAGTTCACTTGTTGCAACCGGGTTTAACTTGTTAGTCTAGGGTTTAGATAAGGTGTAGGAAGAAGATAAGGGTTAACTTTCAATTTCAAACATTTCAATATATATTTGGTGTAGGAAGAAGGTAAGGTGCTGGAGACTGGTTTACAAGTACAACAAGAGCTGCACCAAGTTTTTTTTTGAACCAAATCAAGCTTAACAAGCACAGTAAGGCCAAAACTATTAGCTAACTTACTAAGAACTTTTTAGGCATGGTATTAGGGTTTCTAAACTCAACTTTGGCATTTTCCTAGAAATTAGCTTGAAATTTTTAATGGGTACACTATAAATTTTCATTTGATTTTGTGTACCTATTTCAACTTGAGGTTTAATTTCTATTATCTTAAGTTCAGTTGTTGCAACCGGGTCTAACTTGTTAGTCTAGGGTTTAGATTTGTTAATCCTGATCACTTGAATGTCTTGACATACTTGAAGCATTACCCTTGGTAATCAATTCACTTTAATACTGGTCACTTTATCAATTTATCAATTTATCAATTTACAAGACTTTCTCCTTGGTATTCAAGCATTACCCAGCCTATTGGATTCTGTCATATATATTTGCTACTGAATTTTTTTTAGTATTCTTACTTTGAAGTGAGTAGAACTAGGGTGATGATAAGTTCACCAATCCTCTCTGTGAACTCAACTCTAAAACTAATTGGATTGGCTTCAAAAGACGAATCCAAACCGATAAGTTGAGTTCACAAAGGAGTTTGGTGAACTTAAGAACACCCCAGTTCTACTCCTTTGAAGTAGTCATTCTTAGTAAGTTATTTTGGTACTGAATTTCCTTTAGTTAACTTTTTTAATAAATTGATCAACTTCATTTTAGCTTATTATAAAACAATACAGTAAGGTAAAGGGTCTTCAGTTTAGCATATTAAAGAAGAAAAATATGTAAGGACTTTTAAGTCTTTACATCCTATGATATACATTTCACTCTTTTTCTGCATAAATAAACTACAAAGTTTCTTACTACGATCTTCATCTTTCAATTTCTCACATTTCAATATATATTTGGTGTAGGAAGAAGGTAAGCTGCTGGAGACTGGTTTACAAGTACAACAAGGGCTGCACCAAGTTTCTTTTTGAACCAAATCAATCTTAACAAGCACAGTAAGGCCAAAAATATTAGCTAACTACCTAAGAACTTTTTAGGCGGTTTTTTATACTCAATTGCACCAAGTTCCTAGAAATTAGCTATTTTGAAATTTTCAATAGGTACACTAGAAATTTTCCCTAAAAAATAACACATGATTGTTTCCTTTTCATCCAAACACAGATGGCCCCAAGGAAATCTGGTCTAACAAGGGCAACATCAAGGAAGAAAAAAGTAGGGAGAAAGCATAATTCACAGGCAGTACTTGAGCTCGGTGAGGGTTCAAATGCTATGCCAGATGGTGAAATTACACCAATCGAACCTGTAAAGAAAAGGGGACGAGGCCCTGGGCTGATCAGAAAATCTACAAATGTAGTGGAAGATAGACCAATAATCTGGCCAATTTCCTTTTGTGAGTTTACTTGTGTAGAAAAACCGAAAGAGATAACGGCAGCTATCACCAGGTATTATTGTTTTTCATTTCTGAAAAATAGACAATCATTTTATCCAAAGTTATTTTCTGAAACTTCAATTTTCTATTGCAAGGCTGGCCCTGAACCATATGCCTGGACCATTGAGAAGTTTCCACGCCTTCGATGATACCACGAAAGATAACATCGAATTTGCATTTTTGGTAGTTTCAATTCTTATTATTTCCAATAAGTAATAAAGGAAAAGGATATGATTTGACCTATATGTCAATTAAAACTGTTCATTACAAGGATATCATCTATATAGCTAAAAAATCTGATTGATAATTTTCTGTAGCTGCATTATTTCAGCAAGATGGCATACGTGCTGTCTGAATTGTTTTCTCTGTTCCACATTGGTGTCCAAACCCCGCAAGCTGGCATGGTTTGTGTGACATCTTTGCCACAGAGGAATGGCAAGGAGTGAGCAGACAAAACCATGAGAACCGCACTTCATCTGGACTGACGGCCTCTCATTATGCTGGATGTGCAAGCGCACACCAGCATTTTGGTAAACTAGTAAGCTCCATGAACATTTATTCAAAATAAAACTTAATGTGTAATTTACAGCCTCATCTGACTTGCTTATTCATTTTCATGTGGAGAAAAAAATTAAAAAATGGAAAAGTGCCAACAATGAGGGAACTTTACATCCATCTTCATTGTCGTCGAGACAATGGCAAATCACCTATTGAGGCCTACCTGGAAGCTGCCATAACGGATCGGGATGGACCAACAGAGAACACTAATGACAATGTGGTAATGGACCCGAGTATAGAGGAGATTCCCCCTGTAATTGAAGAGTTGGATGTCAACTCCTTGCAATTTACAAGCACAAGAATCAAAGCCATTTACGTAAGTTGAACTATATACATTAATTTGCTGAATTTGCATACCTAAGTACAAAACAAGGTCAGAAAATATGTTTCAGCAAACTTTCACTTTATTACATAAAATATGAGCCGGACATGCATACCTCAATAATGTTGTTGCAGATTTATATTTTTTTAATTATCCACTTTGGTTTGTGGATATTACATAAATTAGTGTACTTTCTAGAAATTTATTCAGTACATAGCAAGGTCAAAATAACACATCTTTTTATATTTCTTACATGGTGCAACTCATAGGAAAAGGTGAACGACATGATGGCTGAGGAGGCCAATGCCGACATGGATGAGAGCACAATGTTCATGTCAGCTGCTGGCGGAGCAAGCCATGGTCGGGTGCTAGGATTTTGAAGTATGCTTGATGGGAAGGTGCATACAACAACCAATCGATCCAGGCCCAAGCACACATCATCTTCTGTTACTGTTTCTGGGGTGACAAACAATGGAGTTCAGCCAAGCTTCTCTTGTACAAAAGTACAATCGCTCTTAGCTGACAGTGATCGCCGTCAAGCTGAGGAGAGGGCCGAGATGAAAAGAGAACTAGCATCTTATCAAATGTACATCACCCAATTATTCTCGATGGTTGGGGCACAAGGGCTCAATCCACCGGTAATTAAGACCAATTTGATTGCTAATTTAGTTTGTTTAATTTTTTTTTAATGTGATGTCAGATTTTAATATCTCACTATGGTTATATGTTGCTTACTGATATAACTGTTTATCGTAACTGAAAGTTTAGTTGATGTGCTCAAAATTACATTCGAAACATTTGGGGTGCAGCTTAGTTGATGTTGTTGCCGTTGTCTTTATTGTTGACATATATTGTCATACTAAAATTAGATTGTTGGCATTGTTTAACTTATGTTGAACAAAACATTTTGGGAACTCAGCATGGTTCTACTGGGAATTTACCTAATTATTAGGTCCCACTTTTAACTAAAGAAAACCCATTAAATGTTACAAATAAGATCTGATTTTGTCATCTCCAAATTATAACACTTGTGCTTGCTTATTCAATGCTTAGGGTCAAGGTCCCACTCAGCCAACTCAGGCAGTAGCTTCACACATGCAGACGGGCAACTCCCAGGTAAGGACTTGTACCTAAGTTCTACATAAATCCCTTTACTTAGTGTGATTAGAGTGATTCCAATACTTATAGTGCAAAGTTATTTTGCTTATTTATTTGCACCAATCTTTCAAATGTCTTTGCCTTCCTATCTCATCTTAAACTACATAAAATCAAGGCAAAAGCTTCTTTTTCTTTGACAGCCTTTCTAGTGAAGGGAAAGAGAGAAAGAGAGAGGGTGTAATGGTCAATTTTTCTTTTTTTCTCTGACAGCCTATATTTGGAGTGGCTGGTTCTAATGGAATTGACTTTCTCACACTACATGAATTTGCTTCTGTGTTAGATGGTTAATTAGGGGTGCCGGTAATGATATTACTTAGTAGAGAGTGTTGTTGGTATTAGCCTCCTTTTCTAACTCAAAACAAACTAGGCAAAATTCACATTCATAACAATAACATGTTTCTTTTCCATGTGATATAAATAGGGTAATGCTTCTCCTGTACAGCCAAATCACAGATTCCAAGCCATCTTAAATCAAGCTAATGCTGGAATAGATGACGTACCAACAAATGAAGCTGCAATGGGCCAATGGTGCGGGCATTCTACCTACAATGGGAACCATCCCTACTAGTGCAGAAAAGTGCACATTGTAGCGCTTAATATATGTTTTACAAGTTCTAACAAATGAACAAACTTGGGGTAAGTTATCTTGTGAATTTTGGTTAACTACTGGTGGGTATATTTTGGTATAGTTAGAAGTCCAATATGGTATATTTTGGTGTATTTTGGTTAACTTCTAGTGGATATATTTTGGTTAACTTCTAGTGGGTATATTTTGGTATAGTTAGAAGGGTAAGTGCAATACAGCTCTGATATTGTAATGTGTTATGCACATATTTTGGTACAATGTATGAAGACTACGTCATGTTAATGCTTATTAAATACTTTCCATAGATCTATATGTCAATGTGTTTTTGTTTCTGTTTGAATGGGAATTATTGGGGAATGTAATACAGAACCTGGTTGGTACAAGAGGATTGTAGATGAGAGCATGCTGATACAATGTCATTCAAGTTATTTCCATGGGTATGTACATGGAACAACGTGTACCATAGCTGGCCTTGGAAATACTACGGTGGGTCCCACCTACTCTGCCCATGGAAATACTACGGTGGGTCCCACATACTCTGCCCTTGGAAATACTACGGTGGGTCCCACAAATGTTGCCCTTGAAAATACTAAGATGGGTCCCACAAATGCTGCCCTTGGAAATAACCAGTTGGGACCCACGTTCGATAGCCTTGGAAAAACTCTGTGGGGCCCATGTTTGCTTGCCTTGGAATAAATAAGGTGGGAGCCACAGACGTTGCCCTTGGAAATAATAAGCCCATGAGTCGGGTGTGGAAGTATTTCCGAGCGTACATTTTCCGAGGGCATGCACATGGAAAAAGTCAGAAAATATTATTTCCAACGGCGCCCTCGGAAATACTGGCTATTTCCATCGAAGGCTTTTGCCACAGACTTTTTCCAAGGATGGCGCACGGAAAAACCGATTTCAGGGCTTTTTCCGAGGGCAAGCCCATGGAACAAGCCATTTTCTGCCCTTAGAAAAAGATACAATTCTAGTAGTGTATGTTCTTTGATTATAAGACTGAGTGCAATCTTAATTTAGCTAAATTGGGATGGTTTGAGATATCAGTTTTCAAACTTTTCACAATTATTGTAAATCTCTCACATCAACGGGACAGACTTTATGGACAGCAACCTTGCTTGTTCTAACTGCAAGTAAACAAGGAGAAGACAGCAAATCTCAGAAAGTACAGAGAGGAAATAATTAATTAGTAGTCTAAAATCATCCAATTTCTCTTGGCTAGCTTCACATAATCAATCTTTTTTAATGCTTATTATTATTATAAAGAATTTGACCGTGATAACATGTAAATACAAAATTTATTTTGTTCCCCTCTATATATCTCTATATATGTAGGGGTGGCAAAAAAGCTCGTAGCTCGTGGCTCGATCGTGACTCGCTCGTTACTAGACCGAGCTGTTAACGAGCCAGTTCGCCACTAGCTCGGTCCAGAATTAACGAGTTCAAGCTGGAGCCTAGCTTGCTCGCGAGCTAACTCGGCTAGGCATCAATTTGTGAATTTGTATGAATTTATATGCATTTTATATTGTCCAGCTCGGTTAAAACAAGATACAGTCAGACCCAGCGAGCTAGCTCGGGCTGGCTCGTCACGATTTCAAGTTGAAGTTTTAGCTCGGATACCCTAGATCCAGCTCGCTCGGTAAGAGCTCGATCCAGAATTAACAAGTTGAGCTAGGACCCAGCTCGTCCGAGCTAGCTCGTTGACAGCCCTACCTCTATGCCTCTTAATCAATTATTTATTATAGAACCGCTGATTTGACACAGTAACACGAGTTTCATCTCTCTACGCATCAGAAGTGAGGGTTTTACTTTCAAAAAAGGCATCTGAAAGATGTTTTATTTTTTAAAAAAAGGAATTTTATGTTGACTTAATTGTGTCAGATATAAATGCTAAATTGTGTTAGTAGTCTCATGAATATTTTATCAGTAAAAATAATACTCTTAAAAATAATAATTTATGTTGACTTATCCTCGTCAATAGTCATTTTTGGTAGCCAACACATTATTTATATCGGAGCATTTAGACATTCAATTTTTTCTGTATAGAACTTAGTTCGTCGATGCCAATGGAAAATGATAACACATATTGAATATTAATCAAAGATTTAAATAGCGATTATCGCGTCATAGCGGCTAAAAAAAATAATGCTATTGCCATATTGTGCCGCTATAGCATGTTATAGCGCCATAGCTTTATGGTCCGGAAATGCAATAGCGGCACTATAGTGCGTTATTTATAACTATGATATTAATGCATGTATTGTTAGTTTGTAATAATCTAGAAGTCAATAATACGATAAATTATCATAAATCTTTGTTCATGAATTGAATGTTTATTTATATATCATTTTGTTGCCTTGAGTATTATTGTATTAATGAATCATTCATTTATGTGACTAGAGTCAATGAATTGAATTGTGAAACTTCATAATATAGATGATATATATTCTTGAAAGTCTCTAACCAAGGTAATTAGCAAGAACACTAATTTACCGTTACAAGGTTAGTATGTGGATTGAAAGATGGTTATGTTTTACAAACCATTTGACAAGAGATGTTATTTTAATCACATAGATACAAGTTCCAGGAATATGGTATTTGACAGATCCCGAATGAAACATTAAATGGAATTATGTTCGTGTCATTAATGTTTTCATTCAGTGTTAAAATTCTAAAGTATGGTATTCATCTTTCCTACTAAGAAATGTATATGTGTGATTGTTACCTGACGCTGTCGGTAAAATGCAGTTATAACGGTAGCTCTTCGGTATGCATAGCTTAGCTGAGGTAGTGATGGTTTACCAAAAGTACTATTGTCCCTCGTATCTCTATACGAGTTATAGTATCGCTGGGCCCCTTGGTAGAGTAAGATTATCTGCTAGCGGTATAAATTACAAGAGTAATTATATTTGATAATCTGCTCAAGATCAAGAAAAGATTAGGTTTCCAAGGATGACACGCACCTACCTTGAAACTGATCTGATAATTATGAGACAAAAGAATTAACACGAGTAAAATATTTTACTGGATCATGGTATTGTACAGTACATCATCATCTGTGTAATTGGATGGTCATGATGTATTCTGCCAGATGCCTCTCATGATTATAGAAGTTAAAACAGTTTTTTAATTTTATTTACCAATATAACACAGATCCTATTGGGTCACACCGTATAGGAGCTAATCGGACAATCTTACTGATTAATTATAAATTGATTATAATTAATATTAAGATGGTTATAATTAATTATACGCGATATAATTAAATTATAAATGTCATATAAGATGATAAACATAAACAACGGTTAATTTATAAGCGTACTCGATATGTTGTATAAAACCGTACCCAAATTGAACCGTGAGAAATATAATTGTTTAGAACAATTATATATATTTGATTTAGATTTTAAATATTAATTATGGTTTTGAATTTTGGGCTAAAAACCATTAGCAAATTAAAACTTTAATTAAAATTAAAATCCAAAAATCAAGATAAACAAATAAATTGATTCGGCCATGAAGAAAAAATCAATTTGATTTTCACCTCTTCCATAACCGCCACAAAATGGCATGCATGGTAAATAAGCATATGTTGAGGGGTATTTTTGTCTTTTGCCGAACCTCCTCAAATGCCTATAAATAGAGGGGTGAGGGTGAGAGAAAAGATTACCAATTCACTTGTATTGTATCTGATCTGTCTGATCGAATCGATAAATCTATTTTCTCACTTTCTCGGTTACGGTTAGTTACGGGATTCAGAAATAATATATTTGCGAAAGTCGCGGTATTTCTATTTGAATAACTGCGGGTCATAAATATATTTATTTTGTCATTTTCTTGGTAAATAGTGTTTTTGCATAATTCTGCGGTTTACGGTATTTCTGGCAAAAAAAATAAACCGCTCTCTTGTTAGTCCTGGTGGATAACCAATAGAGGTATCAGACGTCTGATACTCCGAGGCGAATCATTCCCAGGTGTAGCTCTTCACGCTCGGTCTGCTTTCCAACTGAGATTTGGACACGAGGTATAAATGTTATATTAAATCTATTTAATTTGTTAAGTAGATTTAAAGCTTTAGAAATCAATCATGGAGTAGATCTGTAGAGAATTAAAAAGGCTTGTCAAGAGAAAGACGGGAACATGAACGTTCGGTACTCTTTCTGACATACCTCTTTAATTCTCGGGTTAAGTTAGAAGTAAAATTTTTTGTTTTACGTTCTTTCCGCATTTTAATCAAACAAATGGGTTTGAACAGTCAAAACCCCAACAGACTTAATCAATGGGTTTGAACCATCAAAACCCTACATGTATGATGTATCAGATCGACTGGTTAAGTCAGTTACAGGGATTTTTATGTAAATATGAACCATCTATATTTTTTATACCAATAATAAAATAGAAACCTTTATGAAAATGAAATCTTGAAAAGTATTAATAAACCGTTGATATACATGAAAATTTATTAATTCTTGCTGATGTGAAATATTATGTTTGTTTAATTATGACATACACAATTTTTTTGACGTGGCCAGACGACATTAATTTATTTCTTTTGATCTTTTCCATATATAGATGGTTGACGTATAACAATTAACAAACAGGTCATAAGAAATTATCAACAAGAAATTAAAGGGGAAATTAAAAGTCAAGGCCTCAACAGTTCAACTGTTCATACACATCGGTCTCGTAACGCCACAAAATATATAGAGTCAAGAAACAGAATAATAAACATAGTGAATTAATTAATTAATTATGTGCTATACTTATAAAGCAAGTTGCACCATTTAATTTAACCATGTTGTATGATCCACACAAATAACAGTGAGTTATTCCTTAAACACGAGAAAAACAAAAAGAAAAAGAAACATAAAGCACCCCACCACATACGTACAATTGACAAATTAAAAAGGTTCAGAAAATAGAAAATATATAGGTTAAACAAATCTCACTTGAATAATATTGGGTTATTCATTATGCCAGCTCTTCCATCTTGCATCCACTCACCATGATCGCCTCTCTCTCACAACAGCTGCAAGTCCTCAGAGGCAGCCCTCCATGCACCGGCGCCACCTGACCCGGCAAGTGCACGTGCGCATGCACCGATGGCAACTTCTTAGCAACAATCACTGAGTTGACCACCTCATCTTGCGGGTGGTAAATCGACGCCACCTCAAACCCCTTTAGCTCATCTGACCCCACCACTGGGTACAAGAACCCCCTCGCACCGTGTGCACTGCGCACCACCAAAACTGACCCAACAGCCATGTACCTATTCAGGTGCTCTATAACTCTTGCCTTCACTTCTTGGTCTATCCCAACCAGTGCGGCCAAGAAAACCACATCGTATGATGACAGCACATGTGTCAGAGACATGACATCTGCAGTGCGAAACTCAACTCGAGATGCCATGTCAGCATCGGATTTTAACAGCTTACGGGCACGGATTGTAGCAGATGGCTCTCGATCATACCCGTGAAACCGTGTGGTCGTCATATGGTAGGTAGCCAGAACGAGCAAGCTAAGAGGTAACGGACCTGACCCGATAAAGGCGACACGCATTGGCATGCCGTTAACATGCTGTGAAAGGAGTTCAAACTCCAACTGACTAAGTTTGAGGTAATTGGTATAGTAAGGAAAAAGCGAGAGATGGTCTAACGGGTTTTCGTACGAGGCTAAGATGTCAGAGTAGTGATTCTCTAACAAACCCTCTCCATTGCTGCACAAGTCAATCAGTTTCAAGCGCATTTGTTGCGCTTCCATGTCGAGTTTGGAGACATCAATCTCGGATGGAGGGATGCATGCCGTGACTAGTTCGGTAAAGAGCGAGTTAACTTGAGGTGAGGGAAGGAGAGAGGGAAGGGTGGAAAGAGAGTCATAGAGAGAGGAGATGTTGTGAAGTAGAGCTTGTTGGTCTTGATTAAGAGAGGCCATGGATATCAATCAGTAGTAGACTAGTAGTGCGTGTGTTGCTCTAGAGAACTAATTAATGAAGGTGATATGTTGATGAGGTGCATTGGAGGGAGGGGAGGGGAAGGTGTATATATAATGGATGGCATTGAAATGTGGGGCCGGAGGGGGAGGGGCTTGTGGACGGAGTGTGGACGGTGGATGTATACCGGATCGATATGATAAAAGAGTAAAAAGGGAAAGCACATATAAATTTAGTCATTAAAAAAAATTTCATTTTGATGTGACCTGATATTACTTTTTCATGTACACGCCCACGTTTATATTTCAGTCTCTGTTAAGAAAGCGACACTGTATTTTTTTATTTTTTTGGAAATTACAAATGAATTTTTTTTCTAGAGGAAAATTCCAAACAAAGAGAGAGAGAGAGAGAGATGGCACGAATTGTATTGCACTGGATCTGAATTCGACAGAGATCGAGAGAGAGAGAGGGAAAGACGGCATTCACTGTAAATACTTAGTCACGTCTAATTAAAATATGGAAGTAGTCTTTCTTGATTTGATTTGCATCTAAATAATGGACAACTTCATGCCTCTCAGAGGTACTAAGAATCAATCACTTTTGATATTGGGAATATTTCTGTTCACTTCTACACAGAGCTGCACAAAAATTCGTAGTTCGCGATTCGAGTTTGATTCGAAAAAGTTCGTAAAAAGTTCGATTCGAAATTAAGTTCGTTCGAAATTAATTCAAACCAAACTTAGTTCAAAATTAATTCAAACCAAACTCAAACTGGACCTAGTTCGTTCGAAATAGGTTCGCAAATCAAATTTAGTTCGAAATTAACTCAAACGTGAACTGTTAATTTCTACTGATAACTTGTGTTCACTGATGAAAATATAAGTCGTCCAATCCATAATTGCTTTCAATTCTGACTTATGAAAAATATTTTTTGAAACAGAAAGCCTGGTCCAATTATAAGCTCAAATACAAAAAATTTAACAACAAAGCCCAAAATAGAAAAATTAAACAAAACCAGCTATAACCCATAATCGTTCTATCCTAGTCCCTAGCCGACTTTCCCTCTCTGTTGGTTGCGAACTTGCGATACCATTGTTCAAACCCTAGAGTTTCTCTCTGTTGGCTACTTGGATGCGATACCAAATCATAGACTCCTAGAGGTTGTGATACCTTAGAAATAAGGTCGGACCAAGTGAAAGATCACCCTCGTA
The DNA here is from genome assembly GCA_025461125.1 of Carex kokanica. Taxonomy (NCBI): domain Eukaryota; kingdom Viridiplantae; phylum Streptophyta; class Magnoliopsida; order Poales; family Cyperaceae; genus Carex; species Carex kokanica. The sequence continues at coordinate 390,186 of JAJGRX010001227.1, read as the reverse complement.
TGTAGAGGAAGACTCGAACTGTCTATTCTAATTTGAAACTGGGACCGGCCGTGAGGCGAGGCGACCTTCGTTGATCTCTGCTTTGTTTGTTGATTATTGGGACCGGCCGTGAGGTGAGGCGACCCTTGGTACCGGCCGTTTCTCTTTGCCCTTCTTGCGGTTTGCTCCTCTCTCGGGTAATTAAAAAGCACACCTTTTTTTTATTGTTGCTTGTTTTATAGATCAAATAGCATTAACTTCTCAGCGCTATCCAATAATAACTAATATACTATATTCCTATAATCATCATGAAAATAGAATATACTTATTTATTTTATCTCTCCCACAAATATTATGGTATGAGAGCCTTAAAGATGGCACACGCTAGTTTAATTTTTTTTTTTCCTTTTTAATCTGATCTCTTGTCATACCAGAAACTTCCCATACAATAGTCTAAACCAGAAATAAAAAAATATTGAAAATTAGCAAAACCAGCAATAGAGATAAGTCATTTACCAGATATCTGGTTCATGTTGATACCAGAAATTTTGTTTTTTATGGTAGGATTCTGAGTTTTTCTAGTAATCTAGGCTAATGATGCAAAAATAGTGTGGGATGTTGAAAACCTTGCTACTGCATCTATAAAGTAATTTGTAGATGTTCAGCAGCTAGTTTAATGAAGCAAAATATATGACTGAAGTTTTGGATATCTGTAAGGGTTTTTTAGTAGCTAGTGTCTAGTTGTAATGAACTTTAATGTTTTATTTAGGATAATATTTGAGTTTGTAATAATTCTAAGACTTTAGTGCTGTAATTTCGCACTATGGCCCAGTCATAAGTCATAACTCGTAAGTCATAACAAAGTTCGTAAAGATTCGAAATTGCGTTCGTAAAAAATTCGGTTCGAAGTTGAGTTCGTTCGAAATTAATTCAAACCAAATCTAGTTCGAAATTAATACAAACCAAACTCAAACTGGAGGTAAATTCGATTCGGTTCGGTTCGTTTGCAGCCCTACTTCTACATATTCGTACAAGAAAGAGAATATAATTAAAAATAAATAAATCATTGACTAGTATTATTTACCGATATTTTTAATAATAACTTCAAAAAACATAAATATCAAATATAACTCCGATCTCAAATTATTTTTAAATCTAACCTAACCGTTCAGGGATGGTGGTCAGCTTTTCCAACGAACAGCCCGCTTGTGGGGCGGTCCACTGCCCAAAAAAAAAAAATCACCAAACTGCCCCATTGTGGGGCGGTCCACTATTTATTTTTTATTTTTTTATTTTTTTAGATTTTGAGAGGGAGCAGTCCTATAATTTTAACCAGATTCAAAATTCAATTTAGAGAAAATGGCTACATGGATTTTTGTGTTCTTTATATCAAAATAAAGGTATGAAAGTCTAGTTTCCAGATAATATAATTTCTCTCTACAAAAATATTACAGATTTGTACAGTTTTAGCGATTAATGAACAGAGGTCAGAATTCAGAAAAGCTGAAATTCCAGTGAGCTGTCCTATAATTTTGACCAGATTCAAAATTCAATATAGAGAACATAGCTACATGGATTTTTGTGTTCTTTATATCAAAATAAATGTATGAAAGTCTCGTTTCCAGATAATATAATTTCTCTATACAAAAATATTATAGATTAGTACAGTTGTAGCGATTAATGGACAGAGGTCAGAATTCAGAAAAGCTGAAATTCCAGTGAGCAGTCCTATAATTTTGACCAGATTCAAAATTCAATTGAGAGAACATAACTACATGGATTTTTGTGTTCTTTATATCAAAATAAATGTATTAAAGTCTAGTTTCCAGATAATATAATTTCTCTATACAAAAATATTACAAATTGGTACAGTTTTAGCGATTAATTGACAGAGGTCAGAATTCAGAAAAGCTGAAATTTCAGTGAGCAGTCCTATAATTTTAACCAGATTCAAAATTCAATTTCGAGAAAATTGCTATATGGATTTTTGTGTTCTTAATATTAAAATAAATGTATGAAAGTATAGTTTCCAGATAATATAATTTCTCTCTACAAAAATATTACAGATTGGTACAGTTTTAGCGAATAATTGACAGAGGTCAGAATTCAGAAATGCTGAAATTTCAGTGAGCAGTCCAATAATTCTGACATCTGTCCATTAATCGCTAAAACTGTACCAATCTGTAATATTTTTGTAGAGAAAAATTATATTATCTGAAAACTAGACTTTCATACATTTATTTTGATATATATAACACAAAAATTCATGTAGCCATTTTCTCGAAATTGAATTTTAAATCTGGTCAAAATTATAGGACTGCTCCCTCTCAAAATCTTAAAAAAAAAAAAAAAAAATTATTGGACCACCCCACGGTATGGCGGTTTGGTGATTTTTTTTTGGGCCATGGACCGCCCCATTCCAGGACGGTTAGGTTAGATTTAAAAATAATTTGAGATCGGGGTTATATTTGATATTTGTTTTTTTTAAGTTATTAATAAAAATATCGGAATTAGTTAGCTATTCTCAAGCTTCTTATACATCTTTTTAAACAAATCAAGATTCAACTACAGTAATTTTGGTTGATCCACATATTAGAATGTGGGAATATTTCTGTTCACATCTAAATATGCTTTATTAGAATTCGCTGATTAACTCATCTCTTTAATTTCTCGGATTAACCTGTAACGATTTTAACAGATCAGTTTTTGCTTCATGCAGAGTTGTTTTGATTCTATAGTTTGTGTTGTATGTAGTCAAAACTGCTCTGTTAAAATCTTTACCTTATTAACCCCTCTATCTATTTTGTTGATCAAAAATGGAAAAAAAAATTGAAGATATGACTAATCAATTATCAATCAATTCAAAAATTTCTTAAATGACATTTGAAAAATGAAAAGAAATCATGACCAAAAGAAAAATAACAAAATAAACTTGTAACAAGTCAGTGTGGCATGTACGTATCTAAATAAATTTAGATTTCTACACATAAAAAAAAATAAAAAAATGTATAGAATCATAAGAAGCACACTAATTTATTGGAGGGCCCTATACAAAAATGTGTCACTATCCGCGAGGGTAAAAGTGTTTTTTGCCAACGATATCTTCGTGGATACTCCTGTTGGTAATACCGATACACTCAGAAATAACAGTTTCTGTCGGTGTACCTTCGGAAATAGTCATTGTTTCTCTCGCGGATAGTGACATATTTTTGTAGCACTGATATTAATTATGAAATTTCATCTTTTAATCACAGTCGTTAATAGATCAGATCATCTACTTAATATAAAAATAGAGATATAATTATGTCTTATCCTAAAAGTTTTGTTCCATCCTATATGAATTTATAAATAATTTCTCTCTGGCGGCGATAAAGGAGAAAGAGAGACAATTATTTTCAAATTATACATGAATTACACCGAATCATAAATGTATGGATAAGATAATTCTTCCTTGTCCTGCACTGGTCTCCTCAAGCAGCTGGACTGAAATTAAGAAAGTATTTTATGACTAAAATTAACGACTGCACCGGCAACTTCTGATACTGTGTGACTGGGGTTTTGCACAACTTGCACTTTTAGCCAGAATAGGGTGAAATTGAGCCTTAATTGAGGCATAATTGTGGATTGAACTGAGGCTAAATATGGGGAAAAATTGATTTCGAGGAAGCAACCAGTAGCCACTGTAGCAGTACTAATTTCCTTATGGTGTCATTGGCCGTCGCCGTCATTGCCGCGTCACCTTTTTCATTTCTCTTTTTTTTTTCCCATTTGAGAGTCAGGGAGAGGGAGGAAGGGAAGGTGTAGTTTAGTGTAGGGTTTAACAGGTGGAATTGAGGAGGGAGGAGAAACGGGAGATGACCGTCAAGTTAACACTTCGGTTTCGGGGCGGCGGAGAGGAGAGATTATCATAGCTAGGGTTCGGGCCGGGTGGCAGAGAGGCAAAGAGAAAGCCAAGAAAAGAGTTTCCGTGGGGAAGTAAAAAGAAAAGAAAAATGTGTCTAAATGCGTCGAGAAGCACGACTAGTTGAAAGTATGATTGACATTAAAATGTTATTGATACTTTAAAATGTGTCTAAAGGAGTAAAGATTTAGAGTAAAATGTTATTGATACTTTAAAATTGATTCTCATTCTCAGCATGAAAATTTTATATGATTGACATTTATTCACCCCATAGTTGAAAGTATGGCTCTAGTCCTGTATATAAAAATTATATTGAACAGTCCCCATTGACCGTTTAAACTTTGAACAAAAATATGATTTTGCCGAGCAGCACGACTATGATGTATCTGAAAAGATGAATCATGTATAAATTTAAAATTTGTATATGATTTATATTTTTGGTGTATGAAAATTTTGTGGATGGGCTATGATAATAAGTTTTCATGTTATTTTTTTTGTCAAAATAAATATAAACTCTATACAAAATTGTAATATGTTAAACAGAGTAAACTATATAGAGTAGAACTAGAGTGTTCTTAAGTTCACCAAGTCCTTTTATGAACTCAACTTTAAAACCTTTCGGATTGACTGCAGATGACAAATCTGAACCGTTCAAATCCATCCACCTTAAGAGTAATGCATCTACATGCAAAAAATTTAAAATTTTGAATTAATTTTGTATAGAGTCAAGTGGTCAAAATTAAAAAGTTTATAAATTAATTTTAATGCATTCATTTTTTGAATATTTTTTTACCACATGGACTCTATACAAAATTAATTCAAAATTTCAATTTTTTGAATGTAGATGCATCACTCGTAAGGTAGACAGATTTCAATAGTTTAAATTTGTTATTTGAAGTCAATATGATAAATTTTAGAATTGAATTGAAAGATAAACTTAGTGAACTTAATAACATCCTAATTAATTATGAGTAGGGTTCCAATGCCTCATCTCCTCATACCTCATCCATACCTCATGTTATATATCTCCATTTTCAAAGTCTAAACTATCGATCCGACCGTTCAACATGATATTCATACTAAAATATGCTTGGGGATAAAATTTTATAATTTTTGCAATTTTTTTACTATTTTTTAAGATAGGTACAAAATCACTGTATCTGGACCATTCAAAAAACAGTGATTTTGTACCTATCTTAAAAAATAGTAAAAAAATTGCAAAAATTATAAAATTTCATCCCCAAGCATATTTTAGTACGAATATCATGTTGAACGGTCGGATCGATAGTTTAGACTTTGAAAATGGAGATATATAACATGAGGTATGGATGAGGTACGAGGAGATGAGGCATTGGAACCTTACTCATTAATTATATAAATTTTACTTCGTACATTGGGCATCAAAATCCATATAACAAATTGTAAAGCACGGAATGGACTCCTTCCGTACATAGGACATTTTAAATCAGCCGATTAATCGGCCTAAACAGACATTTTTTACAACACTGGTCAGAACTTTCTTAGGAGCATTTTGTTAAGTATCTCCTTCCGTACATAGGAGATAAAAATACTTTCAGCCAAACCAAAACTAATTTGGTTAAAATATGGGCATTTCATTTTTGAGATTCGTGCGAGACTAAAATGGATGACTCAGATCTCATTCTACACGGTCAGATATTGTATTGGATCTGAAATCCAAAGCCTGATCAGTCCTGAGATGCAGGGGCGGATGTATATTGAAACAATTAATAGCTATCAATTGACTGTCATTTTTTTAATATTTTTGCATAATTTTATATATAATTAAAATTAAAATATTGTGATATTGTAAAATTAATCTCCATTCTCTATAGAGATTTTTATATGATTGATCTTTATATTTATTTGACCTCAAGAGTCTAAAAGTCTAGCTCCGTCCCTGCCCATCTAAAAGTCTAGCTCTGTCCCTGCTATTTTATAACTACTAGAATTTCCGTTTTTTGCAACGGGAGCAAATGTTATTTCCAACAGCAGGAAGGGCCCTCGGAAATAAAATTGCCTTTTCTGACACACTTAACAATTTAACGGCAGGCCCTCGGAAATTGTAGCGCATGGAAATCCCTGATGTCTGCCTTTGGAAATGTTTCCTATCCGCCCTTGGAAATACTTTTGCATATCCTATGACCCGCCAAACAGACCAAATACTATATTTTATTGATAGCCCATGTAAATACCTCGCTCCATGCCCTTGGAAATAAGTGTGTAAGGAGGGAGACATACTATTTCCATGACCTACCATTGGAAATGTTTTGTTTAATTTGTTTATATTACTTTATATTGGAGGTTCATGGAAATGCTGGAGCACTATGCTGTTGGAAATGTTTTATTGATTCAGTTTATATTATTTTAAAGTTGGACTTATTATCCATGAGGCTGCCGTCGGAAAAGTTAAGTTCCTGGAGACATAAATGTTTCTGTTTATTTGAGATGTCCCTTTGAATGTTCAACAAAATTAAATCACAGTAGCAAGCAGTATTCAATTGAGATATTTAAAATGAAGCATACAAATGAAAACATAAATTTTAGGTCTTTGCCAATAACGAGACAGATATAAGTTTAATTTAGATACAAAAATTTATGACAAATGCAAGCAATACATAACATCTCCCTTTGAATTACTCTTGTGTAGACACCTATTAAAAAAAAAAGACCAAGGTTAGAGAAGGCCTTTGACAAAAATGAAGCACGCCGGATTAGTAAAATGTATAGTAACTTTAAATGAAAAACCTAACACATGTATGTTGATTTACCAATTAATACTCTTGATCGGAATCATCGGAGGCTAAGCAATCTTCTTCACCGTCTTGCTCCATGTCATGCTCATTATCACCCTCCTCTATGTTGTTTTTGTCCCTCGCCAAACTCGGGGGTTCATTTAATGTTACCAGTGGAAGGTTTGTCGTATCGATCACTAGCTCAAACTCGTCTTCTCGAAGGACCATACCATCCCAATCAATGTCTTGTCCAATTGTTGGTTCAATTGGATTTTTACGTTAGCTGCACGAGAATAAGAGAAAAAAGTGCCAGCAAAAAAAGAAAGAGGTATTTTATTGTGAATGGCAGAATTGTCAATTTACTTCTTTATTAATATGGACATGTATTTTTTGTTGATTAATTTAAGAGATGGGGATATTAATAAATTAAGTTTAGATGGGAAAATATCTAATTTTGAAGAAGTTATGATGGGTATATATCTAAATTTCTCTTAAATTAAATACCCATGTACGACCAGCATACTTAAAACAAGATGAAACCTTGAGATTGAGCTACAATAGCAAATTAATTTTCAAATAATCAAGAAAAGACTCTCTCAGACCATGACCAGGAGTGTTTGAGTCAAAGGTGTCTCTAAACTTTTAACGAAACCTCAAATTGATTACATGCATAGAATAATTTGTGCATAAAATACAACAATTAATTTTTAAATAGCACACCATTTTCAAATTGCTTTCACATACATAAAATACAACAATTTGCAAACCTGCATTGTCAGTTTTTTTCCCAAATACAACAATTATCTAAATTGCAATTAAGCCGTAATTTGACGTAACCAGCCCTAAATACACAAAAAATTTATGAAATAACCCCCAAGCACATAATATGTACCCAGCCAACAAAAACCCACAAGGCACGAAGGCCATAATCACAAAAAAGGCTCAAAGGCTGCAACATAATCGCAGAACACAATAACAAAAAGGGGTCAAGAGTTACCCGGGCAGAGCAATTCGCAGCAAAGCAACAATCGGGCGGTACCAAGTGCCTACTCGCCTCACGGCCGTCAAGGAACCCGATCGACAGCGGAACCCGATCGGCGTTAGAAGGAAAAGGGTGAGCGGCGTTAAGGTTATCGCCGTGGTTTCGGTAGAGAAAAGGGTGAGCGGCGCTAGAAGGAACCCGATCGATGGAGGTTTTGTGAGGGGCGGCGCTAGAGGTTTTGTGAGATGGGCGGGTTTTTGGGAGAGTGGAGAAGTGGAGAGGTCGAGACGAGTGGAGAAGTGAGTTTTTTAAAAAAAGGCTAAGTCCCGGCTCCCTTCTTAGATTTCGCATCCTCTGAGATCTCTCTACGAGGAGAATCTCCTCCAATACGTTAATACATTATATGCACTATACGGTTTGATAAGAGATTTAACTAGCTTTGAGATTCGGGCTAGCATAGTGGTCGGTGTTATTTGGGCTTATTGATTTGTGCAATATTAAAAGAACGGTTCGGATCCAGTCATTCTAAATTATTTGTGCACTGTTAAAATGAGGCACCGCTTTGAGAGTTGAAGCCATTATCTGTATCGCATTTACTAATATACCAACCCAGTTGAAATAGTTCCCTAAGGTAACATGAACATAAATTCTCATCTTCGACCATTCGATTGTGTAAACAAATCTCGAGACTCCAATCTAGTGCATCATCTTGGCCCATATTTAAACATAAATATCATATTATCTTAGAGAATAAGACTCCTTATCCCACAGCCTCTAAAAGATATGGTTCCAGTGAATATCATGACGCTCCATCATCGATCAAACGGCTACCATTTACTTTCCTCTCACTTTGGTAATGCATGTACACAAAAAATTATTAAAAAAAAGGTAAAAAATAGAAAACAGAATTTTTGGTGATTGTATGTTCATATAAAGTCCATTGTGGTCAATTTTGTACAATTTTATTACTATTAATGGCATCAAATTGTTCAAAATAATATGGATCGTTCATTTCTGCATGAGCATTCAACGGTCGATCTGCAATTAAATGACGTGTAAATTATTTTGAAATGATCAAGAGAGAATATGGAACCTTAAGAACATAAAAGTTTTGAAGCCCCGACGATTGTAAGATGCGATCCAACATAAACTAATTACAACCGTACGATGTTGATATATATTGTGTCGCTTTGATGGATTGGTAAATGAATCTCATATTATATCAAACTTTACAACGGTGCAATTAATTTAGCACTCTTTCATTGTAACGGCTCCGATCGACCAACGACCGATGTTCGTCTTCATTCCTTCAATACCCCACATGATATCTCGTAAACTTATCTATATTCTGACCCGTATTTTGTACCAAAACCTGTGCCTAAAACTGTCAAATCGTGTTTATTTCATTGAATATCTATAGAATGTGGTACTGCTGTGCATTTGTTCTTACTTTGCAGAAAACGGGCGAAACCGAGGAAGAATCTGGAATTCAAAGGTTTATATACGGTCCGTGTACCTTCTTATGCGGACCGTACAACCCTTTGCCCGACCACAGACACGACCAGGACACCAATCTCAGCACCTGAAATTAAAATGGTCATAGATTTTGACTCGTAACTCTGTTTTGAGTGTATAACCACTTTTCGGAAAGCTTGCGAGAAGATCTACAATCTGAGCTAGAGACACAGGTATACGGTCTGTGTAGAATTTCACACGGACCGTGTCAACCTCGACTCGACTGATGACACGACCACAGATAACCGCTGACTCGACCACAGAAGACACACAGGCACACGGGCCGTGTCAAGCATTTCCGAAAACAGATCCAGAATTTGGAAATAAGGCTAATTGAAGGAAGGTCGGCCAGAAAAGCATATAAGCGGGATGTCTTGCACCAGAGGAGGTATTCTGGAGTAGAGGAGCATCTTCTAGGGTTTGGACTTGGCGGCTAAGCTTTGAGACGAAGTTGAGAAGCGAAAGACGCGAGTTTTCGACGGATCTTTATTGTTCTTCGAGTTTTTCTATGAACTCCTTTATCTTTATTTGTTTTATTTGCTTTTTAATCATGTTAGAGTAGACTTTTAGTTTCTAGGGTTGTGATGTAATCGAATGTTTTGTTTTGCATGTTAGTTATTGGATTCTTTTGTTGAAATTTGTGTTTGATTTTAATTGTTTAGTCTAAGTTGTTTGATTTTTATTGGTTTACCACTAGATGAATGCGCACATCTAGAAGGTACTTTGGCCCTTATAATCTCTCAACCAAACTAAGTACATGAGGTAGGATTAGTGATCCGGAAGGTGAAACCAAGTAGTAGCCGACAGGTGAACATTTCCTCATATCGACGGAATCAGGTTACCTTTAGTATACCAACAAGCAACTAGGTAATTCAGACCAACATACGACAGTTGAGGTCTAGAACCCGACGAGGGCACATATTGCAATTGCATACCAAGTTAATAAATCAACAGACGACAGTTGAGGTTTAGAAACATTAGGTCTGGTCAGTAGAACCCTACACAAAGGAACAACACAAAGAAACAATAACTGATGCATTCACTCGAGGGCCACACGGACCGTGTACGACAGTACCTGACCCGTGTACACTAGACAAGGCCCGTGTAGGACACTACACTGTCCAGGTACCTCGAGGCAAAACTGAGATGAAGTCATAACCCTGGAAACGCCTTTTTACTTCTGATTTAAACCAAGTTGATTTTCTTTCTTGCATTTAATTACTGTCATTGAACTGTTAGGAACTATAAAACCAAAACCAACATTTTCCAACTTCTAGTCTTTATTTAATTTAGGTATAAATCTAGTTAAAACTTGAACCGTCCCTGTGATCGATACCCGAATTTATACTCCTCGATAGGATTGTATACTTGCAGTCTGAACTGAAAAGTGTATTGAAGGTTAAACAATACAGTTTACTGTACTGAAACTTTGTACTATACCTTTTGGTGTAACAAGTTTTTGGCGCCGTTGCCGGGGACGGCATCATTTATTTTCTGGATTTTTGCTTATTTTAATTAATCTAGATTTTAACTTGTATCCTTTTCCTTTTTATTTTTCTCTCCTTCAGGAAAACTGGCATCCATACCTCCACCCAAGGGAGACTACAATCTGAGGAGTAAAGGACCACTTCCCGACGCAGACACAGCTGGTCCTGCACAACCACCTCTGCACACGGCCCGTGTAGACGATACACGGTCCGTGCACTCTGAAAATCCGAGCAGAGGAAAGATGAGCAATAACGGACAAGATAGGGAAGATGACATGACTGATGACCTCTCTGATGATGACATGGCCGACTTCATGCCAAGAACCCTGCGTGAATTCAATGTGCCACGAGCTGGAGACGTGAGGGGGGCCATCAGACTGCCGCGAATTGTGGGACAACAACCGAACTTCAATCCGGGAGTTGTCAACATAGTGCAGCAGAACACCTTCCATGGTTTGGATCATGAGGATCCACATGCCCATCTCCAAACCTTTCTTGAATATTGCACAACCATCAAAACAAATGGCTTAACAACTGATTACACTAGACTTGCACTGTTCCCTTTTACTCTTAGGGACAAGGCCAAGAAATGGTTAGGTCATTACCAAGGGATTCTGTTACCAACTGGAGGGAACTGTCTAAATTGTTTCTAACTAGATTCTTCCCTCATAAAATAACTGCCAAGGTAAGAACCCAACTGACCAGCTTTAGGCAAAGGTCTGATGAACCCCTAAACGAGGCCTGGGAAAGGTTTAGGGAATTACAGTATTCTTGTCCACACCATGGTATTCCTGACTGGTTGTTGATCCAAACTTTTTATGATGGTTTAACTGAAAGCTGTTGGCCAACATCTACCACAACCATGTGTCATGTGTGGAGACAAGGGGCATTCTTATGAACAGTGCCCATTGGCCCAAAGGGATGAATAACCTGAGCAGATAAACTATCTCAACAATGAATCATCCCATTTCCCAAGACCACAATTCAACAATCCCTCGAGCAGTAACAACAACCGAGGCTTCTACCACAATGTTTCTTTTCCTGACTCGAACAACCAATTATTTCAATCCGGTCCTCCCAAGCCGTATATCGCTCCCACTGTCAATGACTTCATGCATGAGCAAGGAAAGATGAACCAGATGATATTCGAGCAAATGCAAACAATGAATGCTCAAATGACTACTCAGCTGACTGCTCAGAACAAGTTGATAGAGCAAATAAGTCACAGAGTCACTGCAAGCCTTACACCACCTGGAAGGCTACCCAGCCAACCAGAGGTCAACCCCAGAGGAGAGGTAAAATCTATAACCATGCGAAGTGGGACCCATTACTCAGGACTAGCCATGCCAGTCGACCAAATTGCCAACCACACGGACCATGCACACTTTACACGGTCCGTGCAACCACTTGCTGAAGAGACTGAACATCTTGCCCGTGCAAAGTCCACACGACCCGCCAAAACCACCGAGCACACGGACCGTGCAGATGGCACACGGGCCATACAGAAGGAAGCTGAAGGTCAGAGAAAGAAGGGGGCCGAGAAACCCCCACCTTACCAGCCACCTGTTCCCTTTCCCCAGAGGCTAGCCGAGTCCAGACTTAACGAGCAATTTGCCAAGTTCATTCAAGTGCTAAAGCAACTGCACATCACGATCCCCTTCACCGATGCCTTGACCTAAGTGCCAACCTATGCCAAGTTTCTCAAGGACATCCTTACCAACAAGCGAAGCTTGGGGGGACATGAAAACGTAAAACTCACAGAGCAGTGCAGCGCAATCTTGAGTAGCAAACTCCCGCCCAAACTGGAGGACCCAGGTAAATTCTCCATTCCTTGCAAAATCGGGAAAGCTATCATCAAGCGAGCCCTATGTGACTTAGGGGCCAGCGTGAGTCTCATGCCAGGCACCATCTTTGAGCACATGGGAGTAGGCGAGCTCAAACCCACGCACATGACTCTGCAGCTTGCTGATTCCTCTGTCAGGCTACCACTTGGCATAGTAGAGGACGTGCCGGTTCTGGTCGGCAAGTTTTATGTTCCAGTTGATTTCGTGGTGATAGAGATGGAGGAGGACAAGGAAATCTCCATCATTCTGGGAAGGCCATTTTTAAAGACCGCTCGCACACTCAATGACGTGGAAAATGGGACTCTGACTCTGCGGATTGGAGATGAGAGTGTGAAGTTCAGTCTCAACCGATCTATGAAGTACCCAGATGAACCAGAAACATGCTGCGCGATCGATGTGGTTGATCAATTGGCCAAGGAACAATCTCGTAAGCAATACGGCAGCTCATTTAAAGATTATCCTGATTATTTGGCTGATTTGCAGGTAAAGAGAGCTGCCAAAGAGAAGATGTGTGCAGCAGAAGCAAGGTTTGCCAATATGGAGGATGAGGAAGCATACGGAGTGCACAAGGCTCACACAGAGGCAGAACACGGACCGCACACATCTCACACGGACCGTGCATCAGCCCAGATAGAACAGCCTACTCCTTAACTTAAACCTCTTTCAGCTAACCTCAGGTATGAGTTCCTAGACCCGAATAAATCTTGCCCTGTGATTTTAAATGCAGGTCTCGACCTGGATCGCAACCTTAGATTTTTGGAGGATTTGAAAGCTCAGCAAACTATGATCGGGTACTTGATCGGGAAGCTGACAGGCACAAACCAAGCCACACACATGCATCAGACATCTCCAAGGCACACGGACCGTGTAGACCAGCACACTGGCCGTGCACAAGCAGCATGGTCTATGCATTCTCTCCCATGGTGTTTCAAGAAGGACAGATGGTCGTGGTTCCACAAAGAACCACCCGACCCGCCTCAACCCTCGCTCCACATGTAGTAAGTTTTCATGTTTTCTTTTATTTACTCTTTCTTGTGTGAATTTAAGCATTGAGGGCAATGCTTCATTGAAGCTTGGGGGGGTGGTTGAATAGAAGAAAATTGTATCTGCATTTAGTTCATGTTTATTTTTCAAAAAAATTGCATTTTTAGGTGATAAATTTGTGTGATTGCTAGGATTAAAGACTTGTTTGAAATTTTTTGGTTATGATTTGGATGACTTTGAGAAATTGAAAATAACTCCATAATTGATCAAAGAATTGCTTAGGATGGGAAGTTTTGAGAAATTGAAAAGATGAAAACTTGAATTGTACTCGAAAAACCATTTTAAACTGAACTTGTGCCTTTTATAATAGGGAATTGGGATTTTAAACAATAGAAAGATTGGGATATCCATTGGTATGAAAGAATACCCTTGTATGTGTGTATTCATGATATATGCAAATGAATAAAAGAAAAAAATGAAACAAACGAAAAGATGGAGAAAATAAGAGTACTGGCAATAAATCATACGGGATGCCTTTGAACTCGTCTCCCAAATTTATAAAAAAGAGTACTGGCACAATCCGACGGGATGCCTTTGAGCTCGAAGACTTTCAAAAACTTTTGCATATATCAACACACGAAGTCCGCAACTTTCTAACCTAAGCTTGTTCCAAGCTTGGGGGGGCAAAAAAGGAAAATTGCCACAAATGAGGGTATAGTTTCAATGTAGGAATGAAATATTGATCAGTTCGGGTAACTAGTTTTTGCAAATATCCAAGCATCTCAGAATTTGAAGTTTGACTAGTCAATTTGTGGGGTGAATCAAAATTAATCGAGGAAAGTCCATGTTGTTATCCAAAATGATTCTCGAGGTTATTGATAATAGCAATTCATGTGAGTTTTTCACAATTAGGATCTTAACTTGCATTTAGGAAAGTTTAAAAGACCCGGTACCTAAGTTGGGGTTTTTGCTTAAGGACAAGCAAGATTTCAGCTTGGGAGAACTTGATATCTCGTAAACTTATCTATATTCTGACTCGTATTTTGTACCAAAACTTGTGCCTAAAACTGTCAAATCGTGCTTATTTCATTGAATATCTATAGAATGTGGTACTGCTGTGCATTTGTTCTTACTTTGCAGAAAACGGGCGAAACCGAGGAAGAATCTGGAATTTGAAGGTTTATATACGGTCCGTGTACCTTCTTATGCGGACCGTACAACCCTTTGCCCGACCACAGACACGACCAGGACACCAATCTCAGCACCTGAAATTAAAACGGTCATAGATTTTGACTCGTAACTCTGTTTTGAGTGTATAACCACTTTTCGGAAAGCTTGCGAGAAGATCTACAATATGAGCTAGAGACACAGGTATACGGTCTGTGTAGAATTTCACACGGACCGTGTCAACCTCGACTCGACCGATGACACAACCACAGATAACCACTGACTCGACCACAGAAGACACACAGGCACACGACCTGTGTAGCATTTCACACGGGCCGTGTCAAGCATTTCCGAAAACAGATCCAGAATTTGGAAATAGGCTAATTGAAGGAAGGTCGGCCAGAAAAGCATATAAGCGGGATTTCTTGCACCAGAAGAGGTATTCTGGAGCAGAGAAGCATCTTCTAGGGTTTAGACTTGGCGGCTAAGCTTGGAGACGAAGTTGAGAAGCGGAAGACGCGAGTTTTCGATGGATCTTCATTGTTCTTCGAGTTTTTCTATAAACTCCTTTATCTTTATTTGTTTTATTTGCTTTTTAATCATGTTAGAGTAGACTTTTAGTTTCTAGGGTTGTGATGTAATCGAATGTTTTGTTTTGCATGTTAGTTATTGGATTCTTTTGTTGAAATTTGTGTTTGCTTGATTGTGTTTGATTTTAATTGCTTAGTCTAAGTTTTTTTTTTTTTATTGGTTTACCACTAGATGAATGCGCACATCTAGAAGGTACTTTGGCCCTTATAATCTCTCAACCAAACTAAGTACATGAGGTAGGATTAGTAATCCGGAAGGTGAAACCAAGTAGTAGCCGATAGGTGAACATTTTCTCATATCGACGGAATCAGGTTACCTTTAGTATACCAACAACCAACTAGGTAATTCAGACCAACATACGACAGTTGAGGTCTAGAACCCGACAAGGGCACATATTGCAATTCCATACCAAGTTAATAAACCAACAGACGACAGTTGAGGTTTAGAATCATTAGGTCTGGTCAGTAGAACCCTACACAAAGGAACAACACAAAGAAACAATAACTGCTGCATTCACTCGAGGGCCACACGGACCGTGTACGATAGTACCCGGCCCGTGTAGGACACTACACGGACCGGGCACCTCGAGGCAAAACTGAGATGAAGTCATAACCCTGGAAACGCCTTTTTACTTCTGATTTAAACCAAGTTGATATTCTTTCTTGCATTTAATTACTGTCATTGAACTGTTAGGAACTATAAAACCAAAACCAACATTTTCCAACTTCTAGTCTTTATTTAATTTAGGTATAAATCTAGTTAAGACTTGAACCGTCCCTGTGATCGATACCCGAATTTATACTACTCGATCGAATTGTATACTTGCAGTCTGAACCGAAAAGTGTATTGAAGGTTAAAAAGTACAGTTTACTGTACTGAAACTTTGTACTATACATTTTGGTGTAACACCACACATCAAGAGTTCAAGTCCTATGTACATTCTAATATGGCACAAGTCATTTCTACAAATCATTGATGATGGTATAAAATTTCAAAAGTCAGAATCATTTAGTAATGCATTATCAATGTTCAAGCATTAATTATATCCTCACATAAATCTTATTAATATCAATTTCATATATTACCATCTAAACAAAAATTCTAATTGATTAACATTACACCGTATAGAATATCCCTAAGTATAAATTCTACTAAACACAACATTAACATAATAATTACATGTAATTCAAAAAATTAAAATTATAAACATAAGTATTTACAATCTTGCAAAATTTATAATTTTTAAGCTATAATTTTAATTCATAAATCAATCAAACTCCAATTAACATACAAAATGTAAATAAAATTGTATTGGCTATCTCAATTTTTGAAGCACAGTGAAGATTTGATATTTGATTCGGACAGAGTAGTTCCTCATACAAACAGCGCA
The DNA here is from genome assembly GCA_025461125.1 of Carex kokanica. Lineage (NCBI taxonomy): Eukaryota > Viridiplantae > Streptophyta > Magnoliopsida > Poales > Cyperaceae > Carex > Carex kokanica. Next base: position 373,593 of record JAJGRX010001227.1, on the reverse strand, counting down.
TCACATGGTTCAATTCAAGACCTATATTATGTTTACTACACTACTCGAAGCTAAAACTGATCTGTCTTCCTCTGAAATTTTTTGTAGCCTTCTTTGGCGCTAGATTGGTTTCAGTTCCCCTCAAAATTTCTTCTTATTAGGTAACCTTTAAAATCGGCCGCCTCCTCTCTCCTACTCATTTCTCTCATTTGTTCCTTCTCATTTCACCTCCTTAATTTGTCTCACATCGCCTCACTCATTTCCCTCCTGTGTCCACTTCTAATTTCACCTCCCTGTGCGATTATCGGCGTCGACGGCCCCTCATTTGTCTACTTCTAGTTTCACCCCCTCTCTCCCACTCATTTCTCTCCTTTGTTTTCTTCTAATTTCACGAGTCTGTGCAATTATCGGAGTCGACAGCCACTCATCTGTCTCTGGTACTCAAAATTTCCATTTGATTTTGTGTACCTATTTCAACGTGAGGTTTAATTTCTGTAATCTTAAGTTCACTTGTTGCAACCGGGTTTTAACAAGCACAGTAAGGCCAAAACTATTAGCTAACTTACTAAGAACTTTTTAGGCATGGTATTAGGGTTTCTAAACTCAACTTTGGCATTTTCCTAGAAATTAGCTTGAAATTTTTAATGGGTACACTATAAATTTTCATTTGATTTTGTGTACCTATTTCAACTTGAGGTTTAATTTCTATTATCTTAAGTTCAGTTGTTGCAACCGGGTCTAACTTGTTAGTCTAGGGTTTAGATTTGTTAATCCTGGTCACTTGAATGTCTTGACATACTTGAAGCATTACCCTTGGTAATCAATTCACTTTAATACTGGTCACTTTATCAATTTATCAATTTATCAATTTACAAGACTTTCTCCTTGGTATTCAAGCATTACCCAGCCTATTGGATTCTGTCATATATATTTGCTACTTAATTTTTTTTAGTATTCTTACTTTGAAGTGAGTAGAACTAGGGTGATGATAAGTTCACCAATCCTCTCTGTGAACTCAACTCTAAAACCAATTGGATTGGCTTCAAACGACGAATCCAAACCGATAAGTTGAGTTCACAAAGGAGTTTGGTGAACTTAAGAACACCCTAGTTCTACTCCTTTGAAGTAGTCATTCTTAGTAAGTTATTTTGGTACTGAATTTCCTTTAGTTAACTTTTTTAATAAATTGATCAACTTCATTTTAGCTTATTATAAAACAATACAGTAAGGTAAAGGGTCTTCAGTTTAGCATATTAAAGAAGAAAAATATGTAAGGACTTTTACGTCTTTACATCCTATGATATACATTTCACTCTTTTTCTGCATAAATAAACTACAAAGTTTCTTACTACGATCTTCATCTTTCAATTTCTCACATTTCAATATATATTTGGTGTAGGAAGAAGGTAAGCTGCTGGAGACTGGTTTACAAGTACAACAAGGGCTGCACCAAGTTTCTTTTTGAACCAAATCAATCTTAACAAGCACAGTAAGGCCAAAAATATTAGCTAACTACCTAAGAACTTTTTAGGCGGTTTTTATACTCAATTGCACCAAGTTCCTAGAAATTAGCTATTTTGAAATTTTCAATAGGTACACTAGAAATTTTCCCTAAAAAATAACACATGATTGTTTCCTTTTCATCCAAACACAGATGGCCCCAAGGAAATCTGGGCTAACAAGAGCAACATTAAGGAAGAAAAAAGTAGGGAGAAAGCGTAATTCACAGGCAGTACTTGAGCTCGGTGAGGGTTCAAATGCTATGCCAGATGGTGAAATTACACCAATCGAACCTGTAAAGAAAAGGGGACGAGGCCTTGGGCTGATCAGAAAATCTACAAATGTAGTGGAAGATAGACCAATAATCTGACCAATTTCCTTTTGTTAGTTTACTTGTGTAGAAAAACCGAAAGAGATAACGGCAGCTATCACCAGGTATTATTGTTTTTCATTTCTAAAAAATAGACAATCATTTTATCCATAGTTATTTTCTGAAACTTCAATTTTCTATTGCAAGGCTGGCCCTAAACCATATGCCTGGACCATTGAGAAGTTTCCACGCCTTCGATGATACCACGAAAGATAACATCGAATTTGCATTTTTGGTAGTTTCAATTCTTATTATTTCCAATAAGTAATAAAGGAAAAGGATATGATCTAACCTATATGTCAATTAAAACTGTTCATTACAAGAATATCATCTATATAGCTAAAAAATCTGATTGATAATTTTCTGTAGCTGCATTATTTCAGCAAGATGGCATACGTGCTGTCTGAATTGTTTTCTCTGTTCCACATTGGTGTCCAAACCCCGCAAGCTGGCATGGTTTGTGTGACATCTTTGCCACAGAGGAATGGCAAGGAGTGAGCAGACAAAACCATGAGAACCGCACTTCATCTGGACTGACGGCCTCTCATTATGCTGGATGTGCAAGCGCACACCAGCATTTTGGTAAACTAGTAAGCTCCATGAACATTTATTCAAAATAAAACTTAATGTGTAATTTACAGCCTCATCTGACTTGCTTATTCATTTTCATGTGGAGAAAAAATTAAAAAATGGAAAAGTGCCAACAATAAGGGAACTTTACATCCATCTTCATTGTCGTCGAGACAATGGCAAATCACCTATTGAGGCCTAACTGGAAGCTGCCATAACGGATCGGGCTGGACCAACAGAGAACACTAATGACAATGTGGTAATGGACCCGAGTATAGAGGAGATTTCCCCTGTAATTGAAGAGTTGGATGTCAACTCCTTGCAATTTACAAGCACAAGAATCAAAGCCGTTTACGTAAGTTGACCTATATACATTAATTTGCTGAATTTGCATACCTAAGTACAAAACAAGGTCAGAAAATATGTTTCAGCAAACTTTCACTTTATTACATAAAATATGAGCCGGACATGCATACCTCAATAATGTTGTTGCAGATTTATATTTTTTTTAATTATCCACTTTGGTTTGTGGATATTACATAAATTAGTGTACTTTCTAGAAATTTATTCAGTACATAGCAAGGTCAAAATAACACATCTTTTTATATTTCTTACATGGTGCAACTCATAGGAAAAGGTGAACGACATGATGGCTGAGGAGGCCAATGCCGACATGGATGAGAGCACAATGTTCATGTCAGCTGCTGGCGGAGCAAGCCATGGTCGGGTGCTAGGATTTGGAAGCATGCTTGATGGGAAGGTGCAGACAGCAACCAATCGATCCAGGCCCAAGCACACATCATCTTCTGTTACTGTTTCTGGGGTGACAAACAATGGAGTTCAGCCAAGCTTCTCTTGTACAAAAGTACAATCGCTCTTAGCTGACAGTGATCGCCGTCAAGCTGAGGAGAGGGCCGAGATGAAAAGAGAACTAGCATCTTATCAAATGTACATCACCCAATTATTCTCGATGGTTGGGGCACAAGGGCTCAATCCACCGGTAATTAAGACCAATTTGATTGCTAATTTAGTTTGTTTAATTTTTTTTTAATGTGATGTCAGATTTTAATATCTCACTATGGTTATATGTTGCTTACTGATATAACTGTTTATCGTAACTGAAAGTTTAGTTGATGTGCTCAAAATTACATTCGAAACATTTGGGGTGCAGCTTAGTTGATGTTGTTGCCGTTGTCTTTATTGTTGACATATATTGTCATACTAAAATTAGATTGTTGGCATTGTTTAACTTATGTTGAACAAAACATTTTGGGAACTCAGCATGGTTCTACTGGGAATTTACCTAATTATTAGGTCCCACTTTTAACTAAAGAAAACCCATTAAATGTTACAAATAAGATCTGATTTTGTCATCTCCAAATTATAACACTTGTGCTTGCTTATTCAATGCTTAGGGTCAAGGTCCCACTCAGCCAACTCAGGCAGTAGCTTCACACATGCAGACGGGCAACTCCCAGGTAAGGACTTGTACCTAAGTTCTACATAAATCCCTTTACTTAGTGTGATTAGAGTGATTCCAATGCTTATAGTGCAAAGTTATTTTGCTTATTTATTTGCACCAATCTTTCAAATGTCTTTGCCTTCCTATCTCATCTTAAACTACATAAAATCAAGGCAAAAGCTTCTTTTTCTTTGACAGCCTTTCTAGTGAAGGGAAAGAGAGAAAGAGAGAGGGTGTAATGGTCAATTTTTCTTTTTTTCTCTGACAGCCTATATTTGGAGTGGCTGGTTCTAATGGAATTGACTTTCTCGCACTACATGAATTTGCTTCTGTGTTAGATGGTTAATTAGGGGTGCCGGTAATGATATTACTTAGTAGAGAGTGTTGTTGGTATTAGCCTCCTTTTCTGACTCAAAACAAACTAGGCAAAATTCACATTCATAACAATAACATGTTTCTTTTCCATGTGATATAAATAGGGTAATGCTTCTCCTGTACAGCCAAATCACAGATTCCAAGCCATCTTAAATCAAGCCAATGCTGGAATAGATGACGTACCAACAAATGAAGCTGCAATGGGCCAATGGTGCGGGCATTCTACCTACAATGGGAACCATCCCTACTAGTGCAGAAAAGTGCACATTGTAGCGCTTAATATATGTTTTACAAGTTCTAACAAATGAACAAACTTGGGGTAAGTTATCTTGTGAATTTTGGTTAACTACTGGTGGGTATATTTTGGTATAGTTAGAAGTCCAATTAATATGGTATATTTTGGTGTATTTTGGTTAACTTCTAGTGGGTATATTTTGGTTAACTTCTAGTGGGTATATTTTGGTATAGTTAGAAGGGTAAGTGCAATACAGCCCTGATATTGTAATGTGTTATGCACATATTTTGGTACAATGTATGAAGACTACGTCATGTTAATGCTTATTAAATACTTTCCATAGATCTATATGTCAATGTGTTTTTGTTTCTGTTTGAATGGAAATTATTGGGGAATGTAATACAGAACCTGGTTGGTACAGGGAGGATTGTAGATGAGAGCATGCTGATACAATGTCATTCAAGTTATTTCCATGGGTATGTACATGGAACAACGTGTACCATAGCTGGCCTTGGAAATACTACGGTGGGTCCCACCTACTCTGCCCCATGGAAATACTACGGTGGGTCCCACATACTCTGCCCTTGGAAATACTACGGTGGGTCCCACAAATGTTGCCCTTGAAAATACTAAGATGGGTCCCACAAATGCTGCCCTTGGAAATAACCAGTTGGGACCCACGTTCGATAGCCTTGGAAAAACTCTGTGGGGCCCATGTTTGCTTGCCTTGGAATAAATAAGGTGGGAGCCACAAACGTTGCCCTTGGAAATAATAAGCCCATGAGTCGGGTGTGGAAGTATTTCTGAGCGTACATTTTCCGAGGGCATGCACATGGAAAAAGTCAGAAAATAATATTTCCAACGGCGCCCTCGGAAATACTGGCTATTTTCATCGAAGGCTTTTGCCACAGACTTTTTCCAAGGGTGGCGCACGGAAAAACCAATTTCAGGGCTTTTTCCGAGGGCAAGCCATGGAACAAGCCATTTTCTGTCCTTCGAAAAAGATACAATTCTAGTAGTGTATGTTCTTTGATTAGAAGACTGAGTGCAATCTTAATTTAGCTAACTTGGGATGGTTTGAGATATCAGTTTTCAAACTTTTCACAATTATTGTAAATCTCTCACATCAACGGGACAGACTTTATGGACAGCAACCTTGCTTGTTCTAACTGCAAGTAAACAAGGAGAAGACAGCAAATCTCAGAAAGTACAGAGAGGAAATAATTAATTAGTAGTCTAAAATCATCCAATTTCTCTTGGCTAGCTTCGCATAATCAATCTTCTTTAATGCTTATTATTATTATAAATAATTTGACCGTGATAACATGTAAATACAAAATTTATTTTGTTCCCCTCTATATATCTCTATATATGTAGGGGTGGCAAAAAAGCTCGTAGCTCGTGGCTCGATCGTGACTCGCACCTGACTCGCTCGTTACTAGATCGAACTGTTAACGAGCCAGTTCGCCACTAGCTCGGTCCAGAATCAACGAGTTCAAGCTGGAGCCTAGCTTGCTCGCCAGCTCGCGAGCTAACTCGGCTAGGCATTAATTTGTGAATTTGTATGAATTTATATGCATTTTATATTGTCCAGCTCGGTTAAAACAAGATACAGTCAGACCCAGCGAGCTAGCTCGGGCTGGCTCGTCACGATTTCAAGTTGAGGTTTTAGCTCGAATACCCTAGATCCAGCTCGCTCAGTAAGAGCTCGGTCCAGAATTAACAAGTTGAGCTAGGACCCAGCTCGCCCGAGCTAGCTCGTTGACAGCCCTACCTCTATGCCTCTTAATCAATTATTTATTATAGAACCGCTGATTTGACACAGTAACACGAGTTTCATCTCTCTACGCATCAGAAGTGCGGGTTTTACTTTCAAAAAAGGCATCCGAAAGATGTTTGATTTTTAAAAAAAAAGGAATTTTATGTTGACTTAATTGTGTCAGATATAAATGCTAAATTGTGTTAGTAGTCTCATGAATATTTTGTCAGTAAAAATAATACTCTTAAAAATAATAATTTATGTTGACTTATCCTCGTCAATAGTCATTTTTGGTAGCCAACACATTATTTATATCGGAGCATTTAGACATTCAATTTTTTCTGTATAGAACTTAGTTTGTCGATGCCAATGGAAAATGATAACACATATTGAATATTAATCAAAGATTTAAATAGCGATTATCGCGTCATAGCGGCTAAAAAAAATAATGCTATTGTCATATTGTGCCGCTATAGCATGTTATAGCGCCATAGCTTTATGGTCCGGAAATGCAATAGCGGCACTATAGTGCGTTATTTAAAACTATGATATTAATGCATGTATTGTTAGTTTGTAATAATCTAGAAATCAATAATACGATAAATTATCATAAAGCTTTGTTCATGAATTGAATGTTTATTTATATATCATTTTGTTGCCTTGAGTATTATTGTATTAATGAATCATTCCTTTATCTGACTAGAGTCAATGAATTGAATTGTGAAACTTCATAATATAGATGATATATATTCTTGAAAGTCTCTAACCAAGGTAATTAGCAAGAACACTAATTTACCGTTACAAGGTTAGTATGTGGATTGAAAGATGGTTATGTTTTACAAACCATTTGACAAGAGATGTTATTTTAATCACATAGATACAAGTTCCAGGAATATGGTATTTGACAGACCCCGAATGAAACAGTAAATGGAATTATGTTCGTGTCATTAATGTTTTCATTCAGTGTTAAAGTTCTAAAGTATGAGGTATTCATCTTTCCTACTAAGAAATGTATATGTGTGATTGTTACCTAACGCTGTCGGTAAAATGCAGTTATAACGGTAGCTCTTCGGTATGCATAGCTTAGCTGAGGTAGTGATGGTTTACCAAAAGTACTATTGTCCCTCGTATCTCTGTACGAGTTATAGTATCGCTGGGCCCCTTGGTAGAGTAAGATTATTTACTAGCGGTATAAATTACAAGAGTAATTATATTTGATAATCTGCTCAAGATCAAGAAAAGATTAGGTTTCCAAGGATGACACGCACCTACCTTGAAACTGATCTGATAATTATGAGACAAAAGAATTAACACGAGTAAAATATTTTACTGGATCATGGTATTGTACAGTACATCATCATCTGTGTAATTGGATGGTCATGATGTATTCTGCCAGATGCCTCTCATGATTATAGAAGTTAAAACAGTTTTTTAATTTTATTTACCAATATAACACAGATCCTATTGGGTCACACCGTATAGGAGCTAATCGGACAATCTTACTGATTAATTATAAATTGATTATAATTAATATTAAGATGGTTATAATTAATTATACGCGATATAATTAAATTATAAATGTCATATAAGATTATAAACATAAACAACGGTTAATTTATAAGCGTACTCGATATGTTGTATAAAACCGTACCGAAATTGAACCGTGAGAAATATAATTGTTTAGAACAATATTATATATTTGATTTAGATTTTAAATATTAATTATGGTTTTGAATTTTGGGCTAAAAACCATTAGCAAATTAAAACTTTAATTAAAATTAAAATCCAAAAATCAAGATAAACAAATAAATTGATTCGGCCATGAAGAAAAAATCAATTTGATTTTCACCTCTTCCATAACCGCCACAAAATGGCATGCATGGTAAATAAGCATATGTTGAGGGGTATATTTGTCTTTTGCCGAACCTCCTCAAATGCCTATAAATAGAGGGGTGAGGGTGAGAGAAAAGATTACCAATTCACTTGTATTGTATCTGATCTGTCTGATCGAATCGATAAATCTATTTTCTCTCTTTCTCAGTTACGGTTAGTTACGGTTAGTTACGGGATTCAGAAATAATATATTTGCGAAAGTCGCGGTATTTCTATTTGAATGACTGCGGGTCATAAATATATTTATTTTGTCCTTTTCTTGATAAATAGTGTTTTTACATAATTCTGCGGTTTACGGTATTTCTGGCAAAAAAAATAAACCGCTCTCTTATTAGTCCTGGTGGATAACCAATAGAGGTCTCAGACGTCTCATACTCCGAGGCGAATCATTCCCAGGTGTAGCTCTTCACGCTCGGTCTGCTTTCCAACTGAGATTTGGACACGAGGTATAAATGTTATATTAAATCTATTTAATTTGTTAAGTAGATTTAAAGGTTTAGAAATCAATCATGGAGTAGATCTGTAGAGAATTAAAAAGGCTTGTCAAGAGAAAGACGGGAACATGAACGTTCGGTACTCTTTCTGACATACCTCTTTAATTCTCGGGTTAAGTTAGAAGTAAAATTTTTTGTTTTACGTTCTTTCCGCATTTTAATCAAACAAATGGGTTTGAACAGTCAAAACCCCAACAGACTTAATCAATGGGTTTGAACCATCAAAACCCTACATGTATGATGTATCAGATCGACTGGTTAAGTCAGTTACAGGGATTTTTATGTAAATATGAACCATCTATATTTTTTATATTAAATGATTCCAATAATAAAATAGAAACTGAAAATGAAATCTTGAAAAGTATTAATAAACCGTTGATATACATGAAAATTTATTAATTCTTGCTGATTTGAAATATTACGTTTGTTTAATTATGACATACACAATTTTTTTGACGTGGCCAGACGACATTAATTTATTTTTTTTGATCTTTTCCATAGATAGATGGTTGACGTATAACAATTAACAAACAGGTCATAAGAAATTATCAACAAGAAATTAAAGGGGAAATTAAAAGTCAAGACCTCAACAGTTCAACTGTTCATACACATCGGTCTCGATCGTAATGCCACAAAATATATAGAGTCAGGAAACAGAATAATAAACATAGTGAATTAATTAATTAATTAATTATGTGCTATACTTATAAAGTTATAAAGCAAGTTGCACCATTTAATTTAACCATGTTGTATGATCCACACAAATAACAGTGAGTACGTTATTCCTTAAACACGAGAAAAACAAAAACAAAAAGAAACATAAAGCACCCCACCACATACGTACAATTGACAAATTAAAAAGGTTCAGAAAATAGAAAATATATAGGTTAAACAAATCTCACTTGAATAATATTGGGTTATTCATTATGCCAGCTCTTCCATCTTGCATCCACTCACCATGATCGCCTCTCTCTCACAACAGCTGCAAGTCCTCAGAGGCAGCCCTCCTTGCACCAGCGCCACCTGACCCGGCAAGTGCACGTGCGCATGCACCGATGGCAACTTCTTAGCAACAATCACTGAGTTGACCACCTCATCTTGCGGGTGGTAAATCGACGCCACCTCAAACCCCTTTAGCTCATCTGACCCCACCACTGGGTACAAGAACCCCCTCGCACCGTGTGCACTGCGCACCACCAAAACTGACCCAACAGCCATGTACCTATTCAGGTGCTCTATAACTCTTGCCTTCACTTCTTGGTCTATCCCAACCAGTGCGGCCAAGAAAACCACATCGTATGATGACAGCACATGTGTCAGAGACATGACATCTGCAGTGCGAAACTCAACTCGAGATGCCATGTCAGCATCGGATTTTAACAGCTTACGGGCACGGATTGTAGCAGATGGCTCTCGATCATACCCGTGAAACCGTGTGGTCGTCATATGGTAGGTAGCCAGAACGAGCAAGCTAAGAGGTAACGGACCTGACCCGATAAAGGCGACACGCATTGGCATGCCGTTAACATGCTGTGAAAGGAGTTCAAACTCCAACTGACTAAGTTTGAGGTAATTGGTATAGTAAGGAAAAAGCGAGAGATGGTCTAACGGGTTTTCGTACGAGGCTAAGATGTCAGAGTAGTGATTCTCTAACAAACCCTCTCCATTGCTGCACAAGTCAATCAGTTTCAAGCGCATTTGTTGCGCTTCCATGTCGAGTTTGGAGACATCAATCTCGGATGGAGGGATGCATGCCGTGACTAGTTCGGTAAAGAGCGAGTCAACTTGAGGTGAGGGAAGGAGAGAGGGAAGGGTGGAAAGAGAGTCATAGAGAGAGGAGATGTTGTGAAGTAGAGCTTGTTGGTCTTGATTAAGAGAGGCCATGGATATCAATCAGTAGTAGACTAGTAGTGCGTGTGTTGCTCTAGAGAACTAATTAATGAAGGTGATATGTTGATGAGGTGCATTGGAGGGAGGGGAGGGGAAGGTGTATATATAATGGATGGCATTGAAATGTGGGGCCGGAGGGGGAGGGGCTTGTGGATGGAGTGTGGACGGTGGATGTATACCGGATCGATATGATAAAAGAGTAAAAAGAGAAAGCGATCCAGCCACGAGTTACGAGCTTTTTTGCCTCCCTACAGCTCTAGGAAGGAGAAAAATTAACATAAAAAAAAACTTTATCTGTGGAGCATTGGTAGCGTAGACGACCAGATTTTAAATTTAGTCATTAAAATAATCCTCTGAATATATATATATATATATATTTATATATATAATTGTACTATTGTACTTCGCGAAGTAAAGTGAATGTTGTACTTCACGCTCATATTTTCATTTTGAAAATCTAAAACGTCGATCCGAAACGTTCAAGTTGATCTCCGTATTAAAATGTGCTTGGAGACCAAATTTTACATTTTTTGGATTTTTTTTACTATTTATTAAGCCACTTTGAAAATCGCTAAACCATTGGTTCAGAATTTTTTACTGTTTTTTACTGTTCACAATGGATCAGTGATTTTCAAAATAGCTTAATAAATAGTAAAAAAATTCCAAAAAATGTAAAATTTGGTCTCCAAGCACATTTCAATATGGAAAATAACTTGAACGGTTCGGATCGACATTTTGAATTTTTAAAATGAAAATATGAGCGTAAAATAAAACTTCGTTTTACTTCGCGAAGTACAATAGCTCTGCTATATATATAGAGTGAGGCTATGGTGCTATGCATAGCACGGATGACTAGTGTACTACGGCTCAATATGGTACTTTATTAAATTCTAACGGTCGATCCGAACCGTTCAATGTGATAACCATATGAATATGTACTTGCAAACTAAATTTTATATTTTTTCCGAATTTTTTTACTATTTTTTTAGATAGGTAGAATTTTGATGGTCCAGAATTTTCAAAAAACACTGTTTTTTCTACATATCTAAAAAAATAGTAAAAAAATTTGAAAAAATATAAAATTTAGTTTGCAAGTATATATTCATATGGATATCACATTGAACAGTTCAGATCGACCGTTAAGATTTTAAAAAGTACCATATTTAGCCGTAGTACACTAGCCATTGGTACTATGCATAGCACCATAGCCTCACTCATATATATATATATAGAGTAGGGCTATTGTGCTTCATGAAGTAAAACGAAGTTTTACTTCACGCTCATTCTCTCATTTCTAAAATCCAAACGGTCGATCCAAACCGTTCAAGTTGTTCTCCATATTGAAATGTGCTTGGAGACCAAATTTTACATTTTTTGGAATTTTTTTACTATTTATTAAGCCACTTTGAAAATCGCTGATCCATTGTGAATAGTAAAAAACAGTAAAAATTTCTGGACCAATGGATCAGCGATTTTCAAAGTGGCTTAATAAATAGTAAAAAAATTCCAAAAAATGTAAAATTTGGTCTCCAAGCATATTTCAATATGGAGAACAACTTGAACGGTCGGATTGACGATTTGGATTTTGGAAATGGGTGTATGAGCGTGAAGTACAATATGGGTTTTACTTCATGAAGCACAATAGCAAAATTCTATATATATATATATATATAGAGGAGGGATCCAATTACACCTTTTTTGGTGACACATCATGACACCGTTTTTTATATAGGTTAACTTTGTGATTTCAAAATCCAAACAGTCGATCCGAACCGTTCAACATGATCACCATATTAAAATGTACTTGGAGATCAAATTTATATTTTTTTGAATTTTTTTACTTTTTATTAAGATGGTTACAAAATCGTTGTTTTTCAATGGTCTAAAAACAACGATTTTTGTAACCATCTTAATAAATAGCAAAAAAATTCAAAAAAATGTAAAATTTGATCTCCAAGCACATTTTAATATATTCATCATGTTGAACAGTTTGAATCGACTATTTGAACTTTGAAAATAGTAGGTGTCAAAGTGTGTCACCAAAAAAGATGTAATCGGATCCCTCCTCATATATATATAGCACACATAAATTTAGTACACGCCGACGTTTATATTTCAGTCTCTGTTAAGAAAGCGACACTGTGTTTTTTATTTTTTTAGAAATAACAAATTCATTTGTATTCCAGGGGAAAATACCAAACAGAAAGCGAGAGAGAGAGAGAGAGAGAGAAACGGCATGAATTGTATTGCACTGGATCTGAATTCGAGAGAGAGAGAGATCTAGAGAGAGACGGCATTGATTGCAATTTCAAATGGTATATAAAAAGTAACATATGAAGAATTCGCATAGGATTCAGAGGTTTAATTTAGGTGGTTTATTTATATCAAGGTTCTAAATAGCGTTTATAGCGTCGTAGCGGGAAGGCAAAAAAAAAAGCTATAGCAAATAGCGGAAGCTATTCCAAATAGCGTTTTTTTTTTTTACATTTCGTATATTCAATATTTGTACTAAATATCAACATTATCTAAAGTCCCATAGAACAATAAATAACACCAAAGTAATTAAGAAATTATAATATTCATATTAAACCCGTACAAAGTCCAAATTGTGGTTCAAAATATCCATAGTAATATCATAAACTATCGATTTTTCCTATTAAAAATATATTATGCATCATGATTCATGACATAATCTTTTTTTTTTTCTATTCAAATTTTAATTTCGGTTTGGACTTTTTTTCTGTTCAAATTTCAATTTATATTTCCAATTTCAAATTTATTTATCTGTAGCAAGTAGCAACAAATTCAATTTCGGTTTGAGATTTTTTTTATCTTTATTTAAAACCCATATAAATTTCTTAAAAAAATAAAATAAAATAAACTCATATTGTATAGCGCAAATAGCGGACCGCTATAGCGCTGTAGCGGCCGCTATAGCGACCATAGCGCAAATAGCGCATTTTGATGTCATAGCGTAGCGTTTGGGGTCCAAAAACGCTATAGCGCGGCTATAGCGCGCTATTTAGAACACTGATTTATATCATCCAAACAAGATTTACAGTGCGTAAGCACCATACTGATATCTAGGGGTGTTCATCCGTTCGGTTCGGTAAACTAGGCAAATCAAAGTAATAATTCGGTTTCTAAAATAGAATCGAACCAAACCGATTTAGCATTGCAATTGAATCGAACTGAATCAAAGTTTTATTTCGGTTTGTTCGGTTCAAACTAAAATATATTAATTTTTTTATTTAAAGCAATTGATTTATAATAAACCGAATTATATTAAGAAATAAACCGGGGTATTAAGAAATAAACCGAGACATTAAGAAATAAACCGAAGTATTTAAAGAAATTGATTAAGAAATAAACCGGGGTATTAAGAAATAAACCGGAATGGTCCGGACCAAATTCATAATATATAAAAGTTCGGTCGGTTCCGTTATTTCGGTTTTAAAAAATTTTAAACCGAACCGAACCATTAAACCAAACAAATCAAACCGTTTGGTCCAAACTAATTCGGTTCGGTTCAAAACCGACTAAACCGGACCCAATGAACACCCCTACTGATATATGCTAAAGATAGAATCTAAATCCGGGCCAATCCATTAATAATTTAATATTATAATGTAAATCTCAATTCCATTATTAAGTACGTTAGGTGTCCGATCTGCCAACGGCTACGATTGAAAGATTAATTTTTGGATTTAATCTCAGCTCTCTAATCACATAATCTATCTTATTTTGATTAAATGCATCTGTTTTATGTGTAAAAGTTTAAATTTAGCTACAAACATACTCGCCACACATACCGCCACAAGATGCGTTACAATTAAAATTAAACAGACTCTAAAATTTAGTGATACAATTCTCCATTTCCTTATTTATTTGTTTTCTAATTTCTTCCTCTCCAATTGAAATTTTCTATACAGCAAATCACAATGCAAATCAATTTTTTCTTAACTTCCTTATTTATCTATTTATTTCTATACATATTACTGTGATAAATCTAGAATATATTTCTAATTTTGTTTTTTTATGAAAATTTGTTATTTTGTATTAGAATTTATTTTTGTTATCTTATCATATATTCCGTTGCAACGCACGAGCACGACACTAGTATTTAAAAAATGTAAATACTTATTCAAGTCTAATTAAAATATGTAAGTAGTTTTTCTTGATTTGATTTGCATCTAAATAATCTTTGTCTATATGTGGTCAACTTCATACCTCTCAGAGGTACTAAGAATCAATCACTTTTAATATTGGAAATATTTTTATCATAAAAATGTCACTTTTAATAAATTTAGACTTCTATCATAAAAAAAATAAAAAAAATGCATATAATCATAAGAATGCAGACTATTTGATTGAAGAGCCCTATACAAAAATGTGTCACTATCCGCGAGGATAAAAGTGTTTTTTGCCGGTATCTTCGCGAATACTCCTGTTGGTAATATTGATACACTAAAAAATAACAGTTTCTGTCAGTATACCTTCGGAAATAGTCAGTGTTTCTCTCGCGGATAGTGACTTATTTTTTTAGCACTGATATTAATTCTGAAATTTCATTTTTTAATCACAATCGTTGATGAATAAGGTCATCTACTTAATATAAAAATAGAGATAATTATGTCTTATCCTAAAAGTTTTGTTCCTTCCTAAATGAATTTATAAATAATTTCGAACTGTGATGTCCGAACTCTAAATTTGCCTCCATTGCTGAAGTGCCTTTTTTTATTTTGTGAAAAAAGTGATTTTTTTTTTTTCAAAAGCGAAATTTGAGTTGCTCAGCTTGCATCACTATTGTCCAAATCTGATTCGTCAGTTGCTCTTATTTTGAAGTGAATGCTTGAACTCTATATATGGATGTTATATATATATATTAATTATTCAAGAGTGAGGTTACGGTATTATGCATAGCGCATATTGATCCGTACTATGATTTTATATCTCTATTTTAAAGTTCAAATAATCAATGTGAAATGTTTAACATAATTTCTATATAAAAATATACTTGGAGAACAAATTTTTTTTATTTTTCAGATTCTTTTTACAATTTTTTTAGATGGTAGTGAAGGATGTGTGTTTTGAAAGTTATTTCTTTAGTGATAATTTATATGTAGTTCATGATTTTATTACGAATATTATTATTCATGCTCCTTGAGATTTATATGTTATATCCAAGGTTCTAAATAGCGTTTATAGCGTCGTAGCGGGATGGCTAAAAAAAAAGCTATAGCGAATAGCGTCGCTATAGCGGAAGCTATAGCGAATAGCGTCGCTATAGCGGAAGCTATTCCAAATAGCGTTTTTTTTTTTTTACATTTCGTATATTCAATATTTGTACTAAATATCAACATTATCTAAAGTCTCATAGAACAATAATAACACCAAAGTAATTAAGAAATTATAATATTCATATTGAACCCGTACAAAGTCCAAATTGCGGTTCAAAATATCCATAGTAATATCATAAACTATCGATTTTTCCTATTAAAAAATCTTAAGCATCATGATTCATGACATAATATATATTTTTTTCTATTCAAAATTTTAATTTCGGTTTGGACTTTTTTTCTATTCAAATTTCAATTTCTATTTCCAATTTCAAATTGATTTATCTGTAGCAAGTAGCAAAAAATTCAATTTCGGTTTGAGATTTTTTTTATCTTTATTTAACACCCATATAAATTGCTTAAAAAAAAAAAAAAAAAACTCATATTGTATAGCGCAAATAGCGCTGTAGCGGACCGCTATAGCGCTGTAGCGGACCGCTATAGCGCTGTAGCGGACCGCTATAGCGCTGTAGCGGACCGCTATAGCGCTGTAGCGGCCGCTGTAGCGGCCGTAGCGCAAATAGCGCATTTTGATGTCATAGCGTAGCGTTTGGGGTCCAAAAATGCTATAGCGCGCTATTTAGAACACTGGTTATATCTTTAGAAATATTCAGGAAGATGTTCTTGGTCTTGAACCATATAACTCCTAAGATGAGAAACATTTAATCACTAAATATATTCACAATCATGGTAATTAAGGATGAACATTAATTACCGAGAAAGATTGTCATGTTGATTAAAGTACATTGAAGTTCTATAAATGTTAATAAATGATTATCATTTAATAACATGAATATATAAATATGTGTATTTTATATATATTGAACATGACCTAAATAAATGGAACATTATATGGATTGTGTTTTGTGTCATTAATGTTTCCATGTGTCTTTAGAATCTAAGATATAAGATGTGTATATTTTTCACATGAGAAGTATATAATGTGATTGCTATTTAACTACTATCTTCTGATAGGAATAAAATAGTAGTTCGTTGTGTACAACTTGTGCGGAAAAAATCTATATGTTAATATTATCATTATCTCTCAATTTGAGTTATGATATTACTGGGTCCCTTGGTAAAGTGAAATTATATCGCATGCAATATAACTGATGTAGTTATAATTATAATTCACTTGAGAAACCAAGAAAAAGAATATAATGCAAGAATGACACGATCCTATTTTGCATATTATTCATAATATCATGTGACAAGGATAGACACGAAATTAGTGGATTGAGTAAATGATTACCATGTCGTTTGGATAACTATAATGTAATGATAGAACCTCTTATAGTCAATAATATAAAATTTTATATTATTACCAAGATGACATAGATCCTCTATACGGTCACACCAACTGAAGAGAAACAACAAGTATTTTATATTTCATAATGATGTATAAGATAAAATACATGAGATGAAATGCTAAAATAAAATGTCATAATATGACATGCTTAGACCATAAATAAATTTATGATGTTATGCAAATATTATTTGGTATAATGTTTAAATGCATTATAAGAATAATAAGAATATTGCATAATATAATAATATGATTAATATTATTTATTCATAAATTAATTATTAAACCAATCAAAAGATGAGATTAAAGAGAGCATAAGATGGCTAAATAAGGCTAGTGGCATTTGTGTAATTGATTAAAACCTTACACAAAGAGTTGCCCTAACCCTTGCCTATATAAAGAGGCATAATTAAGGAAAATTAGAGGTAATTTTCAGCCTTTAACTCTAGCCAAAAACTGCTCCATTGAGCAGCCACGTTTTTGCTTCCTCTCTAAACCGAAACCTAGAAGGTTTTGATTCTAGGCCGAAAAAATTCAAGGAAGGAGGCTCTTCTCTCATCTCTTCTTGTTAGGTGGTTGGATCTAAGCCTTGAACTTCACATCCATCTATCTAAGAGGTGTGTTAGTTCGTTGTTTAGGTTCAAGGTGAACCAAGAGGCGCTTCCGAGAAGAACACGAGAACTAGAAGGGAAACCGGCTTCTCTCCATCAAGAGATTTGACAATCTCTTTAGGTAAATGTTTCCATCATCTTTAGCAATAAATTAGATGAAATTTATTTTAATTTAGTACACATTAGTTTGTTGAAGAAAATCTTGTTTGTTTTTGTCGTATAAATAAGATCTTTCGTGTATTGAGCCAAGTGGTGATAGGAAAATTTTAAATTCTCACCATATGTCTATACACGTGAAATCCCAACAGGTAGAAAATCACTTGAAGTATGATTTTGTACCAATCTAAAAAAATATTGAAAAAACTTGTAAAACCGTAAAATTTAGTCACCAAGTACATTCTTATATGGACAAGGGCGAAGGCATGCATATTGAATGGAGTCAATTGTCCTCTTTTTTTTTAATTATTGTATTTATGTATAATTTTCTATATAATTTATAGTAAAATGTTATTGATACTTTAAAATTGATTCTCATTCTCAGCATGAAAATTTTATATGATTGACATTTATTCACCCCCATAGTTGAAAGTATGGCTCTAGTTCTGTATATAAAAATTATATTGAACAGTCCCAATTGACCGTTTAAATTTTGAACAAAGATATGATTTTGCCCAGCAGCACGACTATGATGTATCTGAAAAGATGAATCATGTATAAATTTAAAATTTTGTGGATGGGCTATGATAATAAGTTTTTTTGTGATTTTTTTTTGTCAAAATAAATATAAACTCTATATAAAATTGTAATATGTTAAATAGAGTAAACTATATAGAGTAGAACTAGAGCGTTCTTAAGCTCACCAAGTCTTTTTGTGAACTCAACTTTAAAACTTATCAGATTGACTCCAGATGACAAATTTGAACTGTTGAAATCCATCCACCTTAAGAGTGATGCATCTGCATGCGAAAATTTTAAAATTTTGAATTAATTTTGTATAGAGTCAAGTGGTTAAAATTTATAAATTTATAAATTAATTTTAATGCATTCATTTTTTGAATATTTTTTTACCACATGGACTCTATACAAAATTAATTCGAAATTTAAATTTTTCGAATGTAGATGCATCACTCGTAAGGTAGACAAATTTCAATGGTTCAGATTCGTTATTTGAAGTCAATATGATAAATTTTAGAACTGAATTGAAAGATAAACTTAGTGAACTTAATAACACCCTAATTAATTATATAAATTTTACTTCGTACATTGGGCATCAAAATCCGTATTACAAATTGTAAAGCACGGAATGTACTCCTTCCGTACATAGGACATTTTAAATCAGCCGATATATTAATCGGCCTAAATGGACATTTTTTACAACACTGATCAGAACTTTCTTAGGAGCATTTTGTTAAGTATCTCCTTTCGTACATAGGAGATAAAAATACTTGCAGCCACACCAAAACTAATTCGGTTAAAATATAGGCATGTTCATTTTTGAGGTTTGTGCCAGACTAAAATGGACGACTCAGATCTCATTCTACACGGTCAGGTATTGTACTGGATCTGAAATCCAAAGCCTGATCAGTCCTGAGATGTAAGGGCAGATGTATATTGAAACAATAGGGATCAATTGATTCTCATTTTTTTTAAATGATTTTATATATAATTTAAATTAAAATATTGTGATATTGTAAAATTAATCTCGAAGATCTATAAATATTTTTTATATGATTGACTTTTATATTTATTTGACCTATCTAGCTCTGTCCCTGCTGAGATAACACTCTAATCTTTTTTAATCAGAAGACTGAGTGCAAATCAATTATCAATCAATTCAAAAATTCTTTAAATGACATTTGAAAAATGAAAAGAAATCATGACCAAAAGAAAAATAACAAAATAAATTTGTAACAAGTCAGTGTGGCATGTACGTATCTAAATTAATTTAGACTTCTACACATAAAAAAAAAAAATGTATAGAATCATAAGAAGGCAGACTATTTGATTGGAGGGCCTTATACAAAAATGTGTCACTATCCGCGAGGGTAAAAATGTTTTTTGCCGACGGTGTCTTCGCGGATACTCCTGTTGGTAATACCGATACACTCAGAAATAACAGTTTCTGTCGGTGTACCTTCGGAAATAGTCATTGTTTCTCTCGCGTAATTTAGTGTATTCTAGCATAATTCTACATAATTATTGTAATTTCAAGTAATTTATTCAGCATAAATCAAATAATTTAGCTTGTTTTAGTATAAATATGCTAATTATATATAAAAAAAATGTAATCTAGCAAATATTTAAAAATAAATTCGATTTTTTAGTGTTTATTTCAACATTTTAGCTATTTGTGTCTTAAAAAAAATTAACATAATTTAAAATAATCTAGTGTCAATCAGCATAAATTAACATAATTTCAAGTAATTTAGCGTATTTCAGTATAAATATGCTATAAAAAAAAAAATCTAACAAATATTTAAAAAAACAATTCAATTTTTAGTGTTAGATTTCAGCATTTTAACTATTTTTCTCTTAAAAAAAATAAATAAAAAAATAACGAGACCAGCCATTTATTGATTGGCCGGGAATTTTAATCGAGACCGGCCAATTATTGACCAGTTTGAGCATATTTAAAATTTTCAACAACTCGTAAGCAAATTTATTAATCTGTAATTAACTTAGGGTACTTTTAAAAATGTCAATGACATAATCCATTTTTAAAATCCAAATAGTCAATTCAAACCATTCAATATAATGGATATATTAAAATATACTTGCAAATCAAATTTTACACTTTTTTAAATTTTTTTACTATTTATTAAGATGAATACAAAAATTCAATGATATAAGACGATTTTGTAAATTATTTAATAAATAGTAAAAAAATTTAAAAAAATGTAAAATTTAATCTGCAAGTATATTTTAATATATTTATCATATTGAACATTTGAAACGACTATTTAGACTTTGAAAATAGACAATGTCATTCGATGTCACAAAAAAACAGTGTAATCCGATCCCTCCTCTTTTAAATGTTACTTTATTTGTCTTAATTTTTGTTTCTGTTGCTTTCTGTCATTGAATTGAATTTGATCTGTAAAAAATTTGATCTGTAAAAAATGTGTATGAATGTATGTGTCATGGCCAGTCCAAAGAGGCACTGCTAAAGAAGCAAAGTCCCCAAGGCAATGGAATATGAGACCGCCTTCGACGGAGGAACTCAAAACAGAGAACCTTCAACGCCCAAAGGCTCTTTCTTTGACGTTTACCTTGAACTATACAAACACTCTCTTTTCTATTTGCTCCAATTAAAGGTAGGAGATCTCTCGCCATTAAGAGATCATCCCGTCATTGATAAAAATACAAGAAATTATAAAAAAATTGATTGACTCATGGCCAGTCCAAAGAGGCACTACTAAATTAGTAGAGTCCCCAAGGCAATGGAATATGAGACCGCCTTCTAATGGAGGAACTAACTTGCAAAGCTGAAAAGCTTTACAAGGAAGAACCATCGACATATGAAAGCTTGATTTGTGACGTTTACCTTGGAATTTACAAACAAATTATTGGTTTGCTCCAAACAGGTTGGAGGTTTCTCACCCTCAAGAACTCCTCCCGTCAATTTTTCAAAAAAGTCAAAAAATAAGAAAAATTGATAAGAAATTCATTTGAATTTGTTGAAATTGTGCTTAGGTATTACTAGGTTAGCCTCAACGAGAAAAATTATCCCTCAGCTGACCTGAAGAACAGAAGCATTTTATCTCCGAGCAAAATAACACCTCCTTTGTCATTGAAAAAAGATAAAGGGGCTGCCTGAAAAATTACTCGTTTTCTCACATTACAACAAAGTTTCAAAATTTAACAAAACAAAACAACAGATGCGTAATTAAAAAAGAAGAGGAGATTAATTCAAGCCATCAAACTAATTTAACAAATTGAAGAAAGAAAAAGAAACCAAGGCAAATGGAGAGATGGAACGCGAGAGCAGAGAACGCCGCCAAAGAATTGAAGAGGGGCCGCTTGGATAAATAGAGAAGAACCCTAGGTTTCGAAGCACAGAAAAGATATTGAAATGGCAAATATACCCTCCGCCGTCACCGACTTATTGACCCCAGTAGTGAATGTGTGGATCCAGACCGTTCTTATAACTTTGCACGATTTAAAGCCCAAAATACTGTCCCTTGCTCTAGTCCGAATATTAAAGCGGCTGAAAGTAAATCTCAAACCGTAAATCAAATCATAAAGTGAAGGAAATCTTTTACAGTATTAGAGAGGATACTCTGGATCGTTCTTTTAACCTGACACGAATCTCAAAGCGGACTGATAAAATTAATCTGGAGCGTTCGTTTATGTAAATTGCATCTGGGGATACAGACTCTTAGTGGTTCAGAAAATGGCAAATATTACGGAACTCTAATTTTCTTTTTCTTGAAAATTATCGTCACTAAATTTAGGCTTGAAGGTAATAATATATAATTCTTTATAGGAAAAATGATTTTGGTGTGCCAGAAAAATTAAATTTAGACTTATAGCACATCAATCACATCATATCATTTTTTTAGTATAATCAATTTACTAAGGGGGAATTTCACGTATACCCCTCAAAAATTTCAACATTACATATTTCCCCCTCTAAATTTTGAAATTACGTATTTCCCCCTCTAAACATCAAAAAATCACATATTTACCCATTTTATTGTTTTTTATATTAAAACACATTCTAAATTCATAAAATACCCATTTTACCCTTTTTATTAAAAAACATAAAACGTCCATCTGACTCCAATTTTAATCTGAAAAGTTCCTCTATCGTCCGAATTGCTTTACGATCTGTGCGTGCTAGGTCAGCACAAATCTTGAAGTGAACACGCACGGATATTGAAGCAGCGTGCACAGATCTTAATGCAATGCACACGGATCAAAATTGCTTTAAGATCCGTGCGCACTAGATTAGCACGAATCTTGAAGCGAACACGCACATATCTTATTGCGATGAGCATATCATCAGAGGAAGATCACACCAGTGAATTAGAGGAAGATCACACCAGTGAATTAGCATTTGCCACATTGACATGGTGACCATTGTGAGAATAAAAACATGAACCTAAGCTAATTCCAAAGCATGTATAATTAAAAAAACCAGATCAATTCCATGGAGATTCTAACTCCTTGCTTGAGACAACCCAGTAGGATCCAACAACCTCCAAAGAGTAAACTTACAAAGACTCTCCTTGATTAACAAAATTACACAAAAAATCCCCATAAGTTTTTTTTTTTGTTAAAAAGACCAAAGTCCAGTTTCATTGCAAAACATAGTTAACATACAAAACAGAAATGTTTGTTGAGATCTATTACATATCAAGCTCTCCAAAAAGATCAGTCTATGATTCCAATTAAAAGTAATATAAAAGACCTCTTGCCTACAAGCAAGGAAGCAAAAACGCAGAAGCTCAGGAATGCTTTTGCTAATTTTAGTCCTATGAACTTTTAGTAGCTAACTATTAGAGCTCTATGTTTCTTCAGAAGTTACGAAATACACAAACTCAATCCCCAACTACTGACTAATTAAGTCCAGATATCTGTCTCATCATGGTTATTCACAATGTGCCTCCCCCTGTAAAACAAACGCATAAGAATCATATTACAAGGACAGAAAAAAATAAAAATAATGAACTAAGATGAGAATAATTAATTATCTCTTCATTTGGACTTTTACCACTCAAAAGATTGATATGCTTTATATTTAACATCTTCTCTTCGTATAATAGACGTGATATCGCATTCAGTGGTCTTGGCTTTTTCCGAATATAATATCCTAATTTAGTTTTCTTAGCCAGCTTACCAGCTATCTGGTTATTTTCTCTGCAAATCCACTTTATTTGAACCTCCAAATCATCCTTCTTAATAAGACTTACGATTAGTAAAAATTTCATTTATCAAGTTATTATCGGTTGTGAGGCTTCCATTGTATATTTTAACAGCAATCTCACAGTCGTTGTAGATGTAACATGTATTCTTTATTTTTATTTTTCCCAAAATGTCAACCGCTCTTAGTATAGCAAGACTTATAGATTTGGCCTCCACATGAATTGTGGTCCGATTTTCATTGTTTTCAACAGTACAAAGACTCTCCTCAAAATTTAACTTGTTGTCTGATGACTCCACAACAATACACTTTTTTCCGTGCGGAACCAGCTCTCCATCTTTAGCATCCTTGGGAAAAGAAAACACCTTATAGTACCTAAAGGCTTTTTCTTTCCATTCTTTCAATATATAAATCTTATGCTCACTCTCAGCACAATCCAAATTCTAATCAACATATAGATTTTGTTCTTCCTTACAATCCTCGCACCAATATTTTAATTTGGGTCCCCTACAATATCGTTTGAAAGGTGCACCTCAATTTGATCACAGGCTAACATTTCCTAATTTTTCATCAACTCAGTTTAAATAACTAATTATATTACTAACACAATCCAATTTCCTAATTTGGGTCCCTGCCTTTCATGGACCTGTGTATATATTACTAATTATATTTCATCCTTAAATAACTTTGTGACAAAAAATTGTAACAAAACATGGGCAGTGACAATAAATCAATAATAAGTAACTAATATCTTTACTTGCAACATACACATGATGTGGACCTTGTCAGTACCGCACAGAATGAAGACATTTTGATGGCTTATGCTACTGAACATATATATTACTGGCAATTGACAATTTAAACCGAAGAGGTTGGATCTTACCCAACATGTGTGTCATGTGTAGAGCAAGCCCAAGTCGGTACAACACCTATTCAACCACTGCTGGTACACAAAAACACTTGATTTGGATTGATAAACATACCCTTTAATAAAATACCAGACCCTAGTGATGCAGTTCTCAACCTATCTGATACGCTAAGATGAAGGCAAGACTATACCAGCATGGTCCTAACAGATTTTGGAGATCAAACTAGACAATTGCTGCTTTTATTCTCTCATTTACTTTATTTCAGATTTTAGCTTTTAAGGACCTCAATTTTTCTTTTGCTTTATAATTTAAAAAATAAGCAAATTTAGTTTTCTCCAATATTTTGATTTCCTTCATATTCTAAATTATTGTAGATACTATCACCAAAATTTTAAATTGTGCCCACAAGTCTAAATTATTTGAATACATTGTCCTAAAGCTTAAACGATAAGACCATACTATATATGTGTGTGTGTAGCACATTAAAAATTGAAAAGTAAAGAATTCACAAATAATTTATGTGGTCATTCAAATATCACGCAAATAGCACAATTTGTGCATGTCATATATATCACGTTTTTTTCATTCCATAAATTCATACTTAATTACCGAGGTATGTCATATGTTTTATTTTTCACGGTATTTGTCTATCATGCAAGTTGAGGTGTGGTGTGGTGTGTTGTCGATGTGTCAATCATGAATTAAATCAATAGTTAATTCATGATTTTATATGGTCAATCATGCAATTCTAATACGAGTTGTATTTTGCTGAATTGGTTAGTCCGTACGAGACAACTGGACAGTCTGGATTGCCTTCTCATAGAGATATAGGGATGTATGATTGGCTTAGCACTTATTTCGTTAATTTGTAAAAAGTAAAAAAAAAAAACAAAGTTCTTTTTGAGAGACTAGTTTAAGTCAACATGCTATAAATAAAAAAAATATAAGACAAAGGAAGACTGTTCTTACTGTTACTTTTAATTTAATTATTATTAAGATTAAGAGTAAAAATAGGGATGATTAACATGCTATTTCATTGTTCTTTTAATTTAGTATAAAGTCTAGTGTTGAAAAAGGAGATTTATAATTTAATTTACGTACATTTATTTTTTGTTATTTTCTGTTAACTTGACTTTATGCTAAATTAATTTTAAATTTTATAAATTTTACACATAAACACATTATTCGTGAATAGATCAGTTTTAATAGTTAAGATTCATCAATCGAAGCCAATTCAATATATTTTGAAGTTAAAACTTACAAAGAACTAGATCACTTATGACATGAACAATGTAATTCTACAATTAAAAATATTAAATTTTTTTCATTCTAGAGATACACCAACACTAATTCGCATAGATAGAGCCTTATATATAGTTAGGATATAAATGTTGAAAAATCATTTGATATAACAATCAGTGTTAACTCGAATAGCTCCTTGCCTCATTCATGTTTTTTTCTTAAATGGCCAAAAAAAAAAATTGACAAATTTTTATGTAGAAATGGAGCCAGCTATTGAAATGTTTGAATTTCATGTATCCTTCTCAAAAAAATTAATATTACTTGTTTTTCCTTCAAAAGTTTATAATATAATATTTATCTTTCAAAATCGTAGAAATCCACATATTTGTTCAATATAACTCTATAATATATCAAATATATTAAAAAAACAGTAACATAATAATATTTGATACTCTAAAATTAACTTCTTAATATTGATTAATAAAATATGGATCATTAGAGCATCTACATCTCTGGTATTATTAGAGTTTCTAATCTGATGTGGCAGTTTCTAATCTAGTTTCAGGAAGTGGGAGAGTTTCTTATTTAGAAACTATGCAGCAAAGTTTCTTATTAAGAAAATGTTTATAAACTCTATGCTAATCAAATTATTGGCTCAAATTATTTCTTATTTTTAATTTATTGCTGACTTGACTTAATAGAAACTATAAAATTAATTTTAGGAATGTAAAAGTTAAAAACTTTAAAGATCTTAATTTTTAAAAAGTGGTTAACAATTATTTAAAAACTAATTTGAGTTGGTGGAATGCAATGCTCTTGTACATTTATACCCTTTGTAAAATATCTCTCTGTCTGGGTGCCCGCTCCAATGAAATCCTCTGACGCCAGCCTCCAAGTTTGTACATTGCTTCAGTCTCCAGGTTGTATGAAATTGTTAGGATTGGTAAGAAACTAGTGAATCAATTGGAAACTAAAAGAGAGGAATTGGAAGGGGAGGGATTGATCGAGTGATTCAATTGGAAATTATAATAATCATGTTACTTTATATTGGAGAAAAACCTTACCAAATATAGTCACTATATCGTACCAAATAACATAGAAATACTTCTAAACTTAAACATAAACCTATATGTGATTATCCGAGTCGTCGCTATTGTCAGAGAAGCGAACATCCTTTTTAATTTCTATTGCTCTCGTAGTAGAAACTTAAAATAAGCCACCATCAAGTGTGAAACCATTACACAAATGGACATATATTGGATATTTTTGGATGCTGATGTTGATGTATGGATGTTGTAGTGTTTTTAGATGATTATGTATTTTAATGTGGGTAAAGAAGATGTTACAAAAAATATTAAAATCATTAAAGAGCTAGTCATTAGTATTGATGCATGCTTTCTGTCCGGCAGGTATCAAAGGAGATTGCTGATAGCGTGCGGTTACGATGCTGAGAACCAGTTGCTTCCTCTGGCTTTTGCATTAGTCGAGGAAGAGAGTTTTCAGACATGGGGATGGTTCATGAGGTGGTTGCGTATCGAGGTAATTGGTAATAGGTGATAGAGTCGGGTGTCCTAGAGCAAACATTTTGTTTGTAATTCTTGTTCATATGATAGGTTGACAATAGTTAATTTGTTGTCTTAAGTTGCATTACTTGTGGTTTATCTAATTGTTAGATTGTGTAGCAACCAAGGAATAAAAGTAATGAACTTTAAAGTATCATTGGTCAAGGTAATTAGCAAGGAACACTAATAACACCGAGACTAGTGTGATGATTAAACGTTTGATCCAGCTATCACAAATCAAATCGGTAGTGTACTGGTTTAATATCACAAATGCTTATAAGAGTTATATGTCGTCAGATTTGACCATACATGAACATCATCTGGATTCTGTGTTATGTCATTCGTTGTTCATGTGATGTTGTTGTCTTATGTCTGAGACATTTGTTTTTTTTTGTCTAAGGTATTCACATCAGTAGTTGATGTTAATCGCTCACCATAACATGAAATGATAAAGACATATTCCCTATATGAGGAGGGTTCAAATGCCTCCATTTTTCATGCCTCCATCATGCCTCCATTTTTAAAAACTTTAATAACTCAAAATTTAAAACTTAAAAGTCAAAATAAAACCGTTGGATATGATCTACATCATTTTATCTATGCACGTGTAAAAAATTATGACATTTCAATTTTGTTTTGGTTGTCATCAAGAGCTTGTAAAAAACGTACTAATGTGGATAATTTCTAGACGTTGATTTTTCAACTTATTGATTCACATTAAAAACAAAATTAAAATGTGATAATTTTTTATGAGCACATAGATAAAATGATATAGATCACATCCAACGGTTTTATTTTGACTTTTAAGTTTTAAATTTTGAGTTATTAAAGTTTTAAAAAATGGAGGCATGGTGGAGGCACAAAAAATGGAGGCATTTGAACCCTCCTCTCCCTATATATATAACTTATGTTGAGAAGTTCACGTATGTCAATAGGACGAATATTCCTTATTCGTATTCTGGTGAATACTGAGTAAGCTATTATGTCTCTGACCCCCTGATATATAAAATGGATGTCTCCATAGATATATAAATGTAGAAGAAGTGAACCAAATATTAAACAAATAAAAAAAATGGGAAGGTCATGACTCATCTCTATTTTAGTCAGCGGCTCAGCGCACATGGTCACATGGAGCAGAAAAGAATAGTACTGGTTCATTCTCATGCAAAGTTCATATATACTTGTACTCGTCAAACGAGATGTATACTAAAAATAAAGGTTACAACGGGAAGGAGGACGACTTTAAAATAAGTATCAGCCGCTTTGAGATTCGGGCTAACGCAGGGGCAATATTATTTGGACTTCGAGATTCGTGCAAAGTTAAAAGAACGGTCCGGATCCACTAATTCTAAAAGATTTCCTTTTACGGTACCGTAGAGGATGTGAATTCTTCAAATGCACCCCGCAATGTACTCTCCATTGACTTGTCTCTTGACTTCTCTCTCTCTCTACTCTAGTGCTTTGGTTCCTTTGTCTTCTTCCCTACCACTCTCTCTCGCGCGCGCCAAAACCTCGTACTGGGTATCTCTCCAGTGAAGAAATTGTCACATTTACCTTCAGATGAGAATGAAGTCGACCGAAAGATGCCACCTTTATTACATTCTCTCGTTCATTTCCTCTCTCCTACTTCTCCGTGTGAAACCCATCAATTCTCAGAACCAAAGTTGCAATTCAGGCGATTTGAGTTCTCTCCGTAGCTTCTACGATGGTCTCGAATCAAAGGCGGTGCTTGATTGGAGCTTCAACGATTCCTCGTCGGATTGTTGCAACTGGGTTGGTGTCAGGTGTGAATCTCTTAATTCTGTTTCTGGGTCGAGAGTAAGTGGGATTTTTCTCTCGAATAAGAGCTTGAAAGGATTTCTCTATGATTCCTTTACTGGGTTTGATCGACTCAAGTACATTGATCTCTCTTACAATTCCTTTTATGGCATTGTCCCATCAAGTCTATTCCAGTTACCGCAACTCGAGTTGCTTGATCTTGGCTTGAATTCCTTCTCTGGTGTTATTTCTGCTACCTTGAACCTTCCTTCAATTCAGGTTTTCAACATATCATTCAATCAGTTCAATGGAAGTCTCCCGATTCTACCGGGTTCTCAAAATTTGCGAGAATTCGATGTCACGGGTAACTCATTTTACGGTAGCATTAGCTCGAGTATGTGCATTTACTCGGGTATGGTTCAGGTTCTTCGTTTCTCGATGAACAAATTATTTGGTGACTTCCCAACCGGCTATGGCAACTGTACCGGTCTCACTGAGCTTTCACTTGACAGGAATGGTCTCACTGGTACACTACCAGATGATCTGTTTAACCTCTCAAATCTCACCAAATTGAACTTGCAGGGGAACTCACTTACCGGTACACTGAATCACAAATTCGGTAACCTCACTAATCTTGTAGAGATCGATCTTTCGGCCAATAATTTCACTGGTACGATACCTGATGTGTTTGACAAATTGAAAAGGCTAGAATCTTTGCGCGCCTCATCTAACACATTTACCGGCTTTTTGCCACTGTCTTTATCAAACTGTTCCGCTCTCAAAGTTCTTAACTTGAGAAATAATTCTCTCTTTGGGGATATAAATCTCAATTTCTCATCTTTGTCAAGGCTAAATTCACTTGATCTCGGTACCAATCACTTCAATGGTAAAATCCCTTTCAACCTCCCGGAATGCAAACAAATGAAGACCCTAAACCTTGCAAGAAATACCCTAGTAGGTGAGATCCCATTGAGTTTTGTTAACTTCACATCCCTTACTTACCTGTCACTTACTGGTAATAAATTCTCTAACCTAGCCCGAGCACTACAAATTCTACAAAACTTGCCGAATCTTACAATCCTGGTTCTAACAAATAATTTTCACGGTGGTGAAACCATGCCGTCAGATGGGATTAATGGGTATTTAAAAATCGAGGTGTTTGTCATTGTGAATTGTGCACTTCAGGGTTATATCCCGCCTTGGATCGCAAATTTAAACAAATTGAATGTATTGGATATATCTTCGAACCAGTTGACTGGTACGGTTCCTCCATGGCTGGGAAATTTCGACCATTTGTTCTACCTGGACATCTCCAATAACTCTTTAACTGGAGAAATCCCTGCCAGCTTAACACACATGAAAAGCCTGATGCTCTTCAGTAATTTCGCAAAACAGAGAGCATCCATTGAGGAATTGCCTGTCTTTGTCCGGAGAAGCTTAACAGGTAAACCACTCCAATACAACCAAGTGAGTAGCTTTCCACCTTCTCTGATTCTGTCCCACAACAAATTAGTGGGGTCCATTTCCCCTGATTTCAGCGATCTCAGAGGACTTCTAGCGCTAGATCTGAGGTACAACAACTTAACGGGTACAATACCCAATAATTTGTCGGGTATGTCTAGCCTAGAGACCCTGGATTTGAGTCACAATGACCTTACTGGTACAATACCAGCCTCTCTTACCAAGTTAAACTTCCTGTCAAAATTTGATGTGGCATATAATAACCTAACTGGTGAGATCCCAACTGGAGGCCAGTTTTCGGCTTTTCCACCTGACTATTTCGAGGGAAACCCCGGTCTTTGCGGGCTCCACTTCAATCAATGCCACCAGGTGAACGACACGTCAGAGTTACATTCTACTAACAAGCACAAAAACAAGGGCTTTTCACCAAAAATCAACAAGGACGTGATTATCGGTGCAGTGATTGGTATCGGAATTGGTTTTGTTGCAGGATTAAATCTTGGGTTCAAGAGTAAATTTGTTCCTTACTCCAATTAATTGTGCTTGTTTTATTAAAAAACAACATAGCTTTAGGAGTAAATTTGGTTTTGAAAATTATGGTTAGTATATAAAATGAATAAACTTCACGATTTTGATCTTATATTTGATCAATTAGTTCAATATTGTTTAGAAATTTATTGTGATGTTGCTGATGGAGAAGAAATAATAAAAAAATATTAACAAATCATTCTTGTTAAGAACAAAAAATATTAAACAAAAATAAATGGAAGTTCATTCTTGTAGAAGGTAACTCCAGGACTGGACCGGCTGGAATAAACTGGAACCGGATTGGTTGCCAGTTTGGTTCATTATTAACTATTAAGATCGAAGTGCTGGGCTTAGCTACTTCATGGAGTAAAACGACTTGGTGCTCCACGCCTCATTATTTCCATTTTGAAAATTCAAACGACCGATCCGAACCGCTCAAGTTGTTCTCCATATTGATATGTGCTTGGAGACCAAATTTTACATTTTTTGGAATTTTTTTACTATTTATTAAGCCACTTTGAAAATCACTGATCCGGCAGTCCAGAAATTTTTACTATTTTTTACTGTTCATAAGGATTTTCAGATTTTCAAAGTGGCTTAATAAATAGTAAAAAAATTCCAAAAAATATAAAATTTGGTCTCCAAGTACATTTCAATATGAAGAACATGTTGGAAGGTTCGAATCGACTATTTGAACTTTGAAAATGAAGATATGGCGTGAAGTACAAAGTCGTTTTACTTCATGAAGTAGCTAAGTCAGACTCTAAGATCGAATATGTATATCAAATTATCAACAGGAAAATCTAATTAACCCGGTCATTTAAAAAAAAAAACGGACTAAGTGAACCATAACCACGGATCATTATGATTATGTATAATAAATGATATATTTTTTCTATTTGAGCAAGGTAATTAAAGCAAATTAAAAGAAACAAATAAAGTAGTGCATGAAATCTGCCAGTATAATTTAATGAGTGAGGCTATGGTACTTCGGCTAGTGTACTACGGCTCACTATGGTACTTTTTAAAATCCTAACGGTCGATCCGACCGTTCAATGTAATATCCATATGAATATGTACTTGCAAGCTAAATTTTATATTTTTTCGAATTTTTTTAAGATTTTTGATGGTCCAAAATTTGTATAAAACACTGAAAATTTTACCTATCTAAAAAAATAGTAAAAAAATTCGAAAAAATATAAAATTTAGTTTACAAGTACATATTCATATGGATATCACATTGAACGGTCAGATCGACCGTTAGGATTTTAAAAAGCACCATATTGAGCCATAGTACACTAGCCGAAGTACCATAGCCTTACTCTAATTTAATTTAGATTTTTTGATCTTCATACATATTCCATGAGACCATGAATTTGAAAGGCAAAAAAAAAAAAGTATTCCGCCAATCAACATCTGATTTTTATTTTATTTCCTTCATGCATAGGATCTGTAGCTATAAAACAATACAAACGTTATCCATTCAAAAGGAAAGTCATTTATTTCGATTATAACTTAAATTGTTATTCCTTTTAGATAAATTATAATTCATTTTAGCATATACAACGCCTCACATATAACGAATCTCAAATGCGAAGTACCGAAATAACTTTGTACTTTGCGTGTGCGTAACATCTGAACATTACTATTTATCATACAGTCAAATTGTTGATGATAAAATTAATAAAAGAGGAATTCAATCATGAACCCAGCCTGTCAAAAAAGATCAAAATGTATCTATAACTAAGGTCTCAGTTAAAATCCATATTGTGTCCAAACATTGTAGGTGACATTTCTAAGAGAAACATCAAGTACAATTATTATTAGCTAGCGCCCTTCCCTTTTCTCCCAATACTGCAATTAAGCATTTGAGCATATCAAGCATATTAGTTGCTACAATTACAGCCCACAGTGACGTGTAAAATAGATTGCTTGATAATTTCCTATTTCATGATAATAAGTATTGTAATAATCTAATAAGTAATTCAATTGTACCTTCATTGATTGCTTGACCCAAATCCATTTGATTTCGATCCTTCTTGATCACTGTCACCTTTATGCTAATAAGTAATTAAATTGTACCTTCATTGATTTCAGCAATTCAAAATTTTCATGTTTTTATGTAACCCTTCTCTTTGGGGTTGGAACCGGCTTTGTCCAATATGACATAGGCAGTTAAAACTTGTGTTAGTATCCATCATACATATAAATGTAAAAATAATAAAATTACAAAGAAAAAGAAAAAAGCATATACCAGTGAGTGAGCATATCATCAGAGATCACACCAGTGAGTTAGCATTTGCCACATTAACATGGTGACCATTGTGAGAATAAAAACATGAATCTAAGCTAATTCCAAAGCATGTATAACTCAAAAAACCAGATCAATTCCATGGAGATTCTAACTCCTTGCTTGAGACAACCCAGTAGGATCCAACAACCTCCAAAGAGTAAACTTACAAAGACTCTCCTTAATTAACAAAATTACACAAAAAACCCCATAATTTTTTTTTTTTTTTGTTAAAAAGGCCAAAGTCCAGTTTCATTGCACAACATAGTTAATATACAAAACAGGATTGTTTGTTGAGATCTATTACATATCAAGCTCTCCAAAAAGATCAATCTATGATTCCAATTAAAAGTAATATAAAAGACCTCTTGCCTACAAGCAAAGAAACAAAAACGCACAAGCTCAGAAATGCTTTTGCTAATTCTAGTCCTATGAACTTTTGGTAGCTAACTATTAGAGCTCTATGTTTCTTCAGAAGTTACGAAATACACAAACTCAACTGGCTAATTAAGTCCAGACATCTGTCTCATCATGGTTATTCACAATGTGCTTCCCCTGTAAAACAAACTCATAAGAATCATATTACAAGGAAAGATAGAAATAAAAATAATGAACTAAGATGACAATAATTAATTACCTCTTCATTTGGACTTTTACCACTCAAAATATTGATACGATTTATATTTAACATCTTCTCTTCGTATAATAGACGTGATATCGCATTCAGTGGTCTTGGCTTTTTCCGAATATATAATATCCTAATTTAGTTTTCTTAGCCAGCTTATCGACTATCTGGTTATTTTCTCTGCAAATCCACTTTATTTGAACCTCCAAATCATCTTTCTTAATAAGCAAATTTAAAAATAAGCAAATTTAAAAATAAGCAAATTTAGTTTTCTCCAATATTTTGATTTCCTTCATATTCTAAATTATTGTAAATAATATCACCAAAATTTTAAATTGTGCCCACAAGTCTAAATTATTTGAATACATTGTCCTAAAGCTTAAACGATAAGACCATACTACATATATACATATATACATGTGTGTGTAGCACATTAAAAATTGAAAAGTAACGAATTCACAATTAATTTTTGTGGTCATTCAAATATCACGCAAATAGCACAATTTGTGCATGTCATATCACGTTTTTTTCATTCCATAAATTCATGGTATGTCATATGTTTTATTTTTCACGGTATTTGTCTATCATGCAAGTTGAGGTGTGGTGTGGTGTGTTGTCGATTTGTCAATCATGAATTAAATCAATAGTTAATATATTCATGATTTTATATGGCCAATCATGCAATTCTAATGCAAGTTGTATTTTGCTGAATTGGTTAGTCCGTATGAGAAAACTGGACAGTCTGGACCGCCTTCTCATAGAGATATAGGGATGTATGATTGGCTTACATATGTGCACTTATTTCGTTAATTTGTAAAAAGTAAAAAAAAAAAAAAAAAAAAGTTCTTTTTGAGAGACTAGTTTAAGTCAACATGCTATAATTAAAAAAAATATAAGACAAAAGGAAGATTGTTCTTACTGGTACTTTTAATTTAATTATTATTAAGATTAAGAGTAAAAATAGGGATGATTAACATGCTATTTTATTGTTCTTTTAATTTAATATAAAGTCTAGTGCTGAAAAAGGAGATTTATTATTTAATTTCTGTACATTTATTTTTTCTTATTTTTTGTTAACTTGATTTTATGCTAAATTAATTTTAAATTTTATAAATTTTACACATAAACACATTATTCGTGAATAGATCAGTTTTAACGGTTAAGATTCATCAATCGAAGCCAATTCAATATATTTTGAAGTTAAAACTTACAAAGAACTAGATCACTTATGACATGAACACTGTAATTCTACAATTAAAAATATTTAATTTTTTTCATTCTAGAGATACACCAACACTAATTCGCATAGATAGAGCTTTATATATAGTTAGGATATAAATGTTGAAAAAACATTTGATATAACAAACAGTGTTAACTCGAATAGCTCCTTGCCTCATTCATGTTTTTTTCTTAAATGGGCAAAAAAAAAAATTGACAAATTTTTATGTAGAAATGGAGCCAGCTATTGAAATGTTTGAATTTCATGTATCCTTCTCAGAAGATTTAATATTACGTATTTTTTCTTCAAAAGTTTATAATATTATATTTATTTTTTAAAATAGTAGAAATCCACATATATTTGTTGAATCTAACTCTATAATATATCAAATATATTAAAAAAGCAGTAACATAATAATATTTGATACTCTAAAATTAACTTCTTAATATTAATTAATAAAGGATAAAGATTTTTTCCCCCGGTTCCTATCCCCCATTCATCCCCCAATCATTAATTATTTAGGGGACCACAACTTCAAGCACAAAAAGACAAAAGAAAACGTGTATCAATCATTAATTACGTGGGGACCACTAATTAACTAGGGGGACCACTTATATTTAAAAAAATTTACAACTGACGCGCACAATTATTTATATCTAATACATAAAGTATTCATATATAATATATTAAGTATTCATATCTAAGATGTCAAGTATTTAAAAAAAACTGGACACATTACTTACCCATCTTTTAGACGGTTTTAGAGGTGGTTTTTTTTTTTCTCCGTTCACTCTAATCAATATTTCTGACAATCTATGAAGAATTTTGCGAATCTAAAATAACATACGTTTTCTACGCAATTTTATCTTTCAAATGAGATCCATGATGAAGTACTTTTGAGTTATCCGTCGTGCAAGTATTGATAACTCGTAAAATTATTTATATCTCGTCATGCAAGTATTCATACCACGTCGAGCAAGTATTCATACCTCGTCGAACAAGTATTCATACCTAAGATATCAAGTAAAAAATGATTGAGTGGTAATGAAATTTCAATCGGTAAAAATGAGTGAATGATGTGTCCAGTTTTTTATTTGTGAAATACTGATGAGGTATGAATACTTGCTTGAT
The DNA here is from genome assembly GCA_025461125.1 of Carex kokanica. Lineage (NCBI taxonomy): Eukaryota > Viridiplantae > Streptophyta > Magnoliopsida > Poales > Cyperaceae > Carex > Carex kokanica. The sequence goes on along the minus strand of JAJGRX010001227.1, from coordinate 337,259 downwards.
GAGGTATGAATACTTGAATGACAAGGTATGAATACTTGTGCAACGGACAACTCGAAAGTATGTCATCATGGATCTCATTTGAAAGAGAAAATTGCGTAGAAGACGTTCGTGGTTTTAGATTTGCAAAATTCCTCACAGATTGTCAAAAATATTGGTTAGAGTGAACGGAGAAAAAAAAACCACCTCTAAAAACGTGTAAAAGATTGATAAGTAATGTGTCCAGTTTTTTTTTAAATACTTGATATCTTAGATATGAATACTCTAGAATGCAACTATGAATACTTCTTTTAATAGTAATGAATATGAAAAAGTAGTATGTTTTTCTTTTCCTTTTCTGTTGCCGAACATTCCAAGTTGGTTATCGGTCCCCACCGGCAGTTAAATGCTAAATAACAGATAATTAGCGGTCCCCCCAGTTGAAAACGCATTTTTTTTGGAGGAAAATGCGTTTTTAATTAGTGGTCCCCGTTAATCAAGCGTTTTTGGATGTCTTTTAGTGCGGAAATCGTGGTCCCCTCTTAATTACCGGTAAACAATAATTAACAACCTTATCCGGGGGATGAATGGGGGATAGCAACCCGGGTATTGTTAGTCGGTCCCATTAATAAAATATGGATCATTAGAGCATCTACATTGCTGGTATTATTAGAGTTTCTAATCTGATGTGGCAGTTTCTAATATAGTTTTAGTGATATGAGAGAGTTTCTTATTTAGAAACTATGCAGCAAAGTTTCTTATTAAGAAAATATTATAAACTCCATACTAACTAAATTATTGGCTCAAATTATTTCTTCTTTTTAATTTCAGAAATATAAAAGTTAAAAACTTTAGTGATCTTAATTTAAAAAAAATAATTAACAGTTATTTAAAAACTCATTTGAGTTGGTAGAATATAAATGCTGTAATACATTTATACCCTTTGTAAAATCTCTCTCTATGTCTGGGTGCCCGCTCCAATGAAATCCTCTGACGCCAGCCTCCAAGTTTGTACATTGCTTCAGTCTCCAGGTTGTATGAAATTGTTAGGATTGGTAAGAAACTAGTGAATCAATTGGAAACTAAAAGAGAGGAATTGGAAGGGGAGGTTGGAAATTATAATAATCATGTTACTTTATTGGAGAAAAACCTTACCAAATATAGTCACTATATCGTACCAAATAACATAAAAATACTTCTAAACTTAAACATAAACCTATATGCAGGGGCGGATCTAGGATGTCAGGGTAGAGCAAGATAATATCTATGCGGATCTAATATCTAATCAGATTTAAACCTATTATTTAATCGGGTACTAAATAAAAAAATAATCAACATGCCAAAAAAAGTTTTCGTATCTAAACATGACATACAAAAAATAAGTTTTGTAATAATATATGTGTATCCGTGTGTTAACCCCTAAATATAAAATATAAATATATATAATAAATTAAATGTAAAAAGAGAGAAGAAAATGAAAAGTCACTAGCAAACTCAGTATATCAAAGAAAATGAAGGCATCCAATAACTATGGAATGTTGAAGAAGAAATAACAAATGAAAAGAAAACAGAAAAAAAGGGACGCTGATTGGCTTGCACCCAGATCATTCCATACATTATGTTGCGCACCCCTTCTTCTCTCTTATTTAATCTTACTGGTGGGCCCACTAATCCAAGCCAACCAACGCTACTCATTATATTATCTCATTTGCTACGTTTGGTTTATGAAAACCAAGTATGTCAGTATCTTGGCTCATGTGCTCCACGTCTATGTAAACGAATGATATCTTCTTCTCCAAAAACCCATTCGAAAATCAACATAAAATTGCAGTAAAAGAAAATTTACCGAGGAGAAAGAGAAGAGGGCAAAATTGATTGCCAAAATCTACATTGAGAACGAGAAATAAACTCAACAGAGTAGGACATTTGTTTTTTCTAGAGTAGGACAAGATCCAAAAATCTAATACTTGAAAACTAATTTTGAAATTCCAGAATAAAGCAACTGCCTTACCCTGCAATATGCTGGATTTGCCCCTGCCTATATGTGATCATCCGAGTCGTCGCTATTGTCAGAGAAGCGAACATCCCTTTTAATTTCTATTTCTCTCGTAGTAGAAACTTAAAATAAGCCACCACCAAGTGTGAAACCATTACACAAATGGACATATATTGGATATTTTTGGATGCTGATGCTGATGTATGGATGTTGTAGTGTTTTTAGATGATTATGTATTTTAATGTGGGTAATACTCTGGAGGTAGAAAGATGGATAGATTCATCCGAATTTATTAGAAATAAAAAAAACAACTTTGTTACAATTATATAGTATGATATAGAAATACCCCGGCATCTCTCTTAGAAATATTAATGTGTTGGAATATATATAATTTTTCATTAGATTTGTGTGGGTTGGATCCTATACATTATCTATACATCGAGCTCAGGAGAAAGGAGAATGAGATGAGTTAGCGGGCGGAGAGGTCAGAGAGCTCGGGCAGAAAGAATTAGACTGCAAATGGGCCCAAGAGTTTAAATGAAAGCCCAAAGGCCAGATCCATCAAAGTGCACTTAGTCAGGCGCCAAAAAATATACTTAAGTATCACTGTGTATACGTCAGAAGTAGATGAATAAACCGTTTGTTGTAGCAAACTGAATTCAATATTTATTGGTCATATGTCATGACGTGACATAATCAAGTCATAACATGTTAGTCCTGTTACGTTTTCCTTCACTAAAAGTCACTTTGTATGCATCACAAATAAAGACATAAATCATTTGTCTTCACAAATTAAGTAATAGACTGAATATTTCTCTTATATATGCTACATTTTTTAATTTTTTATAAAAGAAAAGAAAAGATAAGATATAAGTTTATTAAATTTAAAATGAGTTTTAATATAATACATACACAATAAATTGGATAATTTTGTGAGATTTTGAAATTTAGAAGAATAAATTTAATATTACAAATTTAGAAAGAGAATAATATATTGTATTTTCTAAATTTTAAAGAATATACATAAAATATTCCATCTATATACACAAAATGTATATCAATATGAATCAGATTTAGGGGTGAAAACGGTATGGATAATATCCGATCCGTATTTGAAAAATTAGATGTGAATATCCGATATCCGAATATCCGTGTGGATATGGATACTAATATGGTTTTACGTTTCAATTATCCATATCCGAATAGTAGATATATATCATATATTTTAATATGTATTATGAAAAAATATTGTTATTCACCGTTAAAATTAGATAAATATTATGAACTTTGATATTTTTTAATATTATTTTAATAAATATTCGATTTGATTTGTATTCATATCTGTATCTGGCTGATATCCAATCTGTATCCGTATCCGGAAAATTAAAAAGGATATGGATATAGTTTTACCACTATCCGCTCCGTATTCGCTCCGTTTTCACCCCTAATCAGATTCCATTCCAACAAAATGAAATTAAATTGTGAATTTCAACAAAAATAGAAATTTATAAAAATAGGACATCTTTTTAATAAATAGTAGGTGTAAATTTGGGAGCTTGAGTTATGAACGGGTATCGAACCGAAATTAGTTCGATGTTTTGGACTGAGTTGTTGGATCCACGTCGAATTTTGCACATGTGAATTTAAATTTAGATTAATTTTAATCGTTATGTAATCTAAATCGTATGTATAAATCTTAAACGCGAACTAATTTCGTTCCGCTCCGCCTCGTCATTTCTCTTTCTTCTCCGATCAGACCTCTCTAGTGCAACCAAATCTATCTCTAATTGCTCCTCCTGCTTAGGGATCTCCGAACAAACCCACAATGACAACAACCTACCTATAATATAAAATATAAAATTGAATGCTCAATATATGTCTTAGATTCAAAACTCTAATATTACAAAATACCCAATTTTTTATGCATGGTTCAAAACAAAAAATTTAGATTATGATAAAAGGTTGGTGCAGAAATGGTAAATTAACAAATACCTTTGGGTCTTAATCATTTGCAATCCGAATATATAAATAAATAATAATATCTTCATATATCATATGTTCACTAATCAGTTAGAAATTAATTGCACAAGTTTGTTTTTTTAAATTACAAATTTACTTTTTTATTTTTTTATTTCATTATTATGGTTATCCTCCAATATCTTCTTCATTTATTAGATAATGAATCTCATTAAATATATTTAGTATTTTTTATATTTTACATTTCAAGATTTTTTAACTGTGATAATTAGATAATGAATGCTATACAGATAGTTAGCTAGCATTTTGTAAAGAGGTATATATGATGTAGAGCTTGTCATTGATGCATGATGACTTTGTTTGTATATGAACGATTATACATGACACAACTAACTTTTCATGTAGTTCAAACAACTTCGTCACGCAAACTACATTGTAGATGAAAAATTCATGCCATACGCATTTTATTATGTGACCGATTTTAATGGCCTATACAACAATTATTCCATTGACTTGAAATCTTATCCTGAAATAAAACTCCAAAATAAACTCCTAAACACACGTAATTATCTTGAATTTCAACTAAATTAGGATTGCCTGGAGAAGTATTATTCTCGTATGCCTTCTGTTTATTTTTTAGCTTGAAAAAGGCAGCCTTGATGTGAACTTTCTTCCTTCAATAGTTGTAAATTAGATTCTTGTGCTTAGAGCTCGAATAGGTCGATGATGAAGTCAAATTCTTCCTCTTTGTCTCTCATCTTCATCGTCCATCTTGATACCAATTTTTAGAAATACTGTTCACACAGAATTTCAGCAGATCCTTTCATACTATTTATCATACAGTCAAATTGTGGATGATAAAATTAATAATAGAGGAATCATGAACCCAGCCTGTCAAAAAAATATCAAAATGTATCTATAAGGTCCAGGCCCAATCAACCGTACCTTCATCTAAAATTCTAAAGAAGCCCAAATCCAGCTATAACAGTCCAACATGGAAATAACGATTCTAGGATGAAGAATTTTTTTAAAATTGTTGGATTATAAAAATTTAAATTTTGGAAAATTCGACAGTAATAAATTAGAAGTAACATTAGATATATGGTCTTTAGATCAGAAACCCAGAAATTAAATGTTAGCAAATTTATCATGAAAAGGCATAATTTCAAATCTTTTGATTATTCTGTTTTGAAATATATATCTCCTCACATGTTCTCAGTCTCGGGAGATCCATCCATAATTTAATATTCGAATAAGAGAGAAAATTGAGGTCAGCTGAGAAAAAAGACCACATCAAAAAGTCACAGTTTTCAGCCAAAATACGGATAATTTTTTAACTATTACAAAATTTCATATAAGCTATTATCATGTTTGATTATTAGTTTATTACTAATCCGATTAGGATTAAATTTCTTGTTTCATCTTATTTCTTATGTTTTACATTTATAGCTTAAATTAGTCTGTTTTAATTAGAGAAAAATTGAAAAATAAATCTTTGTCTATAACACTGGACTCTACTGCCTCTACATACCAAGCAAGCATGAAATAAGTTAATTGGTTGGTTGAAGATGTGATTTAACTTAAGCTATTATAACTCCATATTTATTTATGAGGAGGGCTCAAATGCCTCATTGCTTCATGCTCTAATCGTACTCCAATATTTTTATTTTCAATTTTAAAGTTCAAACATACGATTTGAACCGCTCAACGTGATATCCACGTTAAAATATAATTGGAGATAAATTTTACATTTTTTTAGAAATTTTTTACTATTTTTTAAAATAGGTACAAAATCATTGTTTTTCAGAAAATTGTGGACCATCTAAAAATAATAATTTTGTACCTATCTTAAAAATAGTAAAAAATTTCCAAAAAAATATAAATTTTGGTCTCCAATCATATTTTAACGTGGATATTACGTTGAGCAGTTCAGATTGTATGTTTAAACTTTGAAATTGAAGATAAAAATCAAGGTTCTAAATAGCATTTATAGCGTCATAACGGGAAGGCTACAAAAAAAGCTATAGCGAATAGCGTCGCTATAGCGGAAGCTATTTTTTACATTCCATATATTCAATATTTGTACTAAATATCAACATTATCTAAAGTCTCATAGAACAATAAATAACACCAAAGTAATTAAGAAATTATAATATTCATATTGAACCCGTACAAAGTCCAAATTGCGGTTCAAAATATCCATAGTAATATCATAAACTATCGATTTTTTCTATTAAAAATATCTTAAGCATCATGATTCATGACATAATCTATTTTTTTTCTATTCAAATTTTAATTTCGGTTTGGACTTTTTTCTATTCAAATTTCAATTTCTATTCCCAATTTCAAATTGATTTATCTGTAGCAAGTAGCAACAAATTCAATTTCGGTTTGAGTTTTTTTTATCTTTATTTAAAACCCATATAAATTGCTTAAAAAAACCCATATTTTATAGTGCAAATAGCGCAAATAGTGGACCGCTATAGCAACCGTAGCGCAAATAGCTCATTTTGATGTCATAGCGTAGCGTTTGGGGTCCAAAAATGCTATAGCGCGCTATTTAGAACACTGATAGAAATGTTGGAGTACAATTGGGGCATGAAACAATAGGGCATTTGAGCTCTCCTCTTTATTTACATATTTCATAATAGCTTGACAGTTTAAGTGTGGAGTAAGAAATTTATTTAACGAGTAGAACTAAGGTGCTCTTAAGCTCACCAAGCCCTTTGTGAGCTTAACTCAAAAACCTATTGGATTGACTTCAAACGACATTTTCAAACCGTTAGATTTTCAATCTATATTACAATGTGCTTGGAGACCAAATTTTTCATTTTTTGGAATTTTTTTACTATTTATTAAGCTGGTTTGAAAACCGCTGTTTTTATTAAAATTCTGCACCATTGGAAAACAACGATTTTCAAACCATCTTAATAAATAGTAAAAAAATTCCAAAAATTGAAAAATTTGGTCTCCAAGCACATTTTAATATAGATTGAACATCTAACGGTTTGAAAATGTCGTTCGAAGTCAATCCGATAGGTTTTTGAGTTAAGCTCACAAAGGGCATGGTGAGTTTAAGAGCACCTTAGTTCTACTCTTTATTTAACTCTTATTTCACAACTAAACACGACCTATGTGATTGGAATTTTTTTAAGGGATCTACAGATTTTTTTTTAAAATAAATTCCAATATAACATATGTTGAGTTTCAAATATTGGTTTTCAAATATTGTTGTTGTGAGGTAGTAGGCAAAACGCCTACAAAATAATTTCATTAAAAAACAAAAAATAAAGGTCGAACGATCAACTTTTTTTATATTCAGAAAAAAAATTGATTTTCCAGGATCTTTTTTCTTCTGCAAAAATAGTAAGGATTGAACTAAAGTTCCGATTCAGACATGAGATGACTGAGGCTTTGGTTTAGTCTGCCCCGTTTCAAACATGCACACTATTTGTGACACATAAAATCCGAAATGTCTGAACCAATTATTCGGTCACCCATAGGTTTCAAAAAGCAACAGTTTATCGATGTATCATTGAAAAAAAAAAAAAAAGTTGTGGCCTCGATGTTTTGTACACTGGATTCCCATTGCGGTATCACTGCAAAAATAAGGATGTAGCATATAGATGTTTTGTATACTGGGTTCTCAATTGTAATGCATCGACGTATTATTAAAAAATATAATTATAGCGTCGATGTTTTATTATCCTAGCAACAGTGCATTGATGTATCACATGCAACAACAAAATATGGCGTAGATGTTTTTGAAAATTAGGACTGGAGCGAATCAATGGTTTGACCACCCTCTTATCTAGATCAAAATTTTAGTTCGGTTTTTGTGATTTTTGGAGGGAAAAAAAAATCAATCTGTTCTATGAGAAATTGTTTTTTTATTTTTTTGTAATAACAAAAACAAGTTGGTCGGATGATGGTATATACAAAGGGAAGGTGGAGGATTAAATGCACGAATAAGGATAAAAATATAAATCTTGTACTATGACCTATTTCTTTCCATGACCATTGCCCATACGCTTAGCAAAATAAAGTCCAGGTTCTACACACCCTCTGAGTAGGGCTGGTAACGAACTGGCTCAGTTCAAAGTAGATTAAGCTCATAGTTCGTTTATTTTGACAACAAGCGAGCTATGAGTGAGTTAACATTAGAGTCTGAGCTAAAAAAGTGGTTCATGGCTCGCTCGTTTTGACGACAAGCGAGCCGAGCCGAGCCAACTCGTCGGCTAAAAATCCAAATGTATTATAAAGTCAACCCCTATAAATTAAGTTTGTAACTAAATTCATACAAACATATTACACAAAATAAATTCATGCATATTGAATTCGCACAAATTCATAAAAATTAACAAAACGAGCGAGCTAGATTCCTAATCAGACTCGTTAATTCTAGACCGAGCTAGTGGTGAGCTGTCTCATTATCAACTCAGTTCACTAACGAACAAGCTGTTAGCGAGCAAGTTAGATACGAGTCATGATCGATCCACAAGCCATGCACTTTTTTTCCACCCCTACCCCTGAGTATGAAAAGCGGAGGCTTAGTCTTTGAAGAAAATTCTTCTAATCCCTTTTCATCCAAACATTTCAGTGTCGTTAGGATTAATTGGTCATGTTTCTTATTGTATCCAAAAGAGGCATAGATTCATTGACGCGCTTGCTGAATAGTCGACGGTCTGATTCGCATCAAGATTCTCATACTAATCAAGTACACACAAATTTTGACACGAACTGTACCATTTCCACTCCCCTCCACACATGCGCGGTGTATGAACAGGAGAGGTTTGATCCACGACTGTTCTAAATTTTTATCAAACCGAAAGTCCGGATCTTTTTTCTTTGACACTGCGTGTCTTGGAAGAAAATGTTCAACAAAAGCGCACCGAATCATACTCCGGAAGGCATTGAAAAGTAAAAGGTAGACAAATAGTAGTGGTAGCGCGTCAGGAAGCATCTAGATGCAATTATGTCAAAAGCTGAATTTTTCAAGAAAGATCCAAAAGAATTAGATTCAAAATTCCAATCGATATATTTGTTATGTTATTGTTTGCACAGTGAGAAATGAATAGATCAGATTCAGTTCAGTTGGGTAAAAATTTGTAATTCGGGTGTAATTCGAGAATGATTCAGTACAACAACGAAACAAAATAAAAAAATCTCAAATTTTAAAAAAAAAACGTATTATATGTTTTTTTTGTATTTTATTCGGAGTTTGATTCGGAAACGTCAAAAAAAGCGAATAAAACGCGAATTATTCGCATATATTGTAATTATGATTGTTAGTAATATAGTTTATGCTAACAAATTTTTAATGTAGATATATATTACATTAAATTTGGTAAAAATCAATTTGTTGTCTATCAAGCAATCTGAATATATATTACAATTTAGTATTATCAACATTAGACTAGTGTAAAAAAAATTAATTCACACATTTATATATCTTGATTTGATAAATTTCGATATTAATTGTTACAATTGTCAAAACTGAATTGATTGTCAATAAATGTATTCCTTCGCAATAGTGCTACTTGGAATTAATCATATTAATCTTTTGCTATTAACACACGAATTATAGAATTCGTGCGCTGCATTTAGTAAAAACTGGTCTGTTAAAAAATTTACCCCACTTTCAGAAGGTGAAATAAAAAGCTCTTAAGAAAAAAAAAATAGATCCTCTGATGCAGATAGAAAACCTCTATTGGTGGGGTCAATTACTGACAGAACTGTCACTGTACTTTGTCTTTTTACCTTAGTGGGCTCCACTGGTCAACTAGGAGATTAATTAAACATTAATTGTTTCCTTCAAAGATGGAGTCCATCTCACCTCAGCACCTCAGCACCTAGGTATTCCTTTCTTCATTCCTATAAAAACCCAAACACAGGACTCAAGACCTACATTTCATTTGCTAAGCAAACCAAAAGTAGAGAGAGAGATACATCATACATGGAGGAGGTAATGAGAAGAAACATAGAACTTGAGAAGCAACTGAGAGATATTAAAGAGAGGGAGGTGGTGCTAAAGACAGAGCTCGATCGCACGCTCACACGTCTACATTTTGTCGAGGAGGCCGAGGAGCGGCTTTGCTATCAGATTGGGGAGCTCGAGGCAGAGGCCGTGGAACAGGCTCGCATGTATCGGTTACATGTAAAGGAGCTCTCTGATCAGCTCACAGCTGCTCTTGGGTTGCTCAGATCAACCAATTCAGTTTGTTAGTTAGTTAGTTAGTTAGTTAATTAGACTATGCTTTAATTGTAGCAGAAGTAGTTCTTTTTTAATCTTTTGTGTTACTTCTTTCTTTTTCCTTTTCTTTTTCTTTTCATAATTTCTTTTCTCTTTTTCTACCCTTTTATTTTAATTTGTGTCCTTGTGTTTATATATATTTTGTTGGTTCATCAATTAATTCCACGGGAACTTGTGAATGATGGGAAGAGCAAAGATGTTTGAATTTCAGTATTTATCAATAAAATAATAAAGAGCGATGATAAGCTCTGAAAAGGATGGAAGAATAATGAGTCTGTATCCTCTCAGATATCGGACTTGAGTGCAATAATACTTCTAAATGAGAATTTTTTTTTTTTTCAAACCATCACACAAAAAAAATCGGAAACCAATACCGAAATGAAGTTTGGTATGAAATTTAGAAAATCGAAATTGAAGTTCGGTATGGACATTGAACCCGGTTGGGAGAAATCCTCTCGTAAGAAGCCACATAAATGAAAACCGAATTTGAAGTTCAGATTCAACCAAAAAAGAAAAATGAAAACCGAAGTTCAACTTCGGTATGAGAAAGAAAAAAACGAACTTCAACTCCAGTTTGTTTGTTTTTCTTATACTTTTTTTGAATTGGAACAGGTAGGATTTGTGCAGTAATGCATATCGAATTTCAATTTTGATATGGAAATTTCATACCAAATTTCAATTTCGGTAAAGATGATTTTTCTAAAAAAAATTGTAATCAAGTTGATTTCCGATTTTTCACTTTTTTTAGTGATGGTTTTTAAAAAAAAATTCTCCGGATGAACAAATTATAATACCGTATCTATTTTGATCTAGTAGAGTTTGGTTTGAAAATAGGATCCAACTCTGCTGCTTTTCTGAGAGAAAAGTAGGAACTTGATTTTCCGATAGAAAAGCAGGAACTTGATTTTCTGAATTCAACTATTCAAATTTGTTGAGATTTATGCATAAAAAAATTTCTTTATCAAAATATACAAATAATTTTTTTTGAATAATTGAATCTAAAAAAGCAGCAAAGTCCATTCCTTGAAAATAGTCTCAGTTCAGATCTCGCTGTGCTCAGTCAGGTATTGCACTCACTGGATCTGAATTCAAGAAAAACCGTACCCAAGCGTGCTCCCCTTTATAAACTTATCTTTGACTCTTTGCGTCATGGTCGGTTCACCTTAAAAAAAAAAAAAAAAAAAGTCATGGTTGGTGCAAGAAGGTCAGAAAAACAGAAAATAGCAAGGAAGAAACAAGAGGGACTGCCAAAAGTCTCTGGGTGCCAAAGGCTCTGACCAAAATTACACATTGTTTAACCTTAAATATTTGAAGGCATCCGAGATTTTTATTTTTACCCAAAAAAAAAATATTTTAATATAATTAACCAAGTTTCTGAAAAAATTATATTTGTATCCAAACCGTAAATATTATTTACGGTTTGAATTTGGAATTCAAAACGTAAATATTATTTACGGTTTGAATTTTTTTTTTGTTTTTTTTTAGAGAAAAATAGCTCAAATGCTGAAATGAAATATAACACAAAAAATCGAATTGTTTTTTAAAATATTTGTTAGAAAATACGCTACGAATAGAGCCGATTTTGTGCTAAAATACGGTAAATTACAATAATTATGCTAAAATACGGTAAATGTACTAAAATGCTGAAATTACAATAATTATGTAGAATTATGCTAAAATACGGTAAATTACGCTAAATTACGTATGAATTGGGATGATATTTTCACTGAAAAGGCGAAAAACGACGACGAAACTTTAAACGGCCATAAAACGGCGTTCGAGTGTCCGATTTCAGCAAATGACCACTTTTCGGAAAGCTTGTGAAAATGCGCATGCGTCCGTACTCGCTTTGCCAATTTTTCAAATTCAGAATCGCCAAAAAACAAAGAGAAGGGCCTCAAAACTTCAGTTGAAGTTTCCGATTAAGATTTTCATTTCTATTCTTCAATCTACGTAGCTTAGTAAATTAGTTATCTAATGAACTTGTAGAATACCAATTTTTATTATTTTTTGGAATTTTTTTACTATTTTTTATGATTTATGAAAGATGCCACAAAATCGGCCCAATTCATACGTAATTTAGCGTAATTTACCGTATTTTAGCATAATACTACATAATTATTGTAATTTCAGTATTTTAGTAAATTTACCGTATTTTAGCACAAAATCGGCTCTATTCGTAGCGTATTTTCTAACAAATATTTTAAAAAACAATTCGATTTTTTGTGTTATATTTCATTTCAGCATTTGAGCTATTTTTCTCTTAAAAAAAAAAATTTCAAACCGTAAATAATATTTACGGTTTGGGTACAAATATTATTTTTTTCCGAAACTTGGTTATTTATATTAAAATAATGTTGTTTTTGGGTAAAAATAAAAATCTCGGTGAAGGCATGGTTCTCTCTTCAATAAAAGCATGAATAATATTCCAGACAACAACCTTAAATAAAAAATTGCAGACAACAACTATATATCCACTCACACAAACCACCCAAAAATATGATAACTTTTTTTTTTCATTATATTCATTTTCATGCGTGCGTGATTGGAAGTTTATATTATTAGCTGAAGACTTAACAAAGGATCCAATCCAATCCAATCCACCTGATCCAAAATCTGTTTGCTTGATTTTATTAGGTTGCTTTCGTGACTTGGATAAACAAACTTAATTGGTCTGACCTGTTGAACCGTAACATCGGCTTACGTAAAATTATCTACTAGTTGACAAAATCCAAATCTCAAGATAGTATATTCTTTGTTATTTTCTACTTGCCTGAAGTAGGCATTTTTATGAAATTATTGCCCAAACTTTGGATTCTACTGCTCAGTGCTTACTTCAATAGTGCCACCACTTGCCCACCTATTCCCACAAAAATAAAATATCTACTTCCATAATAAAAGAAGAGTAGAACTAGGGTGTGATGTGCTCACCAAACTCTTTGGTGAGTATAACTCCATAATCTATCGGATTCACTTCAAACGAGATGAATTCAAACCGTTGAAACCGATGTACTTCACGAGTGATATGCGTACATGCAAAATTTTGAATGTTTTGGATTTATTTAGTACAATGTCAAGCGGTCAAAATTGATGAAAAATGAATGCATTAAAATAACTTCTAAAACTTCATTTTGAATCATTCATTTTTTATCAATTTTGACCACTTGACTTTAGACTAAATGAATTAAAAAATTCAAAATTTTGCATGTACGCAAATCACTCGTAACTATCCGTATCCGAAAAATTATAACGGATAAGGATACAGTAAGATTTTTAACTATTCGTAACTATCCGTATCCGACCGTTTACACTTCTAAATCACAACAAGTATACTCTATCTTCTTAAATTGATTTATTAAATTGCATATACATATGATTTATTAAACTGCATATACATATATATTCTGATGAACAATATAACACTATGATATAATTAGTGACTAATATTTTGATAATATAATATATTCTAATGTATGAATGAAAAAAAAATATTTAGATGTTATTCTTTACTATAATGTACATTAGTAATTTATTTTTAACTATCTATATTCATATCCGTATTCGTATCCGTCCGATATCCGATCCGTATCCGTTTAATATCCGATCCGTATCCGTATCCGAGACTATCCGTATTCGTATCCGTATCCGAAAAATTATAACGAATAAGGATACGGTTTGACCACTATCCGATACGTATCTGACCGTTTACACCCCTGGCTTATAGCCACCTTCACTATTTCAAAAATTATAATCATATATATTAAAATTTAATTGAATTTTTACTTTTTATTTTTAAATTATATAGTTCAGTCTCCCTCGTGAAATGCCTCTCCACCTTTGTGTTGTTGGCATCAGGGGCAAAGCCAGACTTTTGAGACTATGGGGGTCAATTTCACACTGTCTATAGCATTTTGCTCTTAATTATACAGAAGATAGGACATAAATACAAAAAATTTAAAAATAAATGGGGGGTCAATTGACCCCATTCCATGAGGGTGGCTCTGCCCCTAGCTGGCAGGAGTCTGCATCGTCTACATTGACTCAAAAGCATATTTTGAGTTAACACATCTCGGCCGTCTGATTTTAAACGGAGCCAATCCGGCTACAACCTATAATTTAGGAGGCCTTTAATATTAATGTAGATCTAGTCTGCACGAATCTTAAAGCCAATTGAACGGTCTAGATAAATTAACTCAAAAGATTCTTTTTTGAGTTAATGCAGAGGATACAAATTTAGCTGAAGGTGAGAGAGGAGATTGACGACTGCTTGAAGCTGATTTGTTAGATATTGTGTTGTTAGCGGTTGTGTTATTAGATGTTGATATGTCGTTTAGATTTATTGTTGATGTTTTTTTGGATGATGTTGTAATGTGGAATGAATGAATGATGGATGTGATGTTATTTTTTTTTAATGAATATTATTATACTGTGGCTGTCAAGATTCTCAACAACAAAAAAATCCTTTTCTTTGGATCTTTCTTGAGAAATTGAGCTTGTTTAATTAGCGGAAGCAGCGAGATAAGTTGACAAAGATTGCATCTAGATGTTGCCTGCTGCGTTAGCATCATAGTGACAAAATTAGAGCATCTACAATATGATGATTTTTTTTAAATTGCTAACCTGATGTGTTAATCGCTAATATAATTGCTGAATTGTAAGTCGATTTTTAAAAAAACAAATTTGCTTATAAAGCAAATTGTTTCTTTTAAACATGCTGGTATTCTCTCTCTTTCCTATTAATTCTAACCCCTTCATTTTCTTTTCAATTGGCTCTGACCCAATTTCTGAGATAGAGGGGTTAAGAAATTAAAATGAACTTAATTTTTAAACAGTGTTTTACAACTGTTTTTTATTTTTTACGGATTGTTGAGGTGGAGATGCTCTTATAACGTTTTTTTTTTGTCACTATGGTTAGCATTAGCACTACTACTTCCAGAGTTGATGCGGTCAGGTCTGCTTTTATCAAATCTTTCCTTCCAAGACACGCAGAGCCGTAGAAAAAGATCCCGACTTTCTGGTTTTTGGTCTGATTAAAATTTTAAAACAGTCATTCTGTCATGGGTAAAGCAAAACCTCTTTCCTCTCCTACCCATATACCAGTACCACTCATAACATATATGGAAGTGGAGATAATCTTGTGAGTATTGGATTAAATTATGTCTGTTATATATCTAAATAAAGTTGTTCGATTTATATTAAAAATTGTTTACACTTGATTAGTACGAAATTGAAAAAAAAAAAAAAAATAGATCCTCTGGTGTGGTCAATTACCGACAGAACAGTCACTGTACTGGACCTTCTAATCTTTGTGGGCTCCACTGGTCAACTAGGAGATTAATAAACATTAATTAATTAATTGTTTCCTTCAAAGATGGAGTCTTACGCCTATAAAAACCCAAACTCAGGAGGTCTACATTTCATTTCCAATTATATAATCAGAACTAACACAGACAGAAATTAAGAGATACATCATACATGGAGGAGCTAATGAGAAGAAACATAGAGCTTGAGAAGCAACTGAGAGATATTAAAGAGAGGGAGGTGGTGCTAAGAACAGAGCTCGATCGCACGCTTACGCGTCTACATTTTGTCGAGGAGGCCGAGGAGCGGCTTTGCTATCAGATGGGGGAGCTCGAGGCGGAGGCCGTAGAACAGGCTCGCATGTATCGGTTACATGTAAAGGAGCTCTCTGATCAGCTCACAGCTGCTCTTGGGTTGCTCAGATCAACCAATTCGGTTTGTTAGTTAGTTAATTAGACTATGCTTTAATTATAGCATCTATGTTTGTTATTAGTAAGGTGGAAGTAGTTCTTTTTTATTCTTTTATGTTACTTTTTTCTTTTTCTTTTCATAATTTCATGTCTCTTTTTCTATCCTTTTCTTTTAATTTGTCTTGGTGTTTGTATATATTTAGTTGGTTCATCAATTAATTACACGGGAATTTGTGAATGTTGAGAAGGGCAAAGATGTAAAGATGTAATGAATTCAGTAAGAACTGCAGCCCACTTTCGATGAACGAGTAGTTATGCCAACTTCAGTATCTTGGATCGCATGAATTCGTATTCTCTGCATTAACTCAAAAGGGAATCTTTTTTAATTAATGCATCTTGATTATCCGATTTGTTTTGTGATTCGTGCAGACTAAATCAGCACTAATATTAAAGGACTCCTATATTTTAGGTAGGATCCAAATTGGTTCTGTTTAAAATCAGTGGAGATTTATTAACTCAAAAGAGAAACGCATTCTGGATCGTATAGGCTGGTAGCATTCTTATGAAAAACGCCTAAGGGCTTTTCCTAAAAAAGAAAAAAGCATTCTTATGAAAAGGCTTAAAATAGTCCGGTGGGGCCCATGACTCTCATTTCCATTTTTATTGTACGAATCTGCTCTCTTTCGCGAAAGACTTTGGTTTGTAGGTTTAATGACAGTTCAATCAACATTAAGATGTGTGCGCTTTGCATTAAAATCCGTGTGCACAGATTTTAATACTAATCGAACAGTGTTGGAACTAATTAGACCCAAAGTAGGTCCGATGCCCATCAGACCTACTTCTATCTCTTCACGAAAGATTCAGAGTAGGTCCGATGCCCATCGGACCTACTTTGGTTCGATGAGTTTAATGACCGTTCAATCATTGTTAAAATGCGTGCGCTCTGTATTAAAATCCATGCGCATCTGCTTTAATATCCGTGCTCACATATCTTAATATTGATCAGACGGTGTTGGAACTAATTAGACCCAAAAGTAAGTCCGATGCCCACAGGGGACCTACTCCTATCTCTTCACGAAATGGGAATTTAAATTGAAGCATGTCTCTCTATACAATAGGTGCAGCGGGTCATTATTTATATATCACAGAATTGCCACACAAATTTTGTATCATATATTTACATGAAATCCAGTGACAAGACACCTCATGTATAACATATTCTAATATATTTCCACACGAAACTTTTTTATTGCCTAATTCCGCTGGATAAATTAGAGATAATTCAGCAGAATAATTTATCGAAAATATTATATTTTAAATTTTTAAGAAAGTGATGATATGTTCCGTAATTTAATTTTTATAATGTTATAAATAGAGTGATGCTACGATGTTTTGGAAAGTAAACAAGGTGTTTTATTTCTCGCTCATATCTCTATTTACAAAGTTTAAACAGTTGATCCGAATTTCTCAACATGCTCTTTATATTGATATATCCTTGGAGACCAAATTTTACATTTTTTTTTATTTTTTTTTATTTTTTTAGAATGTTTGAAAGTCATTGTTTTTGTGAATTTATTATTATTTTTTTATTTAATGAAAAACCGTGATTTTCAAAAAAAAATTAAAAATAGTAAAAAATTACTAAAAAATGTAAAATTTGGTCTCCAAACACATATATCAATATAAAGATCATGTTGAGAAGTTCGGATTGACTATTTAAACTTTAAAAAGAAAGATATGAGCGAAAAGTAAAACACTCTATTTACTTCTCAAAGCATGATAGTCTATCTCGTTATAAATAAAAAATATTTCTATTTTGATACAGGAGAGTTGGTTTGAAATTGAGGTATTACGCTCACTGGATCTGAATTCGAGAAAAACCGGACCCAAGCGTGCTCACTGGATCTGAATTCGAGAAAAACCGGACCCAAGCGTGCTCCCCTTATGAAGTTATCTTCAAGTCATGGTCGGTGCAAGGAGGTCAGAAAAACAGAGAATTATAGAATATGGACTGTACCTTCAAACCAAAACGGAAAATACTTTTTGACTAAAATGAAAATTTCATTGAATCAAAATAAATAATAGACTCTATTCATTTTTTTCAAGTTGGGGGGGAATTAACGTAGGGGATATGAAGGCAAAACGCTTTTGAATAACCAGTAATCCATGATATATTTTGTTGTTAACAATAAAAGTTATAAAAAGAAAAATTGAAGACTTCTATATTTCTAAATACTTGAAGGCATGGTTCTCTCTTAAAAAAAAAAAAGCATGAACAATAATATTCCAGACAACAACCTCAAATAAAATTGCAGACAATAACTATCTACTTGCGCAAACTGCCCAAAAATATGGCAACATTTTTTTACATTATATTCATTTTCATGCGTACGTGATTGGAAGTTTATATTGTTAGCTGAAGACTTTAACAAAGGATCCAATCCAATCCACCTGATCCAAAATTTGTTTGCTTGATCTAGTTGCATTTTTGACCAATGCATGTGCATGCAAAGTTTAGGTTAGATCAATTGAGATAAAGTAGGTCCGATTGACATCGGACTTACTTTTAGGTTCAATTAACTCTATCACTGTACAATTAGTATTAAATTTGTGTGCACGTAAATTAATACAGATTTGCACGGATTTTGGTACAGAGTGCACAAATCTTAATGCTAATCGGATGGTCATCACACTCATCGGACCTACTCTGAATTCAAGTCGCTTTCGTTACTTGGATAAACAAACTTAATTGATCGGATCTGTTGAACCGTAGCATCAGCTTACATAAACTGTCTACAGTTAGTTGACAAAATCCAAATTGATGCCAAATTTCAAGATGGCATTTTCTTTGTTTCGTTGGTTTATTTTTGTCCAATGTATGATTTTTTCTGGAATTATTGCAACCTTTGAGGCGTTGAAGCAAATGAAAATATCTTGATTATGCTCATTATTGCTCAGTGGCGCACTTTGGGTTCTACTGCTTAGTGCAATCACTTCAATAGTGCCACCACATACCCACCTAGCTATTCCCACAAAAATAAAATATCTACTTCCATTACTAAAGAATATACCAATCTTTTCTTTGAGAAGGCTCTATTTATGGAATGGACTAGAAACCTGTTTTTCCGGATTCAACCATTCAAATTTTTCTATGAGTGAGGCTATGGTGCTATGCATAGCACCAATGGCTAGTGTACTACGGCTCAATATGGTACTTTTTAAAATCCTAACGGTCGATCCGACCGTTCAATGTGATATCCATATGAATATGTACTTGCAAACTAAATTTTATATTTTTTCGAATTTTTTTACTATTTTTTCAGATAGGTAGAAAAATCAGTGTTTTTTGAAAATTCTGGACCATCAAAATTCTACCTATCTGAAAAAATAGTAAAAAAATTCGAAAAAATATAAAATTTAGTTTGCAAGTACATATTCATATGGTTATCACATTGAACGGTCGGATCGACCGTTAGGATTTTAAAAAGTACCATATTGAGCCGTAGTACACTAGCCATCCGTGCTATGCATAGCACCATAGCCTCACTCTTTTTCTATTTACGTATCTCGATAAAGAAACTTTTTCATGCACAAATTTCGACAAATTTGAATAGTTAGATCCGAAAAAGCAGATTTCTACTTTTCTCTCAGAAAAGCAGCAGAGTGGGACCCTCTATTTATCTACTGCATAAATATCTTTCAGTCGCAACACCTATTTATGCGATCAATTTTATCAACTTTTTTAGCATGGAGAATTTATCATTTCTAGTTACACAAAAGCTGTCAAAAATTAAAAAGGCTAATCTATGCAATTACCAGAAATAGCACAACTACAAATAGGACAGGTAAAAAAGCTCGTAGCTCGTGGATCGCTTGGAATCAGTCTGTGAATTGATTGGTAATAGTGTGATTGTTACTTGCCAGAGTTGTTAATGAGTCAGCTCGTTACTGTCTCGGTCCAGATTAAATGAGTTTGAGTTGAGTCTAGCTCGCTCGCGAGCCAGATGAAATGTTAGGGTTTATAATTTGCTGTATTTTATTCAATATTCATACATTTTTTGTCATTCAACTAATTGCTATGTTTGATGCTATGTTTGATGCTTTGGTTGATGGGCTTGTTTCATTCTATTAACTGTACAATTAGTAATGAATATCTGATGCTTTGTTTGATGAGCTTCATCATCTATTTTTTTGGATTTGTATAATAGTAGTTCAAATAAAGTTCAGCGAGCTAAACAAGCCAGCTTGGTCTAACTCGTTACTGACTCGATCTAATTATGAGTTAAGATTCTAACTCGATCCCTTAACCTCAGCTCACTCGACTCGCTCGTTTACTGTGACAAGCCGATTATGAGCTGAGTCCAGCTCGTTGTCATCCCTAACTACAACCTTTCCAGGGAATTAAATTGCATTAAAACAAGCAAACGAGTATAGTAAAATAAAATAGTGTTTGCTGTGTTTCTTTTTATTACCTGAATAGATTTTCCTTGAAAGAAGAGCAACAAAAAGACTGTATCACGCCACCATAACTAAAAACAAAAATGATATGATTGATACCTCAAAGTCTATTTTTTTCTTGCAATTAGGTCATCCATCAACTTAATGAAATACATTACTTCAAGCAACAAAAAAAACTATGACAAGTGACATCTCGATTAAGACATGAATTTACCAAGTTTATGGGAAATCATGAAGTAGAGATGGATCACAAATAATATGTCAAACTCAAGAGAACTATTTGGGAGGTGCTTAACCACCTTTGTGATTTCAAATATTATAGTCACATATATTAAAATTTAATTTAATTTTTATTTTTTATAAAAAAAATATATAGTTCGGTTTTCCTCATAAAATGTTAAATGTAGTAAATAAGATTTAAATTCAAATTTCCGCAACCACAAAATTAATTTCTTACCAGTAAGTTACACATACACATTTAATATATTAGATAGACTACATCATATAAATTTTAAAAATTATACACTGTTATTTTATCTATATTATGTAGGTAAGCACACTCTATAAGTACTATCAGATTGTCTTCTAAACTTGATAGTTTATCCTAATTTCCTTGTTAATCTAGTTGACATGATACACTCTTTTCTTAATTTCCAACTAAAAATAAATAAAGTCAAACATGGGGTTAGCCGGGCCTTCAAACTGTGAGGGGTCAATCATATAAAATTTTTAAGTTGAGAATGAGGATAAATTTTACAGTACTCATAACATTTATTGTAAATTATATGAAATCATGCATAAATACAAAAAATTTGTAAAACAAATGAGGATCAATTGACCCCATTCAATCTACATAAATCCATCTATCTAATCAAATGATAGAACATAAGATTTTAAACAATAATAATTTTTAAATTAATATTAGCATTCAATTTGTATTTTTGTTATTCTATGATTCAAGAATAGTGACACAAGTGCTGAAAAAATGTAAGCCGGCACTTGATACATGAAATATGAAAGATAAGGTACATGTTTTGCTTTCCCTCTTTTAAAAATTTGGCTAAACACTTTATCTTCTTTTTCTGTGAAAATTTGGCAGCGGCCGCCAAACTCTCTCTCTTTCTCGTATCTGATCTTCTCTCTAACAAATAAATTATACAATTGATTCAAAAATTTGTAACCGGAGGAAAAGTGAATTTCTTGTATTGCATCTCTTTTGCATTTCAAAATCATCCCAAAATTGTTTTTGCAAAAGTTAGATAAAATGTGTCATGTTACTAAAATGGTATGGTCAAACATTTTTATTGTAGTATATATATTGCAAAGTGCTTTTGTTATCAAGAAAATTACTTGATTTCTAAATTAGGAGTTTTGCAACAATACCAATCATGGATTCTATGATGGCAAAAAAATGGAAAAAGAAACCAAAGGTTGTTAATGTCATTTTTTATCACAACTTTGTTGATCCGACTTAACTAAAGAAAATGAAGAACTCCAAAGTAAATTGAGGCGACGTTGGACTAGGATTCCGCACAAATTGACAAACTTAACTTTTATCTTTTTGGGAAATTCTCTATAAATCTTTAGTTTGATTTTCTCCAGAAAAAATAAATTAGAAACATTTTACTAACTTATCATAACTATTAAGTAGATAGTATTATAATTGGCGATGAGGATTATCTTACCAACGTCTCCAATTCTTGATTTCCTTACTATATGTTCTAATTCCTAATTCAACTCCAAATAAACACTTATTTTGTTTTGCGCAAGGCTCGCGCGTGAGGTCGATTTGCTTTATCATAAAAGCTTCAAAGCTATGTCCTTCACTGTTTTAATGATATTTTTGGTTGAAAGTTTACAAGGCCATGAAAAGACATAATATTGGTTGAAAGTTTTGTGTTTCTACTTCGGAACCAAGAAACAAATTGTGTGAGACACGGGTATCAAGCAAATTAGGCTGTTAATATGAACGAATTGAAAAGGTTTTATGACTTGTTAATTAACATTAGAAAAATATTAAGGTGTTACTCGCAGTAAAATAAAGACTTGTTCATATGGAAGTTTGTTATTCTGTGCATACTATGGATTGGATACATGAATTTTGCTACTCTTTGTAGTAGTACAAATCTGTTGGAGAGGAGATGAACACAGAAGATTCTTATGTGTACTCATGAAAAATATTTTATGGATGAAATATTTTGTACATAAATGCATGTGGCATGACACTTTGGTGTTAGTCATGTTCTACCATGTTTAAATTCAATTAAATTTCAATATACATAATTAAAATATTAAAAAATATAGAGGTGGCTAAGCATCCCTATGATTAGCTTTAGATCTGTTCAAGCGTCAACTTTGTTTTGATGGGAGAATTGCCTGCTGGAAATTTAATTTAATTTTCAGCTAATACATGCTTGTTAAAGAAGTCTAGTTTAAGGTTAGAGCAAGATAATGATTTCCTCCAAAAAAAGGAAATATGATTTTTTTTCTCCACATTTTTTGAAAGGCTTTGGGCATTTTCTATGTTCTTTTATCATACCATGATGATACTCTTTAAGTTCTTGTTTCGACTCAGCAACAAGAAGAAATTAAGAAAAAAAGAGCAAAACAAAACAAATTCAATTAAATAAACCTGTAGCAAAACTGGATCAAGATGGCACAAGAGAAAAAATATATCATAACCACGAGTAAAATATCAAAAACATATATGCACACAACCATTTCTCAAAAAAAAAAAAAAAAATGGCTCTCTATTGACAAATGTAAATAGGGAAATAGCTAGCATCCAATAATGATGGATCTCTAGGACATAAAGGAAAAATGAAAATTTAATTATTAACAAAATAAGAATAAATAAAACCTCATGTGAGAGGTTGTGCTCTTGTGAAAATGAAGACCCCACCGCCTCCTACTGCACGGCCCAAAAGCATATCTCGATCCAGATAGGAGAGATAATATAACCCTCCGGGAGATCCCCTGCAACTCAACTTGGTTTGAAATCTTTCTAATTGAAAAAAAAAATTAAGAATGAATGGAGCAAGAAATTCTTAGCTCCAATTAAACCATGCATAGAATTAATGTACCTATTTGGACCATTGAGAGGTACTTGAGCCCGAAAAGTTCTGAAAAATTGCAATATCTGCATTCAAAATTTTAAAATCCCTTAATAAAATAAAACTCACATCATAACATTGGTTCTCTTAAATATTTCAATGATGTACCAGTAGGCTTAAGAAAGTGCGAGGAAGGATTGCAGGTGCTATCAAAGCTTGTAGTTCATCGCTTATTTTTATATTTTCCAGAGCAACCTGTTAATTATAAAATGACTTGTATACTAAACGAACAACAACAAATATTCTACAACCATAATTTTGCAAATGAAACAGGATTTCACATTTAATTCATGTACCTCTTCAAACTGAAGGAAGATGTTGCGCTTTGATAAAACAGAAAACCTTGCAGAGACCAACAATGTAGCCCCTTCTTGCTCCTATACAAATCACTAAAAGAATTAACGATAAGTAGCTAACTCCAATAAGTTAATATCATCTGGACTATTGCTTTGTTTTTGCAATTGAAGTTGAAATTACAATCATTTGGATCAGTTAGTAAGCCCATTACATAGGGAAAACTGACGTATTGGTACTTGAATCAAATAACTAAATTGGAACCTGAACTCTTATTTCAACCAAGTAGGTCCTGAAACTTTCTATATTATATTTACAGGGGTAGATAACAGCAATCCAGTTTTTTTTTTTTTTTTTTTTTTGCAATCAAGCAATAAAAAGAAGGGAGAAATTGCATGTATACCCCTCAAAAACCTTGAAATTACGTATTCCCCCCTCTAAAGTTCATAACATCATCTTTACCCTTCAAAATATCAAAAACGCAAAAATTTACCCAATCTATTGCATTTTCTTTAAAGACTCATTCTAAATTTATAAAATACCCATTTTACCCTTTATTAAAAAATTTAAAATATTAGTCTGTATAAGACAAATGTTCGTTCTTCTAATCAGTTGATTTTCAAGGGCAAACAGATCATTTCTGACTCTACTTGTCTATCCCTTCAGATAGCTCCTTCAGTTGATAATTTAAAAGAGACCTAGATAGTTGCCATGGAGTTGAGAATATACTGTGAAACAAAAGATCCAAGCACTCTTGAGCATCCAAATAAAAAAGCAAGATGCTAATCGCCAACTCCCACCCTCTGCTACCTCTTCCTTTGCCTCTTGAACTGTATCTCATATGGTTGTTTGAAGTGGCCCATGAGCCCACATCAGGCCCATGCTGTGGTCATCTCAGAAGGAACAAGTTTGAGAACCAACTTGGTCAAAACAAGAGTTGAGGTTCCAATTTCAGTCTTTGGTTAAAGTTCTCGGACCAATATATGAATTTTCCTTACTATACATACACATTACTATTTTACTACAATTTTACCTCCAAGAAGGGTTCGATGCTCCATCGCACTACATTTCGCACAATGCCTCCATTGGTCTTATCTTTACACTCAAATTTCTGGTAAATCTGTCCAATCTGAAAAAACCCGAACAAATTGTATTAAACATAAAAAATAAAAAAAATTGCAGGGTTTGTTTGTATTGCAAATGAATCAACAATTGAAGAACAATTACAAAACCTGAAGAAAAGGAAGTCTAGATGCAGCCTCAAAGAGAACCACAACATCCCCTGCCGAAGTATAGTTCAACCGCCATGTCCCATCCAGTTTCTCTAGATCAATTTTCGATCCCGCTCCATATTCTTCCACTTCAACCTGTGAAACCAGAAGGTATATGATATGATACAAGCTTAATCCTTGATGAGAGGCGAGGATTGATTACATACAAGCGCTTCCTCAATGGCAGAGCGCTGATCCGGAGTTGCGACAAGGCCACGCTGCGTCTCTTGGATCGCCTGGAGTAGGTTGTGTTTCTTGCTCTCTAGTTCCTTGGCCTGCGCCAAGAGAGCGTGGAGAGATTAGTAAATGCAGAAAACAGTACCGAGGGAAGAGAGATAGAGAGAAAGTACTGGAGGAGGAGGAGCAACGGCTGAGATGGTGGCGCTGGGAGGTGTCAATTTGTGGAGGAGACGACGGTGGGTTGAGAGGCGCAATAGCACTGGGATTGGGTGGAGAAGAGAGAAGGTTCGCTCCATTTTGGCTACGCAGCTACTTCCAGTACCACTGCATCGCACATGGTCGATAATTTTTCGTTCCATTTGGGCCGGGCCGAGATGAGAAAAACTCAGCCCAGGGAGTAATTGTCATCATGTATAATTTGATATCATTTGAGATTTTACTAACTTGCATGTATTTGTTATTGGACCTTAAACTTTGTTTTATTTGTGAATATAAGGCTGGATAGAAATTGAAGTTTGAATTTTGATTTGTTCGCAATCCAATGAAAGCGAGTCCAATAATAACAACATGTCGTTGAATCGAACGAGCAAGCTCAAATTTCAGATGAACTGAACTCAAGTTTGATTTCAGGTTGAAATTCTATTGCAGTTTTAAATCAAACTAGTTCAAGGGCACGTACGATCTCTTCCAACACATGATTAATGCATACTTATCTATTTCAATTAAAACAAAATTATTAACAACGGTTACATAGTTTTGACCAACTGAAAACATGCTTTGACAACTGTCAATATAAAAATGAACACTTAATTGAAATGCACACTTATGTACTAAGATAAACATCAGAATATTACAACAATGCACACTTGATTATTGTGCCAATGCACACTTGCTTATTCATTTTTTTTCCTTTTTAGAACTTCATGAACTACAATTAGAGATAATTTAAGATGTGAGAGATTAAAGACTACGGCCATGTTTGGTTGTGGAGTAAGAGGTGGATTAACTCTCTTACTCCACACTTAATCCACCAAACATGGAGTAAAATTGATGGAGTAAGTTGGAGTAAGATTTAAATTAATCTGGAGTAAGTTACTCCACCTCTTCAGATGGATTAGCTTACTCCACGTCATGGAGCCCACTGTCATACACTAGTTCTATTTTTTTATTTTCTCTCTCTTCATTAGACAACAGACAACGATATTTCTAGAGTAACTTAATCCGTTGCTTAAGTTGCATGACCCAACCAAACATGATTAACTTACTCCACCTTAACTTGGAGTAAGCAATTTAATCCGGATTAAAGTTACTCCACAACCAAACATGACCTACATGTGTATTATATTCCAAACTGAAACCAACTGTTGAGACCCAAATGGTAACAAACTAATTCAAAAATATTAACCACAGCAGAATAACTCGAGTTTACTGTAGATAGGAAATTTGTAGCTTTTATTTAGCAAGATTTATTAGGCCAGAGATAGAATAATAGAGTTTCATTTCATTGATTCTGTCTTTAGTTGAGATAGATACATCATGTATTTATAGTCACGGTTCACAAGTATAACAATCTATAACAAACTAACTAATCTAACAAACTATTGTTAAGGATCCTAATCAATCTAGCTTGATTCAGTTTGACTTGGTCAAATCTTGTTTGCTCCTGTTGACTTGGTCAACACTAATTCTTCTACCATTCTTTACTGGGTACTTAGTTCACCCTTATCTCGCCTCTTTTAATCGTGTCGGGATTACAAATGTTGTCAAACATTTATTTGGCACCAATTTCTCCCTTCTCATTGGTTCAGAGCATCTGTCAAATAGTAACAAAATAATAACAAATAAATTATCTTCAAATTTTATATTGAAGAATTTTCAAATATAATTTCTTTCAGTCACTGTCTTTTTTGTTCTTTAGGCCGATTTCAATTTCAAAAGAGGCATTGCATTGTACCAAACTGGCAAGTCCTAACACTGCTACCAGTACTAGTAAAACCAGCTAATACAGTAATATTTACATGTAAGTTGTAAGTACATATTTTCGAGAGGAAACTAACCTCATTAGTTTTTGAGCAAAGATAGCAAAAGCCATGACTTCACCGTCCAGTGATAAACCGAGCAAAGCCATCTACCTGCACTAAGATGAAATTGAACCAATTAGGTTTGAAACCTTCCAAGTTGAACAAACATTAAAAAATAAATTAAAATATACAAAAGACTTGGTGGCAGAATTTATCCTGCAAAACAACTAAATTAAGAAGAAGAAAAAAACAAAAATTAAACAATGTCAGTACGAATTATCCACAAGTAACCTGAAATATGGTCAAACAAACATAACAGAAGAGTTCTATAAAAACAAACCATACTACAATTTCACTGCATCAGCACACCTGCTAATTCAAATTGTTAGAAGTGCCTCTTTGCATTTACAAAGATAAATCAGTAAAATAAAGTAAATTTTTCACAAATTAATCAACTGCCCCTGAAAGAAATAAACCAGCAAACAAGAAATTACAACTATACAAGCAGCACAGATGCATTACTCCATACAAAACTGGAAAGGAAAGGAAAAAAAAGAAAAAGAAAGATAAGATAAGATAGAAAGATTAAGAAACAAGATAACATTTCCAATTAACCGCTAGGAACATAAGTCCATCATTACTCAATTACTCATTACTTTAGTCTCTAAATGTCAAGACATCTAATATCCCAACTTAAGGGAACTTATTTCACCGTAGTCAAAGTTGCCAAGTAGACAGTTTCAGACAACAGGGCAAGATAAAAAGAAAGAAAATAAAATGAAGACAGAAAAAAACAGTACTACTAGTAGTAGACAGCAGTCAATATCCCAACTAATAGGCCACATGATCATCTAATTAGCTCATATCCATTCCATCCCCAGCCTGACTCGGGATTGGTGCAACAACCCCATAAGACCTCTCGAACGGTGACTCTCTCCTCCTCCTCTTAAACCCGCAACCACCTCCTTCAGATCCCTCGACCCTCTCAGTCTCTATCTTCCTCCTGACGCCTCTCACTGCTTGCGCCTCCAATGGAGAGAGAGGGAACACCTGGCCACTGACCCTACAGAGAGAGCTATGGTTGTCGTACAGGATTCGCTGGTCACAGTTCTTGTCACAAATGTGGGTGAGGCCAGTGAGCCGGCACCGGTACATGTTGCCGAAGATGTGCTCATTCTGGCACCGATAGTCACACTTGTGGGTCGGGGTGGGCCCATCTGGGCAGAGGATGCTGGACAGGAAGATTGCATGGTTATGCTCAGAGACGATCACAGGCTTACCGAATAGCTCCATTGCTTTCTGCAAGCCCAAAAAACCGACGCTTTGCTTTAGATATCAGATTGATTTTTGTGGACTGTGATGCTGAGGAGTTGAAGCTGGATTTGATGCGGCACTGGCTGTGTAGAGATCCGTGTAGTGGGAAGTCATTGATTTAGAGAATTAGAGGTGTAATTGGCCCTGGGGCCTTGGATCAGGGAATAGATACACGGATCGCTACATCAACCATTACCGCAGGTGATTAGAGTTCTAGCTAGAAAGAGAGAGGCGGGTTCCTAGTTGGCTAGTTAGATAATTGCTGTTTTATTCACGGAAAATATGAGCAATAAAATTATTCCTTTCATATTTCTTTTTCTCCTTTCTCTCTCTTGTTTCGTTTTCCCTATTGGATTTCAGATCGTAAAAATCGTAACGGTTCAAAAGTAAAACGAAGAAAATTTGAAAAAACAAAACGAGCAAGCCGCCAAAACTGCTCCAATTGATTAAAAATTAGAAAAGACAAAAGGCGATAATAACAGATCCAAGCAAAAACTCGAGATAAGACACGGCGTTCGAACAATTATTAGTTTGTTACCGTTTCAAACCGCGAAGAATAAAAAACCCTCTCAAAATAAGCAATTC
Organism: Carex kokanica; assembly: GCA_025461125.1. Taxonomy (NCBI): domain Eukaryota; kingdom Viridiplantae; phylum Streptophyta; class Magnoliopsida; order Poales; family Cyperaceae; genus Carex; species Carex kokanica. The sequence goes on along the minus strand of JAJGRX010001227.1, from coordinate 308,110 downwards.
AACCCCATACAATTCAAATTAATGTTCAAAAATTTAGATAAATCACGTGAATCGCACTCAGGTTAAGGAAATTAAAGGGAGATAATAGAGAACTTACTCAAAAATCTCAGGATAAAGCCAAAAAGAGAGAAATCGAGCTAGATCCGACTCTCCTCTCTCTTCCTACACCTCTCTTTTCTCTCTCTAAAAAGAGACTTCCTTCAGGACTCTTTTTCGCCGCGTGCCAGTAAAATTTTGAACAATCAAATTGGTTAGTGGGGTGGTTTATTTATAGAACGAACTCGCCTCAGTCCTGGTCCCCTTGGAATCACAAAAGGTTAAATACACCCGGTTCTCATAGACCATTGGATAAGGCAATCTGGGGCCCAATGTCTGTCCAAAAAGTAGTTAGAACGAACTCGCGTCGGTCCTGGGCCCCTGGAAATCACTGAATATTAGATAAACCAGGTCCTCGTAGACCAACGGATAAGGCGATAATGGGGCTCAATGTCAGTGTCAAAAGGTGGTTAGACTCGCTATCCCGTCGTAAGGAAACTGTTCTATGAAAATTATACGTAGGTACGGAGAAGATGCAAGTGTGTTTCGTCCTCGGATCGGCTCGGCTTGAGATCGGCTTAACATGCTTTTAATTCAGAGTTATTACGGCTAAAGTAGGTGGAGGTCAAGAAAGCACAGAAAAGTCGTATTATTTTATGTTAATTGTATGAGGGTACAATTATTATCTATTTAAATATAATATCATACGTTCCGTATTTGACCAAGAAATCTCTCTACAGTGACAGTTGTACTAAAATTGTTTCTTGTTATTGACTTTTTTATATATTGTTTGATCTCACAAACAAAATTTTCAGAACCTATATATAGGAGATATATTATCACTTCTCTAATTTTAGACTTATAACGACCACCTCTAAAATGTTGAATCTGACTATCACACTTTTTTTTTGGAACGTGTTTCATAACGTCTTCATTAAAAAAGAAAAAAAAAAAAGGAGAAAAACAGATGTGTAACAGTAACTACCAACGCAGGTAATTTGGTTCAGAATTGAAAATTTTAATTTAGAGCGAGGAGAGCGGAGGTGGTCGCTCTTCTTAAATTGAGCGTTTTCATTGAAAAATTAAATTTTTATTTAAAATTAATCAACTAGTACAATGGGTTATCTAATTCTTATAAAAATTGACAGTTGATTAGCGGTCAATAATATATTAAACAATAACTAAAATAAAAATAATTGCTAACTGTTGAATTGGGTTATCTAATTCTTTCACATCATCATGCGAAAGTATAAAGTCAAATTGAATTGGGATTTGGAGGAGATGAAGTCCAAAACATTTTAAATATGGTGCAAATTCCATAGTAGGTGATCTACCGTTTAATTATTGTCTGTGTTATTATAACACATAAAGGGGTCAATTGGGATGCCTATAAAAAGTCGATTTTTTTATTAATCGAAAATATAAAAAAATATATATATCGCGAAACGTTTTGTTGGAAAATTGAAATATAGAAAAAACGTTATTGATTATTCCGTCCGTCCTCCGAACGGTACAAACTTTCTCGTTTAGATTAATGTCCCGCTAAGTCAAATTCTTAACCCTGCTAAGAAGAAAAAAAATTCTGGACGGGATGGATTATCCCGTCCAGCACTGTAGCATTTTTTTTTTGTTGATTTGGTTTCATATAAGAGAATGAAAACAAAAAAAACAAAAAAAAAGTTGTTACAGTGCTGGACAGGATGGTCTATCCCGTTCTTTTTTTTATTAGTTAGATCGCTAATTAAAGTCAAGATTAACGGGAGGGGATGATTTGTCACGTTCAGCTACAGTGTCTGAACTGGATAAACCATCCGTTTTTCTTATATTTTGATTTTTTAACGCAACGATCTGTTCGATTAATAAAAAAATCGGTCTGAAAAGTAAGTTTCTTTTTGTTAAAAGACGGTTAATTAAATGCTAAAAGGCAAGCGAATATTTGTACCTTATTCGGAACTTGCTATGTTTAATTTAAATGTTAGCGGTTTATTTAAATTGTAATAACCACATGTCAATAATTCGACTCATGAGAGCAAAATATACAATCCATTAATTAATTAAGCAGTCACACTTTAATTCCTTCTCTTTCTTATATTAGAAAAACTATTAATTATTAGACTTCACTAATCACTAGAGTTATTATGAGTTTGGTTAGGTGCTATCAATAGTATTGCAATATGTCATGCTAATGCCTTGAAAACCTGTGTGACATATTTCAATCAACGAATCTAAACAATTGAAATTGATCTACTGCACAACTGATACGTTTACATATAAAAATTATAAATTTTCGAATTCATTTAGTATAAAGTCAAACGGTCAAAAATGGTGAAAATTAAATATATTAAAATTAACATATAAATCATTATTTTTTATGACCTGATTTTATACAAAAAAAAGTTCAAAAATTTATAAAATTTGTATGTAAATGCATTACTCGTATAATATATCGGCTTTAACAATTTAGATTCGTTGTTTGAAATCTATCTGTTAGATTTTCAAGATAATAACATGAGACGTCTTATATAATCAATAGCACGCTAGTCAAACTCAGCTATTGTATATAATTCTTTGGACAAAAAAAATTACTCATGTGGAATCATAATTTTTGTGAGCCGTCTGATAAAACAAAAACAAATGTCTCCCAGGCACCATCTATTTTTTTTTTTTAACTCTTTTTCCTTTTTTCTTTTTTCTTTTGAGAGATGTTTATATTTTATATTTATTTTGAAAGAATTTTAGAATTGACTTAGTTTGTTGAAAGGTTCAACTGTCATAATGCAAATGAAAAATTTAGAGACAATACGGATATATGCAATCTTTCTTCAAAGTATAACAAATATTTAATTTGTTGTGAAAGCTTCAAGATTCATTTTGTACTAATATATTTTTAGAGACTAAGTTGATTTCTTTGAAAAGGTTATATGAATAAATATAAAAGTTTTCGAATTGTATTTTATTGAACAAAAATTAGTTATATTAAAACTTTAATTGGCTTGGTTGACAACCTTCTGTATCTTTTGTTCAGAGGCGAAACTAGAAAATTTAAGTAGAGATGATATGATCGGGATCTGAACTCAAGTCTCCACAATAATAAATTGAAATTCCAACCACTAAGTGACAATCACACATGTGATAATTTATGAGGAAAGCTGAACTACATAAATTTTTTAAGAAAGATAAAAATACAATTAAAATTCAATTACACAATTAAAAAAATTGAAGTCATAGAGGTGGCTAAGCATCTCTGGGCTATACGTAGATCTGCCCCTGTGTTTGTCTGTAGATGAAAATAACATTTGATAGATATTTTTAGTGAAAAATAAAATTAATATTTTTTGAAGAGTAAAACAAATGAGAAAAAAATGAATAATAAAAAAAATAACACCATGATACCGGATTAAAGGAACAAACTATATTGTAATGGAAGAACTTTAATTACACCCTTCTAAAATCTCAAAATTACGTATTTTTTCTTTAAAAAATCATACTATCATAATTATCTTAGTAATTTAAGAAAAAATCTCATATTTACCCAATAGATTTTAAGGTACTCAAGTCTCAAATTAATAATGTTTAAACAAAATAATTTTTATAAATAAATTATGGATCAATTTATCCTCCCCTCTCTTCATTTTTCCTCCAAGCAAAAATGCTTCAAACTTCTTATTTCTCCTTCATTTCTTACGAGGGCAGAATTGAAATTTATGAATTTAAGTTTAGTTTTGATGAAAAGATGATAAATTGGATAAACATCGGAGTATTTCTTTAATTTAGAAGAATAAATGTGATATTTAATATTTTGGAGATGGGTAATTTTAAAATCATAAAGGATATATATGGAATTTTGAATATTAAACACGGTGTGTATAATTTACCACAGAGACTATACGTACATAGTGAATTCTGAAGCTCGTGGGATTCAAATCCGGAGCTCCGATATGTGTAAAAGATTTTCTTACTTTACGGTTTGATATTTACTCTCAGCTGTTTTGAATTTACATCGTCCTAGGTACCGTAAAAGGAGTAGAACTAGGGTGCTCCTAAGCTCACCAAGTCCTTCGTGAGCACGACTCTAAAACCTATCGAATTGACTTCAAACGACATTTTTAAACCATTAGATGTTCAATCTATATTAAAATGTGCTTGGAGACCAAATTTTACATTTTTTAGAATTTTTTTACTATTTATTAAGATGGTTTGAAAATCGCTGTTTTTATTAAAATTCTGCACCATTGGAAAACAGCGATTTTCAAACCATCTTAATAAATAGTAAAAAAATTCCAAAAAATGTAAAATTTGGTCTCCAAGCACATTTTAATATAGATTGAACATCTAACGATTTGAAAATGTCATTTGAAGTCAATTCGATAGGTTTTAGAGTCGCGCTCACGGAAGGGCTTGGTGAGCTTAGGAGCACCCTAGTTCTACTCCCGTAAAAGATAATTTTTTACAATTAGTGGTTCCGGACCGTTCTTTTAACTTAACATGAATCTCAAAACACAAATAATACTTCCTTCCGTGCCATTCTGAATAGACATTGTTTTTTAGTTAATCTGAAACCGTAAAGTAATAGGTCCACCTTCAATACCTGAGAGGATAGAGTGAAAAAAACATGCCGTGTCGTGTCGTGCCGTGCCGTGATTAACAAGTTGTGATTTTATTCTCGTGTTGTGCTGTACCGTGACCAAGTTAATTTTTCACGTGCCGTGCCGTACCGTGACTAAAATGTCAAGGGGTGGTCACGGCATGCGAATTGTCACGCTGTGTCCAAACGTGCCGTGACCAAACGTAACTCGCGTGATTATTTTATCAAATTTTAAGTTAGTTTATTGAAGATTCGCCATTTGATCAAGATCTAACCAAGGGCGGAACCAAACTTTCAAACTATGGAGGTCAAAAATATATGAGAGTCAATCATATACAATTTTTCTATAGAAAATGGGGGTTAATTTTATAATATCAAGCCATTTCATTCTAAATTATATAGAAAATCATATCTAAATACAAAAAAAATTAGAAAAAATGAGAGTCAATTGACCCCCATTTTCCCTTAGTGCCTCCGCCCATGGATCTAACGGTCCTAATTACACGTGACTCGCGTGACCACGTGCCGTGCTGTGCCGTGTCCATAATTATATTTTTCACGTGGCCTGCCGTGCTAAATTTTTAAAAATTAATCACGACATGCGAATAATTACGGCACAAAACACACAAGTCACGACACGTATCTGATATGCCGTGCCATTTTTCCCACTATGTGAGAGGATAGCTACTATAAAAGAAACGATTGCACGTGATCGGATAAGATGCATTTCTTCGTAGCCACTCGCAAATTTAAATTCGGGGTACACTGTACAGAATTATCCGGGATAGATATAGTTAAACATTTCTCTCCAACAAAAAGAGGAATACGCATAATATTAATATTCTCTATCCATCATTTATCGACACGACAACCAAAATCAACCGACAAGTCCCTTGAAAAGTTGAAACATGTTGTTCGACAAGACGGATCCAACGGCAGGTGAGCCGGATTTTAAAGCCATCTAGATGCGGCTCGGCGCGGCTCGGCGCGGCGCGCTTAAATAAGCCGATTAGTCGATAATAATTGATCGGCTGAGCAGAGACACGTCACTCGTCTAGAAATGAAGCCGGCTAAATCACAGTGGAGAAAGACAAAATCACTGTCAGATCCTCTGTGTCCAACGTGCCTCTTCGAATGATGTAACTGGTCGCTTACTTAGGGAGCCCACAAGAGATCTGCTTATATTTTTTTATCAATAAAAGCTGCATACGATTTGACGTGAGAGTTTGCGCCACGGTTAATCCGAGTTGCGTGTAACATAAGAGTCAGCGGACACGAATCACGTGGTCGATTTTTAATTAATAAATGTAGAGAGACCAAAATATCGCGGGAATCGGTGGTGGGTGGGGTCCACCAGTTTGTCTCCATCTAGAGATAGGAGTATGATTAGCATCAAGATCTATGTGCACGGAAATTGATACTACTTGTACGGATTTTGATGCAGATCACACGAATCTTGATGCAGATCGAATGGTCATCACACCCATCGAACCAAGGTAGGTCCGATGGGCATCGGACCTACTCTGATTCCCTCTATACAACGTTTGGTATCCTAGTCCCCAAGAATTCATTAGAGCTGATCACCTGAGGTAATAGAAATATTTCAGTTTATATTGCGACCGTCCGATCTGTTTGGCACGAATATTAAAGGATATCTGTGCATTCCACCGGCCAGCATTCTGATCGGACGGTTGAAATTTAAGCGCAATTTGATTTACTTTAGAGGAAGCGGACTCAGTCCCCACTCCTCACTCACCTCGTTTTCCATGCTGTGTCGTTTAATCAGAGGTCCGGTGCTGGTGGCGCTTCGATTATCATCCAACGGTTAGTAGAGGTGTCTTATCCGGTATCGGCGCACGGCACGGGTTTGAAACACAACGCGGTAACGGGTGTGAGGTAACTATCTGTTTCTTTTTGACATTTTATTTATTACAGTTGACTAGCTTAGTCCTGGTTCTCTGTTCCGGCTTCCCAGGGCAGGAACAAAGCCATGGCCCATGGGCTTGTCAGCTGGACCTGTTCGTCAATTATTTGGAACCGCATCTGTTTTGAAATATATGATCTATCGGAGGTTGGGCCATTAGCCCATTACACAAAAATTTGCTCTCTTAGAGCATCTCCATTCATGAAATGGATTTGCAATTTCAGACAGCTGTCAAGTCCGCTATTGCAATTAAGTTAATTAAAATTGCATAACCCTTCCATCGCTGAAATTACTTTTAATTTCATTTGAACGCCACATCAGCAGCAGTGATATTTTTTCTTTTCGCTAATCTCTTTCTTCTCAAAGCAATATCACTCTCTTAGAAATTTCATATAGCAATCCAATTTTCATCACATGGAAATCCATGTAAGAAAATAAATAGTAACTTAATTTAACAGAAAATTAAGGACCAAAATTTCTGCCAATGTCGTGCCTTGGAAGTGCTTGAACGTAGCCACACAAGAAAACTCTCTAATTAACAAGCTATGCTTTGATCCAAGCTTCCCTTCCATGGCAGGTGAAGGGCTCTCCACCAACAGACTAACCTCGCTTCCCTTCTCAGGTTGAAACACCTCCTCGACGAGATCAGGGTGAGGTTTGGGGCGAGGTCGGAAGGGGTTGCGATAGGTGAACTGGTGGGAAGGGGAGGAAGAGGGGGGAGGTAAGTGCGGCTGAGGCGGCGGAGGCGGTAGGGAGGAGGGTGCACTGGTGCCGCCTTCGTTGCGACGAGAGGAGTCTGAGCTTAGAGAGATTCATGGAAGAAATTTTTGTTTTCATGAAAGAGAGAAGATAAGGTAATAGTTTAGAAGATTGTCGCGATGATAACCAATGAAAATAAAACATTTTGCCAACTCGACCTTTTGAAAGCGCTTTTGAAAGCTTTCATAATATGAAAGCTTTCAAAATTTAGAAGGGTTCCGCATTCCTGAAAATAGAAGTGCAAGTGCCAGTGCGGATGTTGCAACTGCCAGCAAGGACTTTGCAATTGAGTTTGCAAGGCGTTGGAGATGCTCTTAAATAGCACTAGTATCAAGTTTCGACTGATTTAAAAGTCATTTAGCTTTTCACCTAGGAGTTATATAACTTTATGATAGATGATCAATTAAATTCTAGATTAACTCAAATTTGATACACACTCTATCTAAAATAACTAAAAACATATCTATAATATTTTTTTATGTTCAAATGGATGTATTATTAATGTTGGATATATATGCTTGAATTGCCTTTTTAATAATACTTCAAACTCGCCCATAAAATGACATGAGATTACAGCTAATGTATGACCAAACCATATGTGAATGCATTATTTATTTATTTTTGCTTGGATTACACAAGATCAGTTATAATTCAGAGCTGTAATTTTCTCAATTTAAATTGAAGCATATTATTTTTTTTTTAAAAGTACCTATCAATTTCTTTCACTAATTTTGATGTGCTAGCAAACCGACTTGCATGTTTTATCTGTTCATGTGCATACCAATAGAGGCACGACTATAATTGTTGTACAACTATGACAATATTCTAACCAACACGCGAGGCGAGAAGGCCACATTCGAGTATTCATTAGAGAGTAGAACTAGGGTGTTCCTAAGCTCACCAAGGCCTCTCGTGAGCTCAACTCTAAAACCTATCGAATTGACTTCAAACGACATTTCTAAACCGTTAGATTTTCAATCTATATTAAAATGTGCTTGGAGACCAATTTTACATTTTTTGGAATTTTTTTACTATTTATTAAGCCGGTTTGAAAACCACTGTTTTCCAATGGTGCATAATTTTAATAAAAACAGCGGTTTTCAAACCTGCTTAATAAATAGTAAAAAAAATTCCAAAAAATGTAAAATTTGGTCTCCAAACACATTTTAATATAGATTGAACATCTAACGGTTTGGAAATGTCATTTGGAGTCAATTCGATAGGTTTTAGAGTTGAGCTCACGAGAGGCTTGGTGAGCTTAGGAACACCCTAGTTCTACTCTTCATTAGATGTAGATTATGATATGTAATTTTGTATATGACTTACATTTCTTGCTCATTATTGTCAGTAATTATCAATTGCTATACCATTATTAATATTAAATCATTCGAAACAGCTTTGATCATTCAGAAATCCCGCAAATCATACATACATAAATTCAAAGCTTATGATCAAGAGGCTAGCTATATGCAACTGCAATGCAGCATTATAGTATTCTTGGATATGCCCAATTAGCATGCAGAAGCTTTAGAGGTTCACTCAGATGTACAAAATAACTCATTGACCTATGTATCTCCTACCATTTATCAATACAAACAATGGTGCAACACAAAATAAAGCTTTTACAATGGTTGAACCAGCAAAACAAAAATAATCACACGAAAAGCTAACCCTCTACCGGACCCACAAAGTAACAACCCTTATGGTAAAACTGAGAATAAAAGAGAAAGCAAGCATGCACACACTGACTGACGATACCTCTATTACAAGGGACCTTACAACAAATGGCCCCAAAGAATCAAACAACATTCCGGCATTTTTATACTATGAAAGGGCCTCTTTACAAAATTGTCTTTACACTGCCATCCTCCTCTTCCATGAAACCCTTTCGACAAATGCAACATTGTTCTTACCAGGTAAGTTAATTGTAGCATCTTGTTTGAAATGTGCTGTATAATATATCTAGGACGTACCGGCTTGATTAAATATCATAGAAGGCCAGCGAGCATGGCACCGGGATCATTATAACTACCCGGAGTCTGTGGAGATTGTGGCTGAACTGGAGCGGGTCCCACAGGACGAGCCACTGGAGAGGATGATTGCATAGCCATGGGAATGTTGATCAAGTGCTCTTTAATGAATTCTTTCAACCTATCAAGTACATCTTGCATAAGCTACAACAACTATTGAAACCTGCTAAGAAAGTAATTATAAAGAAGGCCATAGAGATATACTCGAATGTTAATGCAGGATCTCCTGAGGCAAGTGTCATGCGTAGCTGTGTTCTGTCTGATGGGTCTGTTTCAACCCGTACCTATAGTAAGAGAGTACATCAATAAGTAGTTAACATGTGGAGTTCAATGAAAATAGCCAAGAATTTTATCTTACCAAGCAAAGCAAAGCCCGGGTGCTTTCCGAGTAGAAGGTACCACAAGCAACCAAGTTATTTGGATTTGTATCCTGGCCAGTGGAAGAAAATTTCAGTAACTGAATTGGAGAAAATAACTAAGGAATTTAAGAAAGTTAAAGTAACATACTAGCCCTGGAGTAACCACCAAGTGAAGGCTCATAAACAAGTTAGCCATTTCAGGAAGGGTCATAGGTTTTACGCCTCTAACCTGCTCAGTAAACAACAACAAATCAACATTAAAATGTTATTTAATTTTTCTAGTAACTTAGAAAGTAGTATTGACTTTGCTACATGGATAATACATTTTATTTTCTAGTAACTTAGAAAGCAGTGTTGACTTTGCTCAGGATGTATAAATGGTAGTCTTTGACTCTGCTCAGTGTTGAATTTTCTGAGAAACACAAAATACCTTGTTTTATTGTCAGTGCTAATGCTAGGACTACTGCATTAAAATTATTGTTATTGTTTGTACTTTATTTATACCACTAATTTTTTTTTTTAGAAACACAAAATTATTTATACCACTTCTTGAAGCTTCAAAGGGGGCCCCGCAACAGCTTTCCATTGTGGGAAGAACTCTTCAGGTGTCAGTGCAATTGGTTGCATGAACTTGTTCAACACTGCCGGCAACCGAAGCTTGGCATTAACCTTCATTAAACAAACACATAACATTTACTGTTAGTTGTCACTCAACTGCCAAATCATCTATTTAGAATAAAAAAAGGAAAAGATACACACAGCTGTAGTTCCAAAATTATAGGAGAAATCTAGGACAGCAGCATCTCTGCTCGCTCGAAGGTTGATAACTTCAATAGGACATTGCACCTGACAGAATGCAAAAAAATTATGGTAAGATTAAAAAAAAAATGAAAAATTAATCTCCATAGAATAGAAAAACAATCCATTGAATATCACACGCTTCTGTTTTTATACCCAACTTCAGCCATAAAAACCCAAGAAAATGGAAAAAGAGAGAGCAAAGAGGAAAAGGCACCCGTCACTGACCTGAGCCCTAGGAGGAATCGTATCAGGAACAGAAGAGGGTTCCATTTTTAAATGGGCTGGAGGCAATATTAGAGCCCGCACTGATCCAAGAGGTGCTGTATTTTTGTTGCCAAAGAAGAGAATAAGGCGCCCATGATGGGCCCGCCATTCAGCCTTCACACCAATCTGCCAAAGTAGGAAGAGTATATAACATTAACCAAAAAAAAATAAACTGAGAGATTATAATGATACAGAGACTTTTCAGAGGGAAACCTGAACATATGGGTCCTCGTATAATACTCCACTGTCTTTCAGGCAAAGCAGATGAAATTTCTCAGCAATATTGACAACCGGCTGTATAATTAGAAGTAAGAAAATTTAATCATGTAATAATATAGATATCCATCAACTAGAAACCTAAAAATATGATAATACACTCGAGCAGTGTTTTGTCAGACAAAAAAAAGCATAAAAAATGAAACAACTATTAATCTGACTTCAAACATGAATACAAAATTCTTTTTGAAAAAAAGGGAGGCGGATATTTTAGGGCACTATAGAATTCCATTACAAGTCAAAACTCTATACTGAACTGTCTCTAGTTGTGTGTGTCAAGATGTGAATTAGGATTTGTGCTATCTTTGAGATTCTGATATGCATCTCAGTTTGGAATGTTTCTCTCGGGGATATCTTTCTCTAGCTAGCACATCTCTACTTTCTCTCTCTGGCGCATCTATTTTGGAAAGTCTGTATTTGGTATTACACATAATATATAATTTGTATTTGGTAGTAGATATCTTCTATAAGAATATGTTGTAATTCATATATATAAACTCAGGATATTGTCTTATATATAAACTCAGGGTATTGTCTTTGTGGAATAAAAGAAAACTTTTTGATAATAATTACTATTTTTCAGTTTCAATTCTATCTAAATATTGTCATAAATCTTGTCAGTTTGACCAAACTTATTACCCAATCACACACAAGACAATAAAAAGAAAGCTGTTGACGTAGGAAACTTACCTGAACTGAGTTTGTTTGATCCTCCAGAGTAGTGATAGCCAAAGCACCTGCCAATTCTTGACCCAAATCCAACCCCTGGTTTAGGTTTTGTTCCGGTACAGCTGCAACAGGAGCTGCTGGGCCTGAAGGAGGAATTTGCGGGCCTGAAGGAGGAACTTGCAGGCCTGGAGGAGCTGGTGGACCCTCTATCATAAGAGGCCCCAATAGATCCACCAGAAGATCTCCTGCTGAGGGAGGAGGCTTTGCCGGCACAGGTTCAGCATTAACTGGTACTATTACCGGTTCAGGTTGAATTGGTGCAGGTTCAGGTTCAGGTTCAGGTTGAACTGGTAGCGGCTCATCTTTGCTCTCTGTTATCACTGCTGAACCATTCTCTACAGTAACTTCATGCTCAACTTCTTCCTACATATCAGAATACAAAAAACAAGCACACAATAAATATACACAGGACAAAAAAACTAAGATTATGGTTCTTCATTCCTAACGGAGAGGTGGGGAACAAACCACAGTTTGACTAGGTATTCTGACGAGGCTAAGTTGAGGGGTGATGGGTGCAGATCCATTTGCTGAGCGTGGATCTGAAGCAACAACTATGGCAGTGGAACTTTGCTGTTGATTTCTGAGTTTTATCGCACTTTGCTCTGCTGTATCCACCTCAGCATCTTCAGCTTTTTTCAGCAACGCCGACTAGATTTCACAAAGTAAACAGTTAACTTGTGATAACATATAAGAATCTTTTGAAATCATTTTTTTTACAGAAATGGAGAACTTCCATAAATAATCTAACTCTCATTGTTTTCTATTGAATTTAAATCATGATACCTGACGTTCGGGGAATTTCGGCATCTCAGCCAAAACATCTGCTAAGGCAGGGCCCTTACTGCTGAGTTCAAAGTATTCAACAGCTCTTTGCTGAATTTCCACATCGATATAACTCTCATATCTAATAAAAAAAAAGAAAAAAAAACTTTTCTCAGTATACCAAGAGATGCACCATCTAAGTAGCACATACCCAAGAGAAATATTACTCACTTTCTGAATATAATCAAGATTTGCTCCTGGAGTTCTGGATCCGGCGGCTGAGTGTGCATCAATATCTTGGCATAGCTTGAAAGCAGAATGGCAATAGTATTGGTCCTGAATGAGATGAAAAAGACAAATTATGACAATGCACCATCTGGGTTGTTTACAGATGAAACAGACATTTAGATACAGATTAAACTATAATATTAAGAATAAAAAATATCCATTCTTGTAGATTAGATAATTTTATTAATTGATTTTATATTATAAGGTAAGGAAAAAATGAGAAAAACAGATTGAAAAATCCTTCTCCCAAATCCCAAATGCTTTGCTCCACTCTCATTTTCAAATGAGAATACAAGGATTTCTACTTTCATGCAATATCTTAATTATATTCTGTAATATGATCAATCAAATTTTTTATTCTATTAGTTAGTAACTTAACGCCATATGCGAAACTGAATGGCAAACTTACGATACAGTAGGGATCTTGTCATTGAGAAGAAGAAACAACTCTTTCGGACTGCAACCTGGTCTATTAGCCAAAAGATGGCCATACTCTCCAAGAAGGTACGCGCTAATCTGGATATTATTTCACCAGTTTGATCAAATAGATTGAAAGGATTTCATATGTAAATATAATACATAACCACAAACAAGTTAAAACACAAACTCACAAAATAAACAAGACCTTGCACCAATGCACAGTTGAATACCCATAAGACTGGTACAAAGATAACAGCTTCCAATTTGAGTGGCACAGGTCATACATGAGAGAATATTAAGTACCTTAACCATTGTTTCATGAGGGGCAGGTTTATCCATATATTCTCTAGCCTTTGATGCCGCATATGACTGTTAAGGCAATAGTAAGAGACACAATTTAGCGAGGATAATAAAAGAGCTTGGAATTACATTAATAAAAATAAAAAAGGTTAAACTTAAGACAAGGACCTGCAAATCCTCGTTGTTAGTAACAAACTGGACTACACGGTACCAAATATCATCGCTGACAAAATCACCAGCTTTGTCTATAAGCTGAAGGATGACATCAACATACCTGCATATGCATAAATAATAATAGCACATTTGGTTTATATCATACAGATCAACAGTTTTAAGTATAATTGTGTGCAAGATTTTTCCTACCATGAAAGATCTGGGGCAAATTTCTCTGCCAAGATTGCAGCTTTAAGTGACAATTCTTCACGCATGGTAAACTCTGCTGTGTTGAGATACTGAGAAGCCCAAAGGAAATATAGACAACAAACAAAAAGTTTTAGTGAACTCAGAATATAAACAAAAAAAAAAAGAAAAAAGAAAAAAAAAAGAGTTGCATTAGTTTTACCTGCAACAACTCCTCAACAATATCCTTCGCATTAGTGACATCACACATTCCATATAAAAGATCAAGAGCACGCCTTCTAATACTGTAATTGCATTTATAATTAACATACAGAATGGCAAATGTATAAATTGGACAAGATGACTATCTCTTAACCAAACAAAAATGTGTTGGTAATCTGCATATGCAATCAAAAATTTGCAATTTTCCATATACAAATTTCGAAGATGCTAACCTCATAAGGATTAAGTTTAAAAGAGTACCTGATATCTGGATCTTTCAAGGAAGTGATGATTTGAGCTTGATGTTTTTTAATAATATCTTGCACATCTGTAACCAATAGCATCCTTGTCATGTTTTCCTGCATATCATTCATCAAATTAGACTAAAAACACCACACATATAAATTTCCAAATTAAAAAAATGATCACATACAAGGCCAAGGTAGCGGATATTTGGTTCACGAACTGCAATAAACTTCCCAAGTAGCGCCACGCATTGAGTCATCATCTCCTTCTCAGCATCAAGATGCATAACCTATATGAAACCAAGATAAGATGAGATTATTCATATTCTCAATACCATATAAAATAAATTGTGTATTATAAAGTGCAGGAAAGTGGAAGATTAGAAACTGAAAATAAAAAGAGCAAAGCAATTTTAAGTGGATAGTAACTGTTGGTTCCAATAGCATGATTGTAATTATACAAGTATGTTACTCTACCATTGTAATAATTAAGTTTATCAAACTAATAACTACAAGGGGTCCATCTTAGAAAAAAAATAAAAAAATGCCTACGCAAAACTAAATAGTTGAACTCATGTGAGTGCAAAAAAAAAAAAAAAAAAATGCAAATACCCACAACAAGCTAATTGTATTAGTAAAACTTGATGTGCATTTAGCACTCACCAAAGCAAGGGCTTCGAAAAGAACAGCATGTGAGGCATTATTTTTGTTAACATTCTTGACAACGTCGGTGCCCATCAATACACGTTGCAAAACCTGCAATACAGAAGAAGGAAAAAAAAAAAAAAAAAAGCCATTCATTAATAATGGTCAACTAAAGTTCTATAACTTATTTCAAGTAAAATAGGTACCTCAAACAGAGCTCTCCTTGCACTAGGGTCCTCAATTGTTGGAAAATACTGAAGAGCCCTCATTGTCTTAACCTGTATACATATTTAAACGGTAACTTATCTGAGAGACTTCCAAGCTTATGTAATAGTTATATTGTCAAGGATTTATCTGTCACAAGGCCATTGTAAAGCAATAATGCACTGTTAATGAAAATCCATCTTTTTGTAATTTCTCTATTCAATTTTAGCTATCTTGGTGTTTATTCAGGATTTTTCAATACCACCTATATTTATGTTATTTCTTTTTCTTTCTGTTATTTTTTTAAGAAATAAAGCCTTTGGAAGAGGGCAAGAACTAGCATGAACATACATAAACAGTGGCAATATACCTTGTCTAGTAATATACCTAATTATTTCTGAATTTCCATAAAAAAAAAAACCTTAAAGAATGAATAACCTGGAGCCAAGGAGATGGGATTCCATAATAAGTGTACTCAGGTGGGACATCTTGGTTTCTTGCAAGCCGCTCTAGTATTCTTACACATTTTGGCAAGCAATTCCAGTACACATCAGAGTTATTCGAGACCAAGGAGACGAATAGGCTCATTACAGCTGTCAACACCCCGAGGTCACGTTCATCAAGAAGCTGAGCCATCCTGTCAGCCCTGATAAATATAAAAGCAAAAATAAGTGCACAATTTTTTAGCCATCTCTCTCTCTCTTTCTCACTACAAAGTAGCACTTACTTAACATATAACCATGGATCTTAGACAAGAATGAGGTTTCTTCCAAAGCTTAGTCCTGCTTTCATTCTACTCCTCTCCTAGGGGCGGATCTACATAGAACCCAGGAGGTGCTTAACCACCTCCATAATTTCAAAAATTTTAATCACGTATATTGAAATTTAATTTAATTTTTATTTTTCTTAAAAGTTTTTATATAGTTCATCCCCCCTCATGAATTGCGAAATGTGTGCTTGTAGCCTAGTGGTTGTGGAGACTTGGGTTCAAATCCCAGTAACCACACATTATGTATTTCACAGATTATGCATTTTACGTTTCAGCCCCCCTCTATCTAAATTTTCTAGTTCTGCCCCTGCTCTCTCCCTCTAAGGTATACCTGGTTACTACATAAAAAAACATACTTCTCTTTTGTGAATGAGGATAGGAAATCTTACTCGCAGCACACTTGTTCAGTAGTAAGATACATTTTTCTATCTATCAGTATTTTACCAACTAGTGATTGAAGTTAAATTAGCCACCTGAAAAAGAATAATGTTATACATACCATCCGTCGACATTAACAACATCAGGGTTCTTTCTGTAAAGTCGAAGAAGACAAAGAGCAGCTTTCTTTCTGACAACCGGCCTACAGCTACTTGAGATCTGTCATAAAAAAAAAGGCAATAAATTTCTTCAGCAAAATAAGGATATGATATACATGAAAGTCTAACTTCAGGGGCTCTTTTTCTTACAAGAAGTCTTTGGACATCAGGGGCAAGTGATTCAGAGAACTCTTTTCCACCAATATTTCCCACCTACAGAGAACAACATCATAAAAAAAAATTAATAGTACTTGTTTGTAACTTCAAGACCACTTATGCTAATGTACATTTAATAACCGAAGTAGTCACTTGCTTTGTTCTTTTTCATATCAGAAGCGGTCAATTGCATAACTAACATTAGTATCACACATGCAGTAAATACATTATTCTTTATAACTTCAAACCACATACAAAGTACTTTTTTTAAAACCGAAGTAGTCACTTGTTCTCTTTTAAATCAGAAGCAGTGACCAACAATAACTAATATTAGATTCACTAAATGCATTGAAGACCAACATAATTTAAGGAAAATTGAAAGCTTAGAACAGATCAAATTCTAATATGGTTATCAAATAGTGGAAATAACAAATTTCCCTGAAAATTTATTACTGCGTTTTATCTTCATTTAGTATTCTCAGATAATTAAATGGAACAGGTACTAACCATTGTCAGAGCTAAGCACTGGAAAGTCTCATTGCGCCCAATAATGTCATTCCTGACAGTATTTATTACCATCCTCAGGAAGTCATGGTTCTCGTTTAATAGGGATGAAGTTACTATATATCCGACCTATGCCACACATGTAAAAATAACTATTACTTTATGTACAACATTCCATTATGTACTAACAAAAAAGACATCAAAAGTGGAACCAAAATATAAAAGGACAGCAGTAGCGTGCGAGAACAGTTAACGGCATGTGCTAACATTCAACTACCATTTTCTGAGTGGTAAATACTTTCCTGTTCCATTTTTTATTGCTTTAATTTCTAACAGCACAAGGAAATATATGTACCTGTTTCTCTGGATATTTTGGTGCAGATATCAAAGAAACGGCCTCTGCATGACCAAAATCGACATCATAACCTAGCATGTATATGTAAAGCATTTTCCAAACATATTTTTTCTTCTCATAAGGTGACAAGCCCTGTCAGAAAGAGTTAGCTTATGTCAGTATTTTTATTGTATTTCTAAATACCCCTTCAGTAATAAAAAAAATTTAAAAATCAAAGGTCATCTTATGACAATCCATTGTCATATTATCTTTTTAAAAACTAACAGATTTCATGGCATTACTATTGAGAGACTCTGCAGCTTTCTCTCACATTTCTAAAAAATTTCCTCACTTAAATTAGGCCGAAAGCTTTACAAAAAATAAACAAAATTCATATTTGTTTCCCTAAGCCAAGAAACAAACCAAGCTCAATAATTTCATTTTTTAGCGTGTGCAATTAACTTCACCGTTTTTTACACACCTGTTAACTTCTCTATTATTCAAAATTCCAATAATGACCTTAACTTCTTTTCCCCTAGTCTTTAGTAAATCATGTCTTTTAACCTTAACAAATAATGAACCTACCTTTGGAAATCAATCCCTATTCAACACACTGCATCAAAAGAACAAGAACACCGAAACATTATTATCCTTGAAATTACCACCATTGACCGACTAATACTGAATTTATTACTTTTGCATTTCCATAGTTATCCTTGTAGAATATGGAACAAGCAAAGATATCACTCAATTGGTCAACCCACTACGCGAAATTCAGCTAATTAACCTAAAAATTCAGATTTACCTTTTCATTTTTGAAGCGGGTTCTGATATTGCCAAGCTCCTTATCAACCCGAAGCCTCTCCTGCTCTTTGTTCTGACAATTCCTTACATCACTGATGAACACTGACAGCCCTCGCATACCTGAGAGAGCCATTTTCACTGTCGGATCCGATCCAACGGGTCAGATCCGCGTGTTGCCCCAATAGATCTAGCGCCGAGCTGGAAAATTGCAACCTCCACGAATCGAAGCTAATATGTAGGTGCGATGGAAATGGAGGATTCTAATCGGAGAAGAAGATACCCGGATGAAAATGGTGTCTGATCGCAGCTTCAGTTTTGTTTGACGCTTCTATTTTTTTTCCTCTTTTTCTCCGCGCTGTTCTTCTCGAACCAGTTTTTCGCGAGGGCGTATCCTCTGAGATATCTCAAACTTTGCGTGACCAACGTGTCCGGTGCCTATTCGGGGATAGCGCAGCGGACCACTATTATTTGAGCTTTGAGATTCGTGCAGAACGTATTTGAACTGTTGAGATTTTCCAAAAAGGTCACGCAAAATTTGAGATATCTCAGAGGATTCGAATTCGTTTTTCGCTGGTTTTGGTCAAAATTAATTAATTATATGAAAATATTACGGTCGCCCCCGTAAAAAGTTATATATCTGCCCGTTTGTCAAATAGAATAATACTATTCAAAAGGTATATATTTTAGCAGAGTGGTTTTGGCTTCATACAGTGCGGGAACAATAGATTCAAAACAACGTTGCAGAAGTCTTGTGCGCTGCATGAAGCTAAAACTGCTCTGTTAAAATTTCTACGCCTATTCAAATAATGCAGTGTTAGTTTGCAGCACTATCACTATCAGTTAGGATAAAAATAATAATAATGAAAACTTTACAATTATTACTGATAATAAATATGATGGCGATATCAATGATAAAAAATATAGTAATTATATAATAATTATTATTATATTTATTATAACGATGATGATATGCTGGTATCGTCATTGTAGATTGTACAACAATAATAATAATAATAATTTTGGGTTTTTACGTACATTTCTGGAAAAATTTCTGACATTTTGGGATTTTTCAGAGAATTTTTTAAGTCTCCATGCATTCCTGGAAATTTTCTGGGTTTCAGATATTTTCTTAAAATTTATTAGGCTTCAAGTATTTTCTGAAAAAAAAATTAGGAACTTTCAGAATTTTTTTGGAATTTTTTAGAATTTAAGGAACATTTTCTTCATTTTTTCTCAAGATTGTGGGCTCTTTTTTTTTTTCTATTTTTCTTTATTCTTCCTGACAAGTGAGGTCCCTTGGCAGAGTCACTGACAAGTGGGTCTGCCAATGGTAATTTTAATTGGTTTTGAATAAAGTTCAAGCTTTGTTTCGCTGACATATGGAATTTATTGTTAGCATGGAGATGTTAGTACCTGTTTGGGTAAGAGGCTTATGTCTCCTTAGGTTGTGCTCCAGAACTAAGCTATTAAAGGGAAGGGACGGGACGAGAGGTGAAACGCACTCAAACTGGAGCTGCCTGCAACCTTCACCCGCTTCAGAAGCGAGGAAATTAGAGAGGAGAGGAAGGAAAGCAGTAATATGCTAGGGAAACTCCACGTACAAAGTTCTGAAATTTGTCCCCTCCGATTCGGGGTGTAGAGAGAGTGAACCAAATCATTTCTCTTCTTCTACTCACGCTGTTTCTGAAGCACAACGTTAAGCTCTTAATCTGACTTAACATGTTAAGGTTTCTTCTGAGCTTAAATTCTTTTATCATTCTTTTTTTTTGGTGCACGTAGCCCCATGAAGAAGAAAAAAAAAACTCATTTTTGGTAACTCGAAACATCGTTGAATATGCAATAAACTCGCAATTTGATCTTTTGTACACATTTAATACTAAATATTATTTTTATTCATTCTAATTTTATATTTTTAATCTCGCTATCTTAGTAAACACTTTCTTAGGTAAGATTAAGCCAAATGCTTCTCTTGAAATTTTGTTTGAAATTTTGCATGCATATATTCATTTGAATATTGTTGTTGTGCATTTGCATTTATGAATACGTAAATAAACTAATAACATTAAGTTGCGGGTACTTAATTCTAGATATGAATTTATGCAAATTCAATAACTTTACTTGAATTCTACATTTGAAAACAATCTTATTATTTCTCGCTCGTTTTATCTTTTGGGTTTTTAGATTCATTAATCGACCGCACAGAAAAATACTTTTGGGATTACATTTGACAATGGTCACATAGAGATACGAACTTTGAATTGTTGAGACTGACATAATACGGGATACATTTCTCAAACATCGTTTGTTGTATTATGTTAGATAATTCCTGTGATTTATTTTATGATGTAATCAAAATGTTACAATATTATTAGAAAGATCTTGCCTTGTGTACATTTAGTGATAATATACATAGCAGCTTGTGGCACCCTGAGTATTGAGTCGTGACAATTTTAATCAATGAAAAAAGTTTGCTGCTACAGAGGGTTAAGTCGACTAATGCTTTTGAACTTATGGCTCAAATTGAAATGACATGTTTAAAAGAAATTTCAAAATTTTCATCACCGAACGTCAGTCGCTTCGAATTCGGATCCAGTGAAGTAGTTCAATTTTTGGGTTTTAGATCGGGACCGTCCGATTCGAATCTGCAAAAATCCATTCGCAAAGTGAGCACACACATCCCGACGATGAATTCGAATTCCGAAACGATCCCGAACAACGAATTCGAATCGGACGGTCTCAATGCAAAATCCAAAAATTGAGTTACTTTAGGAGATCCGGACCCAGTGGCTTCCCACTTGTGCTGGATTAGCCCCCAGCTCGGCCAGACATATTGCAGCTTTTATCCTCTCGAACCCAAAGCATTATTGCAAGCTTAAACTATCAGATATGCACTCGGTCTTAATCAGTGTCACACCCCGGAACAGGGGGTCGCGCAGTTCTCGCCGTGAATATACAGTTGCCCGTATATTCACAAGGCATGTACGATATAATCTACTCAACCAAACACTTTAAAATTTATACACATATCATATGATTTGATTTAAAACAAATTTGGTTCAAATCCGATTCAATTCGGTCCATTTATACTCAAAACAGTGAATTCAGAACACCCATTGCGGCCCGCAGTAGGGCCCATTGCGGCCCGCAACCTCTACTCGAATTTCCTTCTGCTTTTCTTTCTAGTTTCTGACTCAAGTTGTTGCGGCCCGCAACCACCCCTCTTACGGCCCGCAATAATTTCTCTGACTCAAAACCCCACTGTCGTTGCGGCCCGCAATCCATATACGAATTTCTCAGCTGCGTTTTAAGTTCTGTCTCCTATCATTGCGGCCCGTAAAGATATACACAAATTCATCCAGAGCCATTTTCCGGCTCTGTCTCCTTTATTGCGGCCCGCAATAAGCCTACAGAATTCATTCCTTTGCCCATTTCATGCCATTTCAACCCCGTTTTCAAACCCGATCAATCCCCTTATTATGTAAACAATCTAACCCCATTTCACTAGCAATTTAAACACCACCTCACATGTATTTAAGACATTTAAACCATGCAAATTAAAAATCGAAATAAACGGAAACGATCAAGCAACGTATACATAAATATTTCGCAAAAACAACATATCTTATCAAATTTATGAATAACAAGGCCTATTTAATTTGGTTACACCACAAAATACCGGGATGGTTAAATCTACAGGGCATACCCTATCTATGCGGCTTAGGCCTCACTTGTCGCGCCCGAGTGCCCCTTTTCACTCGCGTTTACCTGCACACATTTATTTAAAAAGAAGAAAAATTCCCCGAAGGGATGGGGGTGAGAAAGCTTGTCATCCGTTTTCTCAGTGCGGAATTTATAGGGCTACTGGATTTGTAAGAAACCCATTACTAGAACTAAACAATTACCGCATCTAATTATTCAGTTAATCAATCAGCCATGATAACATGCATATGCTCACACACCGATTCAAACGAATTCCAACTATTATTTCATTCAAAAGTAATCAAAGGATTTCCAGAATTCTTGGGGCTTAACTAGTAACTTTACACAGTCCGGTTAACAACGATAGATATCAACAATCTATCCCATCTGGCTTAACAATTCTCTTACCTGGTTTCAAGTTATACATTCACATCACAAAATCAATTCGAATAATCACTAGCATATCTCGCGACTATGCAACAGAATATCACTTTGTTAAACGAGAACAAATAAACTTTTCACTGAACCACTTAAACCACTGAACCACTGAACCACTGAACCACAGTTTCACTACCTGCAATCACAATACACTTATCCCTTACCCAACCGGTACTGGGTTCACTAGGGCCATTCACCAGATGCGCATAAGGGTCCTGGAGTAAAGTCTAGTAGCTAATTAGACTTTACAATTCACTGTTCACTTCAATCATTCAATTCAATTCAGTACTGTGGTTCCATTCACTTATCCAACACGATAGAACAGAAATCGATAAACCATACCAACATGAGAATCATCACAGATATAACAATTCAATTATATTAATATGCAATTCATGCAAATGCGACAACTAATGCTTTCAATCAGAGGTTCAACATGATGATATGCAACGTATATTCAATCAAGCCATCAATATATAAGTTATATGCACCGTTATTTAGTTCTACGAAATAAATCCCAAAACAGATCCCGTGAACCCCCGCACCTGGTTATGTAGGGCACTTAGAGGGTCCGCGATCTTGCGACTCAATAAGCTCGTCTATTCCACTACGCGTGCTCGTGCGGATCTATTCACAGGTCAATTTACTCAAATTCAGACACTTTTGCGGATTAAACCCTTAACTTTACGTATTCACTAATTCTAGGGTTTAAGGCATAAATAGTCACAATTCGGTTTGGTTATCGATTAACTTAGTCATTAGGGCACCGACTCACTCACAAACACGATTCGGGTCAGGTTTGATTCAATTCAAGAGGACGGTACCAAAACTCAAATCGATTTCGGGGAAATCCATAAATCGAAAATTTTGTTACAAATTGGAACACGAAATCGACAAATAAACACTTTAGAAACAACAAAGGCATAGTACAATCAATTTGGTGCAATTCTACGGGTTTTCACCGAAACCCTAGAAATACGAAAACTCGAAATGAGAGAGAAATAGAGAGAGAATTTACCAACCAATCGGGTGAGGGTGCGAGATTCAAGCTTCTCTCTCGGAATCTCGATTTTTGAGCGAAATGGTCACCGGGGGGTCTCTCTCTCACTCTCTCTCACTCTCTCGTTCTTTCTCTCTTTGGCGGAACCAAGAAAGGAAAAGGAGAAGGAGGGGACGCAGGAAAGAAAGAAAGAAAAGAGAAGAAGAAAGGAGAAAATGACAAAAGGGCCCCACTTGTAAGTTTACAATTTTGTAAATAAAACCTCACACTTGTCCCATATTCAATATAATTGAATTCTTACACATTTTACTCTTCTCTTTTAACACAATTTATCGTATAATTATTGTTCCCCATCCACGTCACTAAATTCGTATATACGTATATATATATTATTCGATTTACCACTTATCATTTTAATTAAATCTGAGTTTTAAAAGTTCACGGTGTTACAATCAGAGTTGTAAATAACGGTATGTGCTCGTCGGACGGAAAAAGTACTACTAATTAATTAATCGAGAATAATCAGAAATAATTGGTTATAATCGGAAATAATTGGCCGATTAATTAAGAAAATCCGTGATGGTTTTTGGTCGCTGCCAACGACTAATCGACCGATTAATCAGTCTAAACAAACGTTTTTTACAACAATGGTCTTAATTATGTGGTGCAGCAGAGTCGGGTCCTCTGCATTACCTCATAAATCCGAATTGTTCGATCAAAATTCGGATAAATCTGACATAAATTAATCTATAATGTATGAGATTCTTTTAAAACTTGTGTTGACATAAAATGAACGAACTTAATTCCAACTCACATGATGAGGTACCTTAGATGATATGAATTCGCAGGGCCACGTCCTTTGTATAGGATTTTCTTTTTAAGTACATCACAATTTCTTTTAGTTGCCATTTACAAAAAAGAATATTGGATCTGATAATATTGGAATTTTTCCAAATCAATGTCAACTCCCTCTATATTTTTTTTTAAATTGTAACTAAAAAAATTCAGCTGGTAGTAGTCAATAGTTATAAAAGTTTGTCATTTAAGAATAATTATGTAATGGTTAAAGTTGGTAATTTGTATATATATGAATATATTTCAGAAATAATATATGATTCTAAAATTCAAATAACATATTAAATTAATATTCTTACAAAATAAATAAAACAGTTTGTTCTGGCAATCCGGCCGGTGGTAGAGTGGGAAAAAGGTATGGCGGAGCCGGTATTGTCACGGAACGGCACGGCACACATGTCGGTTATGTGCCGTGGTTATCTTTTAAAAATTTGGACCTAAGGTTCTGTCACGGAACGGTACGGCACACGTCACGCGAAAGATCCGGTCACAACACGACACGTGGTCACACAAGTCATGTGTAATTAGGACCGTTAGATCTTGATTAAATGGTGAATCTTGAATAAACTAACCTAAACTATTTTAGAAAAAAAAAAAAGAAGTTAAACGAGACCAAAAGTGGCCAATCACGTTTGGACACGGTACGTTTTAGGCACGGCATGACTCATGTGCCATGCCACCCCTCGACATTTTGGTTACGGTACGCCACATGAAAAATTAACTTAATTACAGCATAACACGGCACAACACATAATAAAAATCACAGCGTATTAATTACAGCACGGCAAGACAATTATTTTCCACTCTAGCCGGTGGTTGTGCATTCTATTTCAGATTCTGCAAGGGAAGCAATATATAGTGGCGCCTTATCCGGTCCCACTATGAAATCATGAAACAATCACACTAACAATAAAAAAATCACCTTAGATTTATTAAAAATGGTAATGAGAACAAACACACTAATATTCAGCTGAATGCATGTTAAGGACATCTTAACAACTTTTAAAATTTTGAACTCCAAAGTAGAGGTGTCAATGGTTACGGTACGAATCGGGTGGAGGCATTTTCATATCCATACCCACATAAAAATTAGTCTTATCAGTACTCTTACTCATTAAAAATTAACTTACTCGTACACTATTTTTACCCATTAAGATAACGGGTAACGAAACAAATAATAGCAATTAACGAATAAATTGATAGTATGTATAATTTAATCCGAATTATAACAAAAGATTGTGTGTGCGCGCATTAAATATATATTATGTGGCTAATATCACAAAATATAAAAAATACAATTTTTTTTATCACATTTATAATTTTTTATCCCATTATTTTAAAAGATGTAAATTATTAATTAAATAAAAGATAAAATATGGTAAAAATAAATTTTGTCGTAAATTTATTTGTGCTTCTTTGTATATGTATTCCAGCAATACATGAGGATTTATCATCACATTTTGAAAAAAAAAAAAATTTGAATTGTAGATGTCGCTGTGCATTGCTAATATGCACATTGATAAATCTAGATTGGTTAAAATTTTAAAATCAATTAATGGATGAGTAATTTGTTTCTTATGTTTCCCAAAATTTAATACTCTGACATATATATATACGACAATCATCGTCAATTTAGTTAAAATTTGGACCATTATACATCTTGGAATATGCTTTTTATTTTATGATAAGGAATGGGATTATAATTGCCGTCCTTTTATTTTTTTAAATTTATTTGTTATGCTACTAGAGCTTTAATTTTGAATTTAAATTTTATTAAATATAATAATTTGGAGTTAAGAACTTGGGGGGTTTCATTTTTTTTTTGTTCCTTTGCTTACATATTGAGTTTTGCCTTATAATTCACGTTTTTTGTTGTAAAATGTAAATAAAATTAAGTTTCATTTTTTTACCGTGATGAAAAACAAATATATAACCTATAAGATATAAGCATGAATTTATGGAGTGGAGAAACACATGATATGACATGTACAAATTGTGCTATTTGCACAATATTCCAATGAACCATATAATTTTAACTCATATAATTAAAATTATTTATACACACATGTGTTGATTTTGTAATGTGATTATTATTGATTTTTTTCAAATTTCTCTCTGTTCAAGTTTTGAGAAAAAAAATCTCGGAATAATTAAGATATTGGAAAAAATCAAATGAAATATTTTCCATTCATAAACTCAGGCAACATATTGCTTTTAGCCATCAATGCATTTTGGATCCTAATTGAGATGTTGTGTCTCGGGGTGGTAATTAAGTTTGTGGATCCACGCTTGAAGGTAATCTACTTCTTTTTTAAGTTTCAAATTTTAGAAAAGGCCTAATTTGCTAAATTAACCAATGTCAGGGTAGATTATGTAATTACATGGGTGACAGGGACAGGTACATAATACAAAATAATTTTAAGGTCTCTGTGGCAAATTCGAGTAAAACTCATCTACCTTATGGGTAATACTTCTATATGCAAAAAAAAATTTAACTTTCGAATTAATTTAGTATAAAGTAAAGTGGTCAAAATTAGAAGGTCTATAAATTATGATGCATTCATTTTTGAACAATTTTTGACTATTTGACTTTATACAAAATTAATTCGAAAATTTTAAATTTTTGTATGTGAACATATCACTCATAAGGTAGATGGGTTTCAACGATTCAGATTCGTCATTTGAAATCATTCCGATAGATTTTAAAGTTGAGTTCACAAATAGGCTTAATGAACTTAAGAACACTCTAGTTCTACTAGAATTGTAATTTGAATTTAAAAAAATAGATAAATATAAATCTAATGGGTTTATTATAAAGCTCGGGGAAAATAATTTTAAGGTCTCTGGTGTAAATTCTCTAATTATTTCCTGTCGATAGGGTTAAAAGTGAAAAAGAAAAGGAAAGTAACTTAGACCCGGGAGTGCACCTTGATATTGGGCCGGAGGAGATATATTTCAATTCAAGTCCGAAGCAGAATATTTGAGTTTAGATACAAACATTCCGAAGCAGAAGGCCGGGCAGGATTTGGGCCATGGCCAGATTTCATCTAATCTTATTTCATTTCATTCAGGATTTAATTGTCTGGTCATCACCTAATTTTTTTTACGAGAACCTTATTGGGCGGGATGTTTGCTTGGGTTCATGCAGAGAGTAGACTCAAGATAGTGGGTGGTATTCTCATATACGGGTCAACCTTGCCTGCGCCGGTATGAGCATGACTTTGTTTTTTTGTTTGTTAAGGTTAACTAATTTAAATTAGTCAAATATTATAGAGTAAAATGTGTTTTATATTGTAATAGGACTTAGCTTGGAAGAGTAGGAGCACAGAAAAAATGCCATTAACATTGATAATCGTTTGATTAGTGAACACGGCCATGTGGTTGGGATATGGTATTTGTTACAATGACCTATATACATCATGGTAAGTATAAACTTTATTTAAATTATATTTTCATTTTTGTTTTTAATTTAATACATGTATTTTTTAAACAAATACAAGATGGGATTGGATTTGCTTTATGTGGCATTCAGTTGACTGTATATCTCATCATTTGCTCTCGCCCCGATCCCACTCCAGCCTAGCTGCACCGCATGCAATCTTATGCCACTATTTATTTTTTATTTTTTAGAAAAGATTACCATTTATTATTGTTGGATTTTATTAGTTTCTTATGACTGTTTTTAGTTGGAATTTTATAAGTATTGTTGTATTTTTAGTTACAATTTTATTAGTTGTTGGAATATTATTACGGTATATTGTTTGATTTAGAAATAAATTGAAATTGAATTCTATTATATGCAAATCTATTAGTATATTTCTAACTTTTGATCCGAGGGTAACAGTGCTGGTTATATAAAATATGTTAGTATTGCTGTGGGACATCTGTATGGAATGTAAGAAATATTGACTTTTCTCGAAATGTTTTTCCAAAATTTTCACTGAGGATAACCCTCTCAAAGAAACCAGTTAAGGAATACACTAGAGATTAAAATCCAAAATTCCCAGCTCACACTATCTCTCTCCTCTCGATCTTGCTTCTTTATCTCCCGCACCATTTCATCTCTCTCCTCTGGATCTACTTCTTTCTCCCGCCATACCCAAACTAATAACCTTCTTTCTGGGAGCTCAAGATGGTGAAAATCAAGATTGTTATAGCTATAATAAGTAATGGCCTTAATTTTTTTAATTTCGTCTCTCTCCCTTCCCTTATCTTTTCTTTATTTTGTGATCACGAGTTTAATAAGTTTGATTTTCTCTTGAAAATCAAATGAAAAACATTTAATTAGCGATGAGAATTATAATTAGCAATGAGGACTATCAAGTAAAGAGTAATATAATTAGCAACGAGGATTATCTTACCAACGTCTCAAATTCTTGATTTCCTTATATGTTCTAATATCTGATTCAGCTCCAAAAATTTACTTATTTTGGTTTGCACGAGGCTCGTGGCAAGGTCGATTTTCTTGATCATAACAGCTAATTCAAAGCTATGATATTTTTTTATTAAAAGTTTGATCATAACACGCTTCCTCTAGTATATCAACAATATGCTTCTGGAATCCAAAATTTATCGAATCGGTTTCAACGACAAATCCAAACCGCTCAAACCAATATTCTTAATGAGAGCTTCGTTTTCATATAATTTTTTTTTTTAATTTTTAAATTTATTTATTATCAAGTCAAGCGATCAAAATATGAAGGATTTTGTGTGCATTTTAATACACTATTTTGTTCATTTTTTTTACCACTTGACTTGATAGTAAATAAGTTTGAAAAAAAAAAAAAATGAAAACGAAGCTCTCAGTAAGGAAATTGGGTTGAACGGTTTGGTCAAAACAATGAACATTTTATAAGTTATTTTTTAAATTGTTTTATGTATTCATTTTTCATAAATTTTTTTGACCGCTTGGTCATGTGCTAAATAAATTCGAAACTTTAAATTTTTTGCATGTACATGCATCACTCACGAAATATATGAATTTCAACAGTTTAAATTCGTAGTTCGAAGTCAATCTGATAGCCTTTTAAAAATGTGCACCAACCCCGCATCACACGGGTCCGGATCCCCTAAAGTAACCCAATCTTTGGGTTTTGGATTGAGACTGTCCGATTCGAATTCGTCGCTCGAGATTGTCTCGGAATTCGAGTTCATCATCGGGATGTGTGCATCACTTCGCCGATGGATTTTCGCGGATTCGAATCAAACGGTCCCGATCCAAAACCCAAAGATTGGGTTACTTCGCTGGATCCGAACTCGCATCACACCTAATTTTGCACATTAGCTCAACATTCAAAATTATATAGTTTATCAAAACAGAGGTACCCTGTACGAAAGAACTTCTCAACTTCCATAACAACTATTAGCCCAAAGACAGTCCATTGCACTTGCAATAATCTAGTTGATACCCCATTGGGCCCATGTGCGCGGCCCGGGCCCAAAGAGAAGACCGCACGTTTGATTTCGTCAGGAGAAGGGATCGAGCCCAATTGGCCCGCTTGCATTCCGGACAATTTGCGCAACCGGCCGAGAATGCTTTGTTCAATCAACCGGCCCAAAATGAGTTCAAATGTGGAACAGACTTCCATGAAATCTTTTTTAATTAGAGAAAGATGTAACAGAGATTTCTTTATTGATCTGTAATGATTTCAAGAGATTTTTTGTTTTAATTTCACTTTTCTATAGCTATCGCATTAGAGATGGTACCAACTATCAATAGTTTGAATCTCCTCAGGTACCTGAGGTGCAATTTCTATAAATGGATGGCCCAGATTAATTCTAGCTGGATTAAACTCAATCCGGTGTCTATAAATGGATGTACTCGACATATAAATACGATAATCACCACCAATTTAGTTTAATTTTGAACCATTCTACATCTTAGAATATGTTTTTTATTTTTTGATAAGGAATGGGATTATAATTGCCGTTCATTTATTTTTTAAAATTTATTTGTTATGTTACTAGAGCTTTAGTTTTGAATTTAAATTTTATTAAATATAATAATTTGGTGTTAAAGAACTTGGGGGTTTCATTTATTTTGTTCCTTTATTCACGTTTTTCGTTGTAAAATGTAAATAAAATTAAGTTTCATTTTTTTTTATAGTACCATGATGAAAAAACAAATGTATAACCTATGAGAGAGAATGATGAATTTATGGTACACATGATATGACATGTACAAATTGTGCTATTTGCACAATATTCCAATGAATATCTAAATAGATACCGAATTCCAATGAACCCCCTATTTGCATGTAGAAATTGAATTCAGATCCAGTGCAATAGGTACCGAATTCTAATCTGAAACGAATCGTCAGTTTTAATCTGAAACGAATCTTAAAACAGACCCCCTATATCTAAATAGATACCGAATTCTAATCGCTCGGCTAATTGTACTCAATCAGGTACCTGGGAGGATACATAATTAGGAGTGTGCAAACTCACTACTAGAATATTGATTATTTGCATGGATAACTAAAAATATTTGCATCTTTAAGTTAATCCCATGCAATTAATATTTTTTGCATGGGTGCGCTAACTAAGTTGCATGGGCAAAAAATTTCGGCCCATGCAATTAATAATCCCATGCAATTGATGTATATACCCATGCAATTGATAACCAATATAGTCATGCAAATGTGTGTCGCAGATATTTCATATCTTGTGACTAATTAACATGGGTATGCAAACTCAATTGCATGGGATATAAAAAAATTTCGGCCCATGCAAATGTGTGTAGCAGTTATTTCACTATTTGTGACTAATTAGCATGGGTGTGGAAACTCAATTGCATGGGTTAAAAAAAATGCGGCCCATACAAATAAGTCACCCCATGTAATTAAATTTTATACCCATGCAGTTGCTGCTAGGCGATGTTCCCTTCTTCTCCAAACCAGCAACTTAATGTTTTGTCCGAAATAAATAGATCTGCTATGCAATGTTCCTTCTTTTAAAATTAAAAACTAAATTGTATGAACCCTAGAGCCGCCCCCTCAAACCTCATTTCCTTCTCTTCCCAGAATTCCCTCTTCGTGAACCCTAGATCTGCCTCCTCGCCATTTCCTTCTTTCTCTCACTCACCTCCCCTGAGGCCCCGACACTCCCTCTACATCGCGTTGCACAATGCCATACCAGAGTCCTGAGCACGAGCCCATGCTCACGAAATGACGACACTTCTGCGACGCCAATCGAACCCTAGTTTAATCGCTTTGCCTTGCCCAGGTCCGCCTAGTCCCGCTCTACGTTGCTGTAATATACTGGTACTGGTTTGATTTGTTTAATCCCTATTACAGTTTCTTTTTTAATTTGTCCTTCCCTCTCATTTTTGTGTTTAATTTATCAATTTTCGGGTAAGAGGATAAATGACAGTAACTTGGTACCAGATTGGGTTAATATGATAAAATAGATTGGGAGTTGAGGATGAATTGGTCTAATTTGTGCCAGTGGACCATGTTATGACGACCTTTAACCAACCCCTGGTATGGTACCAAGTCCAAGTTCAGCAATAGAATAAATGAAGATGGTTGTTGGTACAGCATTTGCACTCAAAATAGCAAAAATTACCTTTGTCAACTGATTTGTCCCTGGAAACTGTTACAGGGACCAAAATGCAAAAAAATACTATAGTAATGTAAAGGACTCTAAAACACACAAAATGGACACAAATTTCACATTATTTGGATTTTTATTCGATTTATTATGAATTTCCAAAGTTCAGCTTTCAAAATACAAAAATCTGTTATTTTAAAATGGTAAAATGACCTCCAATGCCCCTCTGCATATTAAAATGCTTTAAAAAGATTGGCTCAATTTAGTATTATGAAAAGTATGAAACTCAAATGGCCGAAGTTCATCAATACCCCAAATTCGCTTCTATGATAAGTACCGAGGGTCCATATTCGAACTCAAGATGCTACGAGTAAATTATGGCTCAATCTCATATGTTTCATCTTATACTTTGAGGTGTCAAAATAGAGAAGGTAGAGTTTAATAGAATTGAAATGGAACTGACAAACAAAATAAATCTTTATATTTGCAGATTATTCAGAGAGGATGTTCGGACTGCTTCTCTTTGCCTTACAGGATTTAAAATCAACTTTAATATCTCAAGGTTCAGATTTGATTCTTGGTTTGGGGAGTGCTGAAGATATTATTTTCATTCTTGTGAATGAGGTCACTAATCCAAGGCTTATTGATTTTTTTGGTTTCCATTATGTATATAAAGCCAGATTATTGGTTCTCTATACTATTGCAAGTTTTATTTATACTTGTCTTTTTTTCCATTGTAAATAACTACAGGTTAGAGCTAGCCATGTCTTTACAGAAGAGGAGGTAGAGTATAACCTGCGCAAGGTTATAAGTTCTGTTGAATCCTCATTGAGAAATTTGAACTTTGCATGGGGTAATCCTGAGGTAGATTTTTGGAAAGCTCCATTGTACGATTATGGGCTCTCAATATACGAAGTCGGGTTAGGTGCTCAAGAAGGTCTAGATGATGACTTTGGTACACTCTAAATGAGTGAAATGGTACATGTGTTGGCAATTTAGTCTATATTGTGACTAGTAGTTATGTGTTGATGTGATGCAAGCATTTTTTTGGATTATGCTAAGTGCTGACTTAGATTTTTTGTTAACTAGTATAGTTTTTAGGTCAAAAGTTATAATGAAACTTGTAATATTGTGGATGCAAAAACAAATTAATACAATACATATGTTACTTCTAGTATATACGTTGATCTTTATTAATACGTGATTTTCATATTATTTGTTTTCTATTCTGATTTGATGATAAATTGTAATATTAATACATTTAATATGAAAGTAATTTAGCATGGGCAACATCCAATTGCATGGGCCGTCTAATTTTAACCCATGCAAAAGAGGTCAGCACACTCATGCAAAAGGCCTTTTTCGTTAGCGTTTGGGGTCATATAATTGCATGGGCTGCCAAAAATTAACTCATGCAAAAGAGGTTTGCGCACCCATGCAATTGATCAACTGCATGGGCCCCATGTAAATAAGAGTCATTACCATCGATATCAACTGTATGAACCTATTTGCATGGGATACCCATGCAATTGGCATTAATTGCATGGGTAGCGCATGCAAATGAACATTTTTTGTCCCATACAAATATTCCAAATTCTAGTAGTGACTGTCGGTCTGGTCAAAATCAAATTAAAATGATTAACACAAAATTTTATTCACTTTTCAAAAATCTAGCTAAACCGACCGAATTAAACTTGTCAACCTAATAACAATTGAACTAAAAAAATCGAAATAAATTTTGATTTGTTTGATAGAACTGTAATAAGAGATTAAATTTCAAAATATCAACACTCAATACATACATAAAACATTTAATAATCATAAGAAATAAATATCAAGATATATATATATATATAGAGAGTGGCTAAGCTCAAAACGTTTGCACCAAGCCCTTGGTGCAAACGTTTTGGTTCTCCTATTTGCAAAGTCCAAACGGTCGATCCAAACCGTTAGATATTTAATCCATATTAAAATGTGCTTGGAGACCAAATTTCACATTTTTTGGAATTTTATTAAGCTATTTATTAAGCCACTTTGAAAGTTGCTGATTCGGGTGAACAGTAAAAACAGTGCAATAAAATTATGGACCGTGTGATCAGCAACTTTCAAAGTGGCTTAATAAATAGTAAAAAAATTCCAAAAAATGTAAAATTTGGTCTCCAAGCACATTTCAATATGGAGAACAACTTGAACGGTTCGGATCGACCGTTTGGACTTCGAAAATCTGAAAACAAATCGTTTGCACCAAACCCTTGGTGCAAACGTTTGTAGCTTAGCCACTCACTATATATATATATATATATATATATATATATATATAGAGAGAGAGAGAGAGATGGACTTAGCTAAGCCTTGGTGTAAAATGACTTGGTACTCCACGCCATATTTCTATTTTGAAAATCCAAACTACCGATCCGAACCGCTCAAGTTGTTCTCCATATTGAAATGTGCTTGGATACCAAATTTTACATTTTTTGGAATTTTTTTACTATTTATTAAGCCACTTTGAAAATCGCTGATCCGGATGAACAGTAGCAAAACAGTAAAAAATTCTGGACCAATGGATCAGCGATTTTCAAAGTGGCTTAATAAATAGTAAAAAAATTCCAAAAAATGTAAAATTTGGTCTCCAAGCACATTTCAATATGGAGAACAACTTGAGCGGTTCGGATCGGTAGTTTGGATTTTCAAAATGGAAATAATGAGACGTGGAGCACCAAGTCGTTTTACACCATGGCTTAGCTAAGCCCAGCACTATATATATAGAGTAGAACTAGGGTGCTCCTAAGCTCACCAAGCCCTTCCGTGAGCGCGACTCTAAAACCTATCGAATTGACTTTAAACGACATTTCCAAACCGTTAGATGTTCAATCTATATTAAAATGTGCTTGGAGACCAAATTTTATATTTTTTGGAATTTTTTTACTATTTATTAAGATGGTTTGAAAATCGCTGTTTTGCAATGGTGCAGAATTTTAATAAAAACAGCGATTTTCAAACCATCTTAATAAATAGTAAAAAAATTCCAAAAAATGTAAAATTTGGTCTCCAAGCACATTTTAATATAGATTGAACATCTAACGGTTTGAAAATGTAGTTTGAAGTCAATTCGATAGGTTTTAGAGTCGTGCTCACGAAGGGCTTGGTGAGCTTAGGAGCACCCTAGTTCTACTCTATATATATATATCTATATATATAGAGTGGCTAAGATACAAACGTTTGTTCCTAGGTCATGGAACAAACTGTTTGGTTATCTGATTTTCGAAGTCCAAATAGTCGATCCAAACCGTTAGATATTCAATCTATATTAAAATCAGCTTGGAGACCAAATTTTTTATTTTTTAGATTTTTTTACTATTTATTAAGTTGGTTTGAAAATCACTGATTTTATTAAAATTCTGCACTATTGGAAAACAGTGATTTTCAAACCATCTTAATAAATAGTAAAAAAATTTAAAAAATGTAAAATTTAGTCTCCAAACTGATTTTAATATAGATTGAATATTTAACGGTTTGGATTGACTGTTTGGACTTCAAAAATCAGATAACCAAACCGTTTGTTCCATGACCTAGGAACAAACGTTTGTATCTTAGTCACTCACTCTCTCTCTCTCTCTCTCTCTCTCTCTATATATATATATATAGAGAATGGCTAATATCAAAACGTTTGTTCCTGGGCTCAGGAACAAACGGTTCCGTTCTCCAATTTCCAAAGTTCAAACAACAAATCCAAACCGTTAGATGTTCAATCTATATTAAAATGTGCTTGGAGACCAAATTTTACATTTTTTGGAATTTTTTTACTATTTATTAAGCTAGTTTGAAAACCGCTGTTTTTATGAAATTTCTGCAGCATTGAAAAACAACGGTTTTCAAACTAGCTTAATAAATAGTAAAAAAATTCCAAAAAATGTAAAATTTGGTCTCCAAGCACATTTTAATATAGATTGAACATCTAACAGTTTGGATTTGTTGTTTGAACTTTGAAAATTGGAGAACGGAACCGTTTGTTCCTGAGCCCAGGAACAAACGTTTTGATATTAGCCATTCTCTCTCTCTCTATATATATATAGGGATGGGCTATGGTGAGTTGTGAAGTAAAACGTCGTTTTACTTCACGCTCATACTCCATTTTGGAAACCTAAACGACCGATCCGAACCGCTCAACATGTTCTCCTTATTGAAATGTGCTTGGAGACCAAATTTTATAATTTTTGAAATTTGTTTACTATTTATTAAGCCACTTTGAAAATCACAGATCTGTGTGAACAGTAAAAAAATTCTGGACCATTCGATCAGCGATTTTCAAAGTGGCTTAATAAATAGTAAAAAAATTCTAAAAATTATAAAATTTGGTCTCCAAGCACATTTCAATATGGAGAACATGTTGAGCGGTTCGGATCGGTCG
Source organism: Carex kokanica (assembly GCA_025461125.1). Classification (NCBI taxonomy): domain Eukaryota; kingdom Viridiplantae; phylum Streptophyta; class Magnoliopsida; order Poales; family Cyperaceae; genus Carex; species Carex kokanica. The sequence goes on along the minus strand of JAJGRX010001227.1, from coordinate 271,868 downwards.
TTTAGGTTTTCAAAATAAAAATATGAGCGTGAAGTAAAAATGACATCTTACTTCGCAACTCACCATAGCCCAGCTCTCTCTCTCTCTCTCTCTATATATATATATATATATATATATATATATATATAGATGGACTTAATTAAGCCATGGTGTAAAACGATTTGGTACTCCACGCCATATTTCTATTTTGAAAATCCAAACTACCGATCCGAACCGCTCAAGTTGTTCTCCATATTGAAATGTGCTTGGATACCAAATTTTATAATTTTTGGAATTTTTTTACTATTTATTAAGCCATTTTGAAAATTGCTGACCCGGATGAACAGTAGCAAAACAGTAAAAAATTCTGGACCAATAGATCATCGATTTTCAAAGTGGCTTAATAAATAGTAAAAAAATTCCAAAAAATGTAAACTTTGGTCTCCAAGCACATTTCAATATGGAGAACAACTTGAGCGGTTCGGATTGGTAGTTTGGATTTTCAAAATGGAAATAATGAGGCGTGGAGCACCAAGTCGTTTTACACCATGGCTTAGCTAAGCCCAGCACTATATATATATATAGAGTAGAACTAGGGTGTTCCTAAGCTCACCAAGCCCTTCCGTGAGCTCGACTCTAAAACCTATCGAATTGACTTCAAACAACATTTCCAAACAGTTAGATGTTTAATCTATATTAAAATGTGCTTGGAGACCAAATTTTTCATTTTTTGGAATTTTTTTACTATTTATTAAGATGATTTGAAAATCGTTGTTTTCCAATGGTGCAGAATTTTAATAAAAACAGCGATTTTCAAACCATCTTAATAAATAGTAAAAAAATTCCAAAAAATGTAAAATTTGGTCTCCAAGCACATTTTAATATAGATTGAACATCTAACGGTTTGAAAATGTCGATTGAAGTCAATTCGATAGGTTTTAGAGTCGAGCTCACGGAGGACTTGGTGAGCTTAGGAACACCCTAGTTCTACTCTATATATATATATCAGTCGAGATATAAAAGAGATTAAAATAATTCAAGTGAATATCGGGTAAATTTCAATTTGTTTGATTGAACCGAAAGAAGAGAGATTAAATTAAACTAAACATATAAAATTGAAGGAATTAAAAAACCAACCGAACCAAACCAATTAAATCAAAATTTACCTTTTCAGTTGAAAATAAAATAAATCGGACTCGATGAACACACCCTGTAGTAGAAATATGTGTTTTTCTTGTTTGGATGGAGAGTAGAGGAAGGGAGGGAATGAAAAGAAAAGAAAACTTTCCATTGGATCGTGTTTGGTTGATAAAATTATGTCGGAAGTGAAGAGTATATGAGGTGAAAGGTTTAACCTTGTATCATTGTAATCAATATAATCAGTTTCCCTTCCGATTTGGAGTGTAACGGATGAAAAGAAATTTTGTTGCAAATATTTAAAAAAAAAATAGTACAAATGCTCAACCCTATATCTTACCTATATGTTTCTCATAAAAAAATTTTGTCACAAAATTACAACCGCTGAATTTCTCATTAACCTTCTAAATTTTAATCAACCAAACAAGAAATAAGACGGAGAGGGAAGTTAAATTTATTTTCTCTTATTAATCATTCAAACACAAAAAAGTTAAATATATTAATCTTCCTTTCTATTCCATTCCATTCCCTTCAATTCTTCATCTCCCCTTCCTTCCTCGTACTCTCCATCCAAACAAGGTGTTAGTGTTTTCGGCTTTAACTTGGTGCTGGATACAAGTTGCTGTATGAAGAGCAGCAGAAAATTCTCAAAATTCGTTGACCTCACATGACATGTTGCTCGTTGCGTTTTATTTTCAATTTAATTCAATTATTTGACCTGCTACATGATTTGGCAAAAAATAGTCCAAATCGAGAACCCGACATTGGTACTCTTCATAGACTCATCCAACATTATACCAAGTATAATATAATAATAAGTTTAGTTTGGAAGGATATATATTAATCAGTAATTAATGTTAGGATTAGATACTAATTAATATCTGTTAATGTTATCAGTAGAGTTTTATATTTCATATTATCGGAACCGATTTTATCAATACAGTTAATCATATTTTAATGTCAATATATTAATGTTTGCTATGTTTAAGAAACACTAATTTAATAAGTATAATAATATACTTGAATTTTAATTATAATTTCCATTTTCCTGCATCATTTTTTATAACAAAAATATGCCAAATTCAATTTTATACTCGCAACGACAAGTTAGGATTGCGTGAAAAACACAATCATATATCCAAATCAGTTCAGCAAAAGACAAACTGGACTACTATTATGTTATGGATAACAGTTTGATTCATATTATTAATATTGAAGACTTGCGTGCGACACAATATACATTTTGACGGTCTGGATCTAAACTCAAAATTTGAGTTACTTCATGTGGTATGAATTCTGAGAAACGGACGAGCACATTCACAGTGAATCCGACATTTTTAAAATACCCTAAGTTAATTACAGATTAATAAAAATACCCACGAGTGCCCCGAAATTTTAAATATGCCCAAACCGGCCATTAAATAGCCGGTCCCGTGATTTTTTTTTAATAGAAAAATAGCTAAAATGCTGAAATCCAACACTAAAAAATCGAATTGTTTTTTTAAATATTTGTTAAATTACTTTTTTGATAGCATATTTATACTAAAATACACTATGAATAGAGCCGATTTTGTGCTAAAATACGGTAAATTACAATAATTATGCTAAAATACGATAAATTTACTAAAATACTGAAATTACAATAATTATGTAGAATTATGCTAAAATATGGTAAATTACGCTAAATTACATATGAATAGGGCTGATTTTGTGCCATCTTTAATAAATCATAAAAAATAGTAAAAAAATTTCAAAAATAATAAAAATTGGTATTCTACAAGTTCATTATATAACTAATTTACTGAGCTACGTAGATTGAACAATAGAAATGAATCTTAATCGAAAACTTCAACTGAAGTTTTGAGGCTCTTCCCTTTGTTTTTTGGCGATTCTGAATTTGAAAATCTAGTATTACCAGTTCTGATGCATGCGTATTTTCACAAGCTTTCCGAAAAGTGGTAATTTACTGAAATCGGACACTCGAGCGCCGTTTTATGACCGTTTGAAGTTTCGTCGTCGTTTTTCGCTTTCTTAGTAAAGATATCATCTCTATTCATACGTAATTTAGCGTAATTTACTGTATTCTAGCATAATTTTACATAATTATTGTAATTTAGCATAATTTAGTGTAATTCAGCATAAATTAACATAATTTCAAGTAATTTAGCGTGTTTTAGTATAAATATGCTAATTATATATAAAAAATGTAATCTAGCAAATATTTAAAAATAAATTCGATTTTTTAGTGTTATATTTCAGCATTTTAGCTATTTGTCTCCTAAAAAAAGATTAACATAATTTAAAGTAATTTAGTGTCAATAAGCATAAATTAACATAATTTCAAGTAATTTAGCGTATTTTAGTATAAATATGCTATCAAAAAAGTAATATAACAAATATTAAAAAAAAAATTCGATTTTTTAGTGCTAGATTTTAGCATTTTATCTATTTGTCTCTATAAAAAAAAAATTAAATGGGGGACCGGCCATTTAATGGCCGGTTTGAGCATATTTAAAATTTCAGGGCACTCGTGGGCATTTTTATTAATCTGTAATTAACTTAGGGTATTTTTAAAAATGTCGGCAGTGAATTAAACCAATTAATCCACTGAAAATTTGAGTTACCTTTAGTACACTTGTCAGTTGCATTACATAATAAAAGTTTCAGAAGAGAGAATTCAATAAATTTTGTATTTCATTTATATTTCAAATTGTGTTTACATTTTTATTTCAACTTAAATCAATAATATAGGCACGGTATTTGAATTTCATTTTTCAGGAAACACAACTTCATTTGGCCTCTTCGTCTCTCCCGTGTAAGCTACTCACAATGTTCTTAAAATTTTAAAATCTTATTAATATTTTTTATTTATTTTTTATTGATCTGTCAAATAAAGATCAGTTCTTGATCATGTTATTTGTATACTCGCCAGAGGTGCTTGATTGGTGCTTGATCATGTTATTTGTGGCCCTTTTTATTTATATTAATATTTGCTTGATCGGTGTTTGACCATGTTAATTTGTATTACACAAGGTATATTAAAAAATATATTCGTCAGAGTTGCTCTGGAAGAAAGCTTCAATACAATACCTTATCTTACCACTTTGCTTAACTGCATGCTCCGCATTGTATATGAGCTCTCATTTATCAACCCAGTGAACAAATTGTTTTTAGCAATCAATGCATTTGGGATTTTAATTGAGATGATATATTTCGGGATTGTAATCAAGTTTGCTGATCAATGCTTACAAGTATTTCTAATTCTCATATTTTTTCAAGTTTCAAATTTTAAGACAAGGCCTAATTTGCTAAATTAGCCAATGTCATGATAAATTCCGTAATTACATGGGTGACAAATTCGTTTTGATAATATTTTCGATCCGTTTTGCAATCTCTATAATTTTTTGATTTTCTCCTGAAAAAATAAATAAAAAACATTTAACTAACCTATCATAATTATAAAGTAGAAAGTAATATAATTAGCGATGAGGATTATCTTACCAACGTCTCAAATTCTAGATTTCCTTACTATAAAAGGAAACATGTTTGAAGCATCTAGTCTCAGTACCCAGTGAATCAGTGATTCATTTTCCAGGGAGTGGAGAAAAACCATAAAGAAATGTGAGGAATATAATCGGTTGTCGTTGAGCTGGGTTAATGGCAGGTTCAATTGTTGAGCAATGGAGGTGTTTTAATGATATTTTTGGTTAAAAATATATGTATATATATTATTGACTATAAGAATTGACATGGCAAGCTTTGTGTTTCTAGGGAACCAATGAAACAAATTGTGTGAAAAGGCATGAATTTTGCTTCTCTTTGTAATTGTACAAAGTGAAAAGACATGAATTTTGCTCCTCTTTAAGCTTTCGTAATTAACTTTTTATGTTATGGATAAGAGTTTGATTCATGTTCCACATGCCCTTTAATTTAAACTGGGCCATGAACGACTGGGATTCGGACCTCACTAAGAGGCCAACCCGAAGTCATATGAAAGGCCCAAATATCCACCAAGTCGGGGCCCAATACAGCGGCCCCAATATGCCTTAAATGGGGATCGTGTTAACCGACATGCGGGATGATAGTGGAAACGGCTAACTTAAATGCCTCCCATCCCAGTAACGGCTGACATAACTACCCACGTCCCCCATAACTGCCCGAGATAGCAGTTATGGACGGACTATATAAGGCAGTGATTCCCATGAAGCAGGGACACTTTTTCCAACCACAAGAGAGATCATACAGGATAGTCAGAATCTCTCACAATCCACCCCGAGTTCACAACTCACTTCACACCTCGGCCTGCCATCTTTTGGCAGGACGAATCCGACTCAGCCCAACTTCCCATACGGCCTCATCTCCCGAGATAGGACGTATCAACCACCGTGGGGCCACGCCTTTGCTCATACAGAGATTTAGATGGCTCAGCAAAACACGTCAGTTCCGCTCCCACCAGGAGTTACAATCCCGCTAGGTGCAATGATCACACCACCTCCCCTTGTAACCCCGCTTACAGGGAACCCCTCCCACAGTCAGCCTCACGCGGCGAGGCCTAACAATCCGATAATACGACCTTCTGGTCCTCAACCGACACAACCTCGCCACACAGGCCTCGACATGGCTGCTCACCCTTTGTTTACCGAAGGACACACGAGCCGGCCATTGTTTACTGAGCAAACACCGCTACTCAGTACTTATCACCCACCATACATACCGCACTACACTCAACAGACGCCATTTTACCCTTATGGCGCGACCACCTACACACCATACACCCCGATGTACCCCCAGTATCCTTATGCGACACCACCTGCACAATGGGGTCCGGGAGGCGCTCAAGGGGTATATCCAGTGACAGGTCCAACGCCACATTCCCAACAAGTGCCGCTGCGACCTATAATCCAGACTGTGCCACTAACTGCCCCGGAGGCACCACATTCCCGGCCTCTATCAGCAAACCGTGTCCTTAGTCGACCAGTTAAAATTCCTCCCAGAAATTTGAACTCTCAGTTCATAGATGTTCGAACTGGTAGTGAAACAGATACGCCCATCCTGCCGGACCAACAGGTCCAATCCAAACGCCAGGACCAAAACATTCCACTGACAGGAGCTCAACAAACCGAAAGAAGACAGCAGGAAGGGCAAGGCGAAAGTAGGGAACCTGATCCCGAAAAACAGCCCCAGGTTGAGCAACCCGAAGTTCGCCATAACAATGAGCGCGAATCAGCCAACCAGGGCAGAGGTTCCAGACCGTCACGCCGAGAACAGTCGCGCTCCCGCAGGGAACGCGAACGAAGCCCACCCCGAGGTCGGGATAGAACTCGCCGAGATGATCATAGAAGAAACAGGCGGTCACCTACCCCGACCCGAGGCGTAAATATGGCTCAAATAGAAGAATTGATTCAGACAAGGCTTGCGGCTAAATTGGCCGAGATAGAATCCCAGAAGACAGGTGCCACCTCTCGACCTATGGGGATCAACGATGGCCCACTTTCTAGAGACATCTACCGCCATTCCATGACGGATTTCAAGTACCCAACAACTCTTCCCAGCTTCCGGGGCAGCGGTGATACTCAAGATCCGCATAATTTCGTGTACGGATTCCTTGAGCGACTTCGCCTCCTGGGAGCCACTGACGCCATCATGTGCCGCGTCTTCACCACTTGTTTAACAGGTGAAACATGGGACTGGTACATGACGCTACCTCGGAGATCCATTAACAAGTTTGAAGACTTCGCAAAACTGTTCCTGGAAAGATACACGATTATTAAGCCACCGCAAGCAACATGCGAGATGCTCCTAGACATTGTCCAAGGACAGCATGAAAGGACAGGTGCGTTTGTTAATCGGTTTATCCAAGCATCTCGGCGAATTCAGAATCTCAACGAAGAATTCGCCTTGGCTGCCATCAAGAAAGGACTTCGCAAGGGGGGTCCGGGTACTTTGCGTTACGAGGCGCATATGAAGAAAATGACTACTTTGAGGGAATTTGTAGCCTTTGCTGAGGGTTACATCCGCGCTGAGGACGACAATGACAGTCCCACGAGGTTCCGATCCCGATCTCCTCGTCCAACAAACAAACAACAGACTCAAGATAGGTCTCGCAATCAAAGAGAACCTCGGCAAAACCAACCAACCGAGCACAATTCCGGTACCAAAGGGTACCGACAGCATTTTGTGCGATATGCTCCCCTCACTAAGAAGCGGCATGAGATGTACAACATCATAGAAGGCATGTTCGATCTACCCCCGCCGCTGCCAAAGAGCATTTTTACGGTGGTCGACAACTCGAAGAAATGTGAATACCACGGATTCAACGGGCATTCCACCGCAGAATGCCTCCAATTGAAAGACATCCTGGAGAGATTAGCCCGAGAAGGAAAACTAGTCGAGTTCATCAACCCCGACTTCTTCAAAAAGTTTTTCAAGAAATACAATGGTCAAGGTAAAGTTTTTAAGAAACCCATTCCATATAGACAGGATTACACGGGACCTCGGGTTGGGGAGGACAATCCCCAAATCCGAGATGATTCCGAGACAAGACGCCCGGAGCGGCAGGGTAGTCCTGTCATTAATGTAATCAGTGGAGGCCATCGTGGTACTGCCCGGCCAATCATACCACGCGACAATCGAAAACCGTACCCCACTGTCCTACCGGTTGAAACCATGAATGATAAAAAACGGCCTCGACCTGAGGAAGTGATATCTTTTTCCGAGAAAGACCTCGGTACAATTTCGGGCCCGCATGATGATCCCATAGTGCTTAACCTCAAGATCAACACTCACCGGGTGAAAAGAGTGTTAGTTGATACTGGCAGCTCGGCCGACATCCTGTATTTACCAGCCTTTATGCAAATGGGCCTCAACACTCGCGCCCTCCAACAACACATATCACCCTTGATAGGCTTCACGGGGGACGCCCTTCAACCTCGGGGAATGATGCCACTTAAAGTGACATTCGGTACATCCCCCCGAACAGTGGAAGTCATGGTGGACTTCCTCATCGTGAATGCCCCTTCTGCGTACAATGCGATCTTGGGTAGAGCGACTTTGAATAAAATCGGTGCTATCATTTCTCCTTCCCACCTCAAAATCAAGTTCCACACCGAAAACGGGATAGGGGAAGAATGTGGCCAACAGCAGGTAGCTCGCGACTGCTACATGACAACCATTCAAGGTCATGGAGGTTCTGTTCACCAAGTCGATCAGCCTGATGCAAAGACCACTCCACAGCGGTTGCGTTCTAGTACTGACTTTTTGCCTCCAAACACCGACCTCGCATTGGACCCAGTGGATAAAGCTGAGGCAAAAGCTCCCCTTGAGCCCGTTGATGAAGTCGAACAAATTGAATTAGGTGACGGTAAAACACTTAATGTAGGAAAGGCGATCCAAGGGTCGGCACGGGCCGAGTTAATCAAATTCCTCCAAGAAAACCAATCTGTTTTCGCTTGGACTGCAGCCGACATGCCAGGAATTCCTAGGTCAATTGCCGAGCACCGATTGCACATCAAACCAGGCTCAAAACCAGTCAGACAGAGGAAGCGCAATATGGGGGATGAACGACAGCAAGCCGTCAAGCGCGAAGTACAGAAATTACTTGACGCTGGCTTTATAAGAAATGTCGAATGCCCAGAATGGACAGCCAATCCCGTGCTTGTCAAGAAATCCAATGGCGACTGGCGTATGTGTATCGATTACACCGATCTCAACAAAGCTTGTCCCATGGATCCTTTCCCTTTGCCCAAAATCGATCAATTGGTCGATTCAACCTCGGGACATGCTTATCTCAGTTTCATGGATGCCTTCTCCGGGTACAATCAGATCCGGATGAGCCAAGCTGACGAAGAGAAAACTGCTTTTACTACTAATTCGGGACTTTACTGTTACCGGGTTATGCCTTTCGGGTTGCGCAATGCTGGGGCTACATTCCAAAGAATGGTTAACACCGTTTTCCAAGGCCAGATTGGACGAAATGTAGAGGCATACGTAGATGATCTACTCGTCAAAAGCATGTCTGACCTCGACCATGTCCGAGATCTCCGCGAAACCTTCGCGACATTAAATTCGGCCAACATGAAGCTCAACCCAAAGAAAAGCTTCTTCGGTCTAACTGGTGGCAAATTCCTTGGCTTCATGGTTTCTATGCGAGGCATTGAGATTCATCCCTCCAAATCACAAGCCATACTCGACATGAAGCCCCCCCGAAATCTCAAAGAGCTGCAATCTCTCACAGGTAAACTGGCCGCTCTCAACAGGTTTATTGCGAGATCTGGGGATGTGTGTTTTCCTTTCTTCAAGGCCATGCGCAAGTCGGCCAAATTTGAATGGACAGATGAATGTGCGATAGCCTTTGACAAGGTCAAATCCTATCTCGCCAATCCACCGTGCCTCAGCAGGCCAACCGCGGGTGACACCTTGGTGTTGTATTTGGCAACAACAGGACATGCAGTAAGCGCTGCCCTTGTTCGCGAAGAGGGACGCGATCAGAAGCCGGTCTATTTTGTCTCACATGTACTTCGGGACGCCGAAACCAGATACTCCCAAATTGAAAAGGCGGCATATGCTCTAGTCATAGCTGCCCGGAAGTTGCGACCTTACTTTCAATCACATCCCATAAAGGTTTATACCGGGATACCACTCAAAAAGGCCTTCGCAAATTTTGATTCATCCGGGCGATTGCTAGCTTGGGCACTCGAGTTATCCGAGTTTGATGTCTCTTTCCATCTCCAAAATGCCCTGAAGTCCCAGATCTTCGCCGATTTTATTGCTGAATACTCTGGACTTCCTCCCGAATCTGAAGGACGCTGGGTAATTCATGTTGATGGTGCCTCTTCATTACAAGGAGCGGGCGCCGGGGTATCTCTCACTGGTCCACAAGGGGAAACCCTGAATTATGCTCTTCACTTTCAATTCCCGGTAACAAACAATACCGCGGAATACGAAGCCATGATAGCGGGTCTAAAGTTGGCTAAAGAATTAGGAGCCCGTGAGGTTCACCTCCGTAGCGATTCCGAGTTGGCAGTCAAGCAGATCAATGACGAATGCCGAGTCATGGATGACAACTTGCGCAAATACAGACAGCAGTTCCACCAGCTCAAGAGTCACTTTGACGAGGTCAACATTCAACATGTTTCTCGAAACAAAAATTGCCAAGCTGATGCTTTATCCAAGCTCGGTGCTTCGGGCAACCTTGACAAAGACCGGCCCGTGATTGTTATGGATGTTCCTGAATCCAGCATTCACATTGATACCACAGCTGTTCTCACCATCATTGAACCCGGAGATTCCTGGTTCACCCCGATGTGGAATTTCCTTAACACGGGAGTTCTACCCACAGACCCATTGGAAGCCCGACGTCTGAAAAGGATCGCACCCATGTATTCTATTTTCAACAATCACCTCTATAAACGAGGATATGTGCGACCTTGGCTCAAGTGTATCAACGAAGAGATGGCATCAAAAATGTTATCAGAGGTACATGAGGGCATCTGTGGGAGCCATCAAGGGGCGAAAACTCTTGCAAAACGCATTCTCCGAGCTGGTTTTTACTGGCCAACCATGCAACATGATGCGGCCACTTTGGTCCGAAAGTGCGAACGATGCCAATACCACAGCAAGTTAAGTAACATTCCGGCATACGACCAGATATCCATCTCGGGGGCCTGGCCTTTTGACTTATGGGGAATAGACATAGTCGGGCCATTTCCCACAGCTGTTCGACAGCGCCGTTGGATAATTGTCGCAGTGGAATATTTCACCAAATGGGTTGAAGCTGAAGCACTGGCAACAATTACAGCCGCAGCAGCAGAGAAGTTCATTTGGAGGAACATCATTTGTCGCTTCGGCATACCACATGCACTCATCTCGGACAATGGAACTCAATTCAATGCAGCCCGCACCATCGCATTCCTGTCCAACTTGGGTATCCAAAACAATTTCACCTCGGTCAGCCACCCGGCTAGCAATGGATTGGCCGAAGTCACCAACCGTACAATCTTAGATGGTCTGAAGAAGAAAGTTGCAGAGAACAGGAAAAACTGGCCCGACATTCTTGATGGCATCTTGTGGGCTTATCGTACAACACCCAGAGAGGCTACACAGCAAACACCATATTCTCTGGTATTCGGAATGGAAGCAGTCACTCCAATCGAATTGATGGAACCATCTCTCCGCACTTTGACATATTCCGCTGAAGCGAACCGCGATGCACGTGCTGCTGACCTCGACCTCATCACCGAAGGTCGGGAGAAAGCTCGCATACGCACCATGGAATATCAACGACGAGTTAAGCGTGCATTCGACAAACATGTGGTACCTCGTGCGTTTCAACCTGGTGATCTGGTTCTCAAAACTGTTGAAGCTACTGGCAAACATGTCAGTAAACTCGCTCCTCAATGGGAAGGTCCCTTCAAGGTCATCCGACCCCGAGGAAAAGGCGCATACGAGTTGGAAGATCCGAGTGGTTTCATACTTACTCGACCATGGAACGCTTGTCACCTTCGGAAATTCTACACTTAATGTATGATTTTACTTTCACATTGTTTTACTTCCTATATTCCATGTAAAGTTATGGGCGAGATAAGCCTTTTCTGTTCCATCTTATGTATTTTACCTAGGCCGAGATACAAGTTTTTGTATGGTCCTAGGCTGTTATCAATATATATATGATATTTGATTGTGTTCTTATTATTTGGGTACGAGATATATGAACGAAAGCCTTTTTTGGCAACGAAATAAGTCTTGGTTAACATTCCCGAGATACACAACAAATAAATGTAGTCTTCCGAGACGACGACTGTTAAAACAGTAACATAATTTGTGTTCGCGACATTAATCGAAAACCCCTCGGGGTAACGTATATGTTTCTCGCGACCTCTCCTTTCCCTGATGTCGAATAAACAAAAAAAAAAGGGGGCAAGAGGTATATATACAAAGCATAGAGGGATATATACAAAGCATAGATCGAGATAAAAGTTGAACGAAACATCTCAGACAAATCAACACAAGTTAAGAACTAGGATATAATATTTAAAACAGGTTACAAAAAGATCTGTTAAAACCCCCCACATCTCGGGGTCTGAATAAAAATAGTACAACATTTCTGTTAAACCCCCACATCTCGGGGGTATGAATAAATTAATACATCACATTTCTGTTAACCCCCACATCTCGGGGGTATAAAATCATTTACTCCTAAACAAATTAAAATTCTGTTACTTCCTTGGCTCGATATGATCCTGCATATAAACAAAAACAAGGACTTAGTGAGCATAGGCCAGAATACAATATCTCGAGGAATAAGATATATAAATTTACACTTACAAATAGATGGGTCCACCTCTCTGGGACTTTCATTTCCTCCTTCACGAGGTGAGATGTGAGCATCTAAAATCGCCTCATTTCCTTGCTCGTCTGGGTTGGTCTCATCTTCTTCAGTTGCCCTCATTTCGAGGTCCACACTGTTACCTTCCGACTCAGAAGGCAAATCATCCTGTCCTTCAGACGGGGCATCTGGCAAGTCGAGATGCTTGGGCCATTTAGCCTTGGGCCAGGGATGGACGATACCCAAAACCGGATGATTCTCCAGCATAAGGTCCTGATTAATAGGAGTCCCATCCGGGTTCAAAAATAAATCACCCTCTTCATCCCAGCGGTAACCCGACAGATTTTTTGTAACAACTTTTTCGGGGTTCACCTCGGTAAACCCTACCTGCTCGGGTCTAAACGGGTAATGGTCAGCTAGTGCCAAGAGATAGCCATGCACGGTTGCTGTCATCATGTCAACACATGCATAAGGGACAGCTTGTGTGAAGGCTCTGCTGCCCAGAAATTTGTTAAGTGTTTTCTTTGGCAGCTCATGCATCTCGGCCTGAAGTCGGGCGTTCTCTGCCCTCACGTCCTCCACCTCTTTAGTTCGGGCCTCGAGTTCGGTTTTAAGACGTGCCGACTTGCCCTTGTAATCCTCGGCTTTGCGTTTTTTATGCTGCAATTTCTCCTCTGCCTCCTTACGCTTGGCATCCGCTTGCACGCCCACATGCGTTGCAAACTCGAGTTTGGCCTTAAACACAGCAGCTTGGCCATGCGCTATTCTCATTTCCTTATCCTTTTTTGCGGCCGTTTGCAAAAAATAGTTCCTCTCTAGGACAGCCCTGTTCAGCGCCTCTTGGTCAGTACGAATGACAAGGGAATCCCGTTTGTCCAGTGAGTCCTTTAGAAATCCGAAGTACACCCCGGCATCATGCAGTAAGCTCGATACATGACCAATAACTTGGTCGGGGTGCTCCTCAGCCCATTTCCTTTGGTACTGAGTGGTGGTTAACCTGAAGGTTTCCCGAGCAAAGGCAGCATGAACCTCGGGATGGTCTACCTCGTCCTGCATAAGAGAGTATCCGGGGAGATAGGCCAAAATACTGTCCGGGAAACCCCGAGAAATATTTGTACCCCACACAAAACCAGTTTGTTGCGCCTGGTCAGAAACTCGCGACTTCAGGTACTCCCTATGTTCCTCCGAGGGATCCCACACGTTGGCGGCTGCGTCGTCAATAATTTTGTCTAATTCCCCTTGAGCAGCGTCAACTTGGGCTTGGGAAGGTTCCTCTACAACCTCCTGTGGTCTACCCGATACAATCTCGGATTGAATCTTTTGCTTTTTGGCTTCGGGATGACCAGAAACCGGACCCTTTCCCTTTTGCTCCCTTGTCAGACGTGGATGTGGAGGAACGTCTGAAGATACTTCCTTCCTCTTTTGAGACCCCGCGAGTTTGGAAGAACCGGAGGTGTTGCCCTTGACACTCTTCCCGGTATGTGCCGATCTCGGCTCACGAGTTACCGGGGTAGAAGACGACTTCGGTGTTTTTTGAACTATAGCCGCCTTTGGCTTGGATGGGTTCTTAACCCCTTTCTTCTGAACAACCCCGCCCTCCGGGTTAGCTACAAGTGGGAAGGAACTAGCGGCCTTCCACGGCAATGCCATACAACCGTGACCTGCGACATAAAGGGTATGCGAAAGTTAGTACATTATTCATGTTATTACGAGTTAGATCAATAAATATGATGCACAGGTATACCGGTGTAAATTAAAAGCAAAAAACACTAACTTGTGAAATAATAATCAAGAATTTCTTTAGCCTTTACATCAGCTGGAGTCAGGGGATCAGGTGAGGTCGGCATCAATTTTTTCTTTTCTAGACGGCGCCATTCCTTTTGTACCTTCAAAAAACATTTCAGTTCCTCCGGGTTCTCGAGATATACCCACCCGTGGTTCCACTCGTCCGCTTTGGACAGTTGCTCAAACAGCGCCAAACCATTAGAGCGCTTCCGTATCGCGAGATAACTTTCACTGTTATATAACACGGTGAAGTAATGGAAGAATAACCCGACACTCGGGAAATATTCCTTTAACTCGGGCAAGTAGTCGAATACATATTTGAAGCTCATGATGTAACACCACGCGGGTGCGGTCAACTGTGCAGGAGCCACTTCGAGATGTCGCAATATCTCGCGTGCGAATTTGGACAACCTTATCTTGAACCCGCACTTTGGCATTTTCCAATATATGCACATGCCGCGCTCTGAGTCGTGAGCTCGGTCATTGGGACCCGGAGCTACCATCCGAACTGCCTCTCGAGAATACTCTTTTCTGCTGGCCTCCAGCACAAGTTCGTTGTAGAAGGCATTACAATAATCTTCACACTGGACAACCAGCTTGGGTGCAATACCAGCAGATGTAGGGAAGTTAGTATCATTGGCGTGGCCATCTCGGGGAACTATTATTTTCTTGGCCTTCTGGTTTTTGGTTTTCGAAGGCCCTTGTGATGTTCCCACGGGGGTGTCAACTAGTTCACCCCGAGATGAACTTTCGTGCTCATCTCCTTCCGCATATTCTTCCTCCTCATTTCCTCCCGACATTACGTCAGAATGTGCGGGAATCATTCCATATAAACTCTTGCCCCTACCAGGGCGGGGGGGGGGGTGAAAAGGATAGGGGAGACACCGCCTCATAGGTATGGGGGGATTGGTCCCGAGATCCACCTTGTTCTTCGGCCATTTCTAAATTTACGAATAAACAGGATTGGCTTAAGTCACCGACCTTACTATTACAATATCAGTTTCTAAAAGCATTCATGTTACTAATGCACATTAGATATCACAGTTATGGTAGGCAAATAGACTCCTATAACATTACCATACTAATGTTATTCATTACTTCACTCCCTAACTTCGGCCAATAAACATTATAACATGCCGGATGTGCTAATTTAATGCCAGTTACCGAGGTGATAAAGGCTTACCTTTTTGGAGGTTGAGATGCTCGACTTTCGTCCGACGTCCACTTCCGAGATTGGCAGCTCCTGAATTCCGAGATTGTTTTTGCTCTTTCACTCCGATATCAAATGATTTAAGGAAGCAGTACTGAATAAGTTGGGGGGGGGGCCGAAATATATACAGGTTTTCCTTTTTTCCCGCTCGATATTTGCGTAGTTTTCGAAACGACGCCAAGAAACGTCGCGCTGTCTCCTTTCATCATGGCGACGCTTCGATTCCCGCGCTCGTTCAACGGCCGCGAGTTCTCACCGAATTAACGAATGCCACGTGTCACGCACGGATTGAGCCATCACCTCGACTTACAGACTGATTTGATGGCTGACTTGATGGCTCACAGGCGGTTAACGGAAGACGAAGCGTCAGGCATTTAATGCCGATATACTATATATACACCCTCCGTCTTTCTTTAACGATCCATCAACCGTACAATTATCCTCCTCTCTCGCACTATCACGAAATGAATGATCCAGTGAGCAACGAGATCGCCCTTGAAAAAGATGATATTCCGTCATCTCGTCTATGTCCCGAGATTACCATCCACAAGTCCAATGATGCAGACGACCCATTAGCTTGGGACCGATGTGCGATTTGCAAGTTGAGGGGATATTCTCCGCAAATGTTTCATTGTGACAGCTGTGAAGAAGCCTTTCATCCCGGGTGTTCGGCTCGAAGATCACCTCGGAACCATAGTGATCCTCGCTTCACATCCTTCACTTGTAGACAATGCCTTCACCACGCACGTCGGATCAATAAGGTTGCCGACGACATTGTTTAATCCAATGGTGTGGTCTTCACGCTCAACAGTAAAGGAGGCTACATTAACTATCTTTGTGTCCATCTCTTCCAAGATCCGATGTTCTTTAGTATCAATAGGCTTTGTTATTATATCAGTTTGAGTTAGATTTTGTATGAGTTTGAAATATCAATGAACATTTAATCTATTTTTCATTGTTGTCCTATTTACCTCGGGTTTCCATCTCGTTTTACTTACAAACCATTTAACACGCGCAAAAAAAAAAAAAAAAAAAAAAAAAAGAAAAAAAAAAGAGAGAGATGGCGGTTTAAAACCTGCCTATTTTAAAACCTGCCTATTTAATGATATACAGTTGGGCAGATGGCGGTTGAACGACTATAAATAAGGTACTCCTTCCAGAGAGGGATATACTTTTCTCTACATACTTTCCCTTTTGCTTTTGCTTTTTAGAAAAAAATATTTCCACCTCGCATCTATCATGTCTGTTAACCGACATGCTTTAGAGTTCCTAGAGGAACGTGCAAGGCAACGCCGAGCTATTGAGCGTCGAATTATCCCATCTCGCCCTGTTGGTTCATCCAGCTCCAGCCGAGGTCCCCAGCGACGTGTACTTACAACCGAGGAGAGGGAGGACTTGATCCAAGACTTTCCCAATGACTTGGATTGGATGCTGGATAACGAGTCCGTCACCATCCGAGACCTTTTAAATTACAAGCTGGCAGTATTCAGGGAGGTGGGCGACGAATTTAACATCGTCGAATTCCTCGGACCTCTTCGCGATTGCCTGGCATGTGGGAAATCTGCCCTAAAAGAAGACATGGTCAAATGTCGGGGTTGTCGCACGTGGTGGCATCCCTCTCATTTTTTGATTCATGATCGGTCAGATCCCCGACGTCGATTCTTCAGATGTCAAACTTGCCAAAACCGACATCCCAATGCACCCACATTGGCTACAGCTACTCCGGACCAGATTTGGGAAGACGATCATTTTGAAGATCCGGATAGTGAGATGATGGACTTCATCCCTTCACCTCCGGGATTTCATTAAATTACTTATAAGAATAAAAGCTAATAGGCTAAGTAGATCCACCTTTATTTTTTGCTTGAAGCCTTAGTTCATCTCGAGTTGTAGCCTTTATTTCTGATTGAATCTTTTAGTTTAGCTCGAGTTGTAACGAGTCTTTATTAATATAAGAAGGGTTTATTTATGTTTGGTACTTTTTTAATTGTGCTTTCATGAGTTATACACCCTCAAGTCGAAAGCATCTCGCTGATGCATTCCGACTTCGGGGGCTAATGATAGGGCCATGTTCCACAGGCCCTTTAATTTAAACTGGGCCATGAACGACTGGGATTCGGACCTCACTAAGAGGCCAACCCGAAGTCATATGAAAGGCCCAAATATCCACCAAGTCGGGGCCCAATACAGCGGCCCCAATATGCCTTAAATGGGGATCGTGTTAACCGACATGCGGGATGATAGTGGAAACGGCTAACTTAAATGCCTCCCATCCCAGTAACGGTTGACATAACTACCCACGTCCCCCATAACTGCCCGAGATAGCAGTTATGGACGGACTATATAAGGCAGTGATTCCCATGAAGCAGGGACACTTTTTCCAACCACAAGAGAGATCATACAGGATAGAGTCAGAATCTCTCACAATCCACCCCGAGTTCACAACTCACTTCACACCTCGGCCTGCCATCTTTTGGCAGGACGAATCCGACTCAGCCCAACTTCCCATACGGCCTCATCTCCCGAGATAGGACATATCAAATATTGAAGATCGCATGCACACAATATAAATTTATCATTCAATCAAACCAGTTAGTATATAGTCATATAAATTAACGGAATTTGATTCTTAGTAGCCGACACAGATAGCCTAGGAATATTCTACAATCCAAGCAGAAATAATTTGTTTGACTATACTTCCCGAATTTTTTATTTATACCCAAAAAATAATAGAAATTTCAAAAAATATCCATGTTAGCTTGAAAATTCGAAAAATACCCAAACCGGAAAATTTTTTTCCGGATTTGGCCTCTAAATCCGGAAAAAAAATTTCCGGAAATTGAACTCCAAATCCGGAAAAAAAATTTCCGGTTTTAACATTTTTTTTTTTTTTTTTTTTTTTAGAGTTTCCGGAAAATTTTTTTCCGGATTTAACTTTTTTTTTTTTTTTTTTTTTTTTTTAGTGTTTCCGGAAAATTTTTTTCCGGATTTAACAATTTTTTTTTTTTTTTTTTTTTTTTTTTTAGAGATTCCGGATAAAAAAATTTAACTTAACAAATTTTTTTTTTTTTTTTTTGTAAGAGAAAAATAGCTAAAATACTAAAATCTAACGCTAAAAAATCGAATTGTTTTTTTAAATATTTGTTTCATTAATTTAAAAAAATTCAAAATGATGTAGAATAATTTAGAAATTATCAAAATAGCTAAAATACTGAAATCTAACACTAAAAAATCGAATTGTTTTTTTAAATATTTGCTAGATTACATTTTTTTATATATAATTAGCATATTTATACTAAAATAAGCCAAATTACTTGATTTATGCTGAATTACACTAAATTACAATAATTATGTAGAATTATGCTAGAATACGGTAAAGTACGCTAAATTACGTACGAATAGGGATAATATCTTCACTCAGAAGGCGAAAAACGACGACGAAACTTCAAACGGCCATAAAACGGCGCTCGAGTGTCCGATTTCAGCAAATGACCACTTTTCGGAAAGCTTGCGAAAATGCGCATGCGTCCGGACTTGCTTCGCCAGTTTTCCAAATTCAGAATCGCCAAAAAACAAATAGAAGAGCCTCAAAACTTCAGTTGAAGTTTCCGATTAAGATTTTCATTTCTATTATTCAATCTACGTAGCTCAGTAAATTAGTTATGTAATTAACTTTTAGAACACCAAATTTTATTATTTTTGGAATTTTTTTTACTATTTTTATGATTTATGAAAGATGCCACAAAATAAGTCCCATTTATACGTAATTTAGCGTAATTTATCGTATTTTAGTAAATTTACCGTATTTTAGCACAAAATCGGCCCTATTCGTAGTAAAAAAACAATTCGATTGTTTAGTATTTCTACACCATTTTGAAATTTTTTAAATTAATGAAACAAATATTTAAAAAAACAATTCGATTTTTTAGCGTTAGATTTTAGTATTTTAGCTATTTTTCTCTTAAAAAAAAAAAAAAAAAATTTGTTAAGTTAAATTTTTTTATCCGGAATCTCTAAAAAAAAAAAAAAAAAAAAAAAAAAATTGTTAAATCCGGAAAAATTTTTTCCGGAAACACTAAAAAAAAAAAAAAAAAAAAAAAAAAAAAGTTAAATCCGGAAAAAAAATTTCCGGAAACTCTAAAAAAAAAAAAAAAAAAAAAAAAAAATGTTAAAACCGGAAAAAAAATTTCCGGATTTGGAGTTCAATTTCCGGAAAATTTTTTTCCGGATTTAGAGGCCAAATCCGGAAAAAAAATTTCCGGTTTGGGTATTTTTCGAATTTTCAAGCTAACATGGATATTTTTTGAAATTTCTATTATTTTTTGGGTATAAATAAAAAATTCGGCTATACTTCCGTCGGATACAAAATTACATTGACCACAAAAGTGTAGTTTGCAATAAATAAAAATTACAATGTTAGCTTTTCTTTCAAATAAAAGAATTTATTATCCTCTTTAAATTATATTAACTAGACTAAATGAAGTTAATTTTTTCTACAATATTTTAGTTACCTTTTCTACAGTATTAGTTATTTCAACAATAAAAAAATTATTACTTTTTTTCTACAATAATTTCTCTTCTATCTAATTTATTAGACATTTTTTTAAATAAAATTAGCTATTGATAATAGAATTATATTATGACATGAACAGTAACACAAATTTTTCGATACTTAAAAATGGTTTATAAAATTTAGTTATTCTTTATTTTTTGCTTTATTGAATTACATATTCTTTTGCTTATTAGATGGATATCACGAGTCAACAATTTCATTTAAAAAGGAGATCGAAAAACTTAAATTATTCAATTTCAAATACCTAACTTGCGAAGATATATTAAAAGATGCTAGAGTATTACTTAGCTAAAGGATATGTATTATCTATTTGTGATTTAAGGCCGAAGAAATATGTGGTTTTACAATGTGATAGAGGTGGTCAAGATCGTGATACATGTGTAGGGCTGCAAACGAATCAAACCAAATCAAACTTATTCTAGTTTGAGTTTCAGTTTGAATAAGATTCGAACCGAACTGGTTCGATTTGTTTCAAAACGAATTTCAATCGAACGAGTTAATTGTGATTTTTTTCGAATTGAAGTCAATCGAATCACGAACTACGAGCTTTTTTAGCAGCCCTACCGCTCTTAGTTATTTTTTTGAAAATTGAATAGCTTAAACTAAGCATTGCATTTGATTGGCTATTTTTGCGGAATAGTTTTGTATTTTTAGGGATTTTGATATTTTTATAATCTGGTTTTGTAAATAACCTTTTTCAGTATCAATATATCCAACCATAAAAAAAAAACATTGCATTGGATCTTGTCTGATCATTTCAGGTACATATTTGTACTTATTTGAAATGAAACCTTGATTTTGCACTGAGCCACTAGCGTTGCTTTAATTTGAATGGTATATGTTAATTTGAGATTCGAACCTAAATAGTTCACGAATCAATTTCGAACAAACTATACCCAGTTTGAGTTTGAGTTTGAATAAGATTCGAAACGAACTAGTTTGATTTGTTTCAAAACGAACTTCAATCGAATGAGTTAATTGTGATTTTTTTTCGAATCAAAGTCAATCGAATCGCAAACTACGAGTTTTTTTGGCAGCCCTACATGTGATGTGCCTTAAAATAATATTTGAACCAAAAGTTACATGCAACAAGTGCAGGCTTCTACCAAGCGAGATCCTTCTAAATTTGAAATTGTGGAAGCATAAGAAAAACGCAAGCCACATACTAACAATCGAGCCCTCAAGTCCAATTAAGCGATGAATGAAAATAAAGACGTTATTTTTTTTTTTGGAGAATAAGATTACTACTATGCTTAATTTAAATGAATTTTTTAAATTAATTTATTTTAGTTATTTCTAGAATAACAATAAAATGTTCATTAGGAACCTATTTGAATTTTTGTTGTTAAACGAGTAATGGTATGATTGTCTCCTAATTATTTTTTTACTTTTTTTTTTCTGATACGTACATACAAAAAAGAAGAAGAAGAGAAGTACATAAAAATGAATTTGGATATTTGGTTTCAAATTACATCAACTAGTAATGAAGAGATATGCGGAAATTTAACTCTAGAATATTAAGTGCAATTGCATTCACCTAAATTAGAAATGATAATTGAGAACAAAATTATTCTCAAACCTAAATGTATTCTAAAGATGACAGTCCGGATTTAGAAATGAGTCAGTCAAAAATTGTAAATTTGTAATAATTAGGGACTAAATTACTTTGAGATTTCAGGCACCAGATGAGGAATACCAGCAAGAAGAATAACCAACAAATTTATTTTTATCTGACAAAGTGAAAAATTAATAACGGTAATATCTCAGAAATCTCAACGGCAGACCATGAATTTGACACGGCATGGGTCAAAACAAACTGTACAAATATGTTACTATGAAATATGTTACTATGTGGGTCAAATCAATAAGTATATGTTTCAACTTATACCATGGTAACTTTAATCCACACCAAATAAGAATATCTTATGTCATCTTAACTTGAAATAAATATATTACATTATAACTTTAACTCACAATCAAATATGGACTAATTAATGAAACTACCAAGTAATTAATGTTCGGTGATATAATTGCATATTACTTCGCTAATTTCACTTTTCTATAGCTGCCACATCAGAGAATGGTATCAACTATCAATAGAGTCTGTATCCCCCTAGGCACCTGAGGTACAATCTCTATAAACGGACGGCTCAGATTAATTCTAGTTGGATCAAACTCAATCTAATGTCTATGAAAACTATAGGGGATCCGTTTTGAGATTCATGCCAGATTAAAAGAATGGTCCAAATTTACTAATTGCACCTCACATATCTGGGGGATCCGAATTCCTATCAATATATGTGCTTCTTTGTATATGTACATTCCAGCAATACACGAGGATTTATCATCATATTTTTATTAAAAAAAAAAATGAATTGTAGATGTTGTTGTGCATTGCTAATACGCAAACTTATAAATCTAAATTGTTTAAATTTTCAAATCAATTAATGGATGAGTAATTTATTTATTGTGCTTCCCAAAATATAATACTCGACATGTATATACGACAATTATAGCCAATTTAGTTAAAATTTGAACCATTAATTCTATTTTTTTCAAATTTATTTGTTATGTTACTAGAACTTTAATTTTGAATTTAAATTTTATTAAATAAAATAATTTGGGGAACAACTTTGGGGGTTTCATTTATTTTGTTCCTTTGCTTACAGATTGAGTTTTGCCTTTTAATTCACGTTTTTCGTTGTAAAATGTAAATAAAATTAAGTTTCATTTTTCTTGATAGTACCGTGATGAAAAACAAATGTAAGGCATTAATTTATGGAGTGGAGAAACACATTATATGACATGTACAAATTGGGCTATTTGCACAATATTCCAATGAACAACATAAGTTTAACTCATATAATTAAAATTATTTATACACACATATGTTGGTATGATTTTGTAGTGTGATTATTATTGAAATATTTTTTTTTATTTCCACTTGTTAAGCATTGAGACAAATATATTGAAATAATTAGGATATTGGAGGAAATCAAATGATCAAGATTTATGTTAATAGAGCTGTTGAGTAAAATCATTGCATATACAGTGTCTTTGCATTTTTTTCTTATATTATTCTTTAATCCTTGTTAATTACTAATAATTTCTATAAATTTAACAAATTTTTTTTTTGAGGAACAAAAAGGGTCTAGCCCTGATTTTCATTAACCGTGGGTGGTTACAAGGATTGAGTTTCTGAATATAAATTTAACAATTATAAATATATTATTGAAACTTTATATAACAATAATAGTAACAAAAGTAAAATTTAAATTATTAGTAGTGCAAATAATAAAACCATATTACTAAAATAGTTAATTTTATCTAATATGGTCTTGGTCAGATTTTGTTTAATACGGACTTTTTTTCTTCTAATAAAGATAGTGGGTGGATTTTGTGTGGCTTATGGTATTCTCATATACGGGTCAACCTTGCCCACGCTGGTATGAGTATAACTTTGTTATTGTTTGTTTGCTAAGGTTGACTAATTTAAATTAGTCAAATATCATAGAGTAAAATGTGTTTTATATTGTAACAGGTATCAGCTTGGAAGAGTAGGAGCACAGAAAAAATGCCATTGGCATTGATCATTGTTGAATTAGTGAACAAAGTCATGTGGTTGGGATGTGGTATTCATTACAATGACCTATACATCATGGTAAGTATAAACTTTATTTAAATGATATTGTCATTTTTGTTTTTAATTTAATACATGTATTTTTTTTAAAAGAGATCCAAGATAGAATTGGATTTGCTTTATGTGACATTCAGTTGATCGTATATCTCATTTTTCGCTCTCGCCCCGATAATCCAATCCCACTCCAGCCTAGCTGCACTGCATGCAATCTTATGCCACCATTTATTGTATTTTTTAGAGGAGACCACTATTTATTGTTGTTGGATTTTATTAGTTTATTGTGTCTGTTTTTAGTTGGAATTTTATAAGTATTGTTGTATTTTTTAGTTACAATTTTATTAGTTGTTGGAATTTTATTATGGTATATTATTTAATTTAAAAATAAATCGGAATTGAATTCTATTCTATGCAAATCTATTAGTATATCTCTAACTTTTTATACGTGGGTAATAGTGCTGGTTATATAGGTAATGGCCTTAATTTTATTTTAATTTCCCCCCTCGCTCTCTCCCTTCCCTTCTACTCTCTTCATTTTGTGATCACGGGTTTAATAAGTTTGATTTTCTCCTAAAAACAAATGAAAAACATTTAATTAGCGATGAGGACTATCAATGAGAGAGTAACATAAATAGCGTTGAGGATTATCTTACCAATGTCTCAAATTCTTGATTTCCTTATTACTATATGTTATAATTTCTTATTCAGCTCCAAATATTTACTATATGTTCTAATTTGCTTGATCATAACAGCTACAAAGCTATGAATGATATTTTTGGTTAAAAGTTTGAGGCTATGAATATATATATTATTGACGATGATTAATTGAATGGCAAGTTTTGTGTTTCTACGGAACCAAAGAAACAAATTGTGTGAAAAGACATGAATTTTGCTCCTCTTAATTTGTAGTTGTACAAATCTGTTGGATATGTGTTATTGTAACACATGGTAATTTTAATAATTTTTTAAATATATTTTGGAATTATTTACAATATTGCAAAATTTAAAGGTTTGAATGTAAAAATCCAAACTTTGAAAAATGTTATTTTAATTCTGATTTGAGCTCCAAATATTTACTTATTTTGTTTTCTAATTTCTGATTGTAAAATTATTGTAGGACTTTTAGACTTCTCATTTAATGGTATTTTTTCAAACTTTAATCAGAGTTTTAATGTCCGATATTTTCAATTTTAAAATCTTTTAAACTTCAACTATTATCCCTTTTGTTCAATGAATTTTTGTTTTCAAGCATAAAATTTTATCAAATGTTCTATCTTAAATAATAATAAAATAGATGGCAATAGTGTCTAGGTGTGTTCATTGCTTCAGTTCGGTTAAAATTTAAAACCGAAATAAAATAGGCAAACTCAATTTTTTTTTTGTTTTCAAAACTAGAACTGAACCAACCAAATTAAACTTATCAACCGATTAAAACCGAACCAAAATAAATTTTGATTTATTCGGTTCGACCGAACAAGCCGAATTATACCTAATCTATAACTGTCACTATATTTTATCCATTCTTGTCTATTCTCTGTATATAGTTACCGAATTTTTTATTTATATCCAAAAAATAAATTAAATTACAAAAAATAACCATGTTGGTGTTGAAATTCGAAATCTACCCAAACTGGAAATTTTTTTTCCAGATTCAACATCTAACTTCGGAAAAAAAATTCCGGAAACTCAACTCTAATTCCGGAAAAATAATTTCCGAACTTAACAATTTTTTTTTTTTTTTTTTAGAGATTCCGGAATTTTTTTTTCCGAACTTAACAATTGTTTTTTTTTAGAGAAAAATAGCTAAAATACTGAAATCTAACACTAAAAAATCGAATTGTTTTTTTAAATATTTGTTAAATTAATTTAAAAAATTTCAAAATGGTGTAGAATAATTTAGAAATTATCAAAATAGCTAAAATACTGAAATCTAACACTAAAAAATCAAATTGTTTTTTTAAATATTTGTTAAATTAATTTAAAAATTTTCAAAATGGTGTAGAATAATTTAGAAATTATCAAAATAGCTAAAATGCTGAAATCTAACACTAAAAAATCGAATTGTTTTTTTACTACGAATAGGGCCGATTTTGTGCTAAAATACGGTAAATTTACTAAAATGCTGAAATTACAATAATTATGTAGAATTATGCTAAAATACGATAAATTACGCTAAATTACGTATGAATGGGGCCTATTTTGTGGCATCTTTCATAAATCATAAAAAATAGTAAAAAAAATTCCAAAAATAATAAAAATTGGTATTCTAAAAGTTCATTACATAACTAATTTACTGAGCTACGTAGATTGAATAATATAAATGAAAATCTTAATCGAAACTTCAACTGAAGTTTTGAGGCTCTTCTCTTTGTTTTTTGGCGATTCTGAATTTAGAAACTAGCAAAGCCAGTTCGGACGCATGCGCATTTTCGCAAGCTTTCTGAAAAGTGGTCATTTACTGAAATCGGACACTCGAGCGCCGTTTTATGACCGTTTGAAATTTCATCGTCGTTTTTCGCCTTCTCAGTGAAGATATCATCCCTATTCGTACGTAATTTAGCGTACTTTACCGTATTCTAGCATAATTCTACATAATTATTGTAATTTAGTGTAATTTAGTATAATTCAGCATAAATCAAGTAATTTAGCGTGTTTTAGTATAAATATGCTAATTATATATAAAAAAATAGTTAACATAATTTAAAGTAATCTAGTGTCAATCAGCATAAATTAACATAATTTCAAGTAATTTAGCGTATTTTAGTATAAATATGCTATCAAAAAAAGTAATCTAACAAATATTTAAAAAAAACAATTCGATTTTTTAGTGTTAGATTTCAGTATTTTAGCTATTTTTCTCTAAAAAAAATAAATAAATAATTTGTGAAGTTCGGAATATTTTTTCCGAAATCTCTAAAAAAAAAAAATTTGTTAAGTTCGGAAATTTTTTTTCCGGAATGAGAGTTGAGTTTCCGGAAAAAAAATTTCCGGGGTTAGATATTGAATCCGGAAATTTCTTTTCCAGTTTGGGTAGATTTTGAATTTGAACACCAAAGTGGTTATTTTTTGTAATTTAATTTATTTTTTGGATATAAATAAAAAATTCAGGTATAGTTATCTCAACCAGACAACCCGACCTATCTTACAATTATAAAAGGAACTTGCACATCTTAAATCCAAGAAACAACATTACAATTTTGATACTGACATTAGAATGAACAGTCCTTTAATCCAAGAAAACAACACGTCGGCCTTAACAAAAATATGTCAAACGCCAGTTATTAATATAATATCAAGTATAATATGTGCAATGTGTATATGAAAGATGATTAAACAAGCTCCTATCATTTCCTCAGAATGTTTTCTCTGGAAAGCGTTATATATATAAACTCTAGTTTGTCTTTGTACAGTTATCATAAGTTTCAAATCACTTTGAAGGTCTACATTAAATTACCAATACAAATAAACCAACTCAAAAGCCCCTAAAATAGAAGAACTTGTTGCTAATTAATTAAACTATGATCACTTTGGAAGTAAAAGCTTGATAATATTAGTATGCAAGGTTGAAAGATAAAATGGAGAGGAGAAAAAGAAGAAGAAGAAATATACAAAAAAGCAAGAATGATTTTGGAATCAACGTCTCAACAACGTAACAGAAAACATAAAACAAAATAATATAATTTATCCTAATTATCAATAAGATTTATCAATAAATCCTTGTTGAGAATCTTATTTGATCTTCTAAATCCTGCTGCAACTAAATCGACCGGTTTTTCTCGTTGGATCTCAGTAACTTGTCAATAGTGGCATCAAGTTGCATTGTTCGTTTATCCATACGATCAATCAATTGAGCTAAGCGCTCTGCAAATGAGTACTCCAGTAGAGCAAAGCGTTCATCAATATCACAGCTAATTGTTCTCATTTGCTTCTCCTCAGCAAAAACCCTAACGATAATCTCAGTTGGCCCCAACTGAACCCAGTACCGGTTGGATAGAGGATATTGAATAAATGTGAATTGTGACTGTAAGACTAATGAACTGTGGTAATTGTCTTATCAATTATTTTCTTTCCGATAATGACAGTATTGTGATATTGATTTCGTAATATTTTTGTTAACTAATTGTCAGGACAGTTAGAACTGTCTTATCATTGATTTTCTTTCCGATAATGACAATATGGAGATATTGATTATGTATTGTTTCCGTTAACAAATTATCAGGATAGTTAGAACATTATAAGCCCTAACATGACAGATACATGTTATGGTATCTGTCAGTATTACCAAACTAGAAATTGTAAAGTTAAGAAACCAAACGTTACCGGACTTTATGGTTTAAAATATTTTGACCCAAACCATTTATTCTGATAAGATTCTTAGAGTTCTGATTTACTTATGTAATTTTTATCGTTCAATTGAATACTGTTATTGAGCATTTGCATTCGTCATTATGAAATGAACTGTTAGTTTCTCGTGCGGAGATTTCATTCCGAATATGGATTTCCTTCGAATCAAATAACCTGAGTGGCAATTAGCACTGAGGAATAATTTATTATTTCTCATCCGTTTCCCCTTGTGGGATTCACAAGTTTGTTAGACGAAGACAGAAAAATGCTTTTGGGATTATAATTGACAGTAGGGCCACCTAAAGATATGAAATTTGAGTTTATTATATCTGACAGGGTGCAGATAATATATCTCTAGCATCATCCACTATAAAATGTCAGATAATTATTGTAATTAAATTGGGATGTGGGAAAATAATGGATGCTATTGGTAATGCATAAAAAGAATTCATGCCTTATGTTACATATATTAAATGGTAAATAGGCGCGGTAGGAATTATCGCATCCCCGGATCGGGAGTGTGACATGACCGCATCTGATTGACATTTGTCCGAAGTCTAGGATTGTGTTTTCTCTGTAGGTATTGTGCATGTTCGATTCAAATCCTACATCTCTAACTAAAAATCAGTTCTAAATTAATTGGTGTCATGCCGTCTCGATAAATATAATGTATTCATTTTTGTTACTGTTGAATATGACACAACACACGACCCAATATTTCAATGTATTAACATGACACAACACATATTCAAAACACATCTAAATATGAAACGACACGTTTTCACAAAATATAAAATATACAAAATTACAACAACCGGACAACAAAAATGATCAGGAATAAGTAGCACTCTTAATCACTTTCATTTCTACCCTTTTGCATCTCTATCTTTTTTTTTTTCCAAATCACTTTCATTAATTTCTACCCTTTTCCATTTTTTTTTTTTTTTTCAAATTCCTCAAAGTTTAATCATCTCATTTTTTTCATAAATTCCAGGCAATGGTGTCTCGCTTGTGTTACTTATTGCTTCATTGTAAGTAGTATTTAATTATATGCTTTGAATTGGTAAATACTACCATATGGCTTTCGCTATAATGATAAATTTATGTTGGTACAATATATTTTGCCCTTTCTTCTCGATACTGGATGGAGTTTCTAATTATTCTAATATATTTTGCATAATATAGTTTGTCCTAATTTGATTTACTCCAAAGTCCTAATTATTTCAATATATTTTGTTTCAAAGTTTGAATAAGGAGAAATAAAAAAAAATATTTCAACAGTAGAAAATCATACCAACATATGTGTGTAAAGAATTTTATTTATATGAGTTAAACTTACGTGGTTCATTGAAATACTGTGCAAATAGCACAATTTGTATATGTCATATCATATGTTTCTCCACTCCATAAATTAATTTTTATCTCTCATAGATTAGACATGCGTTTTTCATCACGGTAATATCAAGAAAAATGGAACTTAATTTTATTTACATTTTACAATGAAAAACGTGAATTAAAAGGCAAAACTCAATCAAGCAAAGGAAAAAAATAAATAAATGAAACCCCAAGTTTTTAACCCCAAATTATTATATTTAATAAAATTTAAATTCAAAATATAAGCTCTAGTAAAATAAAAAATACATTTTAAAAACTACAAGCACGGCAATTATAATTCCATTCCTTATAAAAAATAAAAAGCATATTCCAAGATGGAGAATGGTCCAAATTTTAATTAAATTGGCGATGATTGTCGTGTGTGTCTATATATATATATTAAATTTTGCAAAACATAAAGAAACAAATTACTCATCTACAATTCGTTTTTTTTTTTTTCAAAATATAATGATAAATCCTCGTGTATTGCAGGAATACATATACAAAGAAGCACATATATTCATACCATCTCTAACAACTATAAAAAAAATGCAATTAAAGCAAAAAATCTCTCGAAATCATTACAGAGGGATCAATAACAAAATCTCTCTTACATTTTTCACTAGAAGCCTCTTTGTTTGTCACAGGATTACACATAATGAAATTTGACGGTGATGGAAATCCACTTTTGAAAAAATGAGAACCGATGAGTATGGAATATGGATACGCACATAATTGATTATGGAAATGTGTTGAAATAAGTATTCGGTTGTACGGCAGAAATAGTTGTGAGAAATTTTGATTTATTTTAAAATTATATATTTTTATTTAATATGTACAAAAATAATTAAATGTTGTAAAAAAAATTGTACAAAAGATAATTAAATAATGTAAAAAAATTGTACAAAAGATAATTAAATGTTGTACAAAAAAATATGTACGAAAAATAATTAAATGTGACTTTGTTATTGTTAAGAATTAAAAAACAAAAAAGAGAAGTAAATAGATAAGAGAGAGCGACATGCATCGTGAGAAAAAAAAAATTATTCAATCCGACTTCATTATTTTTTCCCATCATTTTACATAGGGTGAGAATTTATTTGAGAAAAAAAATATGAGAACGAATAAGAAATAAAATATCATCCGAACGTCACTAGAAAATAATATTCCGGTAACCAAAATTACACTCATTCCCACTTATTTTCATGCATACGAACATGCCCTAATTAAAAAGATTTTTTGGAAGTCTGTTCCACATTTGAATTCATTTTCTATGTTGCTTTTCTCCAACTCAATTTGTTTGCCTCTCACTTGGTATCCGAAGCAGTGTTGTAAATAATAATATGCGGTCGTCGGATAAACAGCGTATCACCAAGCGATTAATTGAAAATAATCAGTCTAAACGGCTGTTTTTTACAACACTAATCCGAAGTGATCCTAATCGAGACATGGCGCCGCCTTCCCTTCTCTGAGCTGTCCAAGGACATACATGTCAATATTTTCTCCTTCTTTAAGGGTTAATTTCACAATCTGTGTAGCGATTATCTATCATGAGAGTCTAGTTACCAAAGAGTTGTATTGTACGCATTTTCATGAGAGCCTCGTCACAATTTGAAGGGCAAAAACATATTTTACTATTGTGATGCTCTCACAAGTGAAAAGTCATCTAGTTATTTAATTACAGCAAGAAAAACATAAATTGAAGTTTTATGTCTTTCAATTTGAATTCTCTTTATGCTCTTCTTTTATGTTGTGGAAGTATTGTATGCATCTCTCACGATACCTTATATATATTGCTACATTCACTTCAGAAAATAGAGCAAAATCATTTCAAAATATTTTTTAAATCTTCTTTAGAAAGATTAAATTATTGAAAAAAGAATTTAATATGAATATCATATAAATCTTCTTGAAATTTTCTACAAATCTTCATTATGAAGATTTCTTGAAATATTTTTATTATTTCTTATAATCTTCTTCAGAAAGATTCAATTATTACTTTTTTCTTAATATGAATATCATATAAAATTTGCACATCATAAAATTTTCTCGTGCTATAAAATTTTCTCGTGCTGATAACATGTTATAAAATAAAGACAAAGAAATATAAACAAGATAAATAATGTATAAAGATGACTATCTCTTTATTTATATATTTATCATGTCTTTTAAATGTGTACAAATACAAGATTACAAAGTCTCCATCTATATGCTACAAATTATAAATGAAAAGCCATCTAAATTAATTTTAATAATAAATGAGAAAATGAATTCAGGAAATTAATGTTGAGAGTTAAAAAAAAATTGTAACATCACATTTATAATTTATTCATAACAGTTTCTTTAATAATTTGAAATAATGTTAATTGTACTGAGCTTACAATTGAACAACGTACTCTATACCATCTCTTTTATTATTATTTAAGATGGAACATTTGATAAAATTTTATGTTTGGAAATAAAAACTCATTGAACTAAGGGATAACAGTTGAAGTTTAAAATATTTTAAAATTGAAAATATCGGAGATTAAAATTTGAAAAAAAAATACCATTAAATGATCTAGTCTAAAAGTCCAACAATAATTTCACAATCCACTTTTTTTTTTTTAAATTCAAACAAAGTTTGAAAATACAACGGTATATTTATTCATCACTAGAGTTTCAAAATCGATCCTTTATGCCCAATACAAATCCATTTTCTTTATTTTGAACTTGGTAAGTTTTATTTTCAAACACAAGGCAGAGAGATAATATCAATATTCCTGCTAATTATGTAATTGCTCATTTATATTCAAAATAATGAGCCCACTCTTAAATGTATTTACATATAAATGATATAGTGACAATTAATTCTATTACGTAATAGCCAATGTCAGGATACATTAATATCGAAAAAAAACATTGCAAATTAATGTATTTTTCATCATTTAGGTTAATCGTTATGAAATTTAGCCCAATTTAAAAATTACTTGATCACTAATCATGTGTCGGTAAAATATATTATTAATTCTTTTGAATCACATAATGACTAGTTGCACCAAATTTAAAAACATGACCTGAAAAATGAATTACAGGTAGAGAATATGTGTGCTATTTTAGTTTGTAATGCTGATAAGTATTATGTTACTCAGATATTCAACAGATTTGTACAACTACAAAGAGGAGCAAAATTCATGTCTTTTCACACAATTTGTTTCTTTGATTCAATAGAAACAAAAAACTTGCCCTGCCAATTCTCATCGTCAATAATATATATATCTTTTCATGGCCTCAAACTTTTTTAATAAAAAATATCATAGCTTTGAATTAGCTGTTATGATCAAGCAAATCGACCTTGCCACGAGCCTCATGCAAATCAAAATAAGTATATTTTTGGAGCTGAATCAGATATTATAACATATAAAGAAATCAAGAATTTTAGACATTGGTAAGACAATCTCCATCGCTTATTATATTATCCTTTACTTGATAGTCCTCATTGCTAATTAAATGTTTTTCATTTGATTTTCAGGAGAAAATCAAACAAAAGATTTATAGAAAATTTCTCAAAAATAAACTGAAGAACACATATCATATATCTATTACAAAATTAGTCTTTAAAAAAGAAGTAAACAAATTATATAATATCTAAAATATTAATAAGATTTAAAAAAGAAGGATATTTAAAAACAAAAGGAGGTTAAATGACATCATATTTCCTAAAACAAACTTATTAAACCCTTTTGTGATCACAAAATGAAGGGGAAAAAACAAACTTATATTTTTATTGTTAAGCCAATCGCACTTATATTTTTACTGTTATGAGTTATCATTTCAGAAAAATCAAAATTTGAAAATTTAAAATTTAGCGGATCTGAGAGACACTCAATTTTTTGAAGTGTGTTATTACCATTAAATTTTTATTTTTAAAAATGCTAACTATAAAAAGTTCGGACCAAGTTCAGGCAGAATAAAATAGGCTAATTTTTTTCATGAAATTGATGTGTTGCTCTCAATGCTATCTAATGTGAGGCATGGGCTACTCCCATTCGTTTGATCTCGATCGGAAGGCCCATAATTCGTATTTCTAAAAACGTTATTGTTCTCTGATGGTTTCTATAATTTAGAAGTATGGGAAAAATACAAAGAACTTTTTATAATAGTATCGAGGCTCAAACACTTATCAGTATTTTAAAAAATATGTTTTCTTGTATTTTGTAATTTTTGTAGTTTGGTGAAATTTCGAAATATAGAAAGAATGGGATGGTGGACGGGATAAACCATCACATCCAGCTAATCCTGTCTCTAATCACGCAAACTCGCTAATTATAATAAAAAATTCATGGACGGGATAATCCATCCCGTCCAGTATTGTTCATTAATTTTTTTTTTGGGGTTAGAAAAACAACAGAAGAAGAAAAAAAATTATGAATAGTACTAGATGGGATGGACTATCCGGTCCAGGATTTTTTTTAGCAATTTTGCGTGATTAGTGACGAAATTAGCTAGACGGGGTCGTTAGCAGACGGGATAAATCATCCCATTCTTTTTATATTTCGAAATTTCATGAAAACCTACTCCTATTTCGATATTTTTTTTTTCTATTAATAAAAAAGTCGGCAAGAAGGATGTCTTGCAACAGGTTAACACACTGTGTTGACAAAATAAATCTGCTGCCATCTCAGGCACCTAAGCAACTGAAAATCTGATCAAAATATTACTCTTTCTTTAGGCTTGATGTACACAATTTTTCACTAACCAAAACAAAAAAAAATTGGCAACTAAATTGCGACAAGCCGGTTTGAATCCTAGCTAGTTCTTTCTTGGCCTAAAATGGCCCAATTGGATCTTTTGCTAATTCCATATCCTGTGTAGAATATTATAATTTTTTTAATCTTTTCCTATTGTAATTTACATATTCTATTTACTGCAAATGTTTCTTTTTGCCTTTTAAGTTATTATCAAATTGACTAAAATAATTTTTTTTTGAGAGAAAGATGAAATTTTAGACTTTCAAATTTCAACAAATTTTAATATCCATAAAGAATCATATTCAGATTCTCATTCTATGACCTTCCACACTGAAAGCATTGTATTTTTGCTTCTACATTGAATGCTAGTTCTCGACTTGAACAATATCCGATGCGTTTGCACCCCTAAGTGTATGGCTCAAATTTACCTGATTCATCCAAAAACCGAAAGCTGCTTTGGGTCGAGAATTTGAGATATTTGCGTCCAGGGCTTCAAATCATATCTCCAAAATATCTAGTTGTAGCAGCCAATAAATGATGTGCATTTAATTTGCTGCTAGAGAGAATGAAGTCGGCCACTTAAAATGCATTTCCAAAATTTGAACAGTGTGTGTTGTTAATATAACACGTAACCGGAGAGGGACAGAACGCTAGTGGGGGTAAAGATTTTAACAAAGTAGTTTTGACTTCATGCAGCGCATTAATCCATATGCATTGCTGTTTTGATTCTATAGCCTGTGCACTGCATGAAGTCAAAACTGCTCTGTTAAAATCTTTACCCCGCTAGTGGCTTCCCACTTGTGCTGGATTAGACGGTGACACTACGCCAAGTTGGCACTGCCCCCAGCCGCTAGAGGTGTCAATGGTACCTTTTTAGCCGTTTACCCGACCCGTATCGTATTCGATAAGGTGGGTATGGGTAAGATTTTTTTTTTCGTTAACTTATTGGGCATGGGTATGGATAAGAATTTTTTTCGTTAACTTAATGGGTAAGGATATGGGTAATGACTATTTCATACCCGTTACCCTATAGGGTAATTATAAAATCTAAATGTATATTCAATTTAATTTCCAGCTTACCTAAATATATTAAAAACTTAAGAGAAAATTAAAGAAGGGAATGTTTAATTTGTATTTTATTGTAGATTCGTAATACAGAGATACTAGAGTATATAAAGCAAATACAATTTTGTCTCCAGCTATACATTCTGTTATTGAAAAATAAGTTGCTATTTCTGTTACAATTGCTAGCTATGATTGTTCCAAACGCTATAGCTACATATGCTATTTGTGTTGATCTCCAGTATTTTTCTCCGGTGAACAGTGAATTGGAGTGCTCCACTATGTGTTCTATTATATATATTCGTGTTTTTGAATTTTCTTGCTATATAAAAAACAATTTAGTTGGAATTGATTGCACATTTTTTTTAAAAAATTTTTATTAGAAAAAGCAATTATATATGTGTGAAATGAATGAGTTTTTGATGTTTAATTTGTAAAATATAATAAAACTAATTATTATATTAGTATTATTCGTTATTCACCCGCTACCGTTTCGTTATCCGATAATATTAATGGGTCAGGGTAGGGTAGGGTAAGATTAATTTTTAATGGGTATGGGTACATAAGATTAATTTTAATAGATATGGATATGAAAATGTCTCCATCCAACCCGTACCGTACCCATTGACACCCCTACCAGCCGCCATGCATGTCCCTTATTTATGCTTTGAGATTCATGCAGAACGTATTTGAACGGTTAAGATTTTTCAAAGAAACACTTAAAAGTTCGAGATATCTCAGAGGATGCAAATTTAGCCGCCATGCCCCTTAATTATATAGGATTTTTTCAAGCACAAAAACTGCAGAGCTGGTGTAGCAATCAATAGTTAAAACTTAAAAGTTCGCCATTTAAGAATAATTATATTTGCAATGATTAACATTGGTAATCATTTGTAGGTTACAACATCTCATGACAATTCAGTTTTGCGATTTTTAAAGTCAAAATAGTCGATCCAAACCATTTAACATGATTTCTATATTAAAATGTGATTGGAGATCAAATTTTACGTTTGTTTGAATTTTTTTCCTATTTATTAAGTATTTTGCAAAACTGTTGTTTTAGATAATTTTGGACTACTGAAAAACAACAATTTTGTAAAATACTTAATAAATAATAAAATAAATTAAAAATATATAAAATTTGATCTCCAAGCACATTTTAATATAGAGATCATGTTGAACGGTTTGGGTCGACTGTTTGGGCTTTGAAAATCGTAAAACCAAATTGTTATAAGATGTTGTAACTTACAAATGTTATAAGTGGATCTCTCCTCTTTGTATATATATAGTATGAATATATTTTGAAAATAATATATTAAATTAATTTCTTACAAAAATAAATAAAAAAGTTTGTACAGGCAAAATCCGGCTGGTGGTTGCACACTCTATTTCTGATTTTGCATGGAAAGCAATAGCGCTTATTATATCTGGTCCCAATATGAAATCATGAAGCAAACACATGCACTAACATCAGAGATCCCCTTATATTTATTCAATAAAGGTAATGAGAACAAACACACTAAAATTCAGCTGAATGCATGTTAATGACATCTTAACAACTTTTATAAATTTGGACTCCACCAAGTCATACATATATATATATATATATAGGAAATGGCTAGCATGCTACACGTAGCATAGAGGGCCTCTGTGCTACGGCACAATATTTGAGTTTTCAAAATTCTAACGGTCGATCCGAACCGTTCAACATGATCTCCATATGAATATGTACTTGCAAACCAAATTTTACATTTTTAGAATTTTTTTACTATTTTTTTAGATAGTTAGAAAATCACTTGATATGAATGGTACATAATTTTCAGATCAAGTGATTTTCTATCTATCTAAAAAAATAGTAAAAAAATTCTAAAAAATGTAAAATTTGGCTTGCAAGTACATATTCATAAGGAGATCATGTTGAACGGTTCGGATCGACCGTTAGAATTTTGAAAACTCAAATATTGAGCCGTAGCACTGGAGGCCCTCTATGCTACGCGTAGCATGCTAGTCATTTCCTATATATATAGAGGAGGGATCCGATTACACCTTTTTTGGTGACACATCATGACACCGTTTTTTATATAGGTCAATTTTGCGATTTCAAAATCCAAACAGTCGATCCGAACCGTTCAACATGATCACCATATTAAAATGTACTTGGAGATCAAATTTTACATTTTTTTGAATTTTTTTACTATTTATTAAGATGGTTACAAAATCGTTGTTTTTCAATGGTCTGAAAACAATGATTTTTGTAACCATCTTAATAAATAACAAAAAAATTCAAAAAAATGTAAAATTTGATCTCCAAGCACATTTTAATATATCCATCGTGTTGAACAGTTTGAATCGACTATTTGGACTTTGAAAATGGTAGGTGTCAAAGTGTGTTACCAAAAAAGGTGTAATCGGATCCCTCCTCATATATATATATATATATATATATATATATGAGGGGGATCAAATTACACCTTTTTTGGTGACGCACTTTGACACCTACCATTTTCAAAATCTAAACAGTCGATCCGAACCATTCAACATGATCACCATATTAAAATGTGCTTGAAGATCAAATTTTACATTTTTTTGAATTTTTTTACTATTTATTAAGATGGTTACAAAATCGTTTTTTTCAGACCATTAAAAAACAGCGATTTTGTAACCATCTTAATAAATAGTAAAAAAATTCAAAAAAATGTAAAATTTGATCTCCAAGCACATTTTAATATGGTGATCATGTTGAATGGTTCGGATCGACTGTTTGAATTTTGAAATTGCAAAAATTAACCTATAAAAAAACGGTGTCATGATGTGTCAAAAAAAAGAGTGTAATTGGATCCCTCCTATATATATATATGTATGGGCATGAGAACAAACGGTTTCCATAAATGGTAAGTTCAATTTATAAATGTTGAAATGATAACTCACAAATTAGTCTTAATCGCACAACACTATTCAGTTTATCTCTATACCGGACCAAATTTTTTTATGGAGACTATTTTGGTTTGTGGGGGGGGGGGGGGGGGGGGGTGTGTGGGGTTCCATATCATCCTTTTTTGAAGTGATGGTGAGTATGAAGAGTTGGAGAGCATCTTATATAGATGGAGCAGAGAGGAGGATAAAGAATTAGAAGCGTGATTTGCTTGGTTGTTGTGGTTATCCAAAAAAGGATGCTGTACTGGTGCACTGTATTGAAAGCGCTCATTTGGTCTTTTTAGAATTGTACAGTGTCATGTCTTTTTAGCCATTTTGTTTTTTCAGCCTTTATTATTTATTTTTATTTTAAAAGTGAACGGTATATAATGTGTCCAATCCTTTCATCATTTATTTATTTGTTTGTTTAATTTCTTATGCAGAACAAATGAGTCTGATTGTATAAATGGCGTATATATGATCTTCATCAAAATAATGCAGTTTGGATCCAATATATCGAAAGCAAATTGGGGTTTCATTAGCATCCGAGCCATCCTCAGAGGTAACAGAATATTTCTGTTTGTATCACGGTTGTCCGATCAGAATCCGGGCTCGAGGTGGAACACATGGTGCCGCTTTAATGGTCGTGCGCATTCTAATTGCTTCAAATTTCGTGGTAGGAGAATAAACGGTTCAAATTTTTCACGGATCAACTCAAATTTTAAGATATCTCAGGGATGTGAATACAAGTTTAAGGACCCTCTAGAGAAAAGTTTGAGTCCGTTATATATCCAGCAAAAACAAATTTGGATCTGATGGGTATGAGAGCCGTCCGATATGCTTTAAAATTTGTGCCGGTCCTGTGCTATGATTCGTGTGCATGAATTTTAAAGCTGATCGGATGGCTCGGATGCTAATGAAACCCCAATTTGCTTTCTATATATTGGATCCAAACTGCATTATTTTGATGAAGATCATATATACGCCATTTATACAATCAGACTCATTTGTTCTGCATAAGAAATTAAACAAACCAATAAATAAATGATGAAAGGATTGGACACATTATATACCGTTCACTTTTAAAATAAAAATAAAAATAAAGGCTGAAAAAACAAAATGGCGAAAAAGACATGAACACTGTACAATTCTAAAAAGATCAAATGAGCGCTTTCAATACAGTGCACCAGTACAGCATCCTTTTTTTGGATAACCACAACAACCAAGCAAATCACGCTTCTAATTCTTTATCCTCCTCTCTGCTCCATCTATATAAGATGCTCTCCAACTCTCCATACTCACCATCACTTCAAAACAACACAAAATATATAAAGAAATTATATGACCATGCCAAATACTCTAATAATACTATTCTTCATTCTGCTTCTCTTTACAACATGTCATGGAGCACGAATGCTCCCGCAAACCGAAACAAACACCGAATTCATCAAAACATCATGTAACACCACCCCTTACCCCGCTCTTTGCTTCAAATCTCTCTCAGCTTACGCCGGTACAATCCAAACAAGCCCCTTGAATATGGCAAGCACCGCTTTATCAGTAAGTCTTGCTAGTGCTCGATCGACCACAACTGCCATGACTCAGATGTCTACAACTCGCGGCATGGACCCACATGACAGAGAAGCACTGCACGATTGCATGGACACTCTAGGAGATGCCATAGATGAGCTGAGACAGTCTACCGAGACCATGAGTCATTTAGGAGGGAAGGCAAGAGGATACCAAATTAATAGTGTTCAGACATGGATTAGCGCCGCCATAACCGACGATAACACATGCATGGATGGTTTTAGAGCAAGTGGAGTAGATGTCAGGATGGAAGTGAGGTGCCATGTGTTGAATGTGGCACAGCTTACATGCAATGCATTGAATCTAATAAATGGTCTTTCTTCATAGATTATCCACAAACTGCCATAATTATGTTTGTTTTGTTATATACAAGGCACATGCTATACATTGTTTCTGTTGTTATCAAGGAAATGACAAACCATTTTCTTGCTGTGCTTTGTGCAATCAATTTTAAGGAACCAAACAAGTTCCTATTGATGTTTGCATTTATATGAATTGTGTTTTGTTTAACAGTGATATATAGATTACAATAATTATCGTTTCCTATGAACAGTATCAGCTCAAACCAACAATGCATGCATTCAACTAATACTTCGAAGTGCAAGAATATAGATTTCAACCATAATTTCACTGTTCTATTGAAATAAAGAGATAATGTTGTTGTTTTCAATAGAATTGAGGATGTAGACCAAAAAAAAAAAAAAATTCTCAGATAGTACCCAACGGTTCTAAAGTCACAGGTACAAAGTAGAAGAGTGGCCTCCTTTTTCTTTATCTTCTCTGTTTTTCATTGAATTCTGGAAAAAAAAATAATACCTTATTGGTCTTTATATAAAGGTAGGACGAGTTTTTAATCGGTTGAATGAAACAAGGTAAAAACAAACAAAACAAAAAAAATGATACATTATCTCTAAAAAAATATATATAAATTTGCCCATTTTCAAGTTGGTTTTTCTTTCAAGTTTTTACTCTTCTTAATGTAAAAATACACAAGTAACACAAATCTGATACACAAAAGCAAGAAACACGGCACTCCACCCAAAAAAAACTACAAAATGTCTCATTTAAACATTCTCCGAATGGCTAGTACCGAAGAGAAACTAAGAAGCTTGAATTCACTCAAGAGTCTCTCTTAGGAGACATATTCTGGACAAGACCGAGGCTTGTTACAACAACAAAAACTTGCAAGATCACACCTGTTAAAACCAACGAAAAATAAAATCCAAGAGTTAACATTAATGTATAAATTAATTACATAGGTTGATCAAGTCTGTAATTGCACTGGTTTGGTACAAAACCGGTATTTTCCCCAGAAGGATTTCAGCAATTGATTTCCCAGTGAACTTAGATATCTAGTTAAAGTAAACTTTGGAAAGTACCAAATATAATAACCAACAGAACTAATAATTGAGAGAAGTTGACAGAATTGTTTTATTTTGGCTTGAAGTTGTACTGGTACAATACCTGGTAAGTGTCTCACTAGCATTCTGAGACCGAACACTGAAATGTATATAGAATGAGTGGAGGCTATGGTAATACAAAGTGCAGATTGGTCCGTACTATGGATCAATATCTTTGATTTCAAAGTCCAAATAGTAGATCTGAACCGTTCAACATAATCTCCATATGAAAATGTACTTGCAAACTAAATTTTACATTTTTCAAAATATTTACCTTTTTTTTAGATAGGTAAAAAATCTATACTTTTGAATGGTCTAGAAGTTTTAGATCAAGTGATATTTTCTACCTATCTAAAAAAATTGTAAAAAATGTAAAATTTGATCTACAGGTAGATTTTCATATGGAGATGATGTTTAACGGTTCAAATTGACTGCTTGAACTTTGAAAACGGAGATATTGATTCATAGTACGAACCAATCCGCGCTATGCATAGTACCATAGCATGATATAGTCATATAGAATAAATGAATTTGGTAAGGATAATATACATAGGGAACTTACTCAATATAACACGCCCACCCTCTGCAAGTTCAAATGTTGTTAGCCCATTCAAGCTTTGTTGTTGCATAACCTATATTTAATAAACCATATTTCAGAACACAAGTGCGCGCACATATTTTATTTACATGCACTCATAAAAAAGCCACCCCCTCTTAACTAAAACCAGTGTCAAATGTCAATGGATTCTAGCAGCCCCGCTATACTGATACCAACAATCAAATATAAAAATATTGATGTTTCTTTCATTCTATATGACTGCTACTTATTTCATCAAAATAAGAAATATAGAAACAACAGCAATAGTTAGCTTTGTTAAAAGGAAGCAAGGGGATGTTGACAAATCATCATTGAGAAAAATGTGTACCCCTGTAACCTACAAAATTATATTGTATATTCATGCAGAATATAATATCATGGATACCCCTGAAGAGACACCAAATTAACTAACTCATATCAGTATAATTTATACATTAGTGATATATAAGGTAAATACAATGCTTGTAAACCACAAGAGAGTTAATCCAATTTATGGAATAGTGCTAAAAAATCTCCAGTATTTTGGAGGTTTTGCAAAATTATCCACAAAAATTAGGGTTTTGAAGGACTTATCGAAAGCATATTTCTTCATAAAAACTTATCTAACCAAGCTATATCATCTCCTCTCTCCCATAACCTCTATAGCATAAAGGTGAAAATTGAAAAATTGTAGGGTACACATGAAATTGTGCCTTAAGCAGGCATTACTGACTAGCTGCCGCGCATTAGCAGGTCAACAGTTACCCTCAATTATTTATATTGTAGTTTTGAAAAGGACATAAAAATACAGTATGCAGACTACATACAGGTGACAGTAACCTGATGGCGGACAGTACTGTACCCAACTCAAATATGAAAAGACACAATTTATGTTCAAAACCTTAAATCTTATTTCTAATTTAAAAAGGTTCAATAAAAATCTGATCTAAAAAAACTTATCCTTCGTTCCCTATAGTCACTGAAGAAAACTCCAAAATGATCTTAATTCATTTTAGTAACCATCTCAGCTCTCTTATATGTGAAATTTTTTTGGAGCAGTGAGGGTGCAAAGCAAATTTATGAGAGTTGTAGTGTATAAATGCGACAATTGGGTATTGATTTACAAACCTTGAAATATATAGCACTATTCATGATGCGTGCAACGGACCACAGCACAGAAATAGTTGATATGGAGGTGTATAATCTCAGCAAGGCTGATTTACTGCGTCTCCGACCTATGATTATTAAAAAAAAAATCTTTAAATCCATATTAGCAGCTTTATATAATTATGCAATTCATCACTCTAGCATATCAAGGATCAAGTCTTAAGCTGAAGTACTAATTAAAACAAAGTTGTATGAATGTCAGGTTTAAACCATACAAATTAAGAAATTTTACCTATTTCTCCAAGTAAGATAGATAAGAACCCAGTGCTAATTGATAACATTGCAAATCTGTCAAATTCCTTCACTGCTGAAGATGTTAAGAACAAAATTGCTGAAGCAATTATTTGGCTAACAACCTGCATTTATAATTAAGTATTGATCAATTCATGGTTCAATGATTCTCTCACTAAGAACTTCACACTTTAAAAAATAAAATAAAAAATTAGCTTGCCTGGCCTAAAATAAGAAACCCAACACGTCGTTTTCCCTTGGCAACCTTCTGGTATCCTAAAATTATACAAGTTAGAATCAAACTATAAATACAAAAAAGAAATTAAGAATTTTAAATATAATCGGTTACTTACTTGAATCAACGACCATACGATAAGAGAAATCGGAACCATCGGTTCCTGAGGGACGGCCTGAAGCGACTTTCCTTTGCTGGACAGAAGCCATAGGTAGGTAGATCTTTTGGAATTCTCTATTTGTACCGTGAGGAAGAGGAAGAGAGGAGATAAATTATTAGGTAAAAATGATTATTGCACACATCTGCTAGAAACACTAAAAAAATTTAAATCGGAATTGAGTTGCAACGTCGACGAAAGAGTAGATCGGATTTTTTTTTTTTTTTTAAAGTTGAATTTTGTGCTTGAAGGCGACAAGAATTCGTAATTGGGTCGGATCCAGTGCAAATTTAGGCCGAATACGATTTAGCGACAGGGTGCTTTACTTCGAAGCCCGTTTATTCAAATAGAATAGAATGAAACTCGGATTCGGCCCATATTGATGAGAAAAAGGTCAAATTTATAACCGGGCCTCAGCTTCTTTTCTGCGCTGTCTCAAATTATCATCTTTCTTTAATTTCTACACTTTTCCATCTTTCTTTCTTTTCTTTTTTTCAATCTTCTCAAAGTTAATTATCTTATTTTTTTCATAAATTCTAGGCAATGGTGTCTCGCTTGCTTGTGTTACTTATTGCTCTGTTGTGCGTAGTATTTAATTATATGCTTTGAATTGGTAAATACTACCATATGGCTTTCACTATAATGACAAATTTATGTTGGTACAATATATTTTGCCCGTTCTTCTCGATACTGAATGGAGTTGCTAATTATTCTAATATATTTTAGAT
Organism: Carex kokanica; assembly: GCA_025461125.1. Taxonomy (NCBI): domain Eukaryota; kingdom Viridiplantae; phylum Streptophyta; class Magnoliopsida; order Poales; family Cyperaceae; genus Carex; species Carex kokanica. The sequence continues at coordinate 227,716 of JAJGRX010001227.1, read as the reverse complement.
AAAATAGTTTGTCCTAATTTGATTTACTCCAAAGTCCTAATTTTTTCAATATATTTTGTTTTAAAGTTTGAATAAGGAGAAATAAAAAAATATTTCAATAATAATCACTAATAATCACAGTAGAAAATCATACCAACATATGTGTGTGTAAATTTTTTATTTATATGAGTTAAACTTACGTGGTTCATTGAAATATTGTGCAAATAGCACAATTTGTATATGTCATATCATGTGTTTCTCCACTCCATAAATTGATTTTTATCTCTCATAAATTAGACATGCGTTTTTCATGATGGTAATATCAAGAAAAATGGAACTTAATTTTATTTACATTTTACAGTGAAAAACGTAAATTAAAAGTCAAAACTCAATCTTTAAGCAAAGGAAAAAAATAAATAAATGAAACCCCCAAGTTCTTAACCCCAAATTATTATATTAATAAAATTTAAATTCAAAATATAAGCTCTAGTACAAGAAAATATACCTTTCCCGGCGCTTAAAAATGCCGCTAATTACACTAAAAAACGCCACTAAATATCTTTCCCGGCGCTTGGACAAGTGCCGGGAATACCACCGTCGGCAAAAGCCTTTCCCGGCGTTTAATAAGCGTCGCCCGAAATTTGTCTTACCATTTTTAAAAAAAAATTATGTCTTTCCCGGCGTTTTTAAAAACGCCGCCAAAAGTCCTAAGTAATAAAAAAAAATGAAAATTTCAAAAATTCGCTATAAATCATAGAAAATTCCAAAAATGGAAATTCTTGTTCGGGTATGTTCATGGGAGTGTTGTCTATATGCCTGTGCAATGACTTGGCTTAATTCAACCTAGAATCAGAATTTCTATCTGATTTGGTCTTAAGGGTTGTTTTAGACATATGCTGTACCAGTACAGGCTTCTTTTGGTTTTGTTTGTGTTGAACACTGGTACAGGTATGCTGATATGTTGGTATGATGGCCTATGAGTTATCCATGGAGCCTACATGGTCTGGTCATGCATGGATCAAAAAATTGAGACTTAAGATCACAAAAAACACTTATCAACTTTATCAAGTAGTGTCAATCATTTTGACATAATGCAATTATGTGTGCCTAAATTTCATCTTTCAGAAAAAGCCAACAACATAATGCAATTTCTGTCTAAAGTTACTATTTTTTTCAACAAATCAATGGTAACAACATAATGCAATTCTGTTTCACTATACACACCTCCAAGATACTTGATCTTCTCAATAGCTAGCTTGTGTACATCTGCTGCCGATGTCAGTCATTTGAGAGGACTCTATAGGAAAAAAAGATTTAATTAGTTCTGCAAATAAAACATATTGTTAAGGAAAAATTGGCTAAACAAGCTTTGCTCTGGATTTTGCACAAAAAAGAGAGAGGATACTTGTACCAGCAACTACATCAAGTACCACTTTGTCCTTGAACATAAAACTGTTATGATAGATTGGGCGGTACCAAAGGTTCTTATTACATGTTGGGCGGTACCAAAGGTTCTTATTACATGGTTTCCCTTAGAAGATTCTAGTTTCAAATTTGACTTAAAAATTGATGAAAAGACAAATTAGTAACCTGGTTGGCTCAAAAGGTTAATATTTTGACATAAATGATGGTACAACAAATTTATCAAGACATTTAGGGGTAAGGCATTTGGACATTTAGGCGTAAGGATCAGCAATTAGAAATAACAGTGCAAGCCTAAATTTGTAATTCAGAAAAGTATATATATAATAAACTTTTTTTGATATGATGCTTAGCTAATCAAACTTATTATTTCTAGCTGTTGTTCAAGTTTTCTACAGTTTAAAACAGGTTATTTTCTGAAATTCCCATTAGAAATAGTGTTTCCTAACTATCCTTACATGCTGTCACAAGTAGGTCTAGAAAAGGACTTAAATGTAATTATTCTCTCAGATTTCAGTCCCTAGTAGGGACCCAGTTTCCATAGAGATTTGTATATCAGTCCCTGGGGTGTGACATAAAAGATTTTTCCTCACATAAAGATCCCTGAAACCTGTCAGGATGTAGAAACTTGCAGGAAAGCCCCTGAATTTTACTAGAATTCAGTCATAACAGTTCAGAACACAGAAACAAGCCCCTGAACCCTGTCAGAACACATAAATTTTCAGAAAAGTCCCTGAATTTTACCAGAATTCAGTCCTAACAGTCCTCAACACTTAATTTTTACTGGAAAGACCCTGGAAATTGAGAAAAATAAATTCAAAACTGTGCAGAATGCTGAAATATTATAAAACGCCCCTTATTTTGTAACAATATATCTAGATGTTATTAGAAATTGATCACATCAGTTCCTATTTACCATAACTAAACAGTTAATAATTTATATTGGTAAGAATTTAGGTTCAGCTATGTTGAACAAATTAAGATTCAAGTTATCAAAATAAGGTCTTATTTAGCCATAGCAGAAATTAAGATATTTTAAGACTAACCTTAAATATTAAAATGAAACCTAACAGAGAAGAAGATAGAAATTCAGTACCATAACTAAGTTAGTAGTCAATTTGGGTATCATCATCACTGTCCTCTGATGAGGAACCTATATCAATGTAGCTGTTCATCACACAATTTGAAAGCAATTGTGTGCAACTACAACTGGTTACGCATCTCAACGGCTGAAATCTGAGTTTGATTGCATGTTTGAGTAAAAGGTTATACCATAAAATTGAATAGCTGAACTATACTTCAAAATAAAATTGGAAGTTATACATTTTACTATCAAGATGAGTGGTCAGTACTTGACAGGTTTTGTCAGTAGCTCAGGTTCTAATTAGATGAAATTAAGGACCTTGTTGAACTAATACTAAACTTTGAGGGCAGATTTAACAGAGAAAAGAAGAGAGTATATATTAAGGGACCTTGTTGGACAAAGTGCTTTAGTTTACCTATATAGATAACACTAAGACTTTCCTCTTTCACAGTGTGTCTACTTTAATATGACATAATATGCTTGACAGTCTTGTTTGCATCATAGAAATACTACATAGATGTATTGGATTTCGTATACTATTTTTATGTCTATACGATAGATTGGTGTATGTTTCTGTTCTTACAGAGGCAATTAATGTTTGATGATGTTTTGTTCTTTTGGTACCCACGCCAATTAGAATAGTAATCATGAATAAATATAGATCAGATATGCAAGCTTATGTACTAAGTGTGCTAATTGCTAAATTCAGCATGTGATTTAGATAGTATCTACGAATTGCAACTCTCTACAATATTGATCCTCGACTATAACCAGCATGAGATAAGACTAGTTCAGTACTCGTATAGTACCTCAATATAAAACTAGCCTCAGATCAGCTTCAAAAGGGATACAACCGCATGGGAGTTTCTAGAGCTTCGTACAAGATAAAACTCAATTATAAAACTAAAGCAGGAAAATTTTGCGAACTAACAACGAACCGTACACATTATCACGTGAAATAATGAATTGTAAGGTAGACAGGTACAGAAATGCTAGCATTGAAAGTATCACTAACCAGAATATGAATGAAATTAATGGTAAACTAACAACAGAAGATAGTTACAAACCTCACGAGGATTAGAATCTCTCATTGTGTCAATTTGTCGGTCCACCTCGACAGTCTTGCAACCAAGGATGATCTACAAGGGCATTTTCGTCAGAATAGTTTTACTTTATAAGAAACTTCAGTAAAATGGATTCTTTTCTTGATGTTTTGCAACCAAGGATGATCTACAAGGACATTTTTGTCAGAATAAATTTACTGTATAAGAAACTATAGTTTTACTGAATAAGACTTTCGTAGCAAGAACTTGCCGAGCTGTCAGACGCTTCTAAAGTTCAGGATTTAGCATCCCTTGTACCAGGTCATTTGCATTGTCAGAAACCCTAGGCCAAGGTTCTCTTTTAAAATCAATTACTAATCTGATAATAGATTGCGCCACTCCTTGTTCCATTTGTACACCACAGAAAAATTCATGAATCAACTCAAAGAGAAATAATTGGAGAAGGGGGTAATAGCAATTGTACCAAATTCACCGTGACCAAGCTCTCGGCCAAGTTGGTACCGGATTGAGCGTCGATCTGTACGATAATATGGCAGGGAGAGAGTACCAGTTGAGTATAGTTCTCGGTGCTCGGACTCAGAGAGAGAGATAGCAGGGGGGAGGTTTTGGGCTCGGTGCTCGATAGAGAGAGAGAGGACGAAGAGGGTCTAGGCTTGGGTCTAAGGCGGCGATGAGGTCGGGCTATGAGGCGAGAGAGCGAGAGAGAAAGGTTTTGGGTTGGCGGAGAGGACTAGCGAAGAGAGAGAGAGAGGAGGGGAGGGGAGGAGAGGAGAGGCAGTGGGAGGTGGGGTCTAGGTTTGGGTCGCGATCGGCAGGGAGAAGGAATTTTAGAGAGAACTCGCGCAATTTTTTTAGTGGTCTGGCGCGCGATATTTTTTTTTAACCAAAATTTTCAAAGCCGGCGTTTGCGCGATTCAATAGAGCCCACCTACGCCATATGCTGGCGTTACTCGTAGCGCCGGATAGGCTAGCGCCGGCAAATACCATATTTCTTGTAGTGAGTAAAATAAGAAATACATTTTAAAAACTAAAAGCACGGCAATTATAATTCCATTCCTTATCAAAAATAAAAAGCATATTCCAAGATGGAGAATGGTCCAAATTTTAATTAAATTGGCGATGATTGTCGTATATATATATGTCGAGCATTAAATTTTGGAAAACATAAAGAAACAAATTACTCATCAACAATTCGTTTTTTTTTTTCAAAATATAATGATAAATCTCTAACATATACAAAGAAGCACATATATTCATACAATCTCTAACAACTATAAAACAATGCAATTAAAGCAAAAAATCTCTCGAAATCATTACAGAGGAATTAATCTCTCTTACATTTTTCACTAGAAGCCTCTTCGTTTGTCACATGATTACACGAGATGGAATTTGACGGTGATGGAAACCCACTTTTGAAAAAATGAGAACTGATAAGTACGGATACGCACATAATTGATTATGGAAATGTGTTGAAACAAGTGTTCGGTTGTACGGCATAAATAGTTGTGAGAAATCTTGATTGATTTTAAAAATATATATTTATATTTAATATGTACAAAAATAATTAAATGTTATACAAAATTTTTATAAAAGATAATTAAATAATATAAAAAAAACTGTACAAAAGATAATTAAATATTGTACAAAAAAATATGTACGAAAAATAATTAAATGTGACTTTGTTATTGTTATGAATTAAAAAAAAAAGAGAAATAAATAAATAAGAGAGAGCGACATGCATCGTGAGAAAAAAAAATTATCCAATCTGACTTCATTATTTTTTTCCCATCATTTTACATAGAAAATAATATCATCTGAACGTCACTAGAAAATAATATTCCGGGTAACCAAAATTACACTTATTCCCACTTATTTTCATGCATACGAACATGCCCTAATTAAAAAGATTACTTGGAAGTATGTTCCACATTTGAACTCATTTTCTATGTTGCTTTACTCCAACTCAATTTTTTGCCTCTCACTTGGTATCCGAAGCAGTGTTGTAAATAACAATATACGGTTGTCAGACAAACAGCGTACCACCAAGTAATTAATCGGAAATAATCAATCTAAACAGCTGTTTTTTACAGCACTAATCCGAAGTGATCCTAATCGAGACATGGCGCCGCCTTCCCTTCTCTGAGTTATCCAAGGACATACATGTCAATATTTTCTCCTTCCTTAAAGATTAATTTCACAATCTGTGTAGCGATTATCTATCATGAGAGTCTAGTTTCCAAAGAGTTTGTATTGTACGTATTTTCATGAGAGCCTCGTCACAATTTGAAGGGCAAAAACATATTTTACTATTGTGATGCTCTCACAAGGGGAAATTCATCTAGTATTTAATTACAGCAAGAAAAACATAAATTGAAATTTTATGTCTTTCAATTTGAATTCTCTTTATGTTCTTCTTTCATGTTGTGGAAATATTGTATGCATCTCTCACGGTACCTTATATATTTGCTACATTCATTTATATAGAGCAGAATCAATTGGAATATTTTGTTCAACCATAAAGAGATAATAAATTAATTCAAAATATTTCTTAAAAGAAAGATTAAAAAATTATTGAAAAAAGAATTTAATATGAACATCATATAAATCTTCTTAAAATTTTCTAAAAATCTTCTTCATGAAGATTTCTTGAAATCTTCATCGGAAAGATTAAATTATTGAATATAAACATCATATAAAATTTGTACATCATATAAATCTTCTTTAGAAAGATTTCTTAAAATCTTCTTCCAGAAGATTAAATTATAAAAATAAATGCACTTCATATAAAATTATATGAACCATATTAAACATCTTAAAATAAATGTGCATAAATTGATAACTTATTCCATTTAGCAATTACATTATTAGAAGTATTTTTCATTTAAATGAAATTGAATAAAAGATACCAAAGTTACCTCGAATTTTCAACTAGTAGAGCTCTCGTGCTGATAACGTGTTATAAAATAAAGACTAAAAAAATAAACAAGATAAATAATGTATAAAGATGGCTATCTCTTTATTTATATATTTATCATGTCTTGGGTACGAGTACGGCTAACGCGCTTCCTCTAGCATTTCGGCCGAGGTGCTTCCGGGGGCATATCTTGCAATTTGATGTTCAAATAACAAATTCAAACTGTTAGATGTTCAATCTATATTAAAATCTACTTGGAGACCAAATTTTACATTTTTTGGAATTTTTTTACTATTTATTAAGCCACTTTGAAAACCGCTGTTTTCAATGCTTCAGAAATTTAATAAAAACAGCGATTTTCAAACCAGCTTAAAAAATAGTAAAAAAATTCCAAAAAATATAAAATTTGGTCTCCAAGTAGATTTTAATATAGATTGAACATCTAACGGTTTGAATTTGTTGTTTGAACATCAAATTGCAAGATATGCCCCCGGAAGCACCTCGGCCGAAATGCTAGAGGAAGCGCGTTAGCCGTACTCCTTGGGTACAATGCAAGATTACAAAATCTCTATTTATATGCTACAAATTGTAAATGAAAAGCCATTTAAATTAATTTCATTAATAAATAATAAATGAATTGAGGTGATTAATGTTGAGAGTTACAAATTGAACTAATTGTAACATCACATTTATAATTTATTCATAACAGTTTCTTTAATAATTTGAAATAATGTTAATTGTACTGAGCTTACAATTGAACAACGTACTCTATACCATCTCTTTTATTATTATTTAAGATGGAACATTTGATAAAATTTTATGTTTGGAAATAAAAACTCATTGAACTAAGGGATAACAGTTGAAGTTTAAAATATTTTAAAATTGAAAATATCGGAGATTAAAATTTGAAAAGAAAAAAAATACCATTAAATGATCAAGTCTAAAAGTCCAACAATAATTTCACAATCCACTTTTGTTTTTTAAATTCAAACAAAGTTTGAAAATACAACGGTATATTTATTCATCACTAGAGTTTCAAAATCGATCCTTTATGCCCAATACAAATCCATTTTCTTTATTTTGAACTTGGTAAGTTTTATTTTCAAACACAAGGCAGAGAGATAATATCAATATTCCTGCTAATTATGTAATTGCTCATTTATATTCAAAATAATGAGCCCACTCTTAAATGTATTTACATATAAATGATATAGTGACAATTAATTCTATTACGTAATAGCCAATGTCAGGATACATTAATATCGAAAAATAACATTGCAAATTAATGTACTTTTCATCATTTAGGTTAGTCGTTACGAAATTTAGCCCAATTTAAAAATTATTTCATCAGTAATCATGTGTCGGTAAGAGCATCTACATCTCTGGTACTATGAGAGTTTCTAATCTGATGTGGCAGTTTATAATCCAGTTTTAGGAATGTGGGGGGGGGGGGGGTTTCTTATTTAGAAAATATGCATGAAAGTTTCTTATTAAGAAACTGTTTATAAACTCCACGCTGGCCAAATGATTGGCTCAAATTATTTCTTCTTTTTAATTTGTTGCTGACGTGGCATAATAGAAACTCTAAAATTAATTTCAGGAATGTGAGAGTTAGAAACTTTAGATACCTTAATTTCTAAAAAGTAGTTAACAGTTATTTAGAAACTCACGTGAGTTGTTGGGATGTAGATATATGCTCTAAAATATATTATTAATTATTTTGAATCACATAATGACTAGTTGCACCAAATTTAATTGCATGTAGAGAATATGTGTGCTATTTTAGTTTGTAATGCTGATAAGTATTATGTTACTCAGAAATTCAACAGATTTGTACAACTACAAAGAGGAGCAAAATTCATGTCGTTTCACACAATTTGTTTCTTTGATTCAATAGAAACAAAAAACTTGCCCTGCCAATTCTCATATATATGTGTGTGTGTGTGTGTGTGTGTGTCTTTTCATGGCCTCAAACTTTTGATAAAAAATATCATAGCTTTGAATTAGCTGTTATGATCAAGTAAATCGACCATGCCACGAGCCTCGTGCAAACCAAAATAAATATTATTTTGGAGCTCAATCAGATATTATAACATATAAAGAAATTAAGAATTTGAGACATTGGTAAGATAATCTCATCGCTAATTATATTACTCTTTACTTGATAGTCCTCATTGCTAATTATAATCTTCATTGCTAATTAAATGTTTTTCATTTGATTTTCAGGAGAAAATCAAACAACATAAACTGAGAATAACTCTTTACCAAGAAATGGTGTAAGCTGGAGACGCCTAGTATGGATAGAGTTATCTAAGGAACCGACATAACCTGAGGCCGTTCAAGTATTTGCCTGTGCCTCAGTGATAGGCTCTCTCAACATGTAAAAAAGAAGGAAAGATTTGAAGAGTATAAATCGTTCAATTCAAACATGTAATTCGTCGAAACAGTGACCCAGCCCAATTCTTTGAAAGACATACTACCAAGTTATCTTACCTCATAGCGTAGATCAAGGAAGCAAAGGAGAGTTGAGTGAGCCTCTAAAACAGACTGGATCACCCTTTCTTGTATTGTGGTAAATACCTCGTACCTTGCGCTTCGCTGCATCCAATCCGTTTCTAGGTGCTCTCAGATTCGTGCTGGTAGTGTTGCCTTCTTTGGCTGTGCCTTGTCTTATACCTTACAATAAAAAGAAATTAGAATATAGATCTATCAAATGCATTTTTCTTGGGTATAGCCTCAATCATAAAGGTTATCGTTCTATCTTTTCATCACCCAAAGCTGAAATTTTCCTCTTGAAGCGGCAAGGAGAAGGCTTTACATTTCAAGATTATCCATTCCTCTACGGCACCCTTTTCTTTCATTAAACTGTGGATCCATGTGTTGCTCCTCTCCGCATAAAGATTCGAAGCCTTAGTAGCTGAGTATGTAGCTGCTCAGTGAGCGCCCATCGTGCTGCTGGCTATATGATAGCCTATGGGCTAGCTGCTTGATCTTTATAGAAAATTTCTCAAAAATAAACTGAAGAACACATATCATATATCTATCTCAAATTAGTCTTTAAAAAAAAAAAGTAAAAAAATTATATCAGATCTAAAATATTAGTCTTTAAAAAGAAGGATATTTAAAAACACAGTTGATTTATACAACTTACGTGGGAGAGACGAGGAGGTTAAATGATATCATATTTCCTAAAACAAACTTATTAAACCTTCCGTGATCACAAAATGAAGGTAAAAAAGAAACTTATTAAACCCTTCCGTGATCACAAAATGAAGGAAGAGAGAAAAAATAATAATAATTAACGCCATTACCTATTATTGCTATGGTGCTATTGATCTTGATCATCTTGAGAGAACGAGAAGAAGCTTAGGTTGGGATATGGAGCGGGAGAAAGAAGCAAGAAGCAGAGTAGAGAAAAAGAACAGGAAGGAGCTTAGCAGAGTAGGAGATATTGAGTGTGAGAGCGGGAGAATGAATCAGAGTAGAGAGATATAGACTGTGAGACAAGTTACATAATTTGTTAGAACCATATCGGGAAAAAACAAATTAGGTTTTTTTCTATTACTCTTTTTCCGTACAATGTAATTAAACACAATTTGAAATAGAAATGAAATACAAAATATATTGAATTCTCTCTTTTATTATGTAATCGAACTGACATACTGAATGCAGACTCGTATTTCAGCGGATTAATTGGTTTAATTTACTATGTATGTGTTGGTCCGTTTCTCAGAATTCATACCACCTGAGGTAACTCGATCAAATTTTGAGTTTAAATCCAGACAGTCAAATGTTTTTTGGCATGATCATGACATGTGCATTCCACTTGCGCCGAATTTATCTGAAAATTCTGATCGGATGGTTGATTAAACTCAGAATTTCTCAGAACTCATAATATGACCGTACCATTTATTAATTGTTCTATAAATTCAATACGGTGATGCAAAAAGCTCTAGTAGGGCACCAATGAAAATAAATCTGCTGTGATTCTCGGGAATCGCAGGATCCTGCGATCCCGAATCTCAGCTGTTGGTTTTTTTCGTGATGCGTGCTTGAAAATTTACTTTTCCAAAGTGTTTTCGAGATCCGCGCACAGAAAAATTTGAACCGTTGATTCGGAATCGCAGGATCCTGCGATCCTACCCAGGATCGCAGCAGATTCGGACTCGGGCACCAATAGCATATATAATTTGAATTTTTCATGATAACTATGTGATAATTTAATTAAAATATATATTAACTTCCAGCTAAAGTTCTTTACGTATGATTAATTAATTTATTCAGCATGTAATTCAACAACAATGATTAAATTTTCTTTATTAAAACAATTTTTGTTGTACATAAGACGAATATAATTTTTTTGTAGGATATATTTTCTTAATATTTTTTAGCTGTGGAAATTGTTAAGCCAATCGCATTTATATTTTTACTGTTATGAGTTATCATTTCAGAAAAATCAAAATTTGAAAATTTGAAATTTAGCAGACCTGAAAGACACTCAATTTTTTGAAGTGTGTTACTACCATTAAATTTTTATTTTTAAAATTGCTAACTATAAAAAGTTCGGACCAAGTTCAAGCAGAATAAAATAGGCTAATTTTTTTCATGAAATTGATGTGTTGCTCTCAATGCTATCTAATGTGAGGCATGGGCTACTCCCATTCGTTTGATCTCGATCGGAAGGCCCATAATTCGTATTTCTAAAAACGTTGTTGTTCTCTTGATGGTTTCTATAATTTAGGAGTATGGGAAAAATACAAAGAACTTTTTATAATAGTACTGAGGCTCCAACACTTCTCCGTATTTTAAAAATATATATTTTCTTGTATTTTGTAATTTTTAACTATCATTTTCTAATTTAGAGCTGAAATAGATTATCCGATCTGATATATTTCGTCACCCGACAAACGGAAGGGTATATATTTCGTCACCTGACAAACGGAAGGGTATATCTGCTATTAAAGGAGTGGCAACGAGTTGGCTTGTTCAAGTCACGACTCACGAGCAAGCTGACTTGTTAACAGGTTGGCGAACGAGTTAGATGCGAATCAATAGCCTTTTGCCATCTCTAGCTACTATCCTAAAATCTAAACCAGCATATTTCCTCTCTCCTCTCCGCTTTGTTACATGCTACATTTAGGTTATATAATATCTCTCCCTCTAAATATTACAAATTGTGGGACTAAAGACATCCGAACATCCGGACACATGTTTTAATTATTAGAATGATATTGGGCCAAGACCATTTAACTGATCCTCTTATCTACACTTTTATATCGTGACCTATATTATTGGTTTAAGTGCAAATAGCAATGTAAACATGATGTGATTTCTGCAGTGCAAGTAATAAATCCTAATTTATACTCAATTCAGTTGCAAGTGTACAACCTAGTCAAGTAGTATTTAGGGATCGTCTCCACAGGGACAAGTCGGAATATATTTTCTAACCTAGCAATTCAATTTAGTAAAAGAAGTAAAAAGGGTTTTGTTTGTTTGAGTGATTGATTTGGTTTTGATTAAACTAAATTAAACTAAGTTTTAAAGGAAAAATCTGATTTTTAACAAAGATGCGAGATTAGGGTTTCTTAGGGTTCCTATCCACTAATGTTATGACTAATTGGTTTACTAAATTTGTTCTTTTAATTATGAAGGCACAGTTTAGAGTTGTAGGTACAAAGTGATATTTCTATATTAATACCATCTTCAAATTAGAATAAACGTCACCTCTCGGTACTTGGCTATGCTAATCTAAAGTCATTAAGTTCTTACTGTCCTAATTAATCTAGAAAACCGTAATTCACCTCTCGGTACTTGGTACAGTTTGTCTAAACAATTGGGTAAAGCCCGTATAAGACAAGCGTCACCTCTCGGTACTTAACCTATCAAATACCCTATTCTTTATGGTCAGGACTAAATATTCAATTTCTCAATTGCAAATACAAAATCCTAGGGTTTCATGTGATTTCGATTAAGTCTTCACAATCAATTAAAATAAAGAACAGATCATAATAAAGAACAAGAAGATACAAATTAAACCAACTAAATCATAACAAAAGTTTCAAGTACAGCCCTAATTAACCCTAAAATATTCCTTAGCCAGTCATGGCTAAAGCACAAATCAAATTAAAAAGAATAAAAGAGTTCCAAAGAGAGAAAATAATAAAACCGGTTGAATCGTGATCTTTTCTTCTCCCTTCTTCTCTCTCCTTTTCTCTTCCTTTGTCTCTCTTCTTAAAATCAGAAATTAACTCTAAAAAACGTAACTGTTCTGTTCTACAGGTTTCCTATTTATACCTCTCCAAAATATAAAACTAACTTTCCAAAAATAACAAATTCGGGCTCTGAAACCGCCTTATTGCGGGCCGCAATAACATCTCTTGCGGGCCGCAATGAGTGAGGTGGTTCCTTCTCGCGCAAAATCCAACTCTGGATACTTATCTGCGGGCCGCAATAAAATTCCTTGCGGACCGCAAGAGGTCTGGAAAATGCTGTGGTCTGAGTTGCTCTCTGTTTGATAATGTTGCGGCCCGCAATATATGTCTTGCGGTCCGCAATGAAAGTGACAGATTCTCCTGGCTATGTGCTGACTTGCCACAAATCGCCCGTTTTGTTCCGTTAAGCTCCAAACACTTGATTACCTGTAAAATAAACATAACTAGGGCAGTAACTTGAACTTTTGGACATTTCTAACCTAATTAAACCTAATCTAATCAAAACTTGGCTTAATTTTCATAACAAACCCCCGGTTTCAATAGATATTATTACGGCTTATCAAATTCCCCCAAGGCTAGTCCTTGCTTGTCCCAAGCAAGTCTAAACACTTATGAAAATTACCGGGACTGGTTACGTCTTTTAAACCAAGTTATCTAAACTATCCTAATAACAAAAGCTAAATTAGGGTTAAAAATTGGTCGGTCAAGGCAAATTAGGGTTAAACAACTTAATTCAAAGCATGAATAAAAACTATTTGGATTTGTTTCAATGATCTTCTTCACCTCACAAACGCAAGTTTTGGTTTTAATTAAGCAAATTTATACCCACATGATACCTCAGAGTTAGTGAATCTCGGTTTATTCTCCCAATTCTACAAGTGATAACCAATTCCAGAAAATCCTTTGAAATGAAAATAAAAATTCAGTTAATGGTGTAGGCTGTGCCTGATGCTCTTGACTCTTTTTACTTGTGCATCTGTCTGTTTTAGGCTCGCTCATTTATTCACTCATTTTTTTTTTTTTTTTTTTTTTGTTCTTTTCACATTTTATTTTCTTTTTCACTTTTTTCTGAAATATTATGCGGATATATCTGTCCTAAGGACTTCAATCCAACATACCTCACTTTTTCAACCTACACCTTTGTTCAATTAAGTTCGATTGTGAAAGGATTTCTGAGTCTCGCGCAAAGTCTCCTACGGGCACCAAGCCTTTCGGAAACTCTTGGCCTTGCGCGTATGAGACTTGATTTTCAACATGCAAAATGGGTTTTTAATTGAAGATCACAGGTACTAAGGTATCATAAGGCATCATAATTCACCAATTATTTACCTATTCTTGTGCCATGAGGTTATATCACCGAATATCCAAACAAAAAATTTTGAAATAAGCCCTCAAATTGTATTGTTTTTCCCTAAATTGCACAAAACTTTCCAATTTTCATCCTAAACTAAAAGAAACAAAAAAAATTGTTACTACTAAGATACTACTCCTACAATTTACCCCCCCAAGCCTATCCATTGGCACCGACCCGGTGCAACAAATAAAATAAAGAAAGGGAAAAAGAGGAGATGAGAAAGCTCACAATGGGATCAGTCCTGATGTGGAGGTGCAGCGGTCTCCTGTGGTGGTGTACGCCTGTGTCGTCTGCGCCGCGGTATCGGATCAGCTGAAACAAATCCAGACTCTGACATGTGCGTGTATATGCGGTCGGTCCGATGGTAAGTACCATGCTGCTGGTCTGCCATCTCATCAACATCGCCGGCCAGATCATTGTATTGGACCTGCAGACGTCCCATCTGAGTGCTGAGCTGAGTCATGGCGGAATGAGAAGTGTCGAACCGGCCCGTCATGAAAGTCTGATGCTCGCCATACTGACCATGGACATAGGTGCGGAGGTCGGCAATCTGTCTGTCGACTGAGTTGAACCGCTCGTCCACATAGGAGCGCAGCTGAGTGTACTGTGTTTCACTCTGAGTGGCCAGATTGGTGATGTTGGTGTTCATAGTTTGCATCAGTTCAAAAATCTGCTGCGGGGTCGGCTGGCCGGGACCCCAAGAGGGAGGAGGCGGTGCATGATACTGCTCTGACGGAGGTGCCCCAAATGGGTCAAAATGTGGCTGAGCGGCAGGCTCGGCACCTGGCTGATGCTGGTACTGCGGCTGTAGTGGTGGTGCCACAGTAAGGGGTAGAACCCAAGTGGAAGGATCTTCCCTGTCGATAGGAACTGGCAAGGGTAGAGGAATGTGCTGGCCACCACGGGAAATGAAGAAGTGCGAGTCGCCAACCCGAGAGAACATACCGGCTGCCTGAAGATATGTCATATCAATGAACTCAGTTTGCTTTTGGAGACGCGTGGCAAGGACTCGGTAGACCGGAACGTCTGTGGGAATCACACCATGGTAGATTGCGAGCCGAGTCACAAATCCACCAACAGAGATCATGCCGCCCTGAGTGGCATTTTCGCGGATGCTCAGAATGTGGTCGAACATGAAGGCGCCGACATGTGGAAGTGCCTCGGGCCTTGTGTGGGCATTGAGCATGGCATAGATGAAGAAGATCTCATTCTCGCCCATGGTACCCACCGTCTCACCGCGCGCAAAGATGGTGAAGGCAAGAGCGCGCTGGATGTAGCGGAACACGGGGTGGCTGATTTGACTGGCCTTGTAGGTCCTCCTAGGTCCACCAATTAGCTGGCAAGCGAAGTCGTAGAAGCTCGTGTTCTCATCCCAATTAGGGACATCCGCTGCGTCAGGTCTGTCGGGGAACCCCATGATTCGGTTGACCTCATCCAGTGTGATGGAGTATTGCGTACCGTCCATGTAGTAGGTCGCCAGATTCTCGTTTTCCATGCCAAGAGTAGACAAAAATTCGTAAGTTAGGGTACGATAAGCTGGCATAGACAGGGTGCAATAGTCCCAAATACCAAGGGTAGACATGAGAGACTGGACCTCATCCAAAATACCTAACGATTGCAGGGTTGGTATATGGATATATTTGGGTTGCACTACCCTTTTGGACTTGAGAAGATCAAACTTGTCTCGGTCTGACTCATCTGCAAACCTAAGACCAAAATCAGGGCTATTGTTTTCGGGCCACCGATTTTCAGGTAAATTGGTCCAATCGGGCTGGTCTGGCATCTCTGTGTCATTGGACCTACTGGTATTACCGGCCCTACCCCTATACTGTTTGGAACGTTTGGATGGTAAAAAATCATCATCATCGGCAGGTGCCTTACCCTTATTCCGTGTCCTTGGTGGCATTTTGGTTCAGTTGGATTAATTATGCACAATTCGCAATTCGATTTACCTCGATTGATTTAAATGAAACTAAAAGAGTTAGAAATACAACCGAACGCGTGCAATCAAACCAATTTGAAGTGAAGGGATGGAGTACTGCAGCCGAGAAGTCCAAAGCCCGAGTTGAACCTTCAAATTCCAGAAAAATCACCAAAACAGGGCTTCTGCGTGCTTGATTGCGGGCCGCAGGAAAGTTGATTGCGGGCCGCAAGGGGTGCTGTGAGGTGGAGAGTGTCTCTGACTCGTTTGTTGCGGGCCGCAATAGGCGTGGTTGCGGGCCGCAAGGACTGTTGGCGTTGGCGAAGTCTCTGACTACTTCGTTGCGGGCCGCAATAAATTCTTTTGCGGGCCGCAAGGGGTGCGGTGGTGGAGATTCGCGGAGAGGCTAGGGTTTCGGTCGGTGGAGGGTTTTGGGGTCTCGGCAGGGAGAGGATGTGCTCGTGCGGCGTCGGTGGTTGCGGCTGTGGTGTCCGGTGGAGAGATCGTGGTGGTGTCGGAGTGCGGTGGCTGTGGAGAGGAGTTAGGGTTTCGGAGGAATTTTGCGGCAGCGGTAGTGAGTGGTTACGGTGGTAAAGGGTTGAGGAGAGAGAGAGATTTTGTGAAGGCTTGGTAGAGAGAGAGAGAGAGAGATGGATTTGGCAGAGAGAGAGAGAGAGCAAAATAGAAGGAGAGGTGTCTGAAACGGCGCAAGGAGAGAGAGAGAAAAAGAGAGGGAGGGATCGCGCCTGTCTGCTCCTATTGCGGTCCGCAAGGGGTATGGTTGCGGGCCGCAATACACCTGTAAAATTTTAAAAAATGTGGTTAAGTATAGAAACGATTCTGTGTTTATTGCGGGCCGCAAGGAAATGTGTTGCGGTCCGCAATGGAATTAAAATTCTACTCTAATTTTTTTTTTTTTTTTTTTTTTTTTTTTTTTTTTTTTTTTTTTTTTTGGTTTCTGTTTACTATGTTGCGGGCCGCAGGAGGTCTGGTTGCGGGCCGCAAGAATAGTAAAATTTTCTGAAAATCTTAAATTAACCTATCTAAATGCAAAAATAAATTTAAATTACGAAATTTAAATGTGCAAAAAGGTAAATTGCTTGGGTTGCCTCCCAAGAAGCGCTCGTTTAGAGTCTCGAGCTTGACCATTCTCTTCTTCTAGTTCGTTTGTGCATCGGTAAGGGAGATGCTTGTCTTCCCTTCAACCGGTTCTCCGTAATTGTACACCTTTAGTCTCTGCCCATTCACTTTGAACGCTCCAGTTCGCTCGCTCCAAATTTCTATCGCCCCATGGTCAAACACACGTTGCACCTGAAACGGGCCACTCCATTTGGACTTGAGTTTACCTGCAAAGAGTTTGAAACGTGAATTGAACAATAAAACATAATCACCAATTTTAAACTCCCTTCGAATTATGTGTTTGTCATGCCATTTCTTCGTTTTCTCCTTGTAAATTTTGGCATTCTCATATGCGCTCAGACGGATCTCTTCAAGTTCATGCAAGTCGAGGATGCGCTTTTGGCCAGCTTGGAACATGTCGAAGTTAATAGACTTGATAGCCCAAAACGCCTTATGCTCCAATTCAACCGGCAAATGACATGGTTTGCCATAGACAAGCTTGAAAGGAGTCATGCCAATTGGTGTTTTGTAGGCCGTGCGGTATGCCCAAAGTGCATCATCTAATCTCAAACTCCAGTCTTTTCGGTTCAAGCCAACAGCGGTTTGGAGAATGTGCTTGATCTCGCGGTTTGAGACTTCGACTTGACCACTTGTTTGCGGATGGTACGGAGTTGCGACTTTGTGTTTTACACCATACTTCTCCATGAGACTTGCAAAAGATCGGTTGATGAAATGAGAGCCTCCATCACTAATTACCACCCTTGGAACACCGAACCTTGGAAAAATCACCTTTTGGAAAAGGCGTTTGACAGTCTTTGAATCGGCTTCGGGGCTTGGTATCGCTTCTACCCACTTTGAGACATAATCCACCGCCACAAGGATGTACTTGTTGTTGCATGAGCTCGGAAAGGGTCCCATAAAATCAATGCCCCATACATCGAATAATTCAACTTCTAGAATGCTTTGCTGAGGCATCTCATGTCGCTTGGTTATGTTTCCCATCCTTTGGCACTTGTCGCAAGAGATAACAAACATCCTTGTATCCTTGAAAAGGGTTGGCCAAAAGAAACCGGCCTGTAGGACTTTGGCGGCAGTTTTGTTGGTTGAAGCATGTCCTCCGTAAGGTGATGAATGACAGTGGTAGAGAATCGATTGCACCTCATCTTGTGGAATGCAGCGTCTGTGAATCCCATCAACACCAAGCTTGAAAAGGTATGGATCATCCCAAAAATAATGCTTGGCATCCGCAAAGAATTTCTTTCGGGATTGGTATGAGAGGTTGGGTGGTAGAGACCCGCATGCAAGAAAATTAGCAATATCAGCGAACCACGGGTATTCGGCCGTACTCACTTGGTAGAGCTGCTCATCGGCAAAAGAGTCATCTATCGGCAAGTCTTTGTTTGAAGGTTCCGCCACAATGCGTGAAAGGTGATCGGCTACTAGGTTTTCGGTGCCCTTCTTGTCCCTTATCTCAAGGTCGAACTCTTGGAGCAAGAGAATCCATCGGATGAGGCGCGGTTTTGCATCCTTCTTGGTAAGGAGGTAACGGACTGCCGCATGGTCCGTGTAGACAATGACTTTAGAACCCACCAAATAAGGGCGAAACTTGTTGATGGCGAAGACCACCGCTAGTAACTCCTTTTCAGTTGTGGTGTAGTTGACTTGGGCCTCATCTAGCACTTTGCTTGCGTAGTAGATTGCATACGGCTTCTTGTCGACTCGCTGCCCCAATACCGCTCCAACTGCATAGTCACTTGCATCACACATTATCTCAAATGCCTCATTCCAATTCGGGGGTTGCAAGATAGGCGCTGAAATCAAAGCTTCTTTCAACCTGTTAAAAGCATCTAGACAATCCTCATTAAAATCAAAAGGGGCATCCTTAAGCAATAAATTGGTCAAAGGTTTGGCAATTTTAGAAAAATCTTTAATGAACCTTCGATAAAAACCGGCATGCCCTAAAATGCTTCTAACACCTTTCACATTGATTGGTGGAGGCAACTTTTCAATCACCTCAACTTTGGCTCGATCAACCTCTAAACCTTTTTCCGAAACAACATGGCCCAAGACAACACCCTCTTGAACCATAAAATGGCACTTTTCCCAATTCAAAACAAGGCTAACCTCTTCACATCTTTGCAAAACTTTGGACAGGTTGGTCAAACAATCATTAAAGGTTGTACCATAGACTGAAAAATCATCCATAAAGACTTCCATGGATTTCTCAATCAAGTCTGAAAATATACCCATCATTGCCCTTTGAAAAGTAGCCGGTGCATTGCATAACCCAAAGGGCATCCTACGATATGCAAAGGTACCATATGGACAAGTAAAAGTGGTCTTTTCTTGGTCATCAGGATGTATTGGTATTTGAAAGAAACCACTATACCCATCTAAGTAACAAAAGAAAGAGTGCTTAGCTAGCCGTTCAAGCAATTGATCTATGAACGGGAGAGGAAAATGATCCTTGCGCGTGCCGGTATTGAGCTTTCGATAGTCGATGCACATGCGCCATCCCGTCACAAGTCGTGTTGCAATTGGCTCACCATCCTTCCCTTCTATCACTGTTGTTCCACCCTTCTTTGGCACCACATGGATTGGGCTCACCCATTTGCTATCGGAGATAGGGTAGATGATGCCGGCGTCAAGTAGCTTGTGTATCTCTTTGCGCACGACTTCGCTTAAGTTCGGGTTCAATCTCTGTTGGCTTTCAATGGTTGGTTTGTGTCCTTCTTCCATCAAGATCCGGTGCATGCAAATAGAAGGGTTGATTCCTTTGAGATCGTCTAATGTGTATCCAATGGCCTTTCGGTGCATCCTCAATGTTTGCAGAAGTTGTGAGGTTTGGTCTTGGTTTAGGGATGCATTGACAATGACGGGATAGGTTTGGTTTGGGCCAAGGTATTCGTATCGTAAGGTAGAGGGCAATGGCTTTAGTTCAACCTTGGGTGCATCTTCTGTGGTTTCGGCAAAGTTAGGAAGGGTCTCGGCGGTTGAAACTTGAAAAATCGGGCTTAGAATAGCCTCTGTGTCATTCTGGAAAGATTTGTTGCGGGCCGCAAGGGGTTCACTGCGGGCCGCAATGAGCTTTGTTTGATTCAGCGTCTCTGACTGAAGATGTTGCGGGCCGCAAGATGTATGGTTGCGGGCCGCAATGGCTATGCGATTTTCATCCTTCTCTGGTTGAAGATGTTGCGGGCCGCAATGGCTGTTGCTGCGGGCCGCAATAAGCTCTACAGAACTCGTTGTGTCAAGTTTTTCGCACTCCTGGTCCATCCAATACTCAAATGAGCCCTTCTCCATGTTGTTTGTGAGCTCTTCAACTATCAACCTGTCAAGTATCTCAACACTAAAAACACTTTGATCATTAGATGGATATCTCATGGATCTTTTGATATCGAATGTCAATTTTTCTTCACCAATGTTCATTGTGATAATTCCATCATGGACATAGATCACGGCTTTTGCTGTATTGAGAAATGGTCGACCTAACAAGAGTGGTGTATGAGTGTCCTCATCCATGTCAACCACAACAAAATCAATTGGTACAAAGAACTTTCCAATTTGAATTGGTAAGTCCTCCACTACCCCTAAAGGTAACTTAACCGATTGGTCTGCCAATTGAAGAGATATTCTAGTGGGTTTGAGTTCTCCAACACCTAACCTATCATACACCGACTTAGGCATAAGACTCACACTTGCTCCTAGATCACATAGTGCACGTTTGAATTGGACATTCCCTATAGAACATGGTATGGAAAATTTACCCGGATCATCCAACTTTTTGGGCAATTCATTCATTACCATTGCACTACCGTTTGTGTCTAGGGATACCATTTGGACTTCTTCAAGTTTACGCCTGTTTGAAAGAATGTCTTTGAAAAATTTGGTATAAACCGGCATTTGGGTCATTACCTCAGTCAATGGTAGGTTCACATTCAATTGTTTCAACAGTTCAAGGAATTTGGCAAATTGTTTGTCAGTTTTCTCATTCTTAAGTCTACCAGGAAAAGGAGCGAATTTGTGAGGAGGGATGTAGAGAGGTACCTGTGCACTTACCTTTGGCTGCTCATCATGAGATTGCTTTGCTGGTTCCGCATGGTCGCTTGGTGCAATTGGTGTAGTTTCCTTTGAGGCGAAATCCTTATGTGTGGAGATGTGCTCATCATTGCCTCGTGTCTCTTCACCTTGCGGTTGTACAAAGTCATCCTTTGGTACAGGTGGATCCTCATATTGCGTACCGCTGCGAAGCATGTGCCTAACCGCCTTGACATCCTTGGGATTGTTCTCGGGTTTTGGCGGAAGGGTGCCCGGTTGGCGAGAGAATTGTGTAGCTTGTTGTGCAACTTGGTTTTCAAGTAATTTGTTTTGAGTTGCCAACATGTCTACCTTTTTGGTCAGTTCATCAAACTTTTGATTTTGACTTGTCATGAAAGTCTCCATCATCAATTCGAGATTGGACTTTGGTTGTGCATTCGAACCATACCCTTGGTTACCATAACCTTGATTTGGTCTATTAAAGTTTGAGTTACCTTGGTTGTTTTGATTTCCTTGGGCTGGTTGGTCATTTTGTCTCCACGAAAAGTTTGGGTGATTTCTCCAACCGGGGTTGTAAGTATTGGAGTAAGGATTGTTATTTGGTTTGAAATTTCCTTGGTTAATTGCATTCACTTCCTCATAACTAACCTCATTACTTACACCACAGTTAATTGCTAAATGATCGGTGCCACCACAAATTGAACAAGGAAGAGGAGAAGGATTGCTTACCGAGTTCACGCTCATTTGATCAATTTTGCGATTCAAAGCGGCAATTTCTGCAGCAAAATTTGGATTCGAATTTACCTCCTTCATTCCTCGCTGCAGGATGACCGGTGTCTCCCTAGGGTTGTGCCATTGGCTTTGGTTGAGAGCCATGTCATCCACCAGCTTGTATCCATCAATAGCCCCTTTATTCATGAGACTACCTCCAGCAGCTGCGTCTAGCATCCCCTTGTCCTGTGGTAGAAGGCTGTTGTAGAAGATTTGCAACAAATTCCACCCTTCGATACCATGGTGGGGACAGCATCTTTGCAGTTCTTGAAACCTCTCCCATGCCTCGCTCATGGTTTCTTCTCCCCTTTGTCGGAAATTGTGGATTTGATGGCGCAAGGAGTTTGTTTTGGATGGCGGGAAAAATTTGTTGAGAAAAGCATTTGCCACCTTAGGCCAAGTGTTCATGTTCTCGGGTCTTTGGCTCCTTATCCAACTTTTAGCCTTATCTGCAAGAGAAAAAGTGAAGGCCATAACCTTAAGATTTTCAGGAGAAACAGTTTGTACCTTGATTGTGCTGCAGATTTCTTCAAAATTGGCTAAATGCTGTGTTGCATCTTCGTGGGGTAGACCATGGAACAGATGGCGCTGCACCATGCTAACCCATGCTGGCGGAATCTGGTATTCTTCAGCATTGATGGTGGGTGCCGTATACCCAAGGTGGATTTCCTCAGCCCTAGGTGCTGTAAAGTCTCTCAAGGGGCGATTGGCATCAGCCGCTTCGATGTTTTGTCTATCAGCGGCGGCTGCTCGCAATCGTTGAAGTTCATTGGCCATCTCATCCCGTTCCCTTTGAAGGTTTTCCAAACGAGCATTTTCATTCCCGGCCGACATGTCTAACCGGCGCGGATTTACACTCAGGAAAGGTCCTCTTGTTGGGTGTTTGTTCCGTCTCTCGTAGAAAATATGAGTTGATCCTCTCCTAGAAAACCACTCAACCAAATCTGTGGCTTCCGGGGTTGGAGGTTCTTCTGCCAGATTTCAACCTGCACGAGTGAGAGAGAAAAGAAAGCAAAAGAAAATTAAAAACAATTACTAACTAAATTACTTAGGTCTGAAATAATATTCTCCGTTGTCCCCGGCAACGGCGCCAAAAACTTGATGTGATTTCTGCAGTACAAGTAATAAATCCTAATTTATACTCAATTCAGTTGCAAGTGTACAACCTAGTCAAGTAGTATTTAGGGATCGTCTCCACAGGGACAAGTCGGAATATATTTTCTAACCTAGCAATTCAATTTAGTAAAAGAAGTAAAAAGGGTTTTGTTTGTTTGAGTGATTGATTTGGTTTTGATTAAACTAAATTAAACTAAGTTTTAAAGCAAAATCTGATTTTTAACAAAGATGAGAGATTAGGGTTTCTTAGGGTTCCTATCCACTAATGTTATGACTAATTGGTTTACTAAATTTGTTCTTTTAATTATGAAGGCACAGTTTAGAGTTGTAGGTACAAAGTGATATTTCTATATTAATACCATCTTCAAATTAGAATAAACGTCACCTCTCGGTACTTGGCTATGCTAATCTAAAGTCATTAAGTTCTTACTGTCCTAATTAATCTAGAAAACCGTAATTCACCTCTCGGTACTTGGTACAGTTTGTCTAAACAATTGGGTAAAGCCCGTATAAGACAAGCGTCACCTCTCGGTACTTAACCTATCAAATACCCTATTCTTTATGGTCAGGACTAAATATTCAATTTCTCAATTGCAAATACAAAATCCTAGGGTTTCATGTGATTTCGATTAAGTCTTCACAATCAATTAAAATAAAGAACAGATCATAATAAAGAACAAGAAGATACAAATTAAACCAACTAAATCATAACAAAAGTTTCAAGTACAGCCCTAATTAACCCTAAAATATTCCTTAGCCAGTCATGGCTAAAGCACAAATCAAATTAAAAAGAATAAAAGAGTTCCAAAGAGAGAAAATAATAAAACCGGTTGAATCGTGATCTTTTCTTCTCCCTTCTTCTCTCTCCTTTTCTCTTCCTTTGTCTCTCTTCTTAAAATCAGAAATTAACTCTAAAAAACGTAACTGTTCTGTTCTACAGGTTTCCTATTTATACCTCTCCAAAATATAAAACTAACTTTCCAAAAATAACAAATTCGGGCTCTGAAACCGCCTTATTGCGGGCCGCAATAACATCTCTTGCGGGCCGCAATGAGTGAGGTGGTTCCTTCTCGCGCAAAATCCAACTCTGGATACTTATCTGCGGGCCGCAATAAAATTCCTTGCGGACCGCAAGAGGTCTGGAAAATGCTGTGGTCTGAGTTGCTCTCTGTTTGATAATGTTGCGGCCCGCAATATATGTCTTGCGGTCCGCAATGAAAGTGACAGATTCTCCTGGCTATGTGCTGACTTGCCACAAATCGCCCGTTTTGTTCCGTTAAGCTCCAAACACTTGATTACCTGTAAAATAAACATAACTAGGGCAGTAACTTGAACTTTTGGACATTTCTAACCTAATTAAACCTAATCTAATCAAAACTTGGCTTAATTTTCATAACAAACCCCCGGTTTCAATAGATATTATTACGGCTTATCAAAACACAATTTGAAATATAAATGAAATACAAAATTTATTGAATTCTATCTTCTCAAACTTTTATTATGTAATGAAACTGACAAGTGTTACTAAATGCGGACTCATATTAATTCAAGGAATTAATTGGTTTAATTCACTGTGTAACAAAAATATTACTACTAGTACATTGAAAAAAAACAATACACTGCTTCATGTAACGCACTAAAACAGAAAAGGGTTTGTCATGCTGAGATAAAATAACTTCAATATTATCTAATTCTTTTCTGGCTCAAATTAAAACCTCATTGATTTTATGTACTCCAATATATTTTTTTCAAAAAAAAAAAATAAGCGTCGAGATAATTTCACCCACATCAATTATCTACCAATTTTTTTTCTTTTTGACAGTGCCTTTGACAGTTATACAAGGTAAGTTTTAAAAGATTAGGTGATTTTTAAAGAAAAAATGCAATTGAACTGAAATTACAAGTCATATATGCACCATCTCATAAAAAAACAAATCCCGTAGATAATGGAATTCTCTAACTTCCTATAATTCTTCTCCTAACATCTTAAATGAAGACAAAAAGACCAAAGGAGAATAAAAAATCATAAGAATTTGATGCCAAGTTAAAAAAAAAATCATAATGACAATTAATATAACGCAAAAGTTCAAATAGATGCATAGGTACCTTCAATTTTTTTCTAACTTCAGAATTGTAACACTTTTCACATCAAGATAGCCACCTAAATCAAAATGATAAATAAAATTTTGCATAAAAGATGAACTATTATTCACTGCAGATGCACCTGAACTTTTTCAAAGGAACTGTACTTGAATATCAAACAGAGTAAAATTGCTAATCACCGAGTCGAACTCGACTGTGTCACTTGCAGTATCTACATGAAATGCATATCTTCATATGTCCAGACTAAACTTTTAATTTTCTCCAATATCTCAGTAAATTTATTTCCCATTTTACATAATTTGTCTACATAATGTGTAGCTCTAGCTATACTCAAAATGCAGAAGGCAATAAAACCTATTTTTGTTTTATATATCTGATCATGCATCATATATAAGCACCATATTCATGGGTGAATTCTAGTTGATGTGTGACTAATGGAAAATGAATGCATATGGCACATGTTTCTAGTTTTGCACCTAACTAATTAATTAAAACAAGCATGAAGCTTCTGTCAGAAAACTAATTTACATATATGTTACCTACAAAAATCATTCACAATTATTTAATTAATTTTTTTAATTTTACACCCATGTAATTTATGGTCGCCAAAATATACAAAAGATATTTACCGAAACAATTCTCCAATGACAACTATTCAGGGATTTTTTATTTATAGAATTATTCTTAAATAATAAGAAAAACAGAAAGAGTACAAAAGTTTTTAGATGAAATAGATAGATCCGAAAAAAAAAATCGGATCCAAACTTTGGAACCGATTTTTTTTTTTTTTTCAAATCCAAAGTGTTTTATTCTGTTTCAAAAAAAGATACAGCACTCATTATGTTTTAGAAAAAATTTCATCTACTCTTTTTGTTTAAAAAAAATGCCAGCTACTAATTCATAATAAATTCTAGTACTCTTTCTATTTCATAAAAATTGAGCCACTCTTTCATAAAGAAAAACACTTTGGATCTGAAAAAAAAAAAATCAGTTCCAAATTTTTAATCCAAATTTTTTTTTTTCGAATCCATCTATGACATCTAAAAATAAAGATACTCTTTATATTTCCATTTATTATTTATAATAATTTCTATAATTAAAAAATTCTCACTATTCAAGAACTGGACAACCTGAAAAAAGTCAAGTGATGTTCTACTATCAAGTCTTTTTTTTTTTTTTTAATTGTAACATTCTGATGCAGGGAAGATTTACAACCTCTGGTATTACTTTTGAATAACCATTTTTGAAGCATATTTCTCAGTGTTCTAAATAGCGCGCTATAGCGTTTTTGGACCCCAAACGCTACACTATGACATCAAAATGCACTATTTGCGCTACGGCCGCTACAGCGCTATTTGCGCTATACAATATGGTTTTTTTTTTTTTTTTAAACAATTTATATGGGTTTTAAATAAAGATAAAAAAAAATCTCAAACTGAAATTGAATTTGTTGCTACTTGCTACAGATAAATCAATTTGAAATTGGGAATAGAAATAGAAATTTGAATAGAAAAAAAGTCCAAACCGAAATTAAAATTTGAATAGAAAAAAAAATAGATTATGTCATGAATCATGATGCTTAAGATATTTTTAATAGGAAAAATCGATAGTTTATGATATTACTATGGATATTTTGAACCGCAATTTGGACTTTGTACGGGTTCAATATGAATATTATAATTTCTTAATTACTTTGGTGTTATGTATTGTTCTATGAGACTTTAGATAATGTTGATATTTAGTACAAATATTGAATATACGAAATGTAAAAAAAAAACCGCTATTTGGAATAGCTTCCGCTATAGCGACGCTATTCGTTATAGCTTTTTTTTTAGCCTTCCCGCTACGACGCTATAAACACTATTTAGAACCTTGATATTTCATGTATAATCCTGAAGCATGTGTTGTAATTTTTTAAGATTTAATAGTAATTACAATAAATAAAAAATAAATAAGATTTAGAATAATTAGAGGATCAAGTGAAAAAAAATTGGCTATAGATACCAATATAATCCTTATAATCAACATATTAAATTAAATAAATTGAATCTTGTACTATATCCCTCTACCTTCTCTCTCTACCCTCTCTTTCCTTCTCTCTAAACTAACTTCTACCCATTTTATACCAAAATACCAAAATTCCAAATTACCCTCAAATTTGTCATGTCATACTCATCAAGGACATGACATGTGTCAACAAGGTAAGAGCAGCTACCTTGATCCAATGATTTAGGAAACTGAGAAACATTCCTTATTAGTCAAGAGTAAGGACACTATAAAACTTTCAAGTCAGAACTCTGAGTGAGGCTATGGTGCTATGCATAGCACGGATGACTAGTGTACTACGGCTCAATATGGTACTTTTTAAAATCCTAACGGTCGATCCAACCGTTCAATGTGATAACCATATGAATATGTACTTACAAATTAAATTTTATATTTTTTCAAAATTTTTTACTATTTTTTTAGATAGGTAGAATTTTGATGGTCCAGAATGTTCAAAAAACACTGATTTTTCTACCTATCTAAAAAAATAGTAAAAAAATTCGAAAAAATATAAAATTTAGTTTGCAAGTACATATTCATATGGATATTACATTGAACGGTTGGACCGACCGTTAGGATTTTAAAAAGTACCATATTGAGCCGTAGTACACTAGCTATTGTGCTATGCATAGCACCATAGCCTCACTCCAGAACTCTGATGAAGGATCCCATGTAATGTTAAATAGTTTAGTTATTTGACCTCTGATCTGTATAAAAAAAAAATTAGGGGACCTAATCGGAAGGTACCCAAGAAGGATCCGATTTTTTTATTAACAGAAAATAAATAAATAAAATATCGAAATAGGGGTAGAATTTGGTGAAATTTCGAAATATAGAAAGAACGGGATAGACCATCACATCCAGCTAATCATGCCCCTAATCACGCAAACTCACTAATTATAAAAAAATTCATGGACGGGATAATCCATCCCGTCCATTATTGTTCATTGATTTTTTTTTTGGGTTAGAAGAACAACAGAAGAAAAAAAAAATAATGAATAGTACTGGATGGGATGGACTATCCCGTCCAGGATTTTTTTTTTAGTGATTTTGCGTGATTAGTGATGAAATTAACTAGACGGGGTGGTTTATTCCGTCCAGCAGATGGGATAAACCATCCTGTTCTTTTTATATTTTGAAATTTCATGAAAACCTACTCCTATTTTGATATATTTATTTATTTATTTTTCTATTAATAAAAAATCGGCAAGAAGGATGCCTTGCAACAGGTTAACACACTATGTCGACAAAATAAATCTGCTGCCATCTCAGGCACCTAAGCAACTGATCAAAATATTACTCTTTAGGCTTGATGTACACAATTTTTCACTACTAACATAAACAAAAAAAATTGGCAACTAAATTGCGACAAGCCGGTTTGAATCCTAGCTACCTCTTTCTTGGCCCAAAATGACCCAATTGGATCTTTTGCTAATTCCATATCCTAATCTTGTGTAGAATATTATAATTTTTTTAATCTTTTCCTACTGTAATTTACTTATTCTATTTTACTGCAAATGTTTCTTTTTGACTTTCAAGTTATTATCAGATTGACTAAAATAATTCTTTTTGAGAGAAAGATGAAGTTCTAGACTTTCAAATTTTAACCAAATTTTAATATCATAAAGAATCACGTCCAGATTCTCATTCTATGACCTTCCACACTGAAAGTATTGTATTTTTGCTTCTACATTGAAAGCTGGTTCTCGACTTAAACAATAGTTAATTAGTATGGTTTTGTTGTTAATTTTTTTTTTTAGGGAGAACTATTTCGTTCTTGGATGATTTTTTGGGAATTGTTTAGTTAATGGTCTAATTAATTAAGTTTACCCTTAGCTATATAAATTGTCACTTGTAATATATTAGCTTCTTGCTTCATTTATTCAAAATTAGCAATTCATATGCCTAAATAAAAACTGCATTAGTTGAGTTAATTGATACTCAAATTAATTTAGGTTGATAATTCGTCAAAAAGTTAGGACTTAATTTAGTCCGGATAGGCACTTCAACATATGATATGTTGAACCAAGTAAACAATTAAACAATGTTATATGTGTGAAAAATCGTAGATTTGAAATCCGGATATATTTTTTATGAATATTTAATGATAGAGAATTTGTTCTCTTATCTTTATTTTAAAAATAATTGGATGACTATATATATACAAATTTATATCTCAAAAATGAATAATCAACCTAGTGTGTGAACTGTAAAGTTTGCTAACATTTTTGTTTGTTAATTAGGTTCACAAAATTGATGCTATGCATATATAAATTAACATTTTTGTTTGGATATATATATATATAATTTTTCTATTGTACTTCATGAAGTAAAACTAATATTTTACTTCACGCTCATATTCTCATTTTCAAAATCCAAAATGTCAATCCGACCGTTCAAGTTGTTCTCCATATTGAAATGTGCTTGGAGACCAAATTTTACATTTTTTGGAATTTTTT
This sequence comes from Carex kokanica, assembly GCA_025461125.1. Taxonomy (NCBI): domain Eukaryota; kingdom Viridiplantae; phylum Streptophyta; class Magnoliopsida; order Poales; family Cyperaceae; genus Carex; species Carex kokanica. Next base: position 198,114 of record JAJGRX010001227.1, on the reverse strand, counting down.
TACTATTTATTAAGCCACTTTGAAAATCGCTGATCCATTGGTCCATAATTTTTTACTATTCACAATAGATCAGTGATTTTTAAAGTGGCTTAATAAATAGTAAAAAAGTTCCAAAAAATGTAAAATTTGGTCTCCAAGCACATTTCAATATGGAGAACAACTTGAACGGTTCGGATCGACTATTTGGATTTTGAAAATGGGAGTATGAGCGTGAAGTAAAACTTCGTTTTACTTCGCGAAGTACAATAGCCCTACTCATATAGAGATGAGCTAATGTGCTTTGCAAAGTAAAGCCATCGTTTTACTTCGGCTTACTTTTTGGATTTTCAAAGTCCAAAACGTCGATCCGACCGTTCAAGTTGATCTACATATTGAAATGTGCTTGCAGACCAAATTTTATATTTTTTGGAATTTTTTTACTATTTATTAAGCCACTTTGAAAATTGCTGATCACATGGTTCAGAAAAAACAGTGCAACAAAATTCTGGACCATGTGATCAGCAATTTTCAAAGTGGCTTAATAAATAGTAAAAAAATTCCAAAAAATGTAAAATTTGGTCTGCAAGCACATTTCAATATGTAGATCAACTTGAACGGTCGGATCGACGTTTTGAACTTTGAAAATCCAAAAAGTAAGCCGAAGTAAAACGATGGTTTTACTTTGCAAAGCACAATAGCCCATCTCTCTCTATGTATATATATATATAGTTTCTAAATAAAATAAAAGAAGATGAAAAGAAAACAGAAAAGGTGTGAAGGTTACACATCACATCCATGAAAACTTTTGCACTTAATTATTTTACCTTTCTTTACGAAATACTTGGCACTAAAGTGTGATCATTATTCAAGGACTGAAGTTTAACATGAGAAAAACTATTTTGTTCATCATAATGATCGAATGTCCAAATTATATTCGTATTTTATGTTACTTTTATTTTCGTATAAAAAAATATTTATTAAATAATATGTTAATTTTGTTACAATATTTAAATCAGGTATTTGGTCTTTTGTCTTCTAATTAAGTGTGGTCATCATTTAAGGACTGAATTAGTACCAAACAAGGTAGAATTCAAAGAGCAATCCAACGATACCAAAGAAAAAAAAAAAATCAAGTTTCAAGTAAAATTAACTAAAACATCAGCAAGTATTTAGGTTTACGGCCATAACCCTAGAAGAGGAAACCTAGACGGCTAGACACTCATAAGTATAAGAACAAAAATAAAATAATAAAAAGAACATAATGATAACCACACAAACAAGAAGGATGGAAGGTGTAACCTTAAGAGTATATTCCCTGTCAACTGTTGTTTTGTAATTTTATTTTATGAGGGAGACTAATAGTATAATTTATTATAAAAAAAATTTAATTTGTAACTTGTTCTTTGTGTTAGTTCTTTCCTGTTAAAAAAATGTTTCATATACGGAGTTTATTTGTCAGTTTTAATTAATTTTATGATCTTAGAATAAATAATAAGCCTAAATTGATTATAAACATGAACATATATATACACACACCCAAATGCACTATAAATACATTATAGCTGAAGTTTACGTGTATTATTTGTTATATTTGAGCTTCATTTAGCATCGAGAAAATTGTGCACATTATATAGAAAACATAAATTAAAGTTTATTTGTCATATTTTATGATCTTAGTATCACAAATAATGCAAATTTGATTAAAGAAAAACGTGATCATACACACTAAAACGCACTTCAAATACATTTTAACTTAAATTAATTTGTACTTAATAATTATTGTACTTGTTTAATTTATCACTAAAAAAATTATATGCATCCAAAAGACATAAGGAAGAATTTATCTGTAAGTTTTGATGATGTACTACAATCATAATGAACTCTAAGTTAACTAATTAAAAACATGAACAAACAATCTCAAACACACATTAAATGTATTTTAGCTTAATTTTGTGCGTAATTGTTACTGAGTGTATTGAATTTAACACAGAAAAAATTAAATAAGTGTATGTAGGGGTGCAAACGGATCGGATAGTGGTAAAACTATATCCGTATCCGTTTTTATTTTTCGGATAAAAATACAGATTGGATATTAGATGAATACAGATCAGATATTAAACAAATACAAATATCCGCTTTTTATAATGGTGAATAACATAAATTTTCTCATAATATATATTAAACTATATGGTATATATCTATATTCAAAAACGAACAATTAAAAATTTAATAAAATCATATCTATCCGTATCCGCACGGATATTCAGATATCAGATATCCATATCCTGATACAAATAATTAAAATTTAAAATCATATCCGTATATGTATCCGATGCGTTTGCACCCCTAAGTGTATGGCTCAAATTTACCTGATCCATCCAAAAACCGAAAGCTGCTTTGGGTTGAGAATTTGAGATATTTTGCTGAGCATATATATGGGTCCAGGTCTTCAAATCATATCTCCAAAATATCTAGCTGTAGCAGCCAATAAATGATGTGCATTTAATTTGCTACTAGAGAGAATGAAGTCGGCCACTTAAAATGCATTTCCAAAATTTGAACAATGTGTGTGTTGTTAATATAACACGTAATCGGAGAGGGACAGAACGCTAGTTGGGTAAAGATTTTAACAGAGTAGCTTTGACTTCACGCAGCGCATAAATCCATATGCATTGCTGTTTTGATTCTATAGCCTGTGCACTGCATGAAGTCAAAACTACTCTGTTGAAATACTTACCCCGCTAGTGGCTTCCCACTTGTGCTGGATTAGACGGTGACACTACGCCAAGTTGGCACTGCCCCCAGCCGCCATGCATGCCCCTTATTTATGCTTTGAGATTCGTGCAGAACGTATTTGAACGGTTGAGGTTTTTCAAAGAAACACTTAAAAGTTTGAGATATCTCAGAGGATGCGAATTTAGCCGCCATGCCCCTTAATTATATAGGATTTTTTTTTAAACACAAACTGCAGAGCTGGTGTAGCAACCAATAGTTAAAACTTAAAAGTTCGCCATTTAAGAATAATTATATTTGCAATGATTAACATTGGTAACCATTTGAAAGTTACAACATCTTGTAACAATTCGGTTTTGTGATTTTTAGGGCCTGTTCGGATGTCACGGGATTACACGAGATGGGATTTGACGAGAATGGGAATCCACTTTTGAAAAAGTGGGAACCCACGGATACAAATATGTACGGGATTGATTATAGAATGAGTGTTTGGTTGTACCGTGGGATTAGTTGTGGGAAGTCTTGATTTATTTTAAGAATATGTGTTTCTAATTAAATTTCTCACTTATTTAAAATAAAAATATCACGTCAAGCAGCATATATATGCGAAAATTTATTCTTAGTATTTAAATTATGATCAATTTAAATATTTATTTACAATAACCTTACATTTATTATCATTAAAAACATCAATTAATAAATATTCAACACAATTTTTTGATTTATTCTCACTTAATTTAGATTCAAGTAGTTCTAAATCTTTTTTACTCGACATAATATTTTTTAATTACAATAAAAATCTCACAAATATGTTTTTATAGCAACCATGTTTTATTAAAAAAAATTAAAGTTCACGTGACATCATAGATTAGTATTTGTTCATTATAATTAAATAACATTGATTAAAAGCAATATAACAATAAAAATATTTATTTTCTTAAATATATATATAATTCAAAAATACTTATCTGACAAAATTGTTTTTGATATATATGCTCTAATAGTATTATAGCAACCATGTTTATCTAAAAATAAAATAAAAATCAACGTGCTATTACATAATTATTAGCTGGTAGTTTATTTTTATGAGTTAATTGCATTAATATTGTTTAATGGAGAGAGAAACATCACCCAATAACAGATAGGAAAAAAATAATGCAGTCCAAGTAAATTGTATTTTTCCCATCAAATAACAAAGAGATGGGAACAAAAGTGGGAATAGATTCTAATTCCAATATCCAAAAAATATGCAGCCGAACGGTGTGTAGGAAAAAAATTCAACATGAATCAAATTATGGGCAATTCCTATGGTTTTGATCACAGCCGAACAGGCCCTTAAAGTCAAAATAGTCGATCCAAACCATTTAACATGATTTTTATATTAAAATGTGATTGGAGATCAAATTTTATTGTTTGAATTTTTTTCCTATTTATTAAGTATTTTGCAAAACTGTTATTTTTAGATAATTTTGGACTACTGAAAAATAACAATTTTGTAAAATACTTAATAAATTGTAAAAAAAATTCAAAAAAATGTAAAATTTGATCTAAAAACAAATTTTAATATAGAGATCATGTTGAACGGTTTGGATCGACTATTTGGGCTTTGAAAATTGCAAAACCGAATTGTTGTAAGATGTTGTAACCTACAAATGTTGTAAGTGGATCCCTCCTCTTTGTATATATATATATATATATATATATATATATATATATATATGGGATGGGCTATGGTGAGCTATGGAGTAAAACGAGTTTGTACTTCACGCCATATTTCCATCTTGAAAATCCAAACAACTGATCCGAACCGTTCAAGTTGTTCTCCATATTGAAATGTGCTTGGAAACCAAATTTTATATTTTTTGGAATTTTTTTACTATTTATTAAGCCACTTTGAAAATCGCTGATCCGGATGAACAGTAGCAAAACAGTAAAAAATTCTGGACCAATGGATCAGCGATTTTCAAAGTGGCTTAATAAATAGTAAAAAAATTCCAAAAAATGTAAAATTTGGTCTCCAAGCACATTTCAATATGGAGATCATGTTGAACGGTTCGGATCGGTTGTTTGGATTTTCAAAATGAAAATAATGAGGCGTGGAGTAAAAACTTGTTTTACTCCATAGCTCACCATAGCCCATCCCTATATATATATATATATATATATATATATATATATATATATAGGGATGAGCTATGGTGAGCTATGGAGTAAAACAAGTTTTTACTCCACGCCTCATTATTTTCATTTTGAAAATCCAAACAACCGATCCGAACCGTTCAACATGATCTCCATATTGAAATGTGCTTGGAGACCAAATTTTACATTTTTTGGAATTTTTTTACTATTTATTAAGCCACTTTGAAAATCGCTGATCCATTGGTCCAGAATTTTTTACTGTTTTGCTATTGTTCACCCGGATCAGCGATTTTCAAAGTGGCTTAATAAATAGTAAACAAATTCCAAAAAATGTAAAATTTGGTCTCCAAGCACATTTCAATATGTAGAACAACTTGAACGGTTCGGATCGGTTGTTTGAATTTTCAAGATGAAAATATGGTGTGAAGTACAAACTCGTTTTACTCCATAGCTCACCATAGCCCATCCCTATATATATATATATATATATATATGAGTAGGGTTCCAATGCCTCATCTCCTCATACCTCATCCATACCTCATGTTATATATCTCCATTTTCAAAGTCTAAACTATCGATCTGACCGTTCAACATGATATTCATACTAAAATATGCTTGGAGATGAAATTTTATAATTTTTGCAATTCTTTTACTATTTTTTAAGATAGGTACAAAATCACTGTATCTGGACCATTCAAAAAACAGTGATTTTGTACATATCTTAAAAAATAGTAAAAAAATTGCAAAAATTATAAAATTTCATCCCCAAGCATATTTTAGTATGAATATCATGTTGAACGGTCGGATCGATAGTTTAGACTTTGAAAATAGAGATATATAACATGAGGTATGGATGAGGTATGAGGAGATGAGGCATTGGAACCCTACTCTATATATATATAGTATGAATATATTTTGGAAATATATATTATTTTATAATGCAAATAATATATTAAATTAATTTCTTACAAAATAAATAAAAAAAGTTTGTACAGGCAAATCCGGCTGGTGGTTGCGCACTCTATTTCTGATTTTGCATGGGAAGCAATAGCGGCTTATTATATCTGGTCCCAATATGAAATCATGAAACAAACACATGCACTAACATCAGAGATCCCCTTAGATTTATTCAAAAATGGTAATGAGAACAAACACACTAAAATTCAGCTGAATGCATGTTAATGACATCTTAACAACTTTTATAAATTTGGACTCCACCAAGTCATATATATATATGAGGAGGGTTCAAATGCACCCACATTTTTGTGCTCCCAATGCACCCACATTCTTTATCTCCGTTTTTAAAGTCCGAACAGTCGATCCGAGCCGCTCAACATAATCTTCATAATAAAATATGCTTGGAGACCAAATTTTATATTTTTTAGAATTTATTTACTATTTTTTTAGATAGATACAAAATCACTTTATCGGATGGTCCAGAATCTCCTTAAAACAGTTATTTTGTATCTATCCAAAAAAATAGTAAATAAATTCTAAAAAATATAAAATTTGGTCTCCAAGTATATTTTATTATGAAGATTATGTTGAGCGGCTCGGATCGACTGTTCGGACTTTAAAAATGAAGATATATGTATATATTTTTTGGGTGTATTGGAAGCATAGAAATTTGGGTGCATTTGAACCCTCCTCTATATATATAGAGTAGAACTAGGGTGCTCCTAAGCTCACCAAGCCCTTCCGTGAGCGCGACTCTAAAACCTATCGAATTGACTTCAAACGACATTTTCAAACCGTTAGATGTTCAATCTATATTAAAATGTGCTTGGAGACCAAATTTTACATTTTTTGAAATTTTTTTACTATTTATTAAGATGGTTTGAAAATCGCTGTTTTCCAATGGTGCAGAATTTTAATAAAAACAGCGATTTTCAAACCATCTTAATAAATAGTAAAAAAATTCAAAAAAATGTAAAATTTGGTCTCCAAGCACATTTTAATATAGATTGAACATCTAACGGTTTGAAAATATCGTTTGAAGTCGATTCGATAGGTTTTAGAGTCGCGCTCACGAAGGGCTTGGTGAGCTTAGGAGCACCCTAGTTCTACTCATATATATATATATATATATATAAATGGGCATGAGAACAAACGGTTTCCATAAATGGTAAGTTCAATTTATAAATGTTGAATGATAACTCACAAATTAGTCTTAATCACACAACACTATTCAGTTTATCTTTATACCGGACCAATTTTTTTTATGGAGCCTATTTTGGTTGGTAACAGAATATTTCTGTGTTTGTATCACGGTTGTCCGATCAGAATCCGGACCCGAGGTGGAATGCATGGTGCCGCTTTAATGGTTGTGCGCATTCTAATTGCTTCAAATTTCGTGCTAGGAGAATAAACGGTTTGAATTTTTCACGGATCAACTCAAATTTTAAGATATCTCAGGGATGTGAATACAAGTTTAAGGACCCTCTAGAGAAAAGTTTGAGTCCGTTATATATCCAGCAAAAACAAATTTGGATCTGATGGGTATGAGAGCCGTCCGATATGCTTTAAAATTTGTGCCGGTCCTGTGCTATGATTCGTGTGCATGAATTTTAAAGCTGATCGGATGGCTCCGATGCTAATGAAACCCCAATTTGCTTTCGATATATTGGATCCAAACTGCATTATTTTGATGAAGATCATATATACGCCATTTATACAATCAGACTCATTTGTTCTGCATAAGAAATTAAACAAACCAATAAATAAATGATGAAAGGATTGGACACATTATATACCGTTCACTTTTAAAATAAAAATAAATAATAAAGGCTGAAAAAACAAAATGGCTAAAAAGACATGACACTGTACAATTCTAAAAAGGCCAAATGAGCGCTTTCAATACAGTGCACCAGTACAGCATCCTTTTTTGGATAACCACAACAACCAAGCAAATCACGCTTCTAATTCTTTATCCTCCTCTCTGCTCCATCTATATAAGATGCTCTCCAACTCTCCATACTCACCATCACTTCAAAACAACACAAAATATATATATAAAGAAATTATATGACCATGCCAAATACTCCAATTATACTATTCTTCATTCTGCTTCTCTTTACAACATGTCATGGAGCACGAATGCTCCCGCAAACCGAAACAAACACCGAATTCATCAAAACATCATGTAACACCACCCCTTACCCCGCTCTTTGCTTCAAATCTCTCTCAGCTTACGCCGGTACAATCCAAACAAGCCCCTTGAATATGGCAAGCACCGCTTTATCAGTAAGTCTTGCTAGTGCTCGATCGACCACAATTGCCATGACTCAGATGTCTACAACTCGCGGCATGGACCCACATGACAGAGAAGCACTGCACGATTGCATGGACACTCTAGGAGATGCCATAGATGAGTTGAGACAGTCTACCGAGACCATGAGTCATTTAGGAGGGAAGGCAAGAGGATACCAAATTAATAGTGTTCAGACATGGGTTAGCGCCGCAATAACCGACAATAACACATGCATGGATGGGTTTAGAGCAAGTGGAGTAGATGTCAGGATGGAAGTGAGAAGCCATGTATTGAATGTGGCACAGCTTACATGCAATGCATTGAATCTAATAAATGGTCTTTCTTCCTAGATTATCCACAAACTGCCTTAATTAATTATGTTTGTTTTGTTATATGTGATGATTAAATAGGATATATAAGGCACATGCTATACATTGTTTCTGTTGTTATCAAGGAAATGACAAACCATTTTCTTGCTGTGCTTTGTGCAATCAATTTTAAGGAACCAAACAAGTTCCTATTGATGTTTGCATTTATATGAATTTGAGTTTTGTTCTACAGTGATATATAGCTTACAATAATTATCGTTTCCTATGAACAGTATCAGCTCAAACCAACAATGCATGCATTCAACTAATACTTAAGTGCAAGAGTATAGATTTCAACCATAATTTCACTGTTCTATTGAAATAAAGAGATAATGTTGTTGTTTTCAATAGAATTGAGGATGTAGACCAAAAAAAAAAAAAAATTCTCAGATAGTACCCAACGGTTCTAAAGTCACAGGTACAAAGTAGAAGAGTGGCCTCCTTTTTCTTTATCTTCTCTGCTTTCCATTGAATTCTGGAAAAAAATAATACCTTATTGGTCTTTATATAAAGGTAGGACAAGTTTTTAATCGGTGAATGAAACAAGGTAAAAACAAACAAAACAAAAAAATGAAACATTATCTCTAAAAATATATATATAATTTGCCCATTTTCAAGTTGGTTTTTCTCAAGTATTTACTCTTCTTAATGTAAAAATACATAAGTAACACAAATCTGATACACAAAAGCAAGAAACACGGCACTCCACCCGAAAAAACCTACAAAATGTTTCATTTAAACATTCTCCGAAAGGCTATTACCGAAGAAAAACTAAGAAGCTTGAATTCACTCAAGAGTCTCTCTTAGGAGACATATTCTGGACAAGACCGAGGCTTGTTACAACAACAAAAACTTGCAAGATCACACCTGTTAAAACCAACGAAAAATAAAATCTAAGAGTTAACATTAATGTATAAATTAATTACATCGGTTGATTCAAGTCTGTAATTGTACTGGTTTGGTACAAAACCGGTATTTTCCCCAGAAGGATTTCAGCAATTGATTTCCCAGTGAACTTAGATATCTAGTTAAAGTGAACTTTGGAAAGTGCCAAATATAATAACCAACATAACTAATAATTGAGAGAAGTTGACAGAATTGTTTTATTTTGGCTTGAATTTCTACTGGTACAATACCTAGTAAGTGTCTCACTAGCATCCTGAGACCGAACACTGAAATGTATATAGAATGAGTGAGGCTATGGTACTACACATAGTGCAGATTGGTCTGTACTATGGATCAATATCTTTGATTTCAATGTCCAAATAGTAGATTTGAACCGTTCAACATAATCTCCATATGAAAATGTACTTGCAGACTAAATTTTACATTTTTCAGAATATTTTTACTATTTTTTTAGATAGGTAAAAAATCTGTACTTTTGAATGGTCTAGAAGTTTTAGATCAAGTGATACTTTCTACCTATCTAAAAAAATGTAAAATTTGATCTACAGGTAGATTTTCATATGGAGATGATGTTTAACGGTTCAAATCGACTGTTTGAACTTTGAAAACGGAGATATTGATACATAGCACGAACCAATCCACGCTATGCATAGTACCCTAGCATCACTCATATAGTCATATAGAATAAATGAATTTGGTAAGGATAATATACATAGGGAACTTACTCAATATAACACGCCCACCCTCTGCAAGTTCAAATGTTGTTAGCCCATTCAAGCTTTGTTGTTGCATAACCTATATTTAATAAACCATATTTCAGAACACAAGCGCGCACACATATTTTATTTACATGCACTCATAAAAAAGCCACCCCCTCTAACTAAAACCAGTGTCAAATGTCAATGGATTCTAGCAGCCCCGCTTTACTGATACCAACAATCAAATATAAAAAATATTGATGTTTCTTTCATTCTATATGACTGCTACTTATTTCATCAAAATAAGAAATATAGAAACAACAGCAATAGTTAGCTTTGTTAAAAGGAAACAAGGGGATGTTGACAAATCATCATTGAGAAAAATGTGTACCCCTGTAAACTACAAAATTATATTGTATATTCATGCAGAATATAATATCATGGATACCCCTGAAAAGACACCAAATTAACTAACTCATATCAGTATAATTTATACATTAGTGATATATAAGGTAAATACAATGCTTGTAAACCACAAGAGAGTTAATATCCAATTTATGGAATAGTGCTACAAAATCTCCAGTATTTTGGAGGTTTTGCAAAATTATCCACAAAAATTAGGGTTTTGAAGGATTTATCGAAAGCATCTTTCTTCATAAAAACTTATCTAACCAAGCTATATCATCTCCTCTCTCCCATAACCTCTATAGCATAAAGGTGAAAATTGAAAAATTGTAGGGTACATATGAAATTGTGCCTTAAGCAGGCATTACTGACTAGCTGCCTCGCATTAGCAGGTCAACAGTTACCCTCAATTATTTATATTGTAGTTTTGAAAAGGACATAAAAACACAGTATGCAGACTACATACAGGTGACAGTAACCTGATGCGGACAGTACTGTACCCAACTCAAATATGAAAAGACACAATTTATGTTCAAAACCTTAAATCTTATTTCTAATTTGAAAAGGTTCAATAAAAATCTGATCTAAAAAAACTTATCCTTCATTCCCTATAGTCACTGAAGAAAACTCCAAAATGATCTTAATTCATTTTAGTAACCATCTCAGCTCTCTTATATGTGAAATTTTTTTGGAGCAGTGAGGGTGCAAAGCAAATTTATGAGATTTGTAGTGTATAAATGCGACAATTGGGTATTGATTTACAAACCTTGAAATATATAGCACTATTCATGATGCGTGCAACGGACCACAGCACAGAAATAGTTGATATGGAGGTGTAAAATCTCAGCAAGGATGATTTACTGCGTCTCCGACCTATGATTATTAAAAAAAAAATCTTTAAATCCATATTAGCAGCTTTATATAATTATGCAATTCATCGCTCTAGCATATCAAGGATCAAGTCTTAAGCTGAAGTACTAATTAAAACAAAGTTGTATGAATGTCAGATTTAAACCATACACATTAAGAAAGTTTACCTATTTCTCCAAGTAAGATAGATAAGAACCCAGTGCTAATTGATAGCATGGCAAATCTGTCAAATTCCTTCACTTCTGAAGATGTTAAGAACAAAATTGCTAAAGCAATTATTTGGCTAACAACCTGCATTTATAATTAAGTATTGATCAATTCATGGTTCAATGATTCTCTCACTAAGAACTTCACACTTAAAAAAAAAAAAAAAAAAATTAGCTTGCCTGGCCTAAAATAAGAAACCCAAGACGTCGTTTTCCCTTGGCAACCTTCTGGTATCCTACAATTATACAAGTTAAAATCAAACTATAAATACACAAAAAAATTAAGAATTATAAATATAATCGGTTACTTACTTGAATCAACGACCATACGATAGGAGAAATCGGAACCATCGGTTCCTGAGGGACGGCCTGAGGCGACTTTCCTTTGCTGGACGGAAGCCATAGGTAGGTGGATCTTTTGGAATTCTCTATTTGTACCGTGAGGAAGAGGAAGAGAGGAGATAAATTATTAGGTAAAAATGATTATTGCACACATCTGCTAGAAACACTAAGGCTCTGATCGGAACTAAATTTTGACAAGAGTTCAAATGATTTCAATAGAAGAGAATTCAATAGAATTAAATTTCAATTGAATTTTTATGATCAAAATGGATAAATACATCAGAAGAATTCATTCACAAGTAATAAATAAGTTCCCTCAATTTTCTCCCTATTTACTTCAGATGCCACAAAACCCTAATTTAGGGTTTCCTTCGGAGTGATGGAGAAGTCAATAGAACAAAAATTGATATTACATTTCGACAATAACAGTAAAAAGTAGTAGATAACTTACTTAATCGGAGGTAATTGAGACGGTTGTCGCACTTTCTCACCTTATCTTTCAACTCGTAACTGAAGCGAAGAAGACGAAACTGAAGCGAAGAAGCAAAGAAGATGAGGGTTAAGTTGACATTTCACCAGTGCCAAATCAATTCTCGTCAAATACCTACGCTCTGCACGCGATTTCGTTGGATGATTTCAACGTCTCCAAATCGCTACAAATCTTCTCTTCTCTCGTTTGCTTCTTCGTTCTGATCAGCTAAAGTGACGTCAATTCTCTTTCTGATTCGCGTTTTCCACTCCAGAGGAGCTTTCCGATCAGAAATTTAAATCGGAATTGAGTTGCAACGTCGACGAAAGAGTAGATCGGATTTTTTTTTTTTTTTTAAGTTGAATTTTGTGCTTGAAGGCGACAAGAATTCGTAATTGGGTCGGATCCAGTGCAAATTTAGGCCGAATACGATTTAGCGACAGGGTGCTTTACTTCGAAGCCCGTTTAGTCAAATAGAATAGAATCAAACTCGGATTCGGCCCATATTGATGAGAAAAGGCCCAACTGAGAAAAAGGTCAAATTTATAACCGGGCCTCAGCTTCTTCTCTGCGCTGTCTCAAATTATCATCAGTTCGTAATTTGCACCGAGCTTAGCCCAACAAATTTAGCAAATAATCAAAATACATATTTTCAAAAAAAAAAATGCCCAATGTTCGGTTATACCCAAAACCAAGCAAAGATATGATTTGAGAAATTATGCATAAACACACAAAAATTGTAAATTAATAGGGTCAATTGACCCACATTCTTACTTATTGTGTCTGCCTCTGAATGGAGGTGATGCACGGATTGAGAGAGACTGCGCCTGGAGGCGCAAGCAAAAATATGATTTGAGAAAGTTCATAAGAGAGGTGCGTGTGAGGGAGAGAGTTCCAACCATAAAAATCGAACATTATCTTTGTCACTAAATTAAAAACTGGTTATCACTTGATTTACGGATTTAATAGTTGTCTCGTATTTACTTTAACCACTAAATTGTACAAGGGACCGATGGTAATAACATTTTTTTGACTGTAAAGTTTTAGAATTAAATTTCTACAAATATTGATTCTAAAATTTTCAACTGAACTTTTAAAGCAAATGGTTCAGTGCCTAGTGTCTACTGATAAAGAAAAGGACAGAGCATTTAATAAATATCAGATTAATTCTAGACCAATTAATTAGATCATGAACGGTCTAAACTCTAAATATGTGTTGGATCATTGAATGCTTTCCGAAAGTTAAAAGACTTTTCTCGCTAATTTATTCCAGCTAGTACAAGTTAAAAGACTTTTCTCGCTAATTTCTTCTTAGATTAAGAAACAAAAAAATATTCTCGGGTCATGAACGGTCTAAACTCTAAAATCCGAATAATTAGTGCCGTTTCTGATACATATATTAGTGATTATTATAGTGAACTGGTCATTTCTGTTGTGTAACCTTCCAAAACTATGACCGTATTTGTTTATTGTATGAATGTGGAATTTATTCTCACTAATTTAGTCTGTTGTTCAATATGAATAACTCTTTATTACACTGGATTAATGTTATCACCTGCTCTATTTAATGTGATGTGGGTTCTGTGTATGATTGTTTGTTGGTTGAATTTGGAAAACATTGCAAAAATTGTGAGTTTTCGCAAAATGAATTCAGACTGTATAATCTGTATTGATATAAATATTAAAAAGATTTCGTAAGTTACATGATTGGACTGAATTGATTCGAATTATGATCAGAGTCGATAGAATCATCATTTGTATTTACTTTTTGTCATACCCCCTATATTTATATACTTCATTCTAGCAATATATTAACTTATAAACTTTTTTTTGTTGACCGTTTGATTTTATAATTAAATTAATTTATAAATTTAAAATGTTAACACAATACTTATGAATGAAGTAAATCGGTTTTAATGTTTGAATTTGTTATGTGGAGTCATTTGAATAATTTTTGGAGCTTAAAAACTTTAGTTCTACTCATATTATTATATCAGATCATGTTAAAATATAGGCATAAAATGATCGAAGATCGTGGAAGGAAGATCTCAAGCATAGTGCTAATCGACTTTTATTAAATTCTTTTCAAACGGCTAGTAAAAAAAAAATCAAATCAATCAAATTCTTTGCGTCACTCCTTTCCTTTTCAAGTACCTATCTATTAGTTATTCAATGGTACGTAGTTTCTTGGTTTTTGTTCAAAAACGGTAAGCAGTTGGTTCTTAGTTTAGCAATTTTTCATTACTATCCATAAAACCTGGCAATTAAAAAACTAAACATAAAACACTTCAGACTTTTCATTTGGACTGTTTCAACACGTTTTTACATTGAATAAATTCAATGCCTAATTCTAAGAAATTTCATTTCACATGACATTTACAAATCAGATACTTATGATCTCATCAGTATAATGTGGTGGAGATTCATAGACGCCTCTTATGACTACTTGAAAAATATAACATTATCATGGATAATTACAACAATTTCATCGGCTAGATTATTCCAAAGAAAATATTTTATACAACTTATCATAACAACAAAGTACACTCACCAAATATTTGAATTCATACCCCCTAAGGTCACATAATATTTCTATTTAGATCCGAACCATCCGATCAGAATCTGCATGAATATTAAAGTGGCCATGTCTGTTCCAACTCGGACCGGATTGACCTGGATTTTGATCGAACGGTCCAGATCTAATACCTAAGAGGATATGGAAAACTTGTACAGTTGCTTATTTTATTTCAGCAGGAAAATTACATACAATAGAAATCAAACATGCTCCATAAAAAACAAACTCCTTGAGAAAAGCATTTCTGCCATAAGAGACAAGACAGCATCTCATCTCATGGGACTACCCAGAGTATTATGTATTACTTAATCTATCAGAGACCTAAAGCATTATATTCTGTCAATTTGGCCAAAAATCATTCTAAATTTTGTTTGAATCAGAACCATCATATTTCATTGTTTAAAACCACAATTTTACATTCCTAAGCTTGAATTTTCAGTAGATAATTGAAAAAGTAAAGGAAGTAGAAATTTCAACCTCAACCTCATTTCCACACCCAACTTGACTAACTGCAGACCTAACAACAAATTTCAGAGAATCTAAATACATTTCTATCAATTATCATAAATCAGAATAACTGACAACCATGCAAACAAGTAGGCCATTAAAAAGTTCACCACCCCACCTGATATTCTAAATTATTAGCAGTTATTCCACAATTAACCCAAATAAATCTGCTAAGCTTCACCTCATGCTGTACTATATTTATTTTGAACTAAGAAAGAGAAAAAAATTCAATAACAATACTTTATTTCCTCATCAACATAAGAGTTCAACACAAAGCATTATTCTATTTTTATGGCAAGTCCACTGCTTTTCCTGTATGAATATAGTGATAACGATGTCAAGCATGCAAGACAAAAGCAATTCCTAAAAGATTTTTAAACTGATTGTCTAGCCAAAATGGCAATTTCTGAATTTCCATTCCTCACTAATTCACACAATCTCGTGCAAATTTAACTAATATGACAAGGTAAAGACCCGAAAAAGAAACTAACTAGAATTAGTGTTTCCATTTTTGGATCATTAGAACTGAATGAATTACAAGGTTTGTTGTTTCCAGATTTCCACTTATATAGTTTACATACAAATCATGGCTATCTACCGAAAGATTTGCACTAACCAAAGTCAAGTACACTAGAATTCACAAAATGAAGTAACAAATTGCAGACTAAAACCTACCTGATTGTTTCCTCCACCTCACAGCCTCTTTTCATTGTTTTTTTTTTTTTTTTTTGAAGAACAGCCCTCCTTTATTCTTCAAAAATCCAATCTTTTTGCTATCTTCAGCAAATTCCAAGCACCCCAACCAAAAGAAATTTTAAATTTTGGCATAATTCAACCATTTCTCCATCTTGGGCTCTGAATTGGAAAGAAAGCCGAAGGAGAAAGAAGACCTGAGGGTGAACTTGGGAAGAAAAAGCCCGGTGACAGTGGACCAGGTGATGGAAACTGCGAATGGCCAGGAGCGGGCCCCAAAATACCAGGTGAAAGTGCAAAGTTTGGAGATAATGGAGTCGGGTACTGATACCCAGGAGGTGATAGTAAAGGATAAGGAGATTTAGGGGAAACCAAATTAAGAAATGCACTTGGAGATTGTATGAAAGCAGGAGAAGGAGGCATTCGGGGAGAAGGGAATTGCGGCATAGGCGGTGCACCCATCACTGGACCCTGCGGTGGTGGGCCAACTGGATACGGAAGCAATCCTCCTTGTTGAGATGGATGCCGTGACGTGTCAAGTAGTGAACTTTCTAGATACCGCATGTAAGCCGTGACTGGAGAGGGAAAGGTCGGATTAAGGTTAGGGTTAGGGTTAGTGTTTTGGTAAGCAGGAGGAGGAGGAGGGGGACGCGCTATTGGTGTAAGAGGTGGGGGACGGATCTTCTGTAACCGTTGGCTAGGCTGGCTCTGTGGTCTTTGGTGCGGCGGACGAGGTGGCGGATGCGGATTGGTGGGAGGAGGAGGTGGGTATGACGGGATCGGATCGCGAGAGGGAGTCCCTGTGAGCTGTTGCACGATGTCGCGAAAATCGTTTTTGCTGATGTTGTAAACCTGAGGCTGAGGCTGAGCGGGTCGGTTTGCGGGTTGGAAGGAAGGCGGAGGCAGTGGGGATTTGCGGATCGGTTTGCTGAGCTTATTAACTCCTAGATGCGGGTTATGGTTGGAATTCGGGTAGTGGTGGTGGGGATTTCTAGAAGGATCCATGGAGAAAAGTGGCGTCAATCTGAAGCAGGGAAGAGGAGCAGTAGTGAAGAGAGATCGGGGGGAAAGAGGGAGAAAGGAATCATGGCGTGGACTCAAGAGGTGAGGAAAGAAGAAAAGGAAGACACGGCAGATGAGATTTTATTCTCTGTGACATTTTCATGTGACTAAGCATGTACGGGTTGCTCTACAACCAATATTGAATTTAGATCTCATCCGTTCGTTACATGTTGGTACGAATTAAAAAAAAACAGAGACCGAATTGACTTTGACTCTTATCCAACGGTCTGCAGAGAATTATACGCTACAGAAGGAATAAAATGGAAGGATGAATCAATTTTTCTGAATTAATGTTGTTTGATTTATCGAAAAGTAGAAAAGTTAATGAAAAACTAGTTTATATTTTCTTCACATTTTTTAATTTTAAATTTTAAATTTTTATCACTGAATATAAATAATATTGATCCAAAAATATTATTTCACATATTTTTGGAAGTTTTTAATATTTGTCGCATCTATAGAAGAGGACAAGAGAGAGCGAGAGATGCCTAATGTCCATCGAATCAAATTTGGATACAATGAGCATCCAAATTTATTGTATGATACATGAAGCACTTTTATTTGATTGACAGAGCTAAAATTAATGGAGGTGCTTCTATTACACCTGAATCGATCAATTATATCCAATGCAATTTTTCTCTTTGCTTTTGCTTTGTTTGTAAAATTTTCTCTCACATGTGTTGTCCCGTTAGACATGATTGAGCACCTTACTTTGTTACAACGATCATAAATCCAATGATACCACTTTCGAAGTCTTCTCGTGTCTTGTTTTCTCGTGATGAATTAAACTCAAATGCTAGTATTTTCTTGATATCATATTCAAAAATCCTAACAAGAGTTCTATGAAAGGAAGAGCATCATCTAGTAATAGTGAGACTACAAAATTGTCAAGTTTACAAGGGTTGTGAAAAGAAACAAATAACTCAGTCGTAATGAGAGAAAATATTTGAGCAAAGATGTAGAAGTAAAAAGATAAATTAGTATGGAGAGAGAACGTAGGCGAGAGAAAATCTGGCAGGAGATGAAAAAGTAAAAATTGAATATAATGGAGTTCAATTGATGATTTTGAGTTTAAAGTGATAAAACGATATTTTTTAATGGAGTTGCTTCATTAATCAAAACTAGCGATCATATCATACGGCAAAGAGATTCAAATTTAACTCGACAGGCGTCTAACCTCTATGATGTCTGCTATAGAAGGGGTGAGTACCGCAACCCGCAGGAAATCAAATAACTCGACAAACAAAAATCATCTGATTGCCTATTTGAATTATAGAAGTTAGGACGAAGTCAGACTTTCAAACTATAAAGCTCAAACGTGAATGATAGTCAATCATATAAAATTCTTATGCCGTAAATGAGAATCAATTTTACAATATTTATAGCATTTTATTCTAAGCTATATAAATTTTTTTTTTTTTTTAAAATAGAGATCAATTTACTCTCATTTATTCGTAATGCATTCGCCTCTGTATTACCTCAATTTTGAAATTTTACAAAGGGACAATGCAAATCTCATTTTACACGGCAGGTACCGCACCGGATCCGAACCCATGTAGAACACCAAATATATCCAATATGTCGGTAGAGTGGAGCCAGATTTGAATGCAAGAGGGGATTGAGTTCGTGTACTCCACATATGTTGCGAGTTACATTTTAGTGAAGCAGAGACCTGGTACATATTTAGATACATAGTATGTGGGATAGACAAACGGAGGCCCACGAGATGAGACTGTGAAATATCATTGGCTAATTAGGAGTTAAAGGAATGTGGGGTCCAGCTAGAAGAATTTAGTTAATGTATGATAATTACTGATTTATTCTATAATTTAATTTCGATCTTTTTTTCCATCCCACCTGTTTCATTAGAGACAAAAGTATCCAGTCAACAATATCACAATCTCGTTATCCATATGTAAGTTTAAATATTTTTATAATCACAGTGATAGCTTAATGATTTCAAAAAGTGACAACTTAATAATTCGAAAAAAGTTCAGTATAATCAAAATTTATAATTCGGAAATGATTTTGAATTATATTTGAAATGATAATTCGAAATTATATACTGGGAGCAAAAAAATTCCACAAGAGAGACAAAAAAAATCGTGAAAAAATTGTGAAAAATTCGCTAAATACTTTACGATCACAGTGACAACTTAATGATTCAAAAAAGGTTCGACAGGATCAAAATTCGTGATTCGGAAATGATTCGAAAATATAATTTGGGAATAATTCATAATTATACACTGAGAGCAAAAAAAACAATCGCAAAAAATTCGTGAAAAATTCGTTAATAATTTGTAAAATTTAGAAAAAAACGTAAAATTCACGAATAATTCGGAGAACCGAATAATACACGGATTGATTCGCCAACAACTCAAATCCGAATTATTCGAGAAACTTATTACTATGTTTACAATCTTATGCAGCAACGTACTGATAAAATTTTAACATAACAGTTTTGAATTCATACAACACACAAACTATATAATCAAAACAATGCTGCATATGCGCTTACTGACTTTTTCCCAAAAAATAAAACAAAAACAGTGATGCATCTAAAACAATGTCAAAACCAGTGTTGTAAAAAACGGCTGTTTAGTCCGATTAATCGGCCAATAAGTCGTTGGTGACGACCAAACTGTCACGGGTTTTTCTGACGAATCGGCCGATTATTTCCAATTATGACCAATTATTCTCGATTATTTTCAATTAATCACTTAATAGTACCCTGCACATACCGTTATTTACAACCCTCGTCAAAACACACCAAATCATTGCCGACATTAAATATTTCCGACGCTTCCAAACCCATCCTCAGATTAAATTCAAACCTGATAACATCAAAAGTCAAATTCAATATAAGTTTAATAGAAGTACGCCTCAGATTCTTTAGCTTAAGTACAAAATTTAGTTTAAAAATGATAGAACTATCCAAAGTGATAACACTTGTACAACAACCACTTTAAAAAAGCTAATCTATTTTGTTCATTCCAGAGAATCCACAACACGCATCGTCTGCATTACCTTAAAAGAGCATCTTTTGAGTTAATATATCTCGGCCGTCTAATTTTAAACAGAGCTAATCCGGTACCCGCTTATAAAGCATGAGTCTTTTAATATTAGTGCAGATCTGGTCGGCACATATTTTAAAGCTGATCGGACGGTACAGATGCATTAACTCAAAAAATTCTTTTTTGAATTAATGCAGAGGATACGAATTCCAATACCAGTTCTCAATACATTTATCTTTAGGTATGTTTGGATTTGTCTAGGTACTATTCTATAATAGAGGCTATTTGAAATAGCAATTGTATTCAAATAAGAGTGAGGCTATGGTGCTATGCATAGCACCAATGGCTAGTGTACTACGGCTCAATATGGTACTTTTTAAAATCCTAACGGTCGATCCGAACCGTTCAATGTGATATCCATATGAATATGTACTTGCAAACTAAATTTTATTTTTTTTCGAATTTTTTTACTATTTTTTTAGATAGGTAGAAAAATCAGTGTTTTTTGAAAATTCTGGACCATCAAAATTCTACCTATCTAAAAAAATAGTAAAAAAATTCGAAAAAATATAAAATTTAGTTTGCAAGTACATATTCATATGGTTATCACATTGAACGGTTCGGATCGACCGTTAGGATTTTAAAAAGTACCATATTGAGCCGTAGTACACTAGCCATCCGTGCTATGCATAGCACCATAGCCTCACTCTTCAAATAATATTTTTGCTGTTCGGAATAGCTAAAATAGTAGTTATTATTTATTCCTTATAAATGTTGAAATAGCTACTATTCGGAAGTACGAAGAAAGATAAAAAATACTTCCTTCTCGGATTTCTACCAACACAGCTCCGAAATGACAAAATTAACATCACTTATGTCATCTCCACGTCGTGACAATTCATTTAAGATCTCAATTGCCTATCTTTCATTTTTAGCATCTTGTTAACACTATTCTTTCTCGATTACAACTATTCATTATTTCAAATGTACAATCCAAACAATATTTTTACAAATCCGAATAGCATCATTATCTTACTAATATGAAAAATAATTATTTTTCTCTATTCTCATTTACTAATCCCAAATTTCGTTATTCTAGCTATTCTAGATATACAACTATCCAAATGCCACAAATCTTTATGGAATGGCAGGTATAAGTACTATTATTTTTATTAATTTTGAATTGTTATATAAAAAAATAGATTACTATGATTGAAGCACAGTTTTGATGACACAAAATGATTATTCAATCAACAAATTATTGTTTGTGCCGATTGGAAGAACTTATGACCATAAGTTTTTATACTTAATACTAATCTCACACAGATTAATAGTCTTAAAATTGATGTTTTATAATAGAAAATAGTTTTAAATTTTGAGTGAGATACAAATGCCAATACAATTATCACTAGGACGAGGTCAAAAATTCGTAATTCAGGAATGATTCGGTACCACAAGGAAGCAAAAAAAAACCCAAAAAAAATTATAAAATGAAATGAAAAAAAAATCGAGTTTTTTTCCATAACATATTCGCGATGTGATTCGTGTTTTATTCGCGAATAAAACATATAATACGTTTTTCCGCATTTTATTCGGTGTTCGGTTCGGAAACGTCAAAAACACGTTTTATTCACAAATTATTCGCGAATAAAATGCATACCTTGCTACTATGCTAGATATCATTGACTGAACTCAGAGCCAATTAAATAGAGAATTATTAATTAAAACAATAACATATTGAATTTGAAAGGATTGAATGGTAATAGAATAAAATAAATATAATTAGATCTTAAAATTTTTAGGGTTGTCGCACCCATCTATTCTATGAACCTCTTTCATGATTATCGCATTGATAGTATAAAATTACAATTATATATTATTACAATTATAAAATTAGCAATGAGCACTCCTATAATTAAAAAAAAATTAATTATATTTATTAAAATTTAATTAATTTTTTTATATATTTCAACCCTCCTCATAGAATATTTAATATTTACTTATAGTCTACTGATTAGAGCTTTATTTTGTCGATATGGAAACTTAAATTTAAATTCTACTATTTTAAATCTATCAAAATTTTCTATTTCTGGGACCCCAGAAAATATTAAATCTCATTTGTCCCATGTCAATCCGTTTAAAAATTATAATTGAAGGCAATCATATCATCATCCAAATCAGATTATAAGTATTTTAAGTACCGTGTATAGTGGTGCACTCCTTTTCAGTAATAAGGATAGATGCACAAATTCTAGAATGATTGACTAAATTTTCCTTCTTTTTTTTTTGGGCGGTCATATTAAATCTCAGCTGAACCAGTTAAGAATTCTGACAATTAGATTTACGGCACCACTTTAAAATTTGTACGAAAATTTAATGAACAATTCTGACCTAATCTGTCAGATAACAGCAATCCAAATTCACACTATAACCAGAGATTTTTTTTGTCGGTAGAAAATATTAAAAAAGAAGAAAAAAAGAAAGAGTACTTGTAAATTTTCATGAGTTAAAAGATTGATATAAATTCTCTACCGATCTATGTTTGAATATTAAAAGTTGTTTCCTTTTTATGTTTTCTCTGTTAAAATATAAAAAGTTTTTAGAAAAATAAATATTCTTTCTAATATATTTAAATTCTAAGATACTTTATCTATTTTTTTTTTAAAACTTTTCATATTTTAGTACAAAAAATTATAAAAATAAAATCTTTCTACTCATGAAAATTTACAGATAATTTTTCTGTTTCTGTTTCTTACTTTTTTTTAATAGTTTCTATTGACAAAAAATTCTCCTATAACCATATAATTGGTAACAGGAATGGATAATAATTAATGAGTGAATATTCGCAGTCAATCTGGAAACAGTAACGGTAACTTTTTGATTAAATGCTCGTTTCGGCAATTTGACTCTTTGGGCGTTTCTTTTTTGAAAGATAACGGCAATGGACTTTCTTTGTTTCCTTAATTTTTTATTTCTTTTTTCTCCTACAATTGAGTGCATATCCTCTGAGATATATCATATTTGCATGGGAACCAAATCTCCTTTCCCTCTGGGCAGGAAATTTCTCCACACATGAGTCCTTTTTATTCATACATTTCATATTTGTTTTAGTTGAAACGGTCATATTTAAAGTATTGATTGTGTCTTTTCAAAATTCAATACTTTTTATTTTTTAATTATATATAACTGTTCAGATTGAAGCAAGTATGAAATGTATGGATAGATAAATCCTGTGTGCAGAAATTTCCTCCCACATAAAGGCAGGAGATTTGGTTCCATTTGCATGACTGACATGCCCAGTGCCTGTTCGGGGATAGCGCAGGTCTAATATTATTTGAGCTTTGAAATTCGTGCATAACGTATTTGAACGGTTGAGATTTTCCAAAAAACCACGCACAATATGAGATATCTCAGAGGATACAAATTCCCTACAATTCGGATACCCATTTTGACAGAGCTGTTTTTGATTCATGCAGGACAAATATGATGTACATGGTTGTTTTAAACTCTACTGAAGTATTCTGTATGAATCAAAAACAGTCCCATCAAAATCAAAATGTGTATCCTACAATTTGATAGGTTTTCAACGGTATATTTTATTCGCCTATTCTGATTTTTAATCTTTTGTACAGTATTATTCTTATTTTTCCTTTAATACGTACGTTAATTATAATACTAAATAAACTTATGCGTTCAAACATCTAAAAAATGCTAAAAAAAAAATTTAAGTATCAAAACAAACGGTTTGAACACATGCATTCAGCATTCAATTGAGATGGATCGACATTTTAATACGAGTGTAGACACTCAAAATTGTGTAATCTTGAAAGCGAAATATATGCTTGCACCAAATGTAAGTTATGAAGTCAATGATGAATTAAGAATATAATTTCCAGGCGTCTGCAAAAAAGGTATACTTTGCAATTGAATATTTCGGTTAGTATTATTTATTGCCTAGTTTCAAGTTGAATATGTGCACTACAAGTTGAACATTATTCAGCATGAGAATATTTTTTCCTATTCACGGTAATGATAATTATCACCGACAGTATTCTGCCCACGGGACTACTTATTTTTGTCGGCTTTAGTCATTTATTTATCTACGGTTTTAAAATAAATTATATTAGTATAATCTCATAAAATTAAAATGAAATCTAAGAATATAATGAGGAAAATATATTTCTCAAATATAAAATCTCGCAAAATTAAGATAAAATTCCAAAACTATAAGGAGAACTAATTATTTTAAGTGGCATCTAGCTATACTGGATAAACCACAAAGACATCTTTTAAGAAAATATATATAATCGGATCCTATCAAAAAAAAATTCAGAAAAATTACGAACCATTAGAATAATTTTTAAAATGTGTAACTCTTAGAGTTCATGCTTTACTTTGCAAGACATTAGTATTCATATCAAGCATATATTATTTTCATCCCCAAATTGAAACTTTTTATTAATATGTAAAGGATAATATTTTGTGTACAAGTCATTTTATTTAAGTATTCTAGAATTAGTAAATATATTTTATGATGTTACAAAAATCCAAAAAAATTACATCTCATAAGCTTCGTGCATGATTACACTATGTTTTAAAGCCTAAAAAAATTCAGAAAAAGTTCTATGAATGAATGACAAGTTATGATTATAAAATATACATTCAAAACACCTTTGCAAGTGGTAGAACTAGCCAAGGAACAACTTGTGTATTTCTTTTCAGCTAGGTTCTTGCTCTTCATCTATTTCAAGTCAAAAAAATCAACTTTGACCCTGAAATTTCAGCATAATTTTTGCCTATTTCATATGATGTTGCCTTTAGATATTAATTAAATTGATTCTCCTTAAAAATGGATATATTTACTGATTTTTATGGGTGTAAAACATGCTATTATTCGGTCCAAAAATAATTATTTCAAAGGAAGAAAGTTGTTGATCAAACATTTCCAATAAATTATGACAATGAGGTAGACTCTTGTTGCAAGTCACAACACCTAATATTTGTGCATGATATCATAAGTATATTTGTTACTTCAAATTTAAGATAGTCAAATTTGTTACTTGCACTTATCTATAAGGATGCAATCTCATTTTTATCTTTGATATGAATCGTCTCAAGATCTAGTTGAAAAAAATTATGTCCCAAGACAATTTGATCAACATATTTATGCATATTCAAAACGTTAGCTCTTGTCACATCTCTCAGTAAAATTCAAACATTATTGTCATTTTGTAATCACTCAAAAGCCTGTTGCAGAAAAACGAAATGTCAGTAGGATTCTTGCACCTTATTTCATTTCAAATCAGTGGCAACTTGTGCCTGAATCATTTTCATATTCTGCATCTTAGAAAAATTAATTAAATTAATGTATCAAAGTACTTACATTTTAATTAGCACAAAACGTATCATTTTCCAGTTCAAACAAAAATATTTTCAAGAGAAATGAGCATAATTTAGTCCTATCAAAATTATTTTTAGAGCAAAACTATAATTTATTGAAATAATTTCTAAAGTGTGCAACTCTTCGCATTCGTGCATTATTTTGCTACAAATTAGCATTTGGATCAAGCATATTTTATTTTCATCTCAAAATTTAAATTTTAAGGAAATGTAATATGAAAATAACAATAATTTTTGTGCATTTTAGTCGTCTTCTAAATAGTTTTTAGACTTCGCAAATTATTTTGTAAAACATCAAGAGCTATTATTTCATAAGTTTCCATGCATCTTAAGACAAATTAGAGGCCTTAATGAGCAGGGAAAAATTATACATGAATTGGAGTAGACATGAAGGCAACCCAATAGTCAAATATGACATTGTAGGGCCACAAAAAGCTGCTCTTGAAAACATTTCAGCAAGATTCTTGCTTTTGCACCACTTGGATTGCAATTTTTAGCATGCTTCTTGACCCTTCACACGTGCATGTTTTTAGAAATCTAATTAGACTAGGTTGTCACAAAAATATTAGCATGAAATATATCATCCTCAAGTCTAAATTATTATTTCAAAAAAAAAAAAAAAAAAAACTGCTAGCTAAAGTCTCCTATCAAATTATAAATGAAGAGATAAGCTTCGTATTTCGAATCAAAACACCTAAAATTTATAAAAACTCATCACGTGGGACGTTAAATTTAAAATCCTAAATTATGTACCTCTATGTACACATATTAAGAATATTTTTCTGATTTTTTTCATATATAAGAAAAAATTCCAGCAGTTAGGAAAATTCAGTAGAAAAATTCCAGCAGCAGTTTCAGCAGCAAGAAATGAGATTAAGAGTAGTTTAATTATCATACTTATGCATATTCAAGGTACACTTAATTTTGTCATATCCTTGTTGCAAATTTTCAGCTTTTATCCTCTTGAAATTGACCTAAGAACAGTGCAAATTTCTGAAATGAAGCAAAGAAACACAGCAATAATCCTGCTGCCATGTTTCCACTTCTTCTTGGTAATAAAACATGATTATGATATGTTAAATGATTATATAAATTAAGTAAAACCTGCTAAACACCTGTGTGTATGGTTTGGAATTTTGTTTATGCATTAGAATCATTATAATTCAGTTTTTGTCATAGCTTTTGTTTAACACCAGTCAAATGTGTTTAACTTTGTTCAAAACAGATTCAGATGCCGGGCATGCCATGTAGCAGTAGTTTGAGCACGTTTTTGAGCTTCAAGAGGCTTCAGACTTCACCTATAAATTAATAGCCCCCTACATCCTCACTTCATCTCGATGGTTGGTTAGAGCATCCAAAAGCACAAAAGAGAGCAAAAACGTTGAGTTTCAACCCACAGAAAAAAAAACAGCAAAAAAAAAATATGCTTTCTACAAATATTCCCATAAAACTCTAATAGAATGAACTTCAAAAAAAAAAAATGAGTGACAAACCTATAATGTTATTTCATTAACCTAGTCCTCAATCTACTAAAATCATCCATCCAAGCCACTGAGGAGATCATTACGATGTTTTAATAACGAGAATGAAGATCTACGTGACTTTAAAATTTTCGATTAATTTTCACTCTCTTTTAGTTGCCTTCTTTCTGTTTTTTTTTCTCTTTCTTTTTGTTGTTATTATGTTAGTTTATCTCATTTTGTAACTTGTATTATCGTTAAAAATAAATTTTTGTAAGCTAGAATTAGTAGAGACCAATCTTTCAGGTGAGTGTGGTGCCTAACATCTTCCACATTCATAACCAAGACACGGACCTAGCTATTATCCATGGGCATAATTATATAAGGTAGTGTATTTCCCGTAGCATTACGGGTGACGACTCCAAATAAAATTTAAATCACACTTAAAAAGATTGAGTCGAGTGTTGGTTTCGTAGCACGGTAACTACAACGAGACATACTTTTATAATTATTTCAAGAGATAATTTTCTATATATGTTTAAAAAAAATCTTTACTTTCTTATTTATCTTTCAAAACTTAAATTTATCTTATTTATCTCTTAACTCTTACAATTTGTTTCTTATTTATTAAAAAAAACTTTAATTAATCATATATTAACCCTTCATTTACATCTATGTTGAGACCTCTTGAGTAAGGGTGAAAACAGATCGGATACAGATCAGATAGTAGTAAAATCATATCCGTATCCATTTTTCTTTTTTGGATATAGATACAGATAAGATATTAGATGGATACAGATATGATCAGATATTAAACCGGATACAGTCGAATATTCATTTTTAAATACTATTATTTATTAAAAAACATATACATATTATTAAAAAATACAAATTTCATCATATTTATCTAATTATAATGATTAATAACATAATTTTTTCATAATATATTAAATTATTTTGTATATATTTACTATTTCAATATGAATAATAAAATTTAAAATTATATCCATACTACTATCTTTAACGCAACAGTATTTGAACATTAGATATCCGTATTTAATTTTTGAATACAAATTCAGATTCAGTCAAATAATAGCCAACCCGTTTTCACTCCTCTTGAGAGAAAGAACTCCATTACAAAAGCAAACAAAAAACACATCATCTTTAATTCTTAGGATTTCACTGCAATTAGACCTGGTACAAGGCTCTTCATCTTTATCTTGTTAATGCTTGCCATCTAGAAAGAACCTTCTTAAATAACTTTTACTATCTCCATTTCATCAGAGTTACCCTTCAGTACTCGGAAAAAGCGAGAGTTTTTTTTTTTTTTTTTTCTAATAAAAGTTGGAAGTCAAGTCATCAAACTATTTAATATCTACAGAGAATTATTTCTTATGATTTTCGAACCTGCAACCTTCCACACAGAGAGTATTGCTTTTGTGTTCAGTCAGGGCGGATACATGATTTTCGTCGAGGGGGGCAACAAAATAACAAATCGAGTTCAAACCTATTAAGTATTAACTAATTGGATATCAGATAAATAACAATGCTCTAACTCTAATTCTAATTATCAATCAAAATATAAAAAAATTATTCTAAATTTAACACAAATTACAAATTCAGAGAAGGGTAAATTCTTTTTCAGAGAGAAATAAAGTCGATCTGGACCTATAAATTTCTATAAAAATTCAAAATTAAGAGGAAGCATTGTCTCCCTGAATCTTTGTGGATCCGCTCCTGATTCAGGGAGATATCTAAGAATTTCTATTGACAACTCATTTAAAGAAAGAGACGTAAACCTAACAGAATCCCTCGCCACTTCTCCCGGGACCAGAGAGAAAAGGATGGGCTCTTTTACTATTTTAATCAAAGCTCAAGAATATTTAATTAGAGACTATTTAGAATTGGTTAAGTGATAGATAAATAAAAAATGATAGTAAGAGTTAAGGAATAAATAAGATAAATTTAAGTTTGGAGAGTTAAATAAAAAATTGAAAATATTTTGAAGAATATGTTGAATATTAATCTATTTTTTTAAACCATATATATGATTTCAATGAAATTCATGCGATGTTTCTCACTTTTTTTATAAGAAAAAATAGAAACATATTGTTGAAATGAATGTGGCTCTGAACCTGATTATAAAAGAAAATTCAGCATTTTTAACCGTTTAAACGCATGAGTTCGAAATAACTTGTGAACGTAGAAAGTAAAAAAAATATATATACATAGCACTGTCAAATTAAAAAAAAATATTATTGTTAAAGATTTAAAAAATCGAGATTGAAAAATTAGCTATTAAATAAATAAAAAGGGATAAACAAAAAGAAAATTAAGTTTTTACAAGAACATTAAAATATCATGATTATTTTAAAAGTTTACGTGGCACACTAAAAATTCTCTCTATTATATTAAAAGTTTACGTAGCAAACTCAATTACCATTCTTGGATCATACTTTGATCGGTCTGGATCTTTTCTATGTATTTTGTGTTCGGTTTTGATGATATTTTAGCTTTCTTTTAAAAAAAAAAAAAAATTCGGACCCCAAAATCTTTTAAAAGTGATCAGGTAACAATATTGAATTCAAATCCTCTAAAGTAACTCAAACTTTTTCTTTAGATACGGACCGTCCGATCAGTATACGCACACATATTAAGGGTTTCCTTGAATTCTAAATTGGGCCATATTGGTCCGGATTATGATCGAACGGTTCAAATCCAAACTCAAAATTTAAGTTACTTTAGGGATTCGTACCCGACAAAATTTAGATCCGTTCGCAGTTCGCACTGTCGTTAGGAGTCCTTTCAAAGTCCGAGTCCGTATCCCGGGTCCGCTTTGAGATTTGTGTTAAGTTAAAAGAACGGTCTGGATTTACTTATAGCACACTGGGGGATCCGAATTCTTCAAAGCCCACTGCTCCGCCGTGCTCTTCGAAGTTCCAACACAGTAAAAGCCTCAGCAAAAGATTTGGAACCCATCCACAGCAGCAATGGAGAACCACTCTACAGCCGTCGGATCCGACGACGTCGCTTCTTTCGGCAATCACCCACCGCCGGATCCGAAGCTAGAGGAGGAACTGGAGGAGTCGAAGGAGAGCGTGCTTCGTCGGTACTTCTTGCAGGAATGGGAGGATGTGAAGAGAATTCTCACCGACATTGTCTCTCAAAATGGCGTAACCAAGCTCTCTGATGTCAACAGGATCCGATCGATTGTAGGCTCTCTCTCCCCCCTTTCTATTCAAATAGTAACCGTGGTTGAAAAGTAGCGGGTATGTATGTGTTTGAACCAGAAACTCTTTTGTTACCTGCACTACATCTACTTTCCGAGTGTTGAATCTATCTGAATTCATATCAGCTGTCAGTCAAGATCAAAGAGAAATTTACATTATGTTCTTCTCTAATGCACTCTAGTTGAGAAAAGCGAAGCAAAAGGGAAATAAAATCCCAAATTAAAAGAAATAAGCATAAGAATGTTTTTGTTTTTCATATTCTCTGCAGTAACTCAGATTTTGGGGTTAGAATCTCGACCGTCCGATCAGTAACCGGGCCAATCCGACCCATGCCTGTAATGCATGGGTCCCCTTTAATATTCGTGCCTATACGGATTGGATGGTCCGGATTCGTTCTGCAGTAACTCAAAATTTGAGTTACTGCAGACTATGAATCCCCCCTTTTGTCCTTTGTGACAACACATTTTAACTCATTATAAGTTATTGGCAAGCGCAACTTCACCGACTTCCTCTCTATTGTAGATGGACAAGTACCAACAGGAAGGCCAACTACTTGAGCCTTACTTAGAGGCTATAATCTCCCCTATAATGTCTATAGTTCGATCTCGATCCATTGAACTCCTCGACCAAACCGACCAACTCCTTGCCATAATCCAGCCCCTATGCATTATAATATACACACTGGTCAATGTTTGCGGATACAAAAGCGTGGTTCGTTTCTTCCCGCACCAGGTGTCAGACCTAGAGTTGGCAGTTTCTCTGTTACAAAAGGGCCACAAAACTGTGTCAGGTACATCTCTAAGGCAGGAGAGCACTGGAGAAATGGAGACCAAGTGTGTGGTGCTTTTGTGGCTGTATATACTTGTCCTCATCCCGTTTGATATATCAACAGTGGACAGTAGTATTGGAGGTGATGAGGAGGGGGCTGTTGAGGCAGTGCCTCTGGTGGAGAAAATAGTGGAGATCTCAAAGGATTATCTTGCAAGTTCGGGTCCCATGAGGAGGTTTTCTGGGTTGCTGCTTGCTAGGCTATTGACCCGTCCTGATATGGCAAAGGCATTTAAAAGGTTCCACTTAAATACCTTTTCTCATATATCATTAGTATGATAAACAACAATTTGAGTAAAACTTATATGTTGGCAATATGATTTACGAGTTTTGCTGCTAATATGTGCATTTGGTTATTAACATTATATGGATACAGTTTTATGGGGTGGGCGCATGAAGTCCTCATATCTGTAAAAGATGACTTTGAGTACCACTTCAGGTCAATTGGTTTGTTAGAAGCTTTAGCATCTATTTTCAAGGTATATTGATCAAATTTGATGTGATTCTGTCTGTGTTATATTGTTTAATTGTATAGTTTGGGCCTGTGACGCATAAAAGTTTTATTGTGCAAAATATACAATGAAAAGGTACTAACACTGGTTTGCAGTTGCTAGATGCTTGCTTAGGCTTTGCATCACTGCTATTAGTAGTTAGTACCGGCCACTATAATAATCTTTTGCACCGGGTCTTGCCAAAAATGATCCCTCTTTAATTGTACTGTTTTGTGCTTGTCATGCTTAAAATCTCACTGTGCAGAAATATAGTGAAAGAGTACTGACACTGGTATTGCTGTGGCAAGATGCTTTGCCACTTATGTTCAGCACCACTGTCTATTATTACCAGTCACCATAATAATCTATTGCATTTCTTTTCCAGCTCTCACCAAAAATGCTATGTTTAACATTTTTTGCATTTTTTTTTTGTTTATAATTTCGTCTCCAGATTGTGTTTCTTTATGTCTTTCATTAGAATACTTTTTACCAACATAACTATATCATGTCCAGCACTAAGAGTGAATGGTTAAATTTTGTTACTTAATAATTTACATTTTTGGTGCAGGTTGGGGTTCGAAAAGATCTGTTTGATGCGGTTTCTACCACTTGGAATGATATTTCTTTTCTAATGAAGTCCAGCATTGCAAATCAAAGCCCATTGCTTAGAAAACTTTCGGTCAAACTGTCACAGCGTCTTGGGCTACTTTGCTTGCCTCCTCGTGCACCTTCTTGGCAATACAAGGTTCATATATATTCTCAACTCTTCTATTAATTACTGGAATCAACATCAAGTTCTTTAAACCCGGAACATTATTAAGAACCTTTTTCCATTTTATGTACCAGTCTGGTACTACCGACATTAGTTAATGCAACTGAGTTTCTTTGGATCAAAATGAACCTAATCAACGCTATTACTCTATTATATGGATTAGGTATTTCTTTGTATCTGGCATTTGTTTACTTCTTCTTTTCTTCAATCTGGTGATCTAAACAGCTTTTCTCGTGCAGTCAAAAAGCAGCTCTTTGCAAACCAATCTTTCACTAAATGGTGCTGGAGAAGAGAATTCTTGTAATATCAAGCAACAATATAATCCGATTTATGGAACTACAAGTGCTAATTCTTTCCAAGAAGAAGAGGAGGATATGGATATACCAGAAACAGTAGAGGAGATAATTGACTTACTTTTAACTGGTCTGAGAGACTCGGTACGTATTGCTAAAATATTTTTGTGCTTAAGATCTAGAAAGGCATGACATGTCATGCTTTGATTTGAAAAGGCCATCATAATTTCTTTATCTTCCTTTCTCTAATAATTGCTTAGTTCATTGGAACAACCTTTTTTTTTTTTTTTTAAATAAGAGTCATGTTGACCCAAGCATCCTTTTCCTTTTGGATGTATTTTGCGGTAATTGAACCTGTGTCTCTCCGTAGAGAAGCAAGGCCTATTACCATCTGTGCTAGGGCTATGGTTCCATCTATTATTAATATTTGGAAAAGGTGGAGCGAGAGAGTCAATTATTAATTTACCTGAAAACTCTTATTGCATGAGAGTTGCAAAAAAAAAAATGCTTGTGCGTATGATATTAGTGCTTACATCATTATTTTTTCCAAAGAATATTTGCAATGCAGCCACCAGTGATACAGCGATACAAATAAAAAGGAAATTTAACACATTTCTCATGCAGTTTTCTTATTCTAAATGGTTTCTTAAGTGAATGCTCTTATATTTTGATCGAGTTGATAGTGGTTTTGCATAGGATAGTTTGCACTATGTCACAGATCAAATATAATAACAAAGGTTGTTCTTTGATGGTAAACAACAGACTCTTTTAATTTTATTTAATATGAAACCTCAATACAATTCTTTAACAGGATACAATTGTGAGATGGTCTGCTGCTAAAGGTGTTGGTCGGATAACTGCACGTCTAACATCATCTCTCTCGGAGGAAGTTCTCTCCTCCGTTTTGCAACTCTTTTCCTCTGGTGAGGTCAGTACTTCTGATTTTTGTTTCCTTTTTTGGTAAATAATAATACATAATTTGGTATAAGAAATTATACAAGTTTTACAAGGATTGTTAGTCCAGGATTTGGTATCGTATTGTCATTTTAAGACTTGGAAATTTGTTGAGTTCTTTTTTTGTTCCTTTAGAAAGATTGACACTTAAATGAGGTTATGAGAAAAAAAGTTAAGTTCCATATCAGTACAAACCTGATGATATGATTCTCCCTGTAATCTGAGAATTACCCTGTACCAAGAACTATCCATGACCAGCAATTCACTGGTACCTGGTGGTACAGATCTTTATAATAAACGCGGAGGAAAAGTTTAAGCATTAAACCTTTGTAATGTGCTGTATTCAAAAGGGAGATGGGTCGTGGCATGGAGGCTGCTTGGCTTTGGCTGAACTGGCTCGAAGAGGTGTGCTACTTCCTGTCAGTTTTCCACAAGTAGTCCCTGTTATTTCTCAGGCGTTGCACTATGATGTAAGAAGGGGCCCACACAGTATTGGGTCCCACGTAAGGGATGCAGCTGCATATGTGTGCTGGGCATTTGGCCGAGCTTATTCCAACAAAGATATGAAAGGAGTTTTAGAGCAGCTTGCTCCTCACCTACTAAGAGTCGCTTGTTATGACCGAGAGGTGATTATTTTTACAAGTTTATCTCTGGTGACTTCATCTTATTTGGATCTCATGAACATTTTTTTTTTTTTGCAAAAGTGACGTCATCCCTTAGTGATTTCTATTGATGAAATATAAAAGGCTCTACATCACAAAAAAAAGAGATAATACTCCTAGAGTTCACTACTTTCCAAATAATTAAATATCATACATACTACATAAAGTTCCACAGTAAAGTCTAAAACATGAAGTAAACTAATATCTTGACTAAACTTCATAAGTCTTCTAAAACTTCATCTTCTGTTTCTTGTCCAGACCCGATTGTGATAGTCAAATCTCCCTCTGTTGGCATTGTACCTAAAACTGGTACCATCTCCTTGACATCACAAGGAAAACAAGAGTGAGTTTAAAAAATAAATTGGATCTCGTGAACATCCACTAAAGAATATTATACTGTTTGTGTTTGGTGCTGGTAATTTAGGTAAATTGCAGAAGAGCTGCCTCAGCTGCATTTCAAGAGAATGTAGGGAGGCAGGGAGAATTTCCTAATGGAATCGACATTGTTAATTTGGCTGATTACTTTGCACTTTCTTCACGGTCAAACTCTTACCTGAATGTGGCAGTTTCTATTGCCGAGTATAGAGTGTACCTCTATCCTTTTGTGGAGGAACTTTTGAGCAGTAAGATAAACCACTGGGTACTTTTCTCTCTCCCCCATATGCATGCTTGTTTGCTTAAACTACTGGGTACTTTTGGTATCCGGCTTTCTTGAAATCTGTATTGTCTGAGGGTTACTGTTCCATTTTTAAATGAATTACCTTCTGGTTTCTACCAAAGCCATGGCAATATAGTGTACAGAGAGGTTAGTAAAGCTGCTCATCTACAAATTTGAATAAAAAAAACAGAAACAGCAGTGCAATATTTGAGCACAAAACCCTAACACCTGAATGAAACACAACAAGAGAAGCAGAAAAATGCATAATGAGACTCTACTGGCACCGACTGGTCCAGACTTCAGATTGTTAGTTTATGCATGCACTTGCTAATGACATTTCTATATGAGCTACTCTAGTTGTTATTTTTTACTCTTTCCCTTTTCAGGAAAAAGGCCTGAGAGAGCTGGCGGCAGAGGCTATTTCAGCTCTTGCAAAATATGAACCTGACTATTTTGCAGGATATGTACTTGAGAAAATTATTCCCTTAACACTGTCATCAGACCTTTGCACTCGACATGGTGCCACTCTAGCAGCTGGAGAACTTACTATGACCTTGCATCACCTTGGCTTTGTTTTTCCTTCCGGTTCGTAAAATTTCTGAGATGTTTATTTTCCTTTTTCTTTCTTCTTCTTTGATTGTATACCAGGTAAAGGGAATTGAATTTTCAATATGACTCGAGCATTACCAGACCTGTACAAGTATAGCCTACTTGAAATTTACAGATCTTTTTGGTAATCAAATTTAATTAATTCTGATTTGACCCCTTGAACAGAATGCATAGTTGATTTATTGAATATGGCGAGTTTAATTGGAAAATACAGAAACACAAATCATAGAGAAAACCACAAACTGCGAGGGAATCAAATTTGGACATTGGAAGGATACACGGACAACTACCATAATTTCACAAACATGACAATGATGTCGCAATTTTCCAAAATAAATGCTAAAAAGTTATAGAAGCATTATTTATTATATAGATAGATCATGTATCAACTTTGCTGCAATTTGAGAATCAAATGCCAATAAAACTGAAACTTTAATTTGTTAAACTGTTCTATGGATGATCAATCATTATTAAAATTGCACAAAAAATCGAAAACATGGGCTTATCTAAATGTCAGAGACCATATCAAAATTTTAATATTTTGATTTTGAGAAGTGTTGTCTTTTGTAATAATTGTCAAATATGTTTGTTGTCAATATAAGCTATGCCTTGGACATTATTGTTTTTGTTGATATAGTGTACACTTTTTAACAGATATTCAAAAGGCATTATCAGAACTTGTCCCTGCAATAGAGAAAGCTCGCCTCTATCGTGGGAAGGGAGGAGAAATCATGCGTGCAGCTGTTTCTAGATTCATTGAGTGCATGTCATTTTCTAAGATACCATTAAATGAGAAGATAAAGAATATTTTACTAGACACATTAAATGAGAATCTCAAGCATCCTAATGCCCAAATTCAGGTATGTAGAACCCAGGATATTTACTTGATAGTTGAATACTCGTCTTTCCCCAAAGTCCTTCAGATAGATTATTCACTTTCAGTAATTAAATAAAATAGAGCAGGGGTGTGCAATATTTTTTGAATAGCCATGCAAACTCTATAATAGCATATGACGAACAACATTCATAGTAGCCAATACAAAATATTTCTGGACGGCTTGATAAACCTAACAAGCATTATTAACTGATTTCTTCTCAGTGTGCGGCTGTGGATGCATTGAAGCATTTCATCCCGACCTATCTAGCTTCTTCTAGTGACAAGTCCATCCAAGACATTGTCGCAAATTATGTTAAGCTCTTAGATGACTTAAATGTAGCAGCAAGAAGAGGTGCCGCTCTTGCTCTCGGTATACTACCCTACAAATTCTTGGCTGTTTCCTGGAATATTGTAATTACAAAGCTATCTACTTCCTGCACCGGTGAGGTAAGTATGCAGTGACAACTTTACTTTTTCTTGGTTTTCAAATTTTTTGTACAAAATTGTCTTCCTTTAGCTTTGAACTAGGATAAATTTCCGAGTGAGGCTATGGTACTATGCATAGCAGATTTGTCTGTACTATGGATCAATATCTGCGTTTTTAAAGTCCAAACAGTTCATCTGAACCGCTCAATGTGATCTCTATATGAAAATGTACTAGAAAACTAACTTTTATATTTTTTTAGAATTTTTTTTAAATAGGTAGAAAGTCACTACTTTTAAATGGTCTAGAATCTTTAGATCAAGTGATTTTCTACCTATCTAAAAAAATAATAAAAAAATTCTAAAAAATGTAAATTTTGATCTAAAGTACATTTTCATATGGAGATCATGTTAAACGGTTCAGATCAACTGTTGGGACTTATAAATGAAATTATTGATCCATAGTACGGGCCAATATGCATATGCATAGTAACATAGCCTCACTCTAAATTTTTAGGTTTGAATTGAAAGACAATTAATTTTATATCTTATCTCATTTAATTATATATGATTATTTCCATTTTTTTTTTTTTGTGAATGTAGAACAAACCGGATGATCCAGATGCTGAAGCACGTGTCCAAGCTGTGAAGGGATTAATCTCAGTTTGCGAAACATTAACACCCATCTCCACAGAAGAATGCAAAGTTGACTGCAACGTTCTTTACTTGCTTATAAAGGATAAGGTCATGGTCACGCTTTTCAAAGCTCTTGACGACTATGCAGTTGACAATAGAGGAGACGTCGGCTCGTGGGTCCGGGAAGCAGCCATGGATGCCCTAGAGAGGTGCACATACATCCTCTGCAAGAGAGACTCTGATGGAACTCTATTTGATTCTGACATTGCCAGAAAACTTGTTGGAGGAATTTTGAAACAAGCTGTTGAGAAAATAGATAAGATGAGGGATATAGCCGCAAAAACTTTAAAAAGGATTCTGTACAGCCGAAATCTTCATGTCAATTTTATTCTCCATAGGGACATCTTGGAGGAAATTTTTCCTAATGATCAAGAGCTGGAGTGGAGTGTAAGATCCTTTTCTGTAATAATTTCAAGGAGTGAGGCTATGATACTATGCATAGCGCGGATTGGTCTGTACTATGGATCAATATCTCCGTTTTCAAAGTCCAAACACTTGATCTGAACCTTTCAACATGATCTTCATATGAAAATGGACTTGTAGATAGGTAGAAAATTTTTTGATCAAAAAATTTTAGAC
The DNA here is from genome assembly GCA_025461125.1 of Carex kokanica. NCBI lineage: Eukaryota > Viridiplantae > Streptophyta > Magnoliopsida > Poales > Cyperaceae > Carex > Carex kokanica. Next base: position 159,966 of record JAJGRX010001227.1, on the reverse strand, counting down.
CATTCAAAAGTAGTGATTTTCTATCTATCTATAAAAACAGTAAAAATTTTTTTTATAAAAAATGTAAAATTTAGTCTGCAAGTACATTTTCATATGGGATCGTGTTGAACTGTTCAGATCGACTATCTGAACTTCAAAAATGAAGATATTGATCCATAGTACAGGCCAATCTGCGCTATGCATAGTACCATAGCCTCACTCATAAGTTAGAAACTACTAGTGGATTATGATTTGGTACATCTTAAGCCTAATCTGTCCCTGTTCTATTTAGGGACTCTTGTATCAGTTACCTGGAATGGTACTGTATTCTTTAAAGCAAATTTTGATTGCAAACTATTGTTATTGTGAACTACCTCTTATCAGGTATCAACGGTTTCTTATCCAAGGTTAGTTAAACTTCTCTTGATTACCGCCTACAGCCAGTATGTACTTTCTGGGCTTGTGATCTCAACTGGAGGATTGCAAGAATCTTTAAGAAAGGTGTCACTAGAGGCATTGATAGAGTATCTAAGAGCCTCTGCCGAAGGTGATGTAGGAAGGAATAAGGAACATAACTTGAGTAATGAATTTATCTGGCTTCTCCAACAGTATAAGAAGTGCGACAGAGTTATTGTACCGGCATACAAGGTGCGTATCTTTTTCAAGCAGGTGAAATTAGTACCTCCGATAATATAAGAAAGTTATGTATACTATAATATATACCCATAAAAAAGCAAAATATTCTCCATAGCTTTTGATTGCCAAAGTTACTCTTTTTCTTCTGTGCTTGTGATATCAAATCAATGTAATTTGAAATATCATAATTCTGACAAATTATCATAAGAATATAATTCTTTTAAATTATCACACAATTTACATGTGATAATCTACAATGTCTTCTGAAATTTTTTGGTCAATGTGTCCTAAGCATCTTATCTGACACCTCAGTCAAGTTTATGGTGTCATAGCATCACAACTTTTGAGTTTGCATTGGATGAACACATTTTCTTTAATATTTACCAGATAATAGAATACTAATTTTTGGTTAGATATGACATTATTCTCAGGCTAATCTTTAGCACAGTTGCGTTTTTGCCTTTTTTTGTTTTATGCCTATTATGTTCTGAACACTTCTATGGAGCTTCATTTTCTAACCTTTTGTACTCCTTGCAGACTATTGACGTACTACTCAGCAAAAGGTTCTTCTTAAATATGGAGGTCAGTTTACTCATAAATTAGATTGCTTTTAGAAATGCACTCTAAATGAGCGTTCAAAATAATATCTACTATAACCTGATCTATAATAGATTACTACTAAATTAGTATACATAAACTTAATCTCCAATTAGTATACTTTTCAGCTTTTATTTACAATGGAAGTTGACATATGAACAGGGAAAAACCGTGGAATTATTCACTGCTCTTTTGGATTCTCTTTCGATTGAGTTGAAGGCATCAAAGGACTTCACTAAGTTGAGTACCGGGCTTTCAATTCTCGAGTGCATTTCATCTCATACAGTAGAGACTAACTTGCGTGCATTCTCTTCCCTTGTCTCCTTTCTTGGCCATCGCTACCCCAAGGTAAAATTCAAGCAATATCAACTGATGGCATAGTACAAGTACAAAATGCATATCTCCCTTTTGGCCCTTATTCATGATTTTTAGGGTTTAATTGAGGCATATTGCGGTTAACTGAGGCTGGAATTTTTTTTGAAGTCACTTCTTTCACTTTCATTTCTCTCTTTTTACCCTTTTTTTTTTCTGGTGTAAGCACTCTTTCCTGGCCATAGATTAACCCCAAGGCTATTCTGTCGGAGAACCTACCCTACCCCAGGAGAACAGTACTGTATGTGTACTCTTTCCGAGCTGATTTTTTTATCAGTAACACACAAAAAAAGAAAATTTCACCCATATCATCTTTTTCAGCAAATTTTGATTCTTATACCAGGACCGTTGAATTATTCAGTGGTTGAAACCTGAGTTATGAGAGAGCCGATTTTTTTTTTTTAAATGATAACACAGATTTCAACCACCGAATAATTTAGTGGTCTTGGTATAAATCAAAATTTGCTGAAAAGATGGTATGAGTGGAATTTTCATTTTGTTTGTGTTATAGATAAAAAAAAAAATCGGCTTTCCGAGCCATACCAGTCAGTGCAGTATGCTTACAGAACCAACACTTAACTTTTTTGCTTTTTTAATTTTCTTATTTTCCTGAGGTCGTCTTCTTGATTTCTCGCATACAAGTACTTGGTAGTTTTATTTAACCACAAAGTATCTGCCAAGTTCTTATTTATTTTTAAATCACTGTTTCGTCCAATATACAGATCCGAAAAATTGATGCAGATAAGGTCTTTGTTTATAATTATGATTAAATTAAAGATTTCACTAATATAATCCACTAATATAATAAAATGCATCATGCAAAACTAATAAGAAAACCTGATAAAATTAATTGTAAACTATAATAGTAAACAAAAATAAAATATTAAATAGTCTATAAAAATGAAAAAAATCAAATATAATAATAATACATTTTTATGGATGATGTATTCACTAATATAAAATGTAGAGCATAAATTAAATATTAGAATTATGAAACAATGAAAATGAAGACAAGAAAATAAAAAGAATGTTTCAAATATAATTTCAATACGTTTTTAAATCATTCTGTTTTGTCCAATATATATATATATATATATACACAGATCCGAAAGATTGCTGCAGATAAGGTCTATGTTGTGCTGGAAGAGATAGGCGAAACAATGTGCAAAGATGGCTGCAAGGAAAAAGCAATTCAACTCGTAATAGAGACTTCTTGGGATGGAGATTTGGAGATGGCAAAGGATAAGAGGTTGGAATTTTATAAGATTGTTGGAATGGATGCATCCATTTGTAGAAGTTCTAATAATTCAGTTAGAAAAAAAGTTGAGGTGACAAAGGGTAATGCAAATGATGAGAACAGGTCGTATTCTTCATTAGTCAATTATTCAGGGTTTTAGTAATATGTAAAAACAGGAATGTCAATTATTCAGGGTTTTAGAGATATTATATCTTGGTGTGTTTTTTTGTTGTGCTTTGGACTACAAATGCAATGTCGCATTGTTGTCAAAACATCAAGCAACCATTGTTTTGTGAAGGAAAACATGAATAGTTCATGAATTATTCAGAAAAAAAAGCTGCATGTATTTGTAAATTCGTGTTTCACCCCTAATGAATAATCATAGTTTTTATGCAACTTTATAATATACAATGGGTATGATTAAGAATGCATTTTTTTTTTCCAGTTTTGCCCCACTCAAAATCAGTTGTGCATTATTCTACAAATATTATTTAGTTTGCCCCACTATAATAAATGTGTTTTACCATCGTTAAAAGTCAAAATTTCTTTGTAACGTGTCAATTTTTGATCAAACTCAAATTGTGCAAGTATTACATGAAGCTTTTTACTTCAGATCATGAACTAATTAATGAATCAAATTGCACAGTTGAGTCTGATGAAATATTGGCACGTTTCAGTAAAGATATCAGCAGAGATTTCCATCAACCTGAAGGAGAGAAGAGATGTTGGTAGGAATTAATATACAGAGATCTTCATAAATATTGGCACGTGCAAATTTTTCATCGTACTCAACTGGTGCAATTATCCATAATTGATCTGAATTGAAAAATCAGGAACTAATGGATCAAATTGCAAATTCCTCACTTCGCTCTACCCATCCAAAATTTTGAAAAAACCTCTGCCAATTTTTCTCTCTCTCTCAATTTTTAAGAGAGAGAGACGGACAAATTTGTCAGCCGCTGAAAAGGTTTTCGAGAGAGAAAGAGAGTCATATATTAAATGAGCAAAAATGATTCTCAAAGTCCATCTCTAATTTCCAATAATAATTGGATAAAAATATGTCATGTAGATTTTTACGACAAATAAGAACAACAAGGTTTTGGGTATAAAAAAAGGGAACTTAGTTCCACTTATATAGAGAAATTTCACGTGAACATAGATAGATTTTCTGGGGCATTGAACAAATGGAACCTTTTTCACAAATGATGGATTTACTTTTGGTTTCTATGTAGATGTAGGGTCACAACTTATTCAAAGATATGGAATCATTTGTCAATTTCGTCCATAAAATTTCAAAGTTTTATTCCAATTTGCAGATACCGTCAGCACAGTCAAAACCACACAGTAATCTAAGTTAGTTTGTGGAATTTTCAAAATCCACTAGTACCAGATATATATATATTCCATATCAGAAAAAAAAAGATACGGAGAACTTTTGAAAAGGCCTTTTTAATTCTTTGGAAAGTTAACAAATTTCTCAACAACTAATTAATGTCGTCCTTTAGTCAATTTGAATTACCAATCCAAGTCATTGGATAAGTCAAGTCATATATAAATGCAATGACAATATATAATGGATATATTCAAATATTTGCGGGTCAACTAAAAAATGATATTATTGAGATTTATTTAACTGCCGCTTTCTTGTAAATGGTGTATTATAACTTTTAGCTCAAATAATGCAAAGTATGTTCTTTTACACTCTTTGTTTGTTTGTGTTTATATATGTTAGTGGGTTAATGCTTGCAAATCACACTAGTATAAGGCATCTGTTCAGCAAGTGTGTGAGCAGTTACAAAATACTGAGGAAGAAACAGGCTTTTATTGACAACTACCGGAAATTTCCCATGTTTGCTGTGAGTCACGTCCTAGCAATTTTATTATGTCTTAGTTTCATTCATCTTAACTATCTATTATTGGCTTATGTATATTTTGTTCATGCCTTTTTTTTGGGTCCAGGATAATGATCTGTCTGAGTTTGATGAGTCTAGAGAGATCATAGAAAGCCTTGTCGATGAATACAAGGCATGTGAGTCGCCGGATTACATAAAATGGGGCATGAAGGAAATCATTAAGTTCAATTTTATTCTATTTTTTTTTTGTTGGTATGGAATAGTGGACCATGAGTGTGATTTTAATATCGTAGATACTAGTTCTTTAGTGTTTCTGGTTTCGTTTACTGGTACTCCAGTACTAAAGTGGTTTTTTTTTTTTTTTGTTCTTAATACTACTTGTGATTCATTTGGTAATTTATTGTAATTTCCTCAGTACGCTGGAGATGCAAAGTTGGTGGTCTGAAAATATTTAAGACGGAAGTATTTATCACTGGTAAGAGATTGCTTAAAAAAGAGTTTAAGGAAAAATCGAAAAACATAGGTTTCTCCATGTGTGAATTAGAGAGGTCTGATATGGTGTTTTTTCAACATGGTCTTTCTTTTGAAAGTTTTTGTTTGCAATTTTTCTGTGGATGGTTGTTTGCTTTGCCTTTTTTGAATTTGCCATGTGTACTTAGCTGTTCAATGTATGGTGCTTGATTTTGGTTATTTAGGTATACATCATTTCTCATGATCTCCTCAGTTTGCTAGTTTTAGCTTTTAAGTCTGCATTTCTTTTATTACTTCCATGTGTGCATAGTAACGATTGTAATGTTTGGTTTTCTTAATTTGTAGATGAAATGGTTACACTTGATTGGTTTCTGTTCTTTCCAAGAAAATCAATTTACCTAGTCATTTGACACTGTAGCTAGGGGTGATTAATGAGCGAGCATGAGCGAGTTCGGGTATGCTCATGCTTGGCTCATTAGCTTAATGAGCGAGTTGTTAATGAGCATGTTGATAATGAGCGAGTTGTTGAGTTGTTTAAAATACATCATTCAAAAACTAATTTTCATTTATAAAATTTAACAAATTGGCATAATCCAACCTAATTAAACAGTACATAATTTAACAAAAAATTGTCCATAAACAAATTTAACAAATCAAACAACTACCTTCTTGTCGTTCTCACGGCCCTACATGTCATACTCAAAGGTCAAAGCTATCTCCTTGTCACATACTTACAAATTTGCATTATCAAAACAATAATAAAAATGTAGAATTTAAAAATATACAAATTCAGAACGGTGTATTAATGATCAATTTTTTTGTGATAAAATTTTGGGTTATATTAATGATCAAATTTTTTGTTATCAAATTTCTTAATGAGCGAGTTATGAGTGAGTTGGGATATGCTCATGCTCGGCTCATTAGGTTAATGAGCGAGTTATAACGAGTTGATAATGAACGAGTTGTTAATGAGCATTTAGCGAGTGAGTTATGAGCGAGTTACGAGTTATGATCAATTTACTCACCCCTATTTGACACAAACCACTCTGTGCTTTTTTATAATGGGCTCATTAGGCATGTTCCTCAGTCCATTAGATAAACATATGGGCCGGGCTCATGCTATCCGTCCATATTATATCCATCACTTTGAGTTACAGCCCATAATCAAACATTCAAGAAACAGTTTTTTTTTTGTTTCTTTTTTATTATTATTATGTTACTTGAACCCAGAAAATAAAATGTCCATATTTCTTTTTCGTAGGTACATCATTTACACAAAACAGGTAATTGAGACAGAGACTTTCAAATAACAAATGGTACTATGATTTTGTTTTATAAAATGCTTCTGGCCTCCAAAGTCTACCTATCCCAGCTGTTGTCCCAATCCCATTACCTTCCAAAATTTGGTTGTTCTTTCCCTTTGATCAAATCCATACAAGAACAGATCTTGTTGCAACGCCTTTAGATGATATAGACTTGTGTGAATACTTGGTTCCATGACCATCCACATGGAACTAATAGAATCATACTTATTAGACTAAAAGTTGGTTCGATGAGCGCTTTATCATTCAATTAATGAATGAATTGATTAAAATCAACAAATGTGATATATAGAGTACAAACATAAATATTTCTATTCGAACAATAAAAAGTAAAATAGTAATTAAACAACGCTATTAAATTGTGCAATTATATTAAAAAAGAGTAAATTTTCGTTTGATAAAATATTAATTGGAATAATAAAAATATGAATTATATGATGATATTTTTAATTATGATTAATAATAATGATGATGATGATGATAATCTCAAATAAAAACATTATAATAAATAATGATAATAATATTACTAATAGTTTGTATATTGGTATTGATAAACAACAACAACAAACAACAATAATTATACAATAATGTTAAAAGTCCTATAAAATAATGCTAATATAATAAAAATAATTATTATTATGAATAATGACTCTTGTAAATAATAATAATAATAAAAATAATATAATATAAAATAATTTAATCACTATTCCGCAGATAGCTAATATGTTATATGTCATCCGACCTACTTGTTAGAATAGCATAGTAGTCTATTCTAATGCTATTTTTAATCTTCCAATATGCGTTTGATAATCAGGGGCAGATCCAACAAGAGAGAATTGACTCTTGTTTATTTTCAAAATTTTAGTATTTAATTATATATAATTTTCTATATAATTACCGTAAAATTTACTCTAATACTTATATAAAAATTTTATATAATTAACTCCTATAATTTAAAAATCTTGACTCATTCCTTACTGACAATCATTTTCAGTTAGAATAGCACACTGTTTTACACTTTTACTATTCCAAATGTTATCATGCAAGCCCATATAATTTGGTATTTGATACCAAAATTGCATGGCCGCATACATGGACTGAAGCTAGCACAAGGTATGTATAACATTTTAAGCATGTTAGCATCGGTAAAAATGTCATAGTTGGATAATTTTTATTTTAAGATGGCCCACCATCTGCCATACCTATCTATCGCTGTATCACTAGTCATGTCATGAACAGATCCAAAGATTTATAAAATCTTTATTAATCAACCACACCACACAAGATTTTATTTTTTTTAAATGATAAAGGCTGGGATTGGAACCCAAGATTTGACATTCCTTTTCTTCAACTTAAGCTGCAATACTGCTGTGCCTGCTGTTCTGGTAAATGCCAGAGAAAGGGTCCAAAATATTATGGACTTCAAAACATCACCAATTTACTATTCATTTTTTTTAATTCAATCAATTTAATTATTGCACATGCGAATGCTTGGTTATGACGTAAGTAGCTTCATAAGTACTTTATTTCACACTTATAGAGTCAAACAAGAATAAAATCAGATGAAATAATATGTCATAAGAAACTACTTATGCCGTCATAAATTGACCCACCTATATATATAGGTTGCATAAAATTATAACACGATTTTTAAAATCTCTCCCATAACTTAACTTTAAATCACAACAAAAAAAAGAATCTTATACCATCATAAAATAAGCAACTTATTCCATCATGACTTTAACCCACAACTAAACATGAGCTATAGTAATAATGACAAATATATCATGAGTTGACCGGATCAGTTTATTATATATTGGCATGAGGTGAAATCATGTGGTATACCATTAATTTCGGTTTGATAGGATGCATTCTTTGCAAAAGATCAAAACACAATTATTATGTGTTTTGTGGGGGCCATGAAGAGGCCTTGGCCATGCTGTTTGCTGCACTTTCACTGAGATGGATCTGTGTCAAATTCTGATAACTTAGCTTGGCCATACCAGATTCTTTGACAAAAAAGACATCAGGTGACGTACCTTTTTAGCTGCCTCCACTTCACAAGTTGTTTGTCTCCTTGCACAAACCACCTCTTTTTGTGTGAAAATCTCAAATTATATACTTCCAGAGTGGAGTTAGATTTTCAAACTATAAATGTCAATATATAAATTTTTTTTATGAAAAATAGAAGTCAATTTTACAATATCATGACATTTTACTCTAAATTATATTAAAAATCACACGTAAATACAAAAATTAAAAAAAAATGGCCATTCCTTTGACCTAGGTCTGCCTCTGGTATAGACACACATATATAGTCCAGCTAATATTCTTTTAGTAGCATTTTAGTTCATATGCTTCCAATCCAAAATTCATCTGACCAATTTCAAATGAAAAATCCAAATCATTCAAACCAATCTCCTTCTAGAGAGCTTCATTTACATATATATACTTTTTTTAATTTTTGAATTCATTTAGTATCAAGTCAAGCGTAAGAAAAATGAAGATTTGTGCGCATATTGATGCATTGTTGGTACGTCAAAAAATGCCATCTTTCAAAAATCATAAAGAAAGTAGAAAAATTATAAAAATAGTAAAAATTGGTATTCTACATGTTTAATATATAACAAATTTACCGAGCTACTTAATTCGACGTTTTGAATGTAAAATTTTGAAATTTGGTTAGTAAATTTTTCGACCGAAGTGCTTACAAAAGCATATTAGCCGGATGTTTGATGCAAGTTCACGTAGGCGTTATTATGATGCGGTGGTTCCGTAATTAGTGAAAACGATACATAAGATTAATTTAATTTAAACCATCCGATCGCGATCCGACGATTCGGATTCAAGCTAGTAATAGCTAGTGTGGTAGGGGTGTAAACAAATAATCGCGGATAATATTTGTTCCGAAAATAAGGTAATAATAAGGTTCTCATAATTTTTTATTTGTGCCAATTTAGACCCCTAATTTTTAATTTTGATAATCAACCCTCCTTTTTGAACTATATATATTTAGTGATAATAACCTCAGGAACAGATAATTTACTACTTAATGATCAATTTTAAGTTTGAAGTGATAGAATATCTTTGAATATATATAGTATAATATTTAAAATATTTATGATTTATGATTTTTTTCATTTGGAAAAACCAATACATTTTTTTGAAGAGGAATGCACTTGATTAATATCATAATATTTGAGATGTTAGCTATTTTAATTTTTATACATCAGTGAAGGAAATTGGCGACGCAAACATGAAAGAAAAATATGGAATATAAATACTATCACATTATAGTTCAATCAAAGTATGTAATTAATTAAATATGTTATGTGATTCCGTGATGACGACAATAATAATAATTTTATTGCACCAGTTAATCTGTCCATGCAACTTGATCTAGAATAAACCGAGTCTAAATCTATTTTTAGTAAAAATATATTGGAATTCAATAATTATTTAATTGTGTAATATTTATAAGAGATTCATCATTTGAGTTTCAAATTTACAAGGACATTGTATTTGTCTCTAATTAAACTAAGTCTAAATCATTAATATGCCTTCATATTTGGGAGAAGTAATTAATATGTTTGCTCAAGGAATGATCGTCTTAATAATCAGGTGACTGGAACTTTTTCTTTGTTTTATATTTGTCTAGGGTTCACATCAGGTTCATGATATATAACCGACATAATTTGTGACCCCAATTATTTATGTTATATATATATAAATAATCTAGCTAATATGCTACGCGTAGCATAGAGGGCCTTCGTGCTACGGCTCAATTGAGTTTTCAAAATCCTAACAGTCGATCCGAATCGTTCAACATGATATATATATATATATATATATGAATATGTACTTGCAAACCAAATTTTACATTTTTTTAGAATTTTTTTAGAATTTTTTAGATAGGTAGAAAATCACTTGATTTGAAAATTCTGTACCATTCAAATCAAGTGATTTTCTTCCTATCTAAAAGAAAAAATGTAAAATTTGGTTTGCAAGTACATATTCATATGGAGATCTTATTGAACGGTTCTGATCAACCGTTAGAATTTTGAAAACTCAAATATTGAGCCGTAGCATGGAGACCCTCTATGCTACGTGTAGCACCGTAGCCAACTCCTATATATATATATATATATTGGTTTCCTGTCCAAATCAATTCGATTATCCGAAGGTCGTTACAAGCTTTGAATCGGCGGTGGTGGGTTGTCAGTTTTTTAATTTATACACACACACACACATCATGTTAATATGCATGTACTATATATACAGTTGATCACTGCAAACCAAGGTTCTAAATAGCGTTTATAGCGTCGTAGCGGGAAGGCTAAAAAAAAAGCTATAGCGAATAGCGTCGCTATAGCGGAAGCTATTCCAAATAGCGTTTTTTTTTTTTTACATTTCGTATATTCAATATTTGTACTAAATATCAACATTATCTAAGGTCTCATAGAACAATAAATAACACCAAAGTAATTAAGAAATTATAATATTCATATTGAACCCGTACAAAGTCCAAATTGCGGTTCAAAATATCCATAGTAATATCATAAACTATCGATTTTTCCTATTAAAAATATCTTAAGTATCATGATTCATGACATAATCTATTTTTTTTTTCTATTCAAATTTTAATTCCGGTTTGGACTTTTTTTCTATTCAAATTTCAATTTCTATTCCCAATTTCAAATTGATTTATTTGTAGCAAGTAGCAACAAATTCAATTACGGTTTGAGATTTTTTTTATCTTTATTTAAAACCCATATAAATTGCTTAAAAAAAAAAAAAAAACCCATATTGTATAGCGCAAATAGTGCTGTAGCGGACCGCTGTAGCGGCCGTAGCGCAAATAGCGCATGTTGATGTCGTAGCGTAGCGTTTGGGGTCCAAAAACGCTATAGCGGCGCTATAGCGCGCTATTTAGAACACTGCTGCAAACCATAGCGGTGCGTGAATACTATGAAGTCGATATGGAAATAATGTATTATAAGGATGTGTATTGTAAAAAAACATAAAACTTTTTGAACTAATAAATATAATTTTTATAAAAAGTTAATAAAAAAATTAGAAACAAAACAAAAATTACTAGCTAGTATAAATGTATAATCATACAAACACATAAATATCATATCATCAATTTTATATGCCTAATAAGATGATTTTTAAAAAAAAATTATTACTAAATATATACATATTCTTATACATACAATCATGCATATATAATTAATTTATACGGCTGAATTTATAATACGAGTTGGGCTGTGAGTTGCGAAGTAAGTTTTTTATTTTACTTCATGCTTATATCTCCATTTTCAAAGTCCAAACAACCGATCCGAACCACTCAACATGATCTCCATATTGAAATGTGCTTGGAGATCATATTTTACATTTTTTTGGGATTTTTTACTATTTTTTAGATGGATAGAAAATCATTGTTTTCGGATAGATTATGGACCATAAAAAAACAGTAATTTAAAAAATATTCTAAACAAATAGTAATAAATTTCCAAAAAAATATATATAAAATTTGGTCTCCTAGCACATTTCAATATGTAGATCATATTTAGAGATTCAGATCGACATTTTTAAACTTACAAAAGTAGAAAAATATGAACATGAAATAAAACAAGACTTTTACTGCGTAACTCACCATAGCCCAACTCTTTATAATACACTGCATATAAATGATTTATCCCTCTATTGTCCATACTTGTAATTATCTGTTGAATTAATTCATTCAAACATAAGATCGAGGTCTATTGAGATTTCATCCTACTTAATTCCGGCCCTCCGTAATTAATTTGTTCTAGCAGGAGAGGTCGTCACGAGCCTAATCTCGTCACAATCACTAAATCGTCCATATTGCTCGACTTTGATCTTTTGTTATACATAGTCTGATGGATCCAAATAGCAATTTTGATCATAAAATAATATTTTTTTGTCAATTTTGTCTCTAATCTTCTTCTTATGATCTCCTTTTTCCTTCAAATCATCTTTAACCTATCTCTCTCTCCACCTAATTGATCGATGGCTTACTTGATCTCGATCGGTTTCACCTCTTAGCACTCTTCCTCGAGTGGTACATCCTGTTGGAGAACTTCTACTATGTGGTGCCCATTAGTTATGGTGTAATCAAAAGGGGGTCAGTTCAAGCTTACAGCACAAGCAGCATGTTTAGCACCAAATCAAATTAATTAAACAAGTTGATTCTACAATTTGAGTTTTTTTTAAATTTATTTATTGGTAATATTACATTTGTGACTATATATCTCTGGTGCCTTATTATGGATTTCAGGAGGTCCCTGAACTTCTGATTGCAAGCTTCATTTTTAATTGTAATGAAAACTGTGTACATTTTTATTTTATTAAAACCAAAATTGTTCGCCTACACTTATTGAAAGTAAATATTGAAGCTACAATGGCAGCAAGTCAGATTGAAAACCCTCGGATTTTGATGTATTTGATATATATATTTGCCTTTTGAAAAAGCATATAATAATAGTAACAATCAGAAAAAGAAACTACTATATAGAGAAACATATATAATTGTAACTTAATTGGGTCGTGCGTTGTATTATTTAAATTTTATAGGATTACTTGTGCAACCCATAAACATTATGTGTAAGTGTCACCAGGTAGTGTTTATATATACATTGAGAAACGATTAAATACTAATATTTTTGGTGTCTCAAAATAAATATAATTTTTATCAATAACTAAAACTTTAATTTTAGAAAAGAAAAATTGTGAAGTGTTGATCATTTAATTACTCTATTTTTAAATAACATGTTCACATTACATCTCCAAAAACTTGGAATATGTTTTGCACAAGTTCATAGAGACAAAAAATTAATGAATTTTTTATTTTAATTATTGCTTCTTTGATTCTTTCCACCTTTTGATCTTTTATAAAATGAACTATAAATTTAAATTCATATACGATTCTTAAATTAAATGAACCACTTTACAAATAAAATAAGATTAGCAGCTCAGATAATTAATTTGATATTTAAATTTTGGTGTACAAATTAAAAAATCAATTTGTGGTCATGATGGAGCACCAAAAATATGGTTCTTGATCGCTTTTATGTATTTGTATATGCATTAGCTTAATTTATTTCCTAATTTGACCTGAAATATTATTCTTATTAGTTTGGCCATGCTTAATAAATTAATAGGCAAATATGCAATTACATGCCTATTTCTTAGCAGACAAATATGCAATAATTACATGCTTAATTAGTTAACAGACAAATTACATTTTGAATTTTTCATAAAATTAAAAATAAGTATAGTTGTCAAATAACTTCTTTTGATGAATAAAAAGTAAACCCAATGCATGGTTATGGTTCTATCAAGATTCAAGATTTCTGATTTACTTGGAAAAAGTACTGAAAAATGCACAGTGCTTTTGCCACCTCCAGTTTTTTTAAAGTTGGTCGGTAAGTACAATTGGTTAATTGCTTCTTTAAATTAAGAAAAAAAGTAAACTAAGGACAGTTTTCTTAGCTTTCAACTTCTGAAAAATGAACACTAAATAGCAAAAAAAGAAAAGAAAAAGGAGAAAAGAACAGCATGCAAAAGCTACAGCAAATAACAGATTGAAAGAGAATATGTGTTCCAAGTCAACTAATAAAACATATTTTGATGATCAAACTTTGCATACCGGCCTTTAGACATGCGTACCCACTAAACACTCGTTGCCTCCCTTTAATGGACATGCATGAAACCACTAAACAAAGGAGAGACTAAAAGACAATAAAGAAAGAAAAAAGAAAAGAAGATAAAGGGTAAACCCTAGGACCATACATTGGTCACTGTCCTTATACAGTGAAGCACCTTAATTAGACATTAGCACAACTAATTAAATAGAGCAGAGAGAGAGAGAAGAGAGAGAGAGAGAGAGAGAAGAGAGCTCTAGCTAAGCTAGAAGAGGTGAGCTCAGTTTAAAATGGTGAGACTCCCATATTAGCAGCCACCGGTGCATAGAAACCTTCCTTAAGAATATTAGTTGCATCTTCTTTTCTCACCTTAAGTAAAAGGCAACAATTAATTAGTGCATTCATCTATATTTAGGTATTTTAAAATTTGTTTGTTGATCATTTGTTAAACTTAGAACATAATTGAACTTGTGATTTAACTTTCATGTAGAAAGTAGATTGCTCTATCCATATTAAAGAACTAAAGAGCATGGGTATTATATATATATGTCCATTTCACAAAAAAGAAAAAATGTATAGTTGCCCCATAAATTACTTGGACCAATAATCCTAATTGGAAATTTATGTGCAGAAATAACTATGGTTTTCCAAAAAATAACGTCAATAATATCAGAAAAAAAAACTATTTTGGAATAATTAACTGGCTGAAATAAAAAACAAGATAAAGCAATATAATTCAATACACATGGTTAATTTCTTCTGAGAAATTTGACCATCTTTGATTACATGGTTTGTCTTCCCTCACCATATAATCTCATGAGTTGAAAATATATATGGATCTTTTAAAATTTTAATTTCATGATAAACAATATATATAATTACAACAGTGTAAAAAAGAGCAATTGGATTCTTATTCTTTTTATTTCTTTCAGATATTGAAACAACACACAGCTGCAAATTGAAATTGGTTTATCTTATTAATTTGGTAAAAAAAACAAATGACTAAGAAGTGCATATATATATAATCCCGCCCAAAATATAAGTGAAATAAATAAATTGTTATAATTTTATGCCAAATAAATTATCACTACTTGGGATAATTAATACATATATTGTTAACTATTGAAAACATTATATATATATATAAGAGGAGGTAGAAGCTGGAGATATATAACATAAGAAGAAATGTACAGTTTTTGCTGCCAAGAAGGTGTTCTATATTTTAGCTGGTAACACTATATATCCTAGTAATCTATGTCTGAACATAATTATTATATAGAATTATAGATATACTCAGGCGTGCTATACGGTTGACCAGTGTTTGTAATAGTCACATCAAAACAGATACAAGTCAAACCATGTGATAATCCAGTAATAGAATCAGAAGCTAAGTTTAGCATAGCCTAATAAACCATCCTCAAAAGAAGTGCATGCACGGATAATGCTCATATGCTTATATATATATATTAATTCAAAAGAAGCTAAGTAGTACTCTTGTTGTTGTACCTGTGGGGGAGCGTTGGATTTCTTTAGGTTCTGATCAGGCATGAGTCCGAAATGGATGTGGGGAAAGTGGGCCCACTGAGACAGAGACAGAGAAATTTTAAACTATAAAATTAAGTAGAAAGAGAATGAAAACCCTAGAATGAAGGGAAGAGACTAAGAGAGAGAGAGAGAGACTGACGTTCTTTGCTGCA
Organism: Carex kokanica; assembly: GCA_025461125.1. Lineage (NCBI taxonomy): Eukaryota > Viridiplantae > Streptophyta > Magnoliopsida > Poales > Cyperaceae > Carex > Carex kokanica. The sequence continues at coordinate 144,132 of JAJGRX010001227.1, read as the reverse complement.
GCGCTGAAAGCCTCTCTATGAGTTATGTCGGGATTTCCAGCTTTTATCCGTTGGATTTCTTCCCTGCCATTTTCATTCAAATATATAAATAAAACAACAAAAATGATATATAGAATGCATGCATTATTTCTAATTTCTGAAAAAAATTCTTACTTGATGAACCTATTGTACGCTGATGGCACCCGTTGCCTCTTCTCGGGAGCTAAAACAACAGCAAAATAAAAAAAATTAATAAGAAGAAGAATTTACTTAAATTTTTTGTACATATATCTAAGAGTTAGAAATACCAAGTATATGAATTGCATGGCATGGGAGGTTCTGAAGAGGTTTTACAGTTACAAGACAAGATCAGATTGAAATTAAGAGAGAGAGAGAGAGAGAGAGATCCTAGGCAGCCTCTGCCAGGACTTTCAAGAGAGAGAGAGAGAGATTGAATGCATCACATGGGATTCAAACAATTTAATTCAAAACAGTTCTCTTTTAAAAAATCTGTACGTGTTTGTAATTTTCTTCAAATTTGAAGCATTTCAGAAGATCCTTTACTGGATTGATTCGTTGTCTTATCAGAAAAGAATTTCACTGATAAGACAAGTAAGAAAACTGTATTCCAACATTCTTACAAGAGAAGAATAGAAACCTGAAAAGCAATATAAAAAAAGAAAAAGAAAAGAGTATATTACGTCTATTCACAGGTTGGGTTTGAGGGAGTTCTTCAGGTATTATCCTTTTCAATGGTGCATTGTTACAGTTGTTATTGTTGCTGCTGCTGCTACAAGTGGTGATGCTACTCAGACATGGCTGATCAAGCACTGAGCTTGGATTTTGGCAAGATATCTCATGATCCTACAAATCAACAAATTAATTGTTAACAATTCAAATAAAATTAGGAGCAAAGTTTTATGATGAAAAGAAAAGAGAATGAAAATATATATACACACACACACATACCAAGAGAGTGTGGTTTGAATTAGGAGAGAGGAGAGAATACTGGCCAAGGTGAAGTTGTCCAGCAGTTGTATTAAACAGCAGAGCTCTCATATTAACAGAGAGAAGGTTCGTACAGTGACCACACCTCACCGTAACCGTCTGTAACAAACTCGTGTACGGTACACTCACCTAATAACAAAAAAAAACAAAACTGTAAAGATCCAAGTAGCCAGCGACTAAGAACAGACAAAAATAACAGAAGAAGAAGGTGATTTGTAGTTACTGCGAGGACTGTATCGCATAAGTTGCAGTGCACATAGCAGAGCTGCTCGGAGGAAAGGAGGTGGTGGTGCTCTAATGGCGAAAAGGCGCCTGAAGAGGTTGACATTCTTCTCTGATTCTTTTCTTTCTTTAATATATGACCTAGAGATCAAGAAAGAAAGAGAGTTTGTTTTTTTAATGGAGCTGGTGATTGATTTGATGCTTTGATTGATGGCAATGGAACCTCGGATCTGTCGTTCCTTTCCTGATTTGAAATATTGAGTGGGGATTGAGGAGAAAGAGAGGAAGAGAGAGAATGAGTGAGAGGAGATGGATCGGTTGGGAAAAGATATAATATGGGGATTGGATTCTCTCCCCTTCTCTCTCTTAATCCGAGCTAGTTCTGTGGGAAACAGACAGCTGACACAGCAATGACAGAGATATTATAAATTTATTGGAGAACAGTCGCTTGATGGAAGGCGCTGCTCTTTGTGGGGTTTGCATATAATCTTGTCCCCAAAACAAATTTTTTGATGGTTAGTTTCATATAATACATGACACAGATCATGGTTTATGTTAACTTTCACTGTTGCAGCAGGTGCTGATTTGACTATCAGTTTTGGATGCTTAATTTCATATTATGTTAGCTTTCACTATTGCACCAGATGCTGATTTGACTATCTGTTTTGGATTGTAAATTTCATATCATTCGCTTTGTCTGCAATTTAATTTACTTGAGCATATATATTGTCTTTTTTTTTTTTTGAAGTAGTGGATTTAATCCACCGATTTCTATTGAAATCAGTTGAGATCAACTCCCGGTACATAAAACAGGTATCAAGATCTGATCTGTAGTACATCTGTTTAGTTACAAAACATCAGAATAACAATTCAACTAAAATCCACAAAACAAACCCTGCACACAACCTACATAAAAGTAATTGCACAATCAACATGTCAGAAAACCAACTACACTAAACAAAGCAAGTAAGCCTAATCATCCAGGAGGTCCCAATCTGAAGGGAATTCGAGTAGGTTATTGTGTAACAATTCGATTTAGTTCATCATTTGTTCACTATCCGAAAATAAGAATTCATGTATAAAATTAATTCCAAGATAAATAGAGTTTACCACTAGACGTGCAACGAAAACTTCAAGCACTAGCAGTAACCTTCTTCACTTTGTATAGCTCGTGTCAGATCCACGCAATAACAACCGCATCCACGTCTCTACCGGTATCCACACGAACAGGTTGACAAACAACTGCGAGTCGGAGTGCTAGCACCAATTGACAGTCCCCTCTTGTCTTTCTACTTTTTACTCTCAGTTTCTGAAGTGGTGCGAATAGACATATCAGATTTTCAATTTTTTTTTCCAAAACCGAAAATACTATTGCTCTATTCTTTTTATGTTTTCTTTCTGTCTCTGTCCGAAAATTGAATAGTTCTAAGAGAGAGATCACTAAACTGATCATCTGCATGTGTATATAACTATATATAATACAACACACCATTTTGATCGCACCTATTCAGTATCACTTATCCAGAAGTAATCATATCAGAGAGGTATAGCAGAAATTTGGACTTATAGTGTTCAGTCCAAAATGGCCTAATCTATATTATAATTACACAATTAACAATTAATTATGACTTATAATATTCTAGCCTTTTAGTACATTTCTAACCCAATCCACAGGGCCCTCCTCATCCAATGTATATTGTCTATTCTTAGAAATGAATATTTCATCCTATTTGTATATTAACCATTTTTAAAAATGTAAAATTCTATAAATCGGTCAATTGTTAAGCTGATCATAATGGTATTCACGATATACAAGAATATATATTATCTGCGAAGATAAAGAATGTCAATTGCCGATCGAAGGTAAAATTATATAAATTGCTATTATGAAGATATGGTTATTACCTAGGGAAGTATCCACAAAAATACAAATGTTGTTAAATAATTTTACCTTTACGGATAAAACAGAGTCTTGTCGGCAACATCGATATTGATATAAAAGCTTCCTTTTTCATGTTTATATATATCTGATTTTATTCTCCCTTTAATTTCCACTTGATGTTCTCATCAGTTTTTATCACCATATCATTCAAAACTAGATAAAGACAACTCATGGAAATTCCAAATTGAAGAAGATTAATTTCATTGATATATATCTTTTCTTCCTTGAAATAATTGACATATGTGCTGACCTAAGCCCTACATAACTGATAGAGAAAACTATAGTAATTAATTTCTCTTCTCTCTTTTTTCCCTTATGGTTAAGTGCTACAATTAAGAAAAGAGAAATAATAGTCATGAACAAAAACAAAAGAACAATAGTTCCATAGCTTCGTACTCTGACCAATAGGGAAACAAGCCTTGACTTGAACGCAATATACTGCACATGTACACTACACTACGTATATAGTACATGCTAAGAAGCAATATGGCCAAGAGACAACATGTCATATTGACTATTCCAATGTTTTCCAATAGAAATTTTATACGTCGTATGTTGGAAACCTGAATGTGCAGGGGCAGACGAAAATAGAAGGGAAGGGGGCCACCGCTGCTTATCACAATTGATATACAAGAATGGAACAGTATGCGCGAGGTATCGTCTCGGTATACTCTCACGGATAGTCACTTTTTATCCTTGCGGATACTATCTCATTCTTATAGTATATAGGAGCATTGATATTCCTACGGGAGGACTGAAGCTCGAATCCTACATGTGTAGGAATGAGGTGAATTTGTGTTTGTGAGTGAATAGAGTGCTACAGGGATCATAATAAAAAAAAAAAGGAAAAGGGGACTAAGCCTTTCTATAAATTAAAAAGATTCAATTTGTCATTTGTAATTTTTTTTACAAAAAATATTACTGTTAGTTCTCTTATTAAATGAAATTACATGATATTTATTCATTCAGCATTCTCAGTCTCAATTTTCTGATTCCACCTACGTATGTGTGTTTTATATGGATAATTAAGGTTGTGACACTTGCCTTTAGTTAGACGATTATGCGTAAATTTTTATTTTAGAGATGAAAACTTGATCTCCAACTTTCCTATTTTTTTTAAACACTCCAATTAAACCACTAAGTTTGTTTAGCTCTGATTGAATTAAATTGTGCAAATAAGATCATCAGCTTAGTTAATTACTCCAAAAATATATTAATTGGTAATATGTTTGACGTGCTAATTAATATAGGAATCAACAATACAATCAATTTTAGTATGGTCCAATAACTTGGCTACATATATATGACTACTATGTCGGTTGTTTGCTTTATATATAATCTGCAAATTGCAAGGTACACCCAACAGTGACCAATTTGGCTCAAGGGAACCTTGTCACTTTCTTCATTTCAGTTGGATACAAAATTGTATTCAAATATGCACAGTTTCAATTATTAATTTTTTTATTTATCATCGTATACAGAATTATCTAAAAACATCAGTTTTATAAAATACTTAATACAAAGTAAAAAAAATTCAAAAAAATGTAAAATTTGATCTCCAAGCACATTTTAATATAGAGATCATGTTGAATGGTTTGGATCGACTATTTGAACTTTGAAAATCACAAAACTGAATTGTTTTAAGATGTTGTAAGTGGATCTCTCCTCATAATAATATTAGTAGTAGTAGTAATAGTAATAGTAATAGTAATAATAATAATAATAATAATACAACATGGTAGATTTCTAGAGTAATAATTCTAAAGATGAGTTTGGATATGTTCTAGACAATCAGTAACTGTCATAGTATATGTAGTGTTTTTGTTTGGAGCTTTATACAGAATAAAGAATTTTGGCAAACAACATTATATTGAGGAAAAGTTTGCAGAATTAGACATAGTAGTTTTTTTTTTTTTTAATTTGACCTAGTATATATAGTTATTAAGGCATCATTTACACAGGACGTCACATATATTAAAACTCTAATACCGTCAATAAAAATGAGTTAAAATAATTTAACCTCTCTAGCTCATAGTATAAAAAATAAATGTGAAATTCTCTCTCTCTCTCTCTCTCTCTCTCTCTCTCTCTCTCTCTCTCTCTCTTTTTTGAAATTGCTTGGTAGTAGCTACCAAGTTTGTATTGAAATATAAAGGTTGTTACAATCACATCCAGAGGGTCATTCTAGCCGCACTGGCCTTACTCAAAACCCCTCCGACTGTCCTCATGCCTAACATATTACAACAAATGTGCTAAAAATTATCTATGCTAGATTACTCTCTCTCTCTCTCTCTCTCTCTCTCTCTCTCTCTCTCTCTTCCACCTCTTATCCAAACAGGTCAACTATTTTTTTTTTTTTTTGCACCTCTTATCCAAACAGCACTTCTCTTTTATGTATACATGCAGGAGTTCGCAATCCCTTACCAGTTACCACAGTATGTAGACTTAAAAAAGTACGTAAAATAATATTTTTTTATGTCAAAAATAATATTTTTTTTGTATATTCAAGTTGAGGTGGGCAAAAAGAACGAAAGACTAATTAGTCCAACAACATTTATTTATAGAATTTGCAGTGTCCTGATCAAGTAGACTAGCTACTGTTTTCAGCCATATATATATCCTTAATTAATTATATATATTCCCTATTTTTGGGCATTAAAGAAAGCATATACAAAAGATGCCACAGCAAAGTGCAAATAGTTTGTCCAAAGTAGAAGTTTATATATACTTAATAATTTTATTAGACTAATAAAAGAATTTACAACAGATAGTAATAAAAAATTTGAATGTTTGTACATTAATACATGATCCCAATTGCATTCTTATTATATATATTATATAGAACTAGGGTGCTCCTAAGCTCACCAAGCCCTTGGTGAGCGCGACTCTAAAACCTATCGAATTGACTTCAAATGACATTTTCAAACCGTTAGATGTTCAATCTATATTAAAATGTGCTTGGAGACCAAATTTTATATTTTTTGGAATTTTTTTACTATTTATTAAGATGGTTTGAAAATCGTTGTTTTCCAATGGTGCAGAATTTTAATAAAAACAGCGATTTTCAAACCATCTTAATAAATAGTAAAAAAATTCCAAAAAATGTAAAATTTGGTCTCCAAGCACATTTTAATATAGATTGAACATCTAACGGTTTGGAAATGTCGTTTGAAATCAATTCGATAGGTTTTAGAGTCGCGCTCACGGAAGGGCTTGGTGAGCTTAGGAGCACCCTAGTTCTACTCATTATATATATATATATATATATATATATATGGATGGGCTAGGGTGAGCCATGGAGTAAAACAAGTTTGTACTCCACGCAATATCTCCATTTTGAAAATCCAAACAACCGATCCGAACTGCTCAACATCATCTCCATATTGAAATGTGCTTGGAGACCAAATTTTACATTTTTTGAAATTCTTTTACTATTTATTAAGCCACTTTGAAAATCGCTGATCCGGGTGAACAGTAGTAAAACAGTAAAAAAAATTGGACCAATGGATCAACGATTTTCAAAGTGGCTTAATAAATAGTAAAAAAAAATTCAAAAAATGTAAAATTTGGTCTCCAAGCACATTTCAATATGGAGATCATGTTGAACGGTTTGGATCGGTTGTTTGAATTTTCAAAATGAAAATAATGAGGCGTGGAGTACAAACTTGTTTTACTCCATGGCTCACCCTAGCCCATCCCTATATATGTGTGTGTGTGTGTGTGTGTGTGTGTGTGTGTGTGTATATATATATATTATCTCCTGATAAGTCCTAGCTAGCATGCAGCTAGAATAAGGCTATAGAATTAATTTGTCTCTTTGCACTGGCAGATTATTTTAACGAAATTTGCTGTACCGTTTGTGATTTCGACAGAACCGAAACGGTGGTCCGAAATCAGAAATCCAAAACGATGGATGGATCAGGGATGCAATGCAACTATATATATTTAATGAGTCTGAGATTGTGCAGCAGCGTATTTATTAATTAACATACGTACGTACACAAATAAATAAATAAAGAGAGTAGAAATTAATTAAAGGGGTGGCACCCGGGTTCATCTCCTCCTCGGTTTGATCACATGGAAAATTATAGATGTTGCCATTATCACATAGGTGCCAGTGGCCACTATCGAGAGAGGCTTGTACGGGATCGGACGGTGATAACGACCCCTCCTTTCCATGTGCATAGAGAGAGAGAGAAAGGGACTGTGCATGGGGCTTTCTTAATCACACTTCCTCCTTGTCTTCTTGTTACCAGTGAAAACGCGAGGAAAAGAGCTAGCTCCTAACACAGTAATAAACCTTTCTTTGGATATTCTGGGAATCCTACCTACCTATGTGTTATTTTTTTTCTGGCAATTAATTATTTTAGCACAACGAAATGCATGGTTTTTACCTCAGATCAATGGTGTTTATATAACAAAATAATGTTTATATACAAGCTGTGGGAGTATGGGTGCACCTTGTACCATATTAGCATTTTCTCTTTAGTTATATTTTTCTGGTAACATCTTGGAAGGGCACTAAATTTTGCATCAGCATAAAAAATGTCATGCCAATAAGATCTTTTTTTTTTTTTCTGTCATAAAACATTGACATGTCAACAAACAAGGTTTGTATTGCATCACTAAAAGATAATAATTGTTAGTATTTGTTTAGTAAAAAGATAATAATTGAGCTATATGATTAGCTAGATAACTGTGACGCCAAGAGAACTTAATTACTGTTCTTTAAAAAGACCCTTACCGACATTTTATTTACTGCATCATTGTGTATAATCTAATTAATATTAGCAATTATTTTAGTAGTTCGTTTTACCACGGTAACTTAATTTTGACAAATAGTTCTCATAATATCATGTTTGAGTTCATTAATTATTGTTATTTAATTCTTCACCGGTACCACAACCATTGTTTACTTATTATTGTTGTTTGTCATTATTATATATACTTTATCAATCATTGTTTTTGTTGTTATTATTATTGCTATATCAGTCAGTTAGTTTTTACATATGTATAATCTAGAGTGGAGCTAGGCTGTTTTTAAGCTCACCAATAAGTACATTGGTGATAATTTCAAAAATCTATAAGATTGTTAAAATTGATCTATTTCACAAGTGATGTCATATTCATAAAATTAAAAAAATATAATTAATTTAATATACAAGCGGTCAAATTATATTTCCGATTTATTTGATGACATTGTGCTGATATGGTTAATTGAAATAGAATATCTGAATGTTGTTAATGTAAGGGCAAGAATATCCTGCTTGGCTTGTTTGATAAGCAATTGGAATTTGGAAGTATAAAGATTTTAATATCCTTAATTCTCTGAGTAAGACTGTGATTAATGTCAATTGTCAAAACTATCACTCCCTCACTATCACAGATGGTACCAACCCTGATTCTTGAAACATATATGTGATTAAATTATTACTTTATTAAATTTGTTGGATTTGACCACATTTTACTAAATTTATTACTTGACGGAATCCATTTATATATCTTGTATTTCACTAGATCAATAGTGATAGACCTCAAATATATATACATTCGGCTTTTGGCTAGAGTTTTGTGTGTAACTATACAAATTTTCATGTATTTTGCGTAATTTATCTTTATCTTAGTTTAGATTCCTTTAAAGTTCAAGTTACTGCTTAGATTTGTATTAAGTGCAGAAAAACAAAGAAAAAGAGTCAATTTAGTTTTCTAGCAGGCTACCACCTGGCTGAAGACTGATCATGAACTCCCCAAATGCTCCAGACTAAGACTTTGGCGGACCGCCAATAGTCAGAACTCTAGAAAACAGGTTTTGTAAAGCGCCACATTTCGACAAGTGGCGGGCCGCCGACAGGCTAAATTATGCCAATCTTGCAAGATCTTGAGAGATTCAGTTCTGTATCGGTATGACTTCCTTCCAAATCCACAGAAACACCCATATAATGTGTGTGTGGGGAGGGGGGGGGGGATGGGCAGCAGCCACCAACTTATGCTTGTTTTTACTTGGACCAAGTACCCTTTCTCTACCATTATTTTTTTCTCCATATCTCTCTCCCCCTCAAGTGATTCAAGGGACAAATCGAAGGTGAACTAAGGAGCGACGGAAGGAGTGACTAGAAACGAAGTAGAGATTAGTTTAATCAATTCTCCTCTTTATTTGTTGCCATTAAATTTGTTTTCCTTTGCTATTTTCATGGATGTTAATGCACCTATAGACACTAGTTATTCTCTCTAGGGGCTTAGGCTTGTAAACTTGATGGATTAGTCAAATCTACCTTACTCGGTTGGCAATCTTATATTATGATTGTTGATATGTGTTTGATCTTGTTGATTTATTTATTCCTGTGAAATGATGTTTGTGTTGCATGAAATTAATATCTCTCCTAGGTCTAACCAACTTAAGTAGCTTAGGATCGGTAATGGATTGTACCAAATATTGATCCTAAGAACTTGAATTAGAATTGACCAAATTCAACATTCGTTCCGAACCCACAAGAACCAAAAATTAAATATCTAGGCCGGTGAAGAACTTAATCGTAAAGTCTACTATTTAATTGGGACTCTTAGTTTATAATCGGTATCCATGTGAAATACCTAACTATGAAACGTCGGTATTTGAGAATAAATTAGGCTAGTCGGTATTTATGGTCTAGACCACCTAAGGTGATGAACTTAATAGTGAAATCCCAAATGGTATAGGCACGGTACGTATCAATTTGCGAAAATGACTGTTACCACACTAGGACTAGAAACCCCATATTATCAAGCATGCATATGAGAAACCAAATGAGCGAATTGATCAACTAACCGGATAGTAAGCCGAAAGCCCTTAGACTTTCCTATCTTGATCACACAAATTCTTTTATTTTATTTGTCCACTTGTTTTGTTACAACCAAACCTTCACTCGGGTAACTCAAATTTTAGTTTTAATTGCAACAACCCCTTTTTACTATTATTGCACTTTCTAAATTAGTTAAGATTAGTATAAATTATTGTCTCTTCTTGTTCTTGTGTTCGACACTGGTACTATAGGGTTAGGTTGTACGCTTACAGCTGCCTTTCCATTGAGTATTAGGTTATAAATTTTAAAAGGAAAAGGTATTAGGTCATAAAATTTATACGCAAAATACTCAACAAATAGGTGTATTATTTGTTTTGACTATATGTCTAAGGAGTGAGGAAAAAGTACCTACTTAAGTATTCTGACTATATTTTACTTAAAAAAAATGTTAATTTTGATTAATATGAGGCATAATTTCGCAAGTATTAATTAGCGTAATATGTTTTTTTTTCTTCCAAACTGTCAACTATCATTGCAAAAAGAACAATTAAGTTTCTGGCTATCAGTCTTAATTAAAAGGTAGAATGCGCTGCCTGATTTATTTGCTTGATCAAACTCTAAAGAACTTAGATTTTATTGAATGTTAATTAATTCATTATATAAAATTTCTTACAAATAAGAAAATTGTATAAAAAAAAGTTCCACCAACCAACAAGTATAATATTGAATCTGAATCTTTTATTAGACCCTATCCTGCTAGAACGTAAACAATATATATCTCTACCCTTTATGTTGGTCATTTTCTTTATTTATGTCTTCACCAAATACCACAAAAAAATTCAGCAATCGAATAATAATTTATATTTCTCTATAAAAAAATTTAACACTTATTATAAAAATAAAATTAGTTATGCTCTGATTTTTTATAGAAATATATAGGTTCGGACTGAGTTTGTCTCTCACTTGGAATTTTTTTTTTGACCCCCTTTGGAATCTTGATTTGTAATTTGAATTAAATTTTGGATTATATTAGAATAAATTCTTAGAATTCTGATTGATAATTAGAATTAGAAGTTAGAACATTGAAAATTATAAGTCGGACCTTTTTTTTCTTATCTAGTATTTGATTAGCTAATGAATTTGAACCCAATTAGCTATTTGAACTGATTTGCTATTTTATTGCCTCTGATGAAAATTCTGAATCCGTCTTGTTGGAAAGTACGTCAAAGTGTGCTTATTTGGTTATTATAATTATAGAATTAAAATATTAAACAACCCCAGCCAACCGACCTGAGTACATGCCTAGATACCTAAAATAACAGAGGAAGGACTAGATAATAAAAAAAAATTAATCTGTGTATTAAGTAATAAATTTGTAGCCCAAAAAATTTATTAAGGAGGCTCCGTGTTCACCTCTCTCAGATTCAGCCTAGCAAGAGGCTAAAATTTAGTAGTGTGTGTGGTAGATGTTTACACAGAGACAGAGCTGCTGCTACTGTCCAAAACTATACCAAACACCCGTTCCAGAGTCAGAAAAGTGAGTTATGGTAGAGAGAGAAATAGAGAGAGAGAAATAAAAAGACGAGAGAAAATAAAAGCTTCATACTTTTGATGATTTGACATGTCTAGTCAGAAGCAGAAGGGCAGGAGCAGGTGCGGCAGAAGGCAGTGATGATCCTCTTTATTTATCTCTCTTCCTAGTTTTTCTTTCTTTGTCTATACTTTGCTTGGCACAAAATATCACAACACTATACACCAATGTGAAAAATAAATTGGAAAACTATGTGTGTGATTTTAACCAACAACCTCTAAACATGGTTAGAACTTAGAAAGAGTACTATAGTGAAAGGAATGTGGATTTAAATATATTGATAGGGATTGATAATATTTTTTTATTATTATATATAGCCAACAACCAATAACCAATAACATGTAAATCAATGTTCAAAATAAATTGAAAAACTATGTGTGATTTAAACCAATAATTTCTAACATGGTTAAAATTACTATAGTGAAAGGAATGCGGATTTAAATATATTGATAGGGATTGATAATATTTTTTTTATTATTATATATAACCAACAACCAATAACCAATAACATGTAAATCAATGTCCAAAATAAATTGAAAAACTAAGTGTGATTTAAACCAATAATTTCTAACATGGTTAAAATTACTATAGTGAAAGGAATGCGGATTTAAATATATTGATAGGGATTGATAATATTTTTTTATTATATATAACCAATAACCAATAACATGTAAATCAACGTCCAAATTTAAATTGGAAAACTATGTGTGATTTCAACCAATAATTTCTAACATAGTTAGAAGCTTTATAGTGAAAGGGATGCGGATTTAAATATATTGATAGGGATTGATAGTATTTTTTTTATTATTTAAACCAATAAAACCAATATCATGGTTACCACAAAATATCTCAAATATAAAACAATGTTTAAAATAAATTGGAAAACTATGTGTGATTTCAACCAACAACCTCTAAACATGGTTAGAAGTACACTATAGTGAAAGGGATGCGGATTTAAATACACTGATAGGGATTGATAGTATTTTTAAAAAATATATTTTGAACAAGTTTATGGTAAAGAAATATATTTATATTTATATTATTATGATATGTGATTCTTTGTCAACAAAATTTGTACAATTTGAGCACTTGATAATTGATAGAACATGTTATCAAATTTCATCATTTTTATTGCATGATGTGTTAAATCATGCGTATAATGTTGGTTTTCAAATTTAATTTTTATGTTTAATCATCATCAAAATTGTTAGGATAAATAATTTTTAAGTGGTTCTTTTTCAGATATATGAGATCATATCGATACTTTTTAAATAAATGTCTTACTTTTAATTAATTCCTTTCATGTCAAAATAAAATTTAGTTACATATATGTTAAATCAGTACAATCAACAGTAACAAGAAGAAAAGTATCATTTTAATGACATCAATTTTGGAATTTTGTAAGAGTGATTATAAAAAAAATCAAGTCAATTTTTATACAATTTTTTTATAAATTTTAGAAAAATTAATTAATTCTAACATCTTTTTAAGTAGCTTTACAGCAAAATCAGATTCTATGCAGCACTAAAATCCTAAGACTAGTCCCAAGAATTCTTCTTAGTCAAGCATACTCTTGAGTATTCTTTTAAACCCTGGTATAAAATAAAACTTCACCCCATACTTGCAATATAAGGCATTTACTATCTTCTCAATTTGTGTTTGAAACGGAGGCCTCATGTTTTGAGGTTTTACCTTTTATTTCCTCTCTGTTTTTAAGGTTACTTGATCAATATTAATGTTTTAATAGTTGGTATTTAAACTACTTGACTATGATCAAAGAATTGCAAATAAATTATTTTCTTAATCACAAACAGCTAGATTTTAAAATAACTTTAAACCTGCCATAAATTTAATTTTCTCATATGCAACAAATACCAATGTCAAATCTATGACTTTCTTTCTTTTAATAGATACAACATATAGATGTGTGAAATCTATGACTTTCTCTCCTTAATAGAAGGACATAAGTACATATATAGTATTAAAGTGTATGAATAAAATATTTCAATTTTCCATCCTATATAATTGTTTAAATATAATAATGAAGGTAAACATATCAAATGTATTAATACTTTAGGAAAAAAATATAATAATGAAGGTAAACATATCAAATTTAAATCATAGGTATAAATACGTTATTGCATATGTATTAATACTTTAGGAGAAAAAAATTGTGCTGAAGTTTTTGCAGTCCCCCTAATTAAATAGTTATGGTAGTTATGGTCGTTATGGTGCGGATACAGTACGGGTACTGTAGCGCGGGTATTAGTATCAGCTTCCTTCTATTAAACATCAGCTGAAAAAAATAAAATAAAAATATTAAAACGACTAAATTATGAATTTACTTCCAATTGCAACAATCTAGAAATGAGATTTATATTAATTTATTGCAATCAGTTGCATATATATAGGGTTAACTTAAAATTGAGTCTCTGTTACAACTCGGAATGGAGAAAATTAAACTAGAGAAGCATCTTGACTATCTCTTAGCTTTAAAATCTACTTTCTTCAGTTTTGAATGCTTTAATTTAATGCAGAATTTTGAGGACCACGAAATAGATCAATTTAACAGAGTTGTCGTGACCTGACACCAATCACTAGTCCATGAATGGCAATCCATACAACTTGTCAAGCTCACATCCTTTGGTCGACTGGTATATAACATTTTCTATATATCTATATATTCTAATTTTATGTGGCTCATACAAATATAGCAGACAATCAAGCATCTCACTGACAAGATATATATAACATCGCATGAACTAAAACGATACAAAATCAGGTCCCCACACACTGAATTAATCTATCCAAAACATGAGCCCGCATAGAATGATAATTCGTATTATGTGTTAAGTATATTTGATGGGGTATAAATATATATAGAGGAGGGTTCAAATGCACCATAATTTTTGTGCTCCAATATGTTCTACATTCTTTATCTCCATTTTCAAAGTCCGAACAGTCAATCCGAACCGCTCCACATGATCTACATAATAAAATATGCTTGGAGACCAAATTTTATATTTTTTAGCATTTTTTTACTATTTTTTTAGATAGGTACAAAATTACATTTTTAAGGAGATTCTGGACCATCCGATAAAGTGATATTGTACCTATGTAAAAAAATAGTAAAAAAATTCTAAAAAATATAAAATTTGGTCTCCAAGCATATATTATTATGAAGATCATGTTGAGTGGTTCGAATCGGCTGTCTCGGACTTTGAAAATAAAGATAAAGGATGTGGAGCATATTGGAGCACAAAAATTATGGTGCATTTGAACCCTCCTCATATATATATATAGAGTAGGGCTATTGTACTTCGCGAAGTAAAACGACTTCACACTCATATTCCCATTTTCAAAATCCAAAACGTCGATCCAAACCGTTCAAGTTGTTCTCCATATTGAAATGTGCTTGGAGACCAAATTTTACATTTTTTGGATTTTTTTTACTATTTATTAAGCCACTTTGAAAATCGCAGATCCATTGTGAACAGTAAAAAATAGTAAAAAATTCTAGACCAATGGATCAGCGATTTTCAAAGTGGCTTAATAAATAGTAAAAAAATTCCAAAAAATGTAAAATTTGATCTCCAAGCACATTTCAATATGGAGAACAACTTGAACGGTTCGGATCGACGTTTTGGATTTTGAAAATGGGAATATGAGCGTGAAGTCGTTTTACTTCACGAAGTACAATAACACAATTCTATATATATAGAGAGAGAGAGAGAGAGAGATGGGCTAACTTGCTTTGGAAATTAAAGATAGTGTTTTACTTTCCGCTCAAATCTTCATTTTCAAAGTTCAAATATTCAATTTAAACCTTCCAACATGTTCTTCATATTAAAATGTACTTGGAGACCAAATTTTACATTTTTTTGAAATTTTTTTACTATTTTTCCAAAAATTTTGAAAATCATTGTTTTGCTGAATTTTTTATTATTTTTATTTAATGAAAAGTTGTTATTTTCAAATATTCTGAAAAAAATAGTAAAAAATTTCCAAAAAATGTAAAATTTGGTCTCCAAGAACATTTTAATATGTAGATCATGTTAGAAGTTTCGAATCGACTATTTGAACTTTGAAAATCAAGATATGAGCGGGAAGTAAAACACCATCTTTAATTCCCAAAGCAAGTTAGCCCAACTCTCTCTCTCTCTCTATATATATATATAGATATATACCTATCTAAAAAAATAGTAAAAAAATTCTAAAAAATGTAAAATTTGGTTTGCAAATACATATTCATATGGAGATCATGTTGAACAGTTCGGATCGACCGTTAGGATTTTGAAAACTCAAATATTGAGCCGTAGCACGGAGGCCCTCTATACTACGCGTAGCATATTAGCATTTTAATATCAAAACGTTTGCACCAAGGCCCTCGTGCAACCAAGTCGTTTTCGAATTTTCAAAGTCCAAACGGTCGATCCAAACCGTTAGATATTCAATCTATATTAAAATCTGCTTGGAGACCAAATTTTACATTTTTTTTGGATTTTTTTTACTATTTATTAAGCCACTTTGAAAATTGCTGATCCGGGTGAACAGTAAAAACAGTGCAACCAAATTCTGGATCATGTAATCAACAATTTTCAAAGTGGCTTAAGAAATAGTAAAAAAATTCCAAAAAATGTAAAATTTGGTCTCCAAGCAGATTTTAATATAGAGATCACATCTAACGGTTTAGATCGACCGTTTGAACTTTGAAAATCTGAAAACGACTTGGTTGCACAAGAACCTTGGTGCAAACGTTTTGATTTTAGCCCCTCTCTCTCTATATATATATATATCTTCCAACTAACTTGTAGATGGGCGCGATCTTAAGATAGTGTACGTAGGCAGGGGATGTTAAACCAGGGTGCCAATTCTGATCTGAAGTACCGCACTTGGTAGAATGAGTTTCTAGCCAAATTAAAATAAATTCGATGCTTATTTGGATAATTGGATTATAGAGTCCACTTTATGATTTGTGTCATGTTAAAAATGATGGTAGGGTACCGCACTAGATCTGAACTCGCTTAGCAACCCATAATTAAAAAAAATCATGTGTATAAACATTTAATTATTATTTTTGTTTTTATATATTTTAGTACATCTCATAAAATATTAATGTTTGTTTGTAGTCTAGTGGTTAGAATTTTACTTTGTGATTATGGAGATTTGAGTTTAAATCCTAGTGACAATATCTCATGCATTTTACGTTTGAGCCCCTCAACCTAAATTTTATATTTCCGTCCTTACATGTAGTGTTGAAATTTTGGCTAAATTAACATAAATATTTACTGCAAGTATTGTATCAAAACACATGCAGGCAATATATAAAACATGATCTTACAAGATATGCAAAATATAATTGACGTGGTACGTAACACATAACATGTCAAGATATGTTACTAACATTGGTTAAAAATATAAATAGTTCACATCTGCTTAAAAATTCAACGAAGTCTACTATATACATATGGATAATCGCATAATAATACACGTGTGTGTCTATATATATTAAAATAAGCTTGGAGATCAAATTTTACATTTTTTTGAATTTTTTAACTATTTATTAAGATGATTTGAAAATCGCTGATTTTATTAAACTTCTGCACCATTGAAAAACAGCAATTTTCAAACCATCTTAATAAATAGTAAACAAATTTCAAAAAATGTAAAATTTGGTCTCCAAGCTGATTTTAATATAGATTGAATATCTAACCGTTTGGATCGACTGTTTGGACTTTGAAAATCGGAGAACCAAACCGTTTGTTCCATGGCCTAGGAACAAACGTTTGTATCTTAGCCACTATATATATATATAGGCTGGCTAATATCAAAATGTTAGTTCCTAGGCCATGGAACAAACACTTCGATTTTTATATTTTCAAAGTCCAAACAGTCGATCCAAACTGTTCAACATTCAATCTATATTAAAGTGTGCTTGGAGACCAAATTTTACATTTTTTTTTGAACTTTTTTTTACTATTTATTAAGCTAGTTTTAAAATCGCTGATTTTAATAAACAGTGAAAAATTTCTGGATCATTGAAAACAACGATTTTAAAACTGACTTAATAAATAGTAAAAAAATTCAAAAAAATATAAAATTTGGTCTCCAAACACATTTTAATATAGATTGAATATTGAACGGTTTGGATCGACTGTTTAAACTTTGAAAATGTAAAAACCGAAGAGTTTGTTCCACGGTTTAGGAACAAACGTTTTGATATTAATCAACCTCTATATATATATATGCTTAAAATAAGTTCTAAAAACTTCGTGGAGAAATGTAATGATTATAATATTTTTTAGATTTTTGAAAGATGACTATAAAATAGTATATATATTTACATGTCAAATTCATTCTCTTGAAGTAGACAAAATTGCATGGAGATGGTCTTAAAAGGGAGTATTTTTTGTTCAATCATTATATGATTTTTTAAGCTTTGGGCCGGGGGTATTAAATTTACTGGATTTGATTCCTTATGGATATCAACAATTAATTCCTTTGAAAATTAAACTTTTTATGTGAATGGTTGGTTAGAAAAAATAGGATATTAACTAAATATAACCTCATTAAGTTGGGTTGGATTAATTGGCTCTCATACACTTTCTTTTTTTGTCCAAAATGGGCATTCATATTTATAACTTGTTCTTATGTAGTACAAATTTGAACTTGGATTGCTAAGTTCAACAATTTTGGATTTAGTTGTAAATATGTAAAATAATTGTTTAATTAGAGACATATATATGTACCCTTAAAAGATAAACCATTGATTTTATTAATAAAAGGGGCAGTACTATGGACTATATGGTTGGAAATAAACAAGTTAATTATGCTTTAGATATACAACAATTAATAATTAATCCTTATACAATCCTTAGCTGCAAAAATAATTTCATTAGCTTCTTTTTGTGGTGTAAAAGTAGAGGGGAAAATGTGTTCTTTAAACTCACACTTATTCTTCCTTTTGATACAAAGGAATTGGTATCCTTTTAAACAGAGTGGATAGAGAGCATGAGGCTATGAATCAAATGTCTGGAACCGGCCTACAGGTTGAAGATGTTGGCTGAATTTTAATTGCATATTACTTGGTATAAAATCAGTGTTGAATTTAGAGATCCAAGGAGAAATTGTATTTCTGTGAATATGTGAAAAAATATTGGTTGTATTTCTATGTATTGATATTGATTTATATTCAAGGCTATCTACTAGCTGTTTGTTACCGTTTGTATGTTTTTTGTAGTTGGTACGCACAAGTACCGAGGCAATTACAAGAAAGGACACAGACTTTTGTTTGATTAATCCTAGCCATATCATATAAATCTGTGATCTTGATCTTATTTCGCAACAAACAATTTTTGTGTCACTTTGTTATGTGTTTTGTAGTTAATCTGGTACTTGTTTGTCGTACCTTTAGGGTTTTCTAGTTAGTACTGGTTTTATGCTTTAGGTTTTACTTGGTCAATTTATGTGGAAATGGTTTACTTGGTAGTTTAATGCTTTAGGTTTTATGAATGTAAAGGAGATAGGTACCAAATAGTTGGTACCATATCTTTGTAATTCTGATTTCTATGAATGAAATCAATGAGGCTATGACCTCACTTTAATAAAAAAAAATATTTACATGTCAAATAGAATCATCTTTCAAAATTCTGAAATAAATAGTAAAAATTTGATATTCTACAAAATTTTAATATATAGACCACATTGAGCAGTTTTAATTTGGACCATTAGCATATAAACAATCATAAGTTCATCATTAGTACATTATTAACAAAATATGCTAACAATCTAATACATTTACAGATGTTTGTATAAAATATGCATATATTAATTGGTTTATTTTATTATTTTCGGATCAACTTTTAGATGTTCGAGAAAATAACAAAAAGTTTCTAAAATTGTAACAATATATTTAGTATTCTATATAATTTTATACAAAAACTATATTGAACAAGTTGGATGAACCGTTTGGATATGAAAAAGCAAGGTCTGAACCTTTAGCATATTACATGAAATGATGGCAATTTAATGAACAAGTAAAGTTAATTATTTTCAAAATAAAAATACTTAAACGTTATTTTAAATTCAAAATATCATCAATTTTACATATATATTTTTACAAATATTGTAAATTATAATTTTTTCACCACTACAAAAAAACCTACAATTTAAAGGCCGAAGTAGGAAATGAAGCATGACAACACAAAATGGACAGGCACGTTGACATATTTACATGTCGTGCTCTCTATCAGCCAAGATTCGCTTGTTTTGACATGACACATGTCGTTCAATATGAAACGACATGGCACCTTACGCTTGGAAAATTAATGCATCATATGAATTTATTTTCTACTAAGTATATATATTGCACCCTCTAAAAAAAATACAAATAAATTATATTCGAAAAACAAGCCATGTTTATCATGACATGCATGGTTTAAAGTGAGATGAAATAAAAATCAATTGATCCTCATTTTCTTAAATCGTTGTAGAAGTATTTGTTTGACTTACATTTTTTTTTTATAAATTTGAAGACTAGCTTTATATATATCTTTTAATGAAAAAGTTTTTTTTTTGTAATTATATTAATTGATTGTTATATGCCTCTCAGGCTCAACGGCGCCAATTTGCAAAAATGGGTACATATTTTGACAGGATTGTTTTTCAGGGGCGGACCCAGGTGGTTCCAGGGGGGCAGCTGCCCTCCTGGATTTTGAGTTTTAGTGGAGATTTATCAGTTCCAACTGACTTTGTCTCCCTCTGAAATTTTTTTTGCCCCTCTCTGGACGTTTGATTTGTAATTTGGGTTAAATTTAGGGTTAAAATTGAATAAATTTGTTGAATTTTGATTGGTAATTAGAATTATAAGTCCAAGCATCAGAAATTACAAGTCAAAGCATTGGAAAGTATAAGTTAAAGCATTGTTTTTTATTAAGTACCCAATTGGTTAATGGATTTAAACCCGATTAGATATTTAAATCCGATTCGATATTTTTTTGTCCCCCTGACAAAATCCTGAATCCGCCCCTGCTGTTTTTTATTCTTGCAGGGCAACTATCATGTAGGGGGCTATTTTGAGCTCTATTGCAGTGTCCTGTATGAATTAAAAACAATCCTGTCAAAATGTGTATCCTCAAAAACGATGGCTTGATCTCAAATAAATAAAAATGTATATATTATGTGATGGCCCAACTATTTGTTTAATATATTATGAAAGAAAGCTTAGAATTTTAGCTTGAACAAAACTATATGAAGAATATTGTCTTGTTTTTTAGCATGTTTTTCAAATTATTTTCTTGAGCATACATTATGTTGTTATTTCAATAATAAAAAAGTACAAGCATAGTAAAGTAAATTT
The DNA here is from genome assembly GCA_025461125.1 of Carex kokanica. Taxonomy (NCBI): domain Eukaryota; kingdom Viridiplantae; phylum Streptophyta; class Magnoliopsida; order Poales; family Cyperaceae; genus Carex; species Carex kokanica. The sequence goes on along the minus strand of JAJGRX010001227.1, from coordinate 123,253 downwards.
AAATGGCAAAAATAAGCAAGTTGTACTTTCATGCAACCCCATTTTTGTACTAAAAAGTTGTACATTTGGTTACATGTGCAAAGTCCATAGAAAATCAAAACATGCAGCACCAATGGAGCATGCCAAAATTTTCTCCAGTAATTCCTTTTTCTTTTGGTTTTTATGAGCAACTTTCTCCATTTACACTAAAGCCTGCGCAGTCTGGAAAATGCTGCACCAAAAAAACAGAAACAAGAATTTTTGTTTCTCTCTATGAAAATTAAATGAAGCAAAAAGGAAAACCTCTCTCTCTCTCTCTCTCTCTCCCTTTGGCACTTAGCTTGTCTTTCTCTAGGTTTTAGCTGTCCATCCTATGCTGTTGTTTTGCTGGGCTTTCATTTATGGACCTATATTTATAGCTAGCTTATGAAATGTTTTATTTTATTTTATTTTTCCAAAGTACACCGCCGTAGGTTATTAACCTTATTCATTGGAGGTTGTGTACAACATATATATGCATAATCATTGAATTGTTCATATGATCATTAAACCAATTAATATTTTATATATATACCTCGCGTTTGTTTGCTTTTAGAGAAGAATTTGTATGTTCCATTAAAAGCTCATATTAAAAATCCGCAAGTGAAAGGTATATATATATTGACTATCAAAACCATCTCAGTTGAAATATGTTAATGTCTTAAATGTTGTCTAGAGGTGTTATCGGATCGGGTACGGTCTGAATACTATTATATTTGCATCCGTATTTTAAAAGTGTTTGGGTCCGAATTTCAATCCATATACTTATTACTTTCAAACCGGTTTGGGTCCAGATCCATATACCACATCTAATAGTAGATATTTTGGGTCCAGTATTTTGATTTCAGGTAGATAGGTACTCATAACTTGTTTGTGAATTATCGGATCCGGAGCGCGTACATGTCACAACTCACAAGCATTTGATAAATCCTTTACAATCCACCTATGTACTTACAATTAATTCATCTTTTATAAAACCAACTACTGATCCTGTATCAGTGTTGTAAATAACATTATGCTCTCGTCGGATGGACAGGTACCGTCAAGCGATTAATCGAAAATAATCGAAAATAATCAGTCATAATTGGAAAAAATCAGCCGATTAGTCAGAAAAATCCTTAACGATTTGATCACCGTCAACGACTAATCGGCCGATTAATCAACCTAAACGAACGTTTTTTACAACACCACTCAGGATCCGCTAATTAAACGCTAAGTATAATTCGTCGCAAGTATGGTACATCAATGGATATCTATGTTTTGTTCTCTAGAGCACATTGACCATGACCTGTATTATCTTCATACAATTTAAATAACCAAATATATATTTTTTTTCTATTACTACTACGTGCTGCAAAGCAATATGACTGTTTTGTATATACAGTTGAATAATAATAATATTATTTTTTTACCATTTTTTACCAATAGTATTGATCTGCAAATTTAAATATATCATTGATCTGACACTATATATTTTGTAAATTACGAAACGACTCATTTACTGAACAAACTGTAGCACATTCTATTGTTGAACAAACTGTAGTATTCAGTTTAATAATATTATCGTTTAGTTTATAGACTTTATTTGTATATAATCAAGTGCTAATTAATTAACCATAATATTAATAGCGAGTGGTTCAAAAATCAAAATATTAAAAATGAATGAATCTCGGACCAGCTTGATAGCATTATTATCTAGTTCATTATATTATTCGCGCTTTATTATTCAACATTATAGCGTTATTATCCAGTTTATAAATGTTATTATTCAGTATATTTAAAGTACTTTATTTAAATTTATTATAAACCGCTTCAATTCAGTGGTAACAACAATAATGGCCAAATCACCACAAGAGCTATATAGCCTATATTCAGTGGATTCAAATAAAATAATTGATTTTTGGGCTTTCTCGTTTCCGGTTTTCTATTGGCGAAGTATTTTCCAAAAAAAAAGAAAAAAGAATGTAATAACGTTGCATGGCACATTTAGCATGATTCAATAGACCGTTTGGTGACAAGTCAGTGCTAAATTAAAGTCATAAAATTCAATTGACGTAAGTGTTGTAATGTAGGGGCCCGTGCCATTCGCCCAACTCCATTGCAAAGGGAAACAACTGGCTGGTCCCCTACACCCAGTACAAGTATATCAATAGCTCAGAAATAGACATCGCCCTTTTAAATGAATCCAAGGAGAGTATTATTGCTAAAAGATCAAGTTCATATACCCTCAATTATATTGGGATTTTTTAATTGCCAAATTTTAATTGTTGCTTTCAAAATCTCAGTTGGCATTTTTAATTGCACTTTCATAGATTTAGTGCAATTGTAATTTTTGAAAAAAATTCACTAAATGAAACCTTTCATCTCCACTTTCACTCTCTCACAGCCAATCAAATGCATTACCGTGGCGTTAAAAACAATTACTAATTAATTGCATAATGTAAGTGTTTTGAAACTACTTTTTCTTTACTTCTTGATAACTGTTTGAAATTGCTAATTCATTTTATAAATGGAGATGCTCATATACTTTGAAAACAGCACCCTTGATACGGACTGTCTGATCAAATTTCAAACCAGTCTGGCCCAACATTCAGCAGCCCTTTAATATTTGTTCTAGAGCAGATCAATTGGTCCAAATACAAACTCAAAAATCGAATTACTTTCGCGTATGCAAGCCTTCAATTCTACATGCATAATTGATTAATTCAGATTTTTCAAATCATTGCATTTACAGAAGTTGGATTTCTTTGGGATAATTTAAATTAACATCTCAATATAACATTACCGAAAAGACTCCGAATGCAAATAAGAAATGCATTATTGTAGGGCCCAATCCAGATAATCAAACCAATAAAGAACAACCAAAAAGATCCAAAAGTATAAGACATTAATTGAGTACCACAACTTCAGATTAAATAGCATGTTCTACAATTTCCAGCATAGCCAAGTCAATAAGACAAGCACAACAACATACAAATAACAGAAAACATCTGTTCATAATCCAAACGAGAGAAGTTCCAAAAAATATTACCTAAATTTGACATCAATGGAAGCAAAATTAAATTCCTAACTTTAAAGCAGCTGGCTTCCAGTCAAAAAGCTGCCGATCACTCACCCTGCAGCAGGAACTTCTGACCTCGTTTGAAAAGTGCTGTTTTCATTAGTACCCCCTAAAGGATAATATCAAAACAAACAAACAAAAACAACCATATACATCTTGTGTCTAATGTTCACAAGTTTTGCGTCCCCACTGAGGATAACAAATGGAGTTAAGGGGATAACTCTTATTCCTTGGGACAGTAAGGATAAAAAGTTATCCCCTTATCCCCACATATTACCCTCCCAACAGAGCCTAAGGAATTCCGTCTTAATTCCTAGGAGGAAAAAACTTTACCAGAAAGCAACCCAAGGAGACCGTTAAAAAAGAATCGAGTACAATTTGTGTTACCTAATCCTTGCGGTAATACCCGTAATCACGCTCATCATATGCCTCGCCTTCCTCTGGGGTTTCATGTGCTCCATGATTAGTCTGACCATTATACCCTGCATCCTCCTTACCATCATATTCATGTCCTTGGCCATGACCATAGTTGTATTTGGCATCGTCACCTTGCTCGTCATACTGATCAGACATCATCACATCCCTTTTATAGTTATGTTCGGCATCATCATGATCAGCACCATGACGGTCTCTTTCACGGTCACGGCTTCGGCTGTCGCGGTGGTCCCGGTCACGATCCCTGATATCACAAGGCACATTAACAAAAACAGAGGATGTATTACTCAGGCAACTTATATATGTTTGGAGAATTAAGTTTATTTGCACAAGTAATTGCAAATATGTTGGAGCACTGTTGAAAAGTTATATAATTAGCAAGAGTGGAGATTTTTCAGTCAACAGAATCTGAAGAATCAAAAAAATCAGGAGAGTCATATATTATAAGATTTTGAAAGATCGAATTATAGAATTTGATCGAAAAAAATTCTACCTTTATTCCTTAGAAAATATATATATGAAATATATAAAAAAAATACTTATTGCATTATTATTATTGTGCTTTCTATTTGCTTGACAACATTTGAAACCAAAACGGTTAATAGTTCAGCTAACATATATCTAACAAATATTCTAGTTTATGGCAGGTCCTATGATCAAGTGATATGTAACATATTCTACCCAAAAGGAGTCTTTACCTTTCTTGGTCGCGTGATTCACGGCCCCGCTCTCTGTCGCGTTCCCTATCCTTGTCACGGCCCCGATCACGGTCTCTCTCACGGTCCCTATCCCTATCACGTCCACGGTCACCACGGTCCCTATCTCCTCTTTCACGGTCCCTCTCACGATCTCTATCTCTTTCACGGTCCTTATCGCGTGGCCTATCACGCTCCCGTTCACGGTCGTCCCGGTGATGTCTATCTTCCTTGTCACGAGTCCTGTCATGGGACTGCTCACGGACACGATCACGATCTCTCTCCCGGTCCCTTTCACGGGACTTCTCCCGATCCCTTTCACGAGACTTCTCACGATCCCTGAAATAAATAAATACTACCATCAGACAATGTTTCTTTTCTCTTTTACTGAAAAGATTTTACAGTATATGACGAGCATTACCGGTCTTTGTCATCTCTGGCCCTAGGCTCCTCTGATCGAGTGCGTGTTGATGCTGCCACTTGCGGCTCCCTGGCAGAATACAATTATCTTTATTAGTTTTATGGCCACATAACAAAGTTCCAAGTAAAAAGTCAGCTCCCAAATATATCACTTAACCAATCATTCTACCCTATTCAAATTTCTAATTTCTAACTGTTTTCCGATCTAATGTCACTTAATCAGATCCTAATTTGGGAAATATGAATTACGGAACAAAACTGACTTGGCCGTGCAGGGAACTCATAAATGCAATCACATTTTTTGCTCTATCCCTGACCACTAATAAAAAATGACCTACAAAGACTTGGTTCACCTTCTCCAGGTACCAATTTTACTACAGAAAATTAGAAATACATATAGGACAATAAGAGGATACAGTAAGTACTTGGGAGCTTCTTCACCGGCTATTCTACTCGATCCAAGCCCCCCACCTAATCTTCTTGGACGCCAGTTAGGGACAGTTCTGCCACGCTCAACATCCACCAGCACCCTCCGGCTATCGATCTTCCTCCCATCAGCTTGCTTATAAGCATCTATAATTTGACCAAAAGAGAACATAAAAGTCAATTCAATTCACCTAAGAAATTTTAGAGTCGCAAAGTCCACTGTTTTTTTATTGCTAATGCTTTGTTTTCAATGTTCAAATTGTCCAACTTAAGGCCACCGGGGGGGGGCCCAGAAATGTAAAGTGCAAAAATGTTTAATTTGTGGTAGGTGACATTTGAACCCAAGTCTTCAGAAAAACAATGTGGAATTCTTACCACTAGGCTACAAGCACATTTCAATATATATAATTACAACAACAACCAAGCCTTCAGGATGCACTAAGATCCACCCCTGCTTGGGTCTAGAATGGAGTAACAACAGACCATACAAAATAGGCTAAGGCTAATGTGGTACAAACAGCCAGATAATAGAGAGCGTGTATCTGTTAGCATGACCCATAGGGAAAAGACTGAAGTAGACAACTCACTCTTCATATCACGAGTATGCATGTACTCAATGAAGGCATATCCTCTGGGTTTGTTTGTGTTCTTGTCAGTGATGACGCGCACCTGAAAAATTAAATAACAATTAGCCAAAATAAAAGGCACGACATGATATCACTACAGACTAAATTTTACATATTAATTCCTATCTTATTCTGGAACTACTGTATCCTAGATGGCACGACAGACAGGCAGAAAACGCCTAACTAGCCGTGCTAACCTTTTAAAAGTGAAGAGCCGGCGCCACTTCAATGAATCCCAGCATATCGTCAGACTTGCAGAAATGAGTGTCGCGTGATTCTTTTTTATAAACCCCCCTTACCAGGGTAATTTGTGGAACCCCTTACCAGGGATATTGTTGTGAAAAGGAAACAAGGTATGCTAATAATATATGAGGATTTTACCAATACGTCCATCGAAGAATGTTGGGAAGACCTCGTTGAAAAATTCTCCTTACAAACCATGTGACTTTGAAAATATTTAAAAAATAAGATACAACTACCTGAACTACCTGCGCTATCATCAGCAGCAAAGGCAATCATGAACCAGTAGAGCTAATTTTAAAAATTAAAGAACATTTAGCCCAGAATGCAACACCAATAGCTTTTCTCAACCCCACCAGAAAGGAAGAAAAGAATAATATAAAATATATAATATTATAATAATTTGAATGGGAGTCGGCTACCAAACTTTCATGCAACAAAGATCTATACCAGGAAACTCCTTTAAGCTGGTATCACTCTGAACTTATTCATGAAAGGCATATCAGACAAGATACCCCCCAATTGATATGGATTCAAAAGTCACACCACTCCAGGTGGCATACCTTGCAGTAAATTTTTGGAATTTACTTTAATTTGAGTCATTAACCCGTTTTTTCGCAACTTGATGATGTTAAATTTAATATAGCCACTACTGCTCTGTTTAGAAAATAAACAAGAAAATTATACTTACTTTATTACCCAATATAAGTATAGATTTGTAACTTCAAATAATATTTGGAAAAACGATGCATACCAGTCTCTTGTTCCATGTTGAATATACTCTCAAAAGCAAAAGCAAAAGACAACGGAGGAAAGTTGTGTCGAATAAAACTTTCAAGGTACAGCAGCTAGTATAATTCGTTCTCAAATTGATTTTTTCTTGACACTTCAATAAAAACTAATGCAGAATGAGTAAAGCTTGCATAATCAATGTCCTTAATCCAGTGAAATCTTTTTCTTCCTTAATAAATCATTGCTCAGTTTTAGTTTTGTAAAAATTAGGATAATTTTCTACCAGCGGTAACGACGCCATGGTTAATACCACCTTACCAAAGAGAAATAACTTCACCTTCCAACGAGATTTCTCCCGTATACTTACCCTTTTAATAGGCCCATATGCTTCAAACTCCCTTTTGACCCTATGCTCTGAAGTCTCGTAGTTCTGTAAAAAACCCGGCAAGCAAATAAGAACAAAATAAGATAATTCAGTTCTGTATCACTTGTCTTTTGGTAGTTATTTTGTTATAAAAATGACCCATTCAAATGCACCAAAGTATTGACAATTTAGCGTGATATATCATTTTACATCAATTGTGGATTTTGTTCCATTATGAAACACTAGTGTGATAACTATGTTAAAAAATTGGTAATAGGATGCACAGAAGCTTACCAGTCGCGCCACAAAAAGTGTCTTGTACGGGTCTCCTGTCGTGTTAGGATCGGTAAGCGGGTCATCTACATCCATAGTAGAAATTATCAGACAAAATAATTGCATATCCAATATTACCATGCTGGATTCAGAATACTTAAAAGAGTATAGAACTGATCAGGACCAGATTCATATGTTTCGGATCACAAAAACTGCCTGGGGAACAAGTCTAATTATCCTATCAGAATCAATGCTGAATCAGTATGTTAATCCATCAAACAAGAGAAAATGAGACAAAACTTACATTTCTCGAGCTCTTCGGCAGCCTTAGCAGCACCTTTCTCGAGCTTATCTTCGCGAATCCTAGCTTTCTTTTCCTCCTGCATATTGCAAACAAACAAAATAGTTGTATCTTCTTAACCACCATTCCAGTTTTCTCCACAATTGCTGTATAATTAAAATCAAAAGGATTGATAGGACGATACCTTGGTTTCTACCTTCGGCACAGGTGGAGCATACTCAGGATTTCCTGGCTCAGCAAAATGTGACACAAAACTAGCAATACCTTCATGAACAAGAAAGAACAATAGTAGATCATGTTAGAATTGTTTATATTTTATCTACTGAAAACTAGGATGAGACCATAGGTGCTAATTACACTTTCAAGCAGAGAAATCATTTAAGAGATTTTACCGGAGTAAGGAGGTGGCTTCCTCTTTTCCACATGAGGCTTGTGCTCTAATGGCGGCCGAGGTTCAAACAACTTCAGGAGATTTGGAGTGAGACCAGTCGGATGGCTCTGCCCAATCTGAAAAGGAAATCAAGCAAATCAAGACCAGTTCAATCAGATCGTTGTCTAGGGTTAGGGTTTAACAGGAAAGATAAATGAGAGGCTAACGAGCTTGAGTTGAAGAACGTTGGCGCGATTCTGTGCCTTAGTTCGAGCCTGCACGGCCGCGTCATTGTTTCGCATCATGGCCTGGTTGAAATCCCCCATCGCTACTCAGCGAGAGAGAGGCGGCGACTGTCGATTGAGGGAAGAATAAGGAAACCTCGCTCGTCGTTGGGGTCAAATGGTTATAAACTGTAGAGAGAGGATGGGCTAAGATGTGCGGGTGGGTACAGCTATTGGGCTGGATAACAAATCTAGAAGGGTCCAACTAATTGTACCGAAAGAGTTGTATCCAGTTTTTACTTAAAAAAAACTGTCATTTAACTTGCACGAGTACTGTAAAACTCTATAATCAATATTGTAACTTCAACAACAAATGATGTATACTTAGTTCAAAATTCTAACAACCCAGGTGGTCCCAAGTTAGTTGAAAATTGTTAGCAACTTGAAAACTAACTGTACTTCGGGCTGTACTTCCAGCTTCTAGAAGATTTGAAAAACAAACCACTTCCAAAACTGTCATTTGACTTGCGCGAATATTGTAAAACTCTATAATCAATACTGTAACTTCAACAACAAATCATGCATAATACCTAGTTCAAAATTATAATAACCCAAGTGGTCCCAAGTTAGTTGAAAACTATTAGCAACTTGAAACTAACTATACTTCAAGTTTCTAGAAGATTCGTCATTTTTTTTTTTCAATTTTTTTAATTTTTTTAATTTTAGAAAAAAAAATCGTCATTTTTTTCTTCAATTATTAATATTTATATATGGATCTATATTATATAAAATAAGACTTCAATACTGTAAAATTAGCAGATGCAAACTATAAAACTAACAGATGTGAAATACAAAACTTCAATACTGTAAAATTGACACCTGAAACTATAAAAATAACATATACAAATTATACAATTTCACTAGTCACAAAAATAACTGTCCAGAAGCATAAACTAACAGTAGCAAACACAAACAACCACAAACAATAACTGTTCACTAACATCAATACAATAAAACATATTGGAATTTGTTACTTCATAACCCTCTGGTGCACGTTATTTGGATGAGTGAGAAGCTTCATCGCTAGAACCACACGTTCTTTCAAAATATCATCCTGCAAAAAAAAAAAAATTTGTGTATATTGCATAATGTGAAACAATTGTTAAATATATATCCTGTAAAATAATACCTATATCATGTAAAACTGCTAAACATATCATGTAAAAACAATACACTTCAATACAATGCATATATCCTGTAAAATAATACATATATCATGTAAAACTGTTGAGTATATCCTATAAAATACTGTACATAACCTTTAAACCTGATTGATATATCCTGTAATACAATGTATATATCATGTAAACCTATTGAATAAATACTGGAAATTAAAATCAGTAAAACAGTTAAACAGATTTTGTAAATTTTCCATATATCCTATAAAACACAATATATATCATGTAAATCCATTAGATAAATACTGTAAATTTAAATGAGTAACACTGTTAAACAGATCATGTAACTATTGAATATATGCTGTTAAAAAGATATACTGAAGTATAACAATATGTCATAAAACCACTGTAATTGTCTATATTACATCATGTAAAACAATTGTATATATCATGTAAAATCAGACATTCAAATAATAAGAGATCAGCGAAAACAATTGCATATATCCTGTAAAATAATAGCTATATCATGTAAAACTGTTAAGTATATCATATAAAATACTGTACATAACCTTCAAAATTGATTCATCCTGTAGCGTGACAAAACCGGCTCCGAGAGGGACGAAGTTGTAGCATGACAAAACCACTGTATTCTTCGTCATCCAAGTGGTCCAGTACTTCGTCGCTGTTGCTGCCGTCGATAGGTAACTTTCTTTTTCTTCGCCATCACTCGCGCGTTGCTGCTGTCGCGCGTCGCCCTCACTGCCGTTGCACGTAGTTGAGAGGAGAGGAGAGGGGAGAGAGCAAAGTGGAGGGAGCAGAAAGATCGAGAGGAGAGATCAGATGAGATCGGGAGAAACAAAATAGAGAGAGATGAGATCGGAGAATTTCATTAAAAAGAAAGTTGTTGGATTTTGACAGTTAAAACGTGTTAGAAAGTAGTTTGGGTACAAAGCGGGGACAATAGGTTCGGTACTAGAACCTTTTCTCAATCTAGAATTATGATGCGAAAATCTATTTATTTTTGGGCCCGTATAGATAGATAGCCTTGCAGAGATTTTGGAATCCGTATTCTCCCAAGTACCTGACTCAATCAAATTATAAACTGACGATCCAGATTAATTTCAGCCGGGCCAAACTCAATCCGGTGCCTATAGAAACCATAGGGATCTGCTTTGAGATTCGTTCCAAGTTAAATGAACGGTCCAGATTTATCACTTGCACCTCAGGTACCTGGGGTGATTGTTGATTCGAGAATTTTGGACTTTGACAAGGACTCCGTTGACAAGTGCACGAACCCATATCCTCTGTGGTAACAGAATATTTGAGTTTAGATTGAACCGTCCGATCATAATCCTTGCCAATGCGACTGAGGTGGAATGCTTGGATATCCTTTAATATTCGTGCCAAAGCAGATCGGACGGTCTGAATCTAAACTCAAAATTTCTGTTACCTCAGGTGATATAAATTCCAAGTGCACTCCCTTTGTTTGTATATTACAGAAGCTTATTTTCTTCTCCCCTTTCGATTCCTTTGTATAAAATTCCGCTCTCCCATCTCTCCTTTCTCCACCTAAACCCTAGCCTACCTCAGTCTCGTTTTATTTGCATGAAGTTATTATTCTTGTAACGATTTTCCTTATTCGTTGTTAGATCGAATACATTAGTCTGATTAGTTCAATATCCATATATATTTTTTGTCATTAGCTGAGAAATTTTGTTTCTTTTCTCTTTGTCAGAGGCGATGGCAAGCTCAGAATCTGGTCTCTCTTGTGCTCGTTGCGGGAAACCTGCTGTTCTCCAGTAATTTCACTTTCCTTGTCTCTCTTTTTGGTGTTTCTTCTCTCTCAGAATTAGCCTGACAACTTTCAAATTGATTACATTATGACTTTAGTCATGAAGGTGTTAGTCCTAGTGGTTGGAATTGCAATTTAAGGAAGGATATGTTATCTTTAGTATAACACGTTACCTGAAGATGCCGTTAGTATAGCAAATCAGCTTTGGTTAACTTATATGAGAAGTTTCACGGGTAAATTATATTTGGATGCATGAGAATAGTATTAATTTGGGAATAGTGAGGATGCAATCCAAAAGCATTTTATTCTCACCGGAATAGCGTAACCCAACATTTATGTGGGAATAGAGAATTACCAGTAATTAGATTAGCACTATTCTGAAGTATACAATTCAAACAACGTTTGCACTTATTTAAATAACACAAGATTAGACTCATCTTGCTCTGTACTCGCACACTAACCCAAGTAGAACCATTCCTTTGATGATCCAAATGCACCGATAATGATACTAAATTGTCATTTAGAATCATTTTCACAGACTTGTCTTGTAAGCAACATTGATATTTCAGTTTGTTCAATCAGATCAATCCTCTTCTCCATCCAATAAGCAAATGTAAGGGACATTTCTCTATTTCCCTTCATTTTCCTCTTGTTCTTCCTTCTCCATTACCTCACACCTCCCGGATCCTTATCAATTCTCTATGTGCACCTCTCAATTGTTAGTTGAAAGATGAACCCATGATCAATTAAATATGAGTAACCATTTAGTATAATTGTGTATATTTCAGTGATTTCCTACTATGTTTACTGAAAAAATGCTTGATTAATTCGAAAATAAATTATCAATTACGCCCTTCTTTCCTTTTTCCACAATCCCAATTTTCCTATGTATAAATGGTGTACCTAAGCTTATTTACATGCAGCAATTTGTTAGATTCTTGGTTCTTTACACTTATCTGTTTCGTCCCTTTTTATTTATAGATGCCCCAAGTGTATGGAATTGAAGCTTCCTCGTGAAGATGCTGCTTTTTGGTTAGTTTATAAACTCTATACCCTGTTATCTAAATTTTGCAAACACAACAAATTTGGAACTGCAAAACCATGCAGATGTTCATTCTGTAAATTTTAGAAATCATTTCTATATCTGCTGTACAAATTACTACGTTGTGTAAATTTATCTGCAATCATCGTCCTTGTATGATGACTTATTATTTACTGCAGTTCCTTTTCTTGTTTACATTTTTTTCTGTTGATAGCACGCAAGAGTGTTTTAAGGCTTCTTGGAGTGCACACAAGTCTGTTCACACCAAATTGGCATCTGGTACAAATTTGTCAAGTATCTCATCAGCGAAATCTCAATTGGATTGGTTGTTCTGCATAAAGAAAGGCCAGATGCGTAGTTCTAGGCTTCCCCATTTCGATTGGACTGGGTATTCTGCTCTCATTTCCTCCATTTCGAATGAACTGTTATTACATTATTCTTTTTTCTAAAGTAGTTGATAATTTTGTAGGCCATTGAGACCATATCCAATATCAACGACACGGATGGTGCCAGATGATATTGAAAAACCTGATTGGGCCTTAGATGTAAGGCCACTTGTTACTTTCTCTTTTCCTTAATAGTAGTGCTTATACTGAGAAAGAGACTCTACACAGAGACCTTTCTTATAAGTCCTGATACATGCTTTCTTAATCTGTGCTTTTTTTTTTGTCAGAGCTGATCAATATTTCTCTGTTTATTGACCATTTTATTTTCTTATATTTTCAGGGAATTCCCAAAATTGAGCCGAACAGTGATTTGCAAACAAGAGTAGAGGTTAATTTTTATTCTGCTCATATATTACAACGTACAATTTTGGAGAGACAGCTAATGTGATTTAGTATTTTTTTTTCAATCTAAAGATCAAGACTCCTGAACAAATTGAAAGAATGAGAGAAGTATGCCGGGTAAGTTCTGCATTACTTGAACAGCTCCCTATCATTAGATTTTTTTTTTTTAAATAATAAGCAAATACAATAATTAATGAATAGATTTCAAGGGAGGTGCTAGATGCAGCGGCCCGTATAATTCGACCCGGAATTACAACTGATGAAATTGATCGAGTGGTTCATGACGCCACTATTGCTGCTGGTACTAGTGATCATTTTTTATAGGACCTAATTTATCATTTATTTTTCATTTGTTGAATGCATGAAAGGAATAGTCTTGTTAAGACGTAAGATTTGAGTGTCTTACTTAAACAGAGTCTACTGTATAAAAGAATACTTGATGGGACCTTAGTTATATTGATTCTTTTAAGTTTTAACCTTATGGCTAATTTTGTTATTATTGTTTTCTTTGTATGCTCAAAAGATACATGAATTGCAAATTTCAACAAAATATTTGAACGAAGATGTTTTGTTTTAACCAAGATTGACTGAAATAAATAGATTTTCAGTCAATCTGGTTTCAGATGTATCGAAACAACACATAAAATTCAATATGTCCGAGTGTTAAGTAAAACCATCTATTTTTACCTTGCTAATGTCATAAAAATGTTTTTTGTCTTCTTTTCTTCAGGAGCATACCCGTCCCCTCTGAATTATCATTTCTTCCCCAAGTCATGCTGCACGTATGTGTTTCTTTATTACTAAATTTTATTGTTGCAATTTTTACCAAACCTGAAATGTAGTAAATTAGTTTGTTGTTGTTTACAGGTCAGTTAATGAAGTCATTTGCCATGGAATCCCTGATGCCAGGTTTTATTAATTTTAATCTGTGAGTGAGGGCTATGGTACTAGCATAGCGCACAATGGTCTGTACTATGGATCCATATCTCTATTTCCAAAGACTAAACAGTTGATCTGAACCGTTCAATATAATCTTCATATGTAATTGTACTTTGATACCAGATTTTACATTTTTTTAAGTTTTACTATTTTTTTAGATAGGTAGAAAATTACTTGATCTAAAGATTATGGACCATCCGAAAGTAGTTATTTTCTACCTATCTAAAAAAATAGTAAAAAATTTCTAAAAAATGTAAAATCTGGCCTACGAATACATTTTCTTATGTAGTTCATGTTCAACGGTTTGGATCGACTATTTGGACTTCATAAATGAAAATATGGAGTACGGACTGATGTGCGCTATGCATAGTATCGTAGCCTCACACTTAATCTGATTATTTAACTTGCTTTTGCAGTGCGATTGCTTGGTCAAGTTTTTTCTTATGGGATTTATATACAAAAGTTGCAATTTCCATTCACATAAAGTTCTCCTTAACAGGCAACTGGAGGATGGTGATATTGTAAATGTTGATGTAACAGTTTACTACAAGGGTTTCCATGGTAAAAATTTAGTAAGCCTTTTGTTATTATATATGCATTGATAATTTGCTGTAATTTGTTATAATTTTAAATTTGTTGTAATGTATATAGGTGATTTGAATGAGACGTATTTTGTGGGTAATGTCGATGAAGCGTCCCAGCATCTGGTTCGATCTACCTATGAGTGCTTGGAAAAAGCTATATCTATAGGTGACAATTCTGAATTTCTTTGAATAAAAATATAAAGCAGGCTTTTTTGCGTGCCATTTTCTATTACGCTTCAAAACAGGAACAGCTGAGTTGTTTGCTGGTACATGTATTAACCAAATGAAACCTAAGTCAAGCATATTAACCAAACGAATATTCAGATCTTTTCTATACTACTAGTATAATAATAGCCAACCTGTTCTTTTTATGTTGGATTTTTACTTGGAACTTATTTTTAAAGGTATATTAACAAATTTTACTTTTGGCTTTGTCTTTTGTCTCAGTTAAACCAGGAGTTAGGTTTAGAGAGGTTGGTGATGTGATTAGTCGGCATGCTTCTATGTCTGGTCTCTCTGTTGTAAGTGGGATTAGTCAGAACCCTTCATATGCGACTAATAACTAATAATTGTTATTTTGCAATTTTTTGACATCATTTTTTAATTTTATATCATCTGTAGGTAAAATCTTATTGTGGCCACGGTATCGGAGAGTTATTTCACTGTGCCCCAAATATTCCTCATTATGCAAGTAAGATGTGTAATTTATATCACTTCTTGGTCATATCAAATCGAACGACTTTATCCATGCTTTAACTTGCCTGTTTTTTTTTTTTTTTAAATTTCTCGATCTATTGCAGAGAATAAAGCAGTTGGAATAATGAAAGCCGGTCAGACATTTACAATAGAGCCCATGATTAATACCGGTTAGTCAATTTTGTTTTACTAAGAAACAACTGCTGTCGAAATTTTGATGGCGCATACTGTTTGACCTCAAATTTTTGTACAATTTGTTCCCTGGCTGGTTTTGCATTTATTTTTTCGGTTCTGTTAACATTCTTGATTTTGATTCTTCTTTGTAAGAGATTTTAATTCTAACTGCTAAATCAGGAGTTTGGAGAGATCGTCTCTGGCCTGATGGATGGACTGCTGTAACTGCTGATGGAAAAAGGAGTGCTCAGTTTGAGCATACTCTTTTGGTGAGTGTTTCTCTAAGATCAAAATTTAACCTTTATTAATTAGGCACTGATTTTTATTGGTTACATCCTCTTAAAATCAAATGTCACTGGTTTTGAGAGTAATTTTTGTTGTATGATAACAAAATAAGTGTACTTGACCTCCTGTTCATCAATTACGTGTATAGTTTTGCGAGGTGCTTTTCCAAATAGCGACTATATAATTGTTGTATTTGCAACTATCCCCCTAGTCTGTTGAGATGTTTGCATATAAGACCAAATGTAAGGAAAATTTTACTTTCTGTGAAGTGCTTTCAGCTTTGTTATGCTTGTAGTATTCAGTTTTTAAAACAAATCAGATCAATACTAATGATCATGGTATGGAAAATCGGCCGAGTCAACCGAGTCTGAGTTGACTTGGCTGAGTCGGAGCGGAATCAGCCAAGGGCAAGCCAATTATTACCTGATTTTTGTGGCTGGCAATTTTCGTGCAGAAACTGGAAGGAATAGGCTGTAAATTATAGAATCGGCCGAGTTTTTTACAGAAAAAATGGTGAAATTGGTTAATTGCTGCAAATTTGGTTGTTTTGAGTAGAGATGTATGGTTTTCGTCGATCTGTTTCGTAAATAAAATGGAAGGGGAAGGGGAAGAAGGGTCTGACGAGGTGGGACCACAATTAGATGAACCTGTCATTATTATTCAAAGGAATGGGCTGAGCTTTTTGGCCTTTTCTTCTTTAATATTTATTTTAACTTGTGTTATTTTTTTTATCTAAGCTTTGTTTACTTTTTACTTCTTCCAATTAAAAGTTTTGATTTGCTTTTCATTTATAAACTTTTAAGCGATTTTTAATGGACTAGCTTTTAATGCTGTGTCAAATATACTAGTTTTAAGATTGTATACAAGTAAATAATTTAGTATCAATGAAACATTGTTTTTTATTTTCTTATCTTCATTTTGATTGTATCATAATTCTAATATTTAATTTATGCTCAACTTTTATTTTTGTAAATACATCATCCATAAAAATGTATTATTTAATTTTTAAAATTTTTCTAGACTATATATGATTCTATTTTTGTTTACTATTGTATTTTATAATTAATTATATCAGGTTTTCTGATTAGTTTTGCATGCTTCATTTTTTATTCTATTAGTGAAATGTTTAATCTTATTGTAATTATAAACAAATTATTTTTATATAATTTTTTTCTATTTTTTAGGCACATATAATATTTTGATTAAATCCAAGTTTCCAAATTGATTCAAAAGATTTTCACCTATTCATCTAATTTCAAGTCCACTGAAATTTGCCGATTCCTAATCTGATTCCGATTTTTAAAACCATGCTAATGATACATTTCTGTTATACTTTTGCAGAGGGGGTGTGAATGAGTTGATAAGAAAAAGATTGCAGTTTTGTTAATTTTTCTTGCCTCGATTAAAAATTTAATAAAATGTTTCAAGCAAGTTACATGTTATGGTTAGCATTTTCACTTACAATGTTTTATTTAATATATTGTAGGTGACTGAAACTGGGGTCGAAGTTCTGACAGGTCGGTTGCCTACTTCACCAAATGTGTTTCCATGGTTGAATTCTTAAGAGCATCTTCGAATTACAAAGAACATGGCGAATATTCTTTTTTCAACATAATACAGCCTTGGCAAGTTTTTATTGATGGGGAATAATTCAGTTTTGTTGCATTTGTTTTATTGTTTGCTGGAATTTCTTTTTTTCTTTTTTCTTTTTGGATAATGTTGTGCTGAGCTTCAAGTTATTTGTATTACAGTATTTTAAGAAAAGAAAAATTGTTTTATCAAGATCTTTGTAGTTATTTGTACTTGTGGGAAGTTTAGCTTCAGCCCAAATTGTTCTCTACTAGATGAGTCTTTACATCATCAAAAAGAATAGTGAAGGAAAAAAGTGACGTGATATGATTTGATCAAGTTACGGCATGTGACAAAAGCTTAATTTTATGTGAATAGTCACATTTGGTTATGTTGTGATCATATGTGACGTGATCAAATATCACGTAACTAATTATGTATATATATTTTTTTTTAATTTTAAGTTAGTTCATAGAAAATAATAAGAAAATATTGTAAAATAATTATAATAAAGAAATTGATTGCGTAGTGTGTCACGTGACTTGAACGGGTCAATTTGTGTAATATAATGTGATGTGATATTTTCTATCAAAGAGAAATATCACACAAATAAACACGTTATATAACCGACATGTAACATAACATGACAAAATTAATAACAGCGTAATTAATTTTCTTTACTTAACAAAAAACCCTAGATATATAATGATCTGGTTATTTCTATAATTTGCGTGTTTTTATAGAAAAGCAATAATATGCCAACATTGGTTACGTTTTCTTCTTTTGTTTCTCTCATGACCCAAAATGGGGTGCACATTTCCAAGTGTATTCTTGGGAGTTGGGAGACATTATTAAATTTTTTGTTCCTTGTATTATATTTTATTTTAGTACGGCAATTATTTGGACCGAATAAAAATCATAACGGTAGCAAATTATAAAATTGAATCATTCCAAATCTTCAACTGACGGAATAAACCCGAACTGTTTTGTGAAATTCTGGCGGTTCAGTGCTCTGATGGGTAAAGATATTGACAGTGTAGTTTTTGCTTTTTGCCATGCAGGTACAATAGAATGAAAACAGCACTGCTTATGACTCGTGCACTGCATGAAGTAAAAACTGCTCTGTCAGTATCCCTGATCCATTATTGTAGCGCTCTAAAATAATGTTTTGGAGCATTCTGTTTAGGGGTCTTACACTTGTGTTTTCTTGATTCTAAGCAAATTGTTCTTTTGTGCATATTCTTTACTCTCAATCTTGTTCTATTGCATGAATCTCGAACTTTTTACTTTGATATAGGCCACAGTTAAAAATTAGGATATATACTTAAATTTTAGATCAGGAGGTTTTCTCAGTTGATAATTAACAGTATCTCCACATAAGTCCAGTGACCAATTGGCAAATGTGCCTAACTGTATCAATGATCAATGCATTAGATACCATAAACCTGATGGATAAAATTGTATTACATACTATATATCGTTAGCAAAAAAAATGCTGGTTCTGCAAACAGTTCATGTTTGGTAAATAAAGTAAGAAACAGTCATGTTTCAGAATAAAAAAAAATGGAGATTGAAGGGTATTTTAGTCATTCCCAAATAGATAGTCAACAGTGTTTATAAAGACTAAGTCATGAATAAGTCACATGCATCTGTTGACAGGTGTTGTTTATGCTAACATTCTTGACTTCATTATTTCTGCACTGAGGTAAACGCGAGATATAATGAAGTGATTAGAGATTGATTTTGTACATCAAATCAAGCAACAGGCTCGAACTGGTATTAGAAGCCATTACTTCAACTCTTACTCTCATGCCAAATAGCCAATGTGCCTTATCTGCTGCTATTATTGTCACGGCCATGCCGTGTAATTGTTAAAACAAAGGTCTTTAATGAAACTTACAACCAATTTGAAACTTACAAGATATATAATGAACATAAGTAGGTGGATGGTATAATTTCAATAGAGCATGCAAAAGTCTCATACCCGAGTTCTTATTTATATCTATAGCTAAAATGCTTGTAAAATTTACAGTATTATCTCGGCAGGTCCATGGATGACAACATGTGATCTTCAAGGCTATGTTGTTTTGTGCATTCTACAATTTCTGAACTTGATAGGTTCCCTACAACAAGCAGCTGCTGAATTTCTTCATTCTCTCTCTGACTTTGTTGGTTTCGCATCCTCCTTAGTGCCTCTAATTCTAAAGCAACTTCTTTCATCGCTGGCCGTTCTTCTCCTTTAGTGTTCAAACATTTCCTTGTAAGACGTGCTATGGCGTAGAGTTCTTCTACTCCTGCCTCACTTACAATTGGTGGATCAATGACTTGAAACAAGCGGCCCTCATCAAATGCAACTATGAAGTACATTGCTAAATTGTGAAATTCCTCTGACCGAGCAAAAGATATGGGTTTATCTCCTGTTAGCAGCTCAGCAAGAACAACACCGAAACTATACACATCACTTTTTTCTGTTAGTTGGCTTGTTAGGAAATATTCTGGATCCAAATAACCAAAAGTTCCTTGAATGAGAGTAGTGACATGGGTTTTATCAAAGGGAACAGACCTTGATGCTCCAAAGTCTGATACTTTTGCGGTGAAATTTTCATCGAGGAGTATGTTGGAGGACTTGATGTCTCTATGGATTATTGGAAACGATGCTGCTGAATGCAAATAAGCTACAGCTCCGGCAGCTTCTGCCGATATTCTCAAGCGGCAATCCCATGCTAAATGGTATCCTGAATTTTGGCCGTGAATAAGATGTAAGAGTGTTCCATTAGGTATGAACTCGTACACCAGTAAGGGAACTTGAGTCTCCAAGCAACACCCTAGGAGCTTCACAACATTTCTATGGTTAATCTTTGAAAGAATTAATTATGATCTCGTTAATGAATTGCTCAATTCGATTCTCATCTTCTATTTTAGATTTCTTAATTGCAACCACTTTTTGATCCGATAAAGTGCCCTTGTATACAGTACCATATCCTCCTTGGCCAAGAATATTGTTTTCGCTATAGTTTTCAGTAGCCTTCTTAAGTTCTTTCTCAGTGAAGATTTTTGTTTCTGAGTTGATACCTTGTGAAGCTAACCTTTGTTGCAACAAGTGCCCTCCATTCTGTCTGAAGAATTGAGTTCTCCTCTTAACAATCTTTCTTTTCTGCAAACACCAAGCCCAAAAAGAGCAACAACAAGATACGACCAGTACTATAATCACAAGCCAAAAAATTATACCTGCATTGCAACAAAGAATCTGTGAATTATCATTTGTTGACTATATTTTGTAAGTGCTTTAATATGTGCTATTAATTTCTTTGTTTTATGTTCTTCATTTTGGTTGAATATACCACCAATTTTATCAATTGTCATGCCACAGCTGTAAATGATGTTTGTCAGTATGTTCTTTATTTATTTACTCTTAGGGGAATACATTCAACAATAATGATATCACTCAGAGACAGAGACAGAGACAGAGAAGAAAAGGCATTGATGGGAAAAATGAGAATTGCATACCGACAGTAGAAACCCAAAATAGTATCTTGCTGCAACCGATTCCATCTTTTTTGCCGTCACCAAATGTTCGTGAAGGGCAAACACATGTGACACTGCCTTCTGTGTTGATACAGTGTCCAATACAGGGGTTAATCTCTGGATACTGACATTCATCAACATCTACATAACCCACAAAAGATATACAATAAGCTACCAGAGACAAAGTCAGCTATACAATAAGCTATCGTCTAGATTCTAGAATGTAGTCTAGACACACACACACACACTTACCAATGCAACCACCTTGAACGTATGGATTCCCTTCGTATCCTTGGCTGCAATTGCAAAAGTACCCGACACCATTCGGTGAATCATGGCATTGACTGTTATTCTTGCAAGCAAAAGAATTTACATCATTCTTGGCTTCCTCACAGGACTTGTCTCCAATCGCCCAATTTAGAACTGCAACGTGCCTTTGGCTATCTAGAAAGTACTCCATGTCATGAAAGTATGCTGTTTTGAAAGAAAACTCTTCGCGCGTTGCAAAGAATGCTGCACTACAATTTGTGAATCGATTGATTCCTGTATTCTGAACTTTATACAAATTCAGTTCAAAGCTCTTTAGGCCTCCTGGTCCTGGTATTGGCATCTGACAATACCCAAGACCATCAGTTGTGCTGCTATGATTGCTACAAATTGACACACAAGCACTACGGAACTTCCTACCACCACCATTATCATCTCTAATTACAAAACCTTCTATCATTAGAACATCATCACACCCTATCGCAACAAAAGTTGTATCATTTGTCGACAGTGTAAATGGAGTCCCAGTCAAATTTAGCCAGCCAGTTCTACGGGTAAGCGCTTCAGTTTCACTAACAATACACTGTTGGTAGATTGGTCCAGTGAGTATTCTCACTTGACCCTGCAAAGAAATGTTTTGAATGAGATATGTACCAGTAGGTAACTTAAGCCAGGGATTTTTCAGTTGCGTTGAGTTTATAGAAGGCATATAAGATTTAGTGCGATTTCTTGTTGTGGTGCTTGTGCAAACGATCTCAAAACCATCTAACGCAACACCCGGTGCTCCGAAGGGGTACGGAACTGTGTTGCAATCTAAAGTGTTATCTGTTGCACCTCCATCATGTGCCATGGAATTGAGGGGCATAGACACAGAGGTGAAGCATATCAAAAGTGAGAGGAAATTGGAAAGCCAGAGGAGGTGCATAGTTGTCTTACTAAAACAGTAAAGCTATATTAGTGCTGCATGTGTTTCAAGTGCTCTAACAACAACATCCTGCCTTTAATATTCTTAAGCATTGTAGAATAAAGTGAAAGATAAAATAGTAACTTTTATTTCTTATAACACTGAAAGAATTACTTCATATTTCTACACTATATATATTTTATTTAACTTACAAACGTTGCCTTAACATATGGCAATACCAATATATTATTATTTTTTATAGTGTATTTAGTTGATATCTTTAAAAAATATTGTTCATTATTTGAATAATTAAAACATGTACCGAATTTCGACTGACATGAAAATTGCTTAGCCTTTCATAATAATATTAAATTATTAATGGTTTTTTTTTATGGTTGGCGAGAACGCCAACAAATATATTGATAAAAAATGTTATTTATAGAGATCCTAATTTTATAACTAATTACAAACTTAATGGTTGAGTTTTAGTGACTTTTTTTTAGCAATGATCAAACAAATTTTAATAAATTCAAATATGAGACATCTCATGTCTAAATGATGGATAACACTAATTAACACATCATATTTTCAAATAAATTATCCTTTTTCTACATTTTGTTTGGCATGAATTTCTAATCCACATAATATAAGCTAATCCAACCACGCCTACTACCTTCTTCTTCCTTGCCCTTCCCTTTTTCCTTTTTTTTTTTTTTTTTTGTGTGGCAATGACCTTTCTATTTTTCTACCCCTCACCTCCTAAGAAGATATGGAATCAGTGGTGAAGGCGCTCTTTTGACCAGGCCAATTGTTTTGTTAGTAGATGGCAATTAACAGAAAAAATTTAAGTTTATTGTAGCATTTCTGTCGACTTGAAACCACAAGGGGACACTACAAAGATAAGCAACGTCCCCTCACCTTTCGGAAGATGTGTGATGTTGCCATCCACAATTTTCCAAAATCATAAATTGAGACCAAAGATTTAAATAGCGTTTATCGCGTCGGAACGGCTAAAGAAACAGCGCTATGCCTATATAGCGCCGCTATAGTGCGAAATAGCGTCATAGTTTTTATGATCCAGAAACACTATAGCGGCGGTATACCGCGCTATTTAGAACCTTGATTGAGACACATAAGACACATAAACACTTGCTCGACCAATTTTTTTACTAATAGAAAATAATAATAAAAATATCGCAAAAGGATGTTGTAAGGATGTTGTTTCTATGTAAAATTGAAATATAGGAAAAAACAAGATGAATTATTCCGTTCAGCGGACGTGACAAACATCTATAATCCAAAACTTAATCCCGCAACGCTAATTATACTAAGCAGAAAAAAAAAATCCTGGATGGTAAAATCCATTCCTTCCCGGTGAAAAAAAAAAATCTGGGACGTTGTCATCCGTCCCGTTCCATCCCCCACGCAAAAAAAAAAAAAAAAAGAGTAGGGGATATTATCTAGAGGCAACTCAAGGGTCAAGCAAGGGGATTGACCCTCATTTACCCAATTGTTTTTAATTACTATTTTACTTTTGTTGTTCGAATATACTCTTTGATATGCCACGGACCTGACCACGGTTCTAGATTGATTAATTACTACGGCCCATATGTTAGCTAATGGACTGAGAAACATGCCTAATATAAGCTTATTATAAACGCACAAACGTGTCGGCCTAGAGTACGACTTATTAAAGTAGAACAGAATAAAAATCAAAACCGTGGTAAATTATAAAATTCCCATTTCCCAATCAACTGGCCGAACAAAAACCGAGTCCGCATCGTCTGCATTAACTCAAAAAAAGCATAATGCAAAAAAACATCTCTTGATCAAGAATGCATCTCGGGCCGTCTAATTTTAAACATAGCCAATTCAGTCACAGGGTCTATTAATATTAGTGTGGATCTAGTTTGTACAGATCTTGATACGTTTTCTCTTCAGAAAGATTAAGGCACAGTATGTCTAAGCACATCCTAATTCGAGATGAGTTAGTCCGTGCGGGTTAGGTGTGTATTTTTTACATGTATGGGTCCGAACTAAGTGTAGATTCGGTAGGTACGTAACTTTATCCTCTATGTACTGTATATTCCTGACTTGTAGTCTCGAGCTCATTAAATTTTGGGGTATTTATAGGCCTATAGATCGGTTTGGATCTCGTACGGACACTCGACTGGGCTTATCTCGTGGCCTGGTAAGTTGGTTCGAGTCTCGTACGGACAACTCGAACGGGCTTATCTCGCGGGCTGGCGAGTCAATTAAAGTCGCGTACGAACTACTAGAACAGGCATGTTTCTTGGACTTGCTATCTGGACTTAATACTCAGCTTATAGTAGTTTTATGAGATTTTTAGTACATGGTTCTATCAGATTTTAAAGCAGATCGGACAATTTAGATACATTAATTCAAAAGATTCTTTTTGAGTTAATGCAGAGAATACGAATTGACAAAAACCGAACTATTTTATTGGAGGTTCGGTTCAAACCAGATAAACCGGTTCATTGAACGCGCCTGCTGATTTCCCTACTCAGAGACACTCAGACTATGTTGAGAGTAGAGACTTCACAATTTGGGGTAAAATATCAAGGAGATTGGAGAAATTGAAACAGCGAAGACGAATCAGGGTCGCAAAATGAGAATGCAAGCTAGTTAATTTGCGTTTTTTTTTTTAAAGATGAAAGTAGACGAGAAGCAAAAAACAATTTTAGGTCTTACACTTGTGTCTTCTTGATTATAAGTAAATTGTTCTTTTGAGCATATTCTTAACTGTCCAATTTTAGATCTCATTATTTTACAGGAGAGTTCAAATCCTTCATTTTAGTGCCACCATCATGTCTCTAATTTTAAACTTTAATAACTTAAAATTTACAAGTTAATGTCAAAATAAACCGTTAGATATGATGTGTCATTTTTTTTATGCACACGTAAAAGTTATGACATTTCAATTTTATTTTGGTTGTTATCAACTTGCAAAAATACGCTGATGTGGATAATTTTTAGATGTTAATTTTTCAACTTTTTATTCATATAAAAATAAAACCGAAAAGTGATAATATTTTATGTGTGTAAAGAAAATAATATTGATTACAACTAATGGTTTTATTTTAACATTTAAGTTTTAAAAAAAATGTTATTTGAAAATTAAAAAGTGGAGACATTATGAAGGCATTAAAAATAGCCGACATTTTTATTAATACCCTAAGTCCATTAAAAATTATTAAAATTACCCACGGTCCCAAATTTTTATTAAAAATATCCATACCGGCCAATTATTGGCCGGTACCGATTAAATAGCCCAACCGGCCAATAATTGGCCGGTTCCGTGATTTTTTTTTTTTTTTTTAGAGAAAAAATTGCTATAAATTTATCTATATATCAAGCAACACCATTGATGTTTCTATAAATTTAACCTCAGAATTGCGCTCCAAATAAATCGTCTCTTGTACACCACCCGGTACAGTAATGCAACTGGTTCCAGCCGCAAGTTGCTTAATGAAACTCTTTCTAGTTACAGGGACACAACCCAGCCATGCCCAAATATGCCTTAGCACTGGAATATTGAATGCCTAGCCAAGCACCAGTACAATGTTCATAAGTATATATATATAGATTGAAAAGAATAATGATGGCATACCCCTGACTTTTATGTTACATCTAATTAACTTTTATAGTACATATATTTGAAAATTATTATTTAAATTAAAAGATTAAAATTGTAGATGTATTTTTTTAATTCTTAAATAGCAAGTGTATCACATTTGGGTCGATTTGAAAAGCGTATAGCCTTCCATAAAAAAAATATAAAAAAAAATTTAACAGTACAGTTTTCATGGCAGTATGATGAATGACCAATCAAATTTAAAATTGACTCAATAAAATTTGATACAAGTACTATTTAAATAATTCAGAACATATCTAAATTTTGAATAATATTTTTTTTAAATATATACATATCGTAAATGTTATAAGATGTACTAGAATTACCCAAATGGAATGCACAACAGCATTTCCCTAATTCAAATAAACTTACAACAAAAATTATTCATAACAAATATTTAAAAAAACAATTCAATTTTTTTGTGTTAGATTTCATTTCAGCATTTTAGCAATTTTTCTCCCGATATTTTTATTAATAACCCCAAACAAAAGAAAAATATCAAATATAACCCCCATCTCAAAAAAATTTCAAATCTAACCCAACCGCCCGAAAATGGGGCGGTCAGGTTATCCAACCAACAAACTGCCCGCCCGTCGGGCGGTCCACTGCCCAAAAAAAAAAAAAAAAAAATCACCAAACCGCCCCACTGTGGGGCGGTCCACTAAATATATATATATATTTTTTAGATTTGATAGGGAGCAGTCCTATAATTTTGATCATATTCAAAATTCAATTTCGAGAAAATGGCTACATAGATTTTGTGTTCTTTATATCAAAATAAAGGTATGAAAGTCTAGTTTTCAGATAATATAATTTATCTATACAAAAATATTACAGATTGGTACAGTTTTAGCGATTAATTGACAGAGGTCAGAATTATTTGACTACTCACTGAAATTTCAGCTTTTCTGAATTCTGACCTCTGTCAATTAATTGCAAAAACTGTACCAATCTGTAATATTTTTGTATAGAGAAATTATATTATATGGAAACTAGACTTTCATACCTTTATTTTGATATAAAGAACACAAAAATCCATGTAGCCATTTTCTCGAAATTGAATTTTGAATATGGTCAAAATTATATGACTGCTCCCTGGAATTTCAGCTTTTCTGAATTCTGACCTCTGTCAATTAATCGCTAAAACTGTACCAATCTGTAATATTTTTGTATAGATAAATTATATTATCTGGAAACTAAACTTTCATACCTTTATTTTGATATAAAGAACATAAAAATCCATATAGCCATTTTCTCGAAATTGAATTTTGAATATGGTCAAAATTATAGGACTGCTCCCTGGAATTTCAGCTTTTCTGAATTCTGACCTCTGTCAATTAATCGCTAAAACTGTACCAATCTGTAATATTTTTGTATAGAGAAATTATATTATCTGGAAACTAGACTTTCATACCTTTATTTTGATATAAAGAACACAAAAATCCATGTAGCCATTTTCTTGAAATTGAATTTTGAATATGGTCAAAATTATAGGACTGCTCCCTATCAAAATCTAAAAAAAAAAAAAAAAAAAAAAAAAATTAGTGGACCGTCCCACAGTGGGGCGGTTTGGTGATTTTTTTTTTTTTTTTTTGGGCAGTGGACCGCCCGACGGGCGGGCGGTTCGTTGGATAACCTGACCGCCCCATTCCTGGGCGGTTAGGTTAGATTTAAAAATAATTTGAGATGGGGGTTATATTTGATATTTGTTTTTTTTTAGGTTATTAATAAAAATATCGGATTTTTCTCTATAAAAAAAAAAAAAAAAAAAATTTACGGAACCGGCCGATAATTGGCCGGTTCAGCAAAAAAAATTTTTTTAAAAAAAAAAAATATATCACGGAACCGGCCAATTATTGGCCGGTTGGGCTATTTAATCGGTACCGGCCAATAATTGGCCGGTATGGGTATTTTTAATAAAGATTTGGGAGCGTGGGTAATTTTAATAATTTTTAATGGACTTAGGGTATTAATAAAAATGTCAGTAAAAATAGAGTCATTTGAACCATCCTCTTATTTTACTAGCTTTTTGGGTTGATCTGTCAATCTTATTTTATTCATGAATCTCACACCTTTGACTTAGATGTAAGCCACATTTAAAATTAAATTAGGATATGTACTTAATTTTAGATCAGGAGGATTTATTTCCCTATAACCATTTTTAAAGATGGTATAGGGAGATAACTGTCTTTAATGTAAACCAAGACCCAACTATGAGAGAATTCGTATCCTTTGCATTTACTCTTAGGAGCCAAATCAATGCAACAATTCAAGTTGTGTCTCATACTTTCTGTAAAAAAAAAACAAAAAGAAAAAAGAACTCGGTTTGACTTCCTGCATTATAAATGGTTTGCTTTGTAGTTGTAGCTTGCACGCAAGAACTACTCTATCCCAGGTGCTATTACATTATTATTACCAGTTCAGATCACTTCACTACTGAGCTGGCACAAGTAGCAATGAACTTTGATTTTCTAACTAAGCAACGAACAAGCAGGTCTGCAACAGAATTTTTTATTTATAGAAATAATATTAAAAAAATATAGGATAACAGATAGATTGGATGGAAATTTTTATCCTATAGAAGGAATAAAGAAAAAATTGGTTCCTTTAGAATTGCCTAAAGGAACTGAAAAAAAAAAAAAAACATTTGGTTCCTTTAAATTCAGTGTATTGTGCACTTTTTGTCACAGAAAATTTTATTCCTAAATTAAAGGAACCAAAAAAAAAAAATTTGGTTCATTCTATGAGATTTATATATGAGGAGGGATCATATAACACTCTTTTTTAGTGACATCAGATGACATCCTACATTTTCAAAGTCCAAACAGTCGATCTATACCGTTCAATATGATGAATATATTAAAATGTGCTTGCAGATCAAATTTTACATCTTTTTTTAATTTTTTGCTATTTATTAAGAAGGGTACAAAAATTCAATGGTTTGAAAACAATAATTTTGTAAAATACTTAATAAATAGTAAAAAAATTCAAAAAAATGTAAAATTTGATCTGCAAGCACATTTTAATATATCCATCATATTGAACAGTTTGGATCGACTGTTTGGAGTTTGAAAACTTTGAAAATACACGATGTCAACAAAAAAGAATGTCATCCGATCCCTCCTCTTTCTATATGATTTGTATATATAAAAAATTATGATTTTGTAATTGGTCCAGAGTTGAAAATTGTACAAGTTGCCTTCTCTCAAACTGCCAAGTTGACTGGTACGATGTACTAATCAGTCTCCATCAAACAACAGACTGTTTTTGATAACACAAAAGGATAAACAAGTATAGGTCATGTCAAACAGCTCAATGAGTTTAGTAACCAGACAGAAAGAAACAGACAGGGACGGATCTTATTTCAGGTCAAAGATGCTTAGTCATTTTTGTAAATTTAATTTTTTAATTATGTATATAAAAATCTAATTAAATTTTGTTGTTTAAAAGGTTTTATATAGTTCATTCTTTCTTATAAAATGCTAAATTTGTATAGTTCATTCTACATTGTAGTTATAGAGACTAGTTATGAAGAATTGAGTTCAAATTTTTTAGTTCTGCCCATGAACCAGCTGTTGAAAAAAACCAAACCACCAAGAAAGAAGCAATTACCTTTCGTTAGAAACACAAACGCTACTTATAATTCATTTTTTTTTCTTTCAACTATGAAGTCAATGAGCACGTGAAAATGTTCTTCCCTTGGTGTAAACGGTTTCTCTTTTTGGCATATTAGAGAACTAAAATGTAAAGCTCACTCAAGGTACAACTAGCATGATCCCAGGTTAAACAATAATTAAGTCAATGATAGGGCAGAATCAGGATTTTCGTCAGAGAGGGGTAAAATAATAGCAAATCGGATTCAAATCTATAACTAATCGGGTACTAATAAAAAAACAATGTTTTACCTCATAATTTTCAATGCTCCAATTAACTTGTAATTATAATTACTAATCATAATTCAAAAAAATTTATTTTAATTTTAATTCTCAATTTAACCCGAGTTACAAATTAAAATTTCAGAAGGGGGACAAAAAAAATTCCAGGAGGAGGCAAAGTCAGACGAGACTGATAGATCTCTATAAAAATTAAAAATCCAGGAGAGGCAACTAACTTGGCTTTAGAAATAGGGAATTAAGAGTTGATAACAATTAGGGCCTGTTCGGCTGCAGCATGATTTTTACTGTTCACGTGGGAAAAAAAAAATTCACTCAGAGTGAATTTTTTTTTCCCACGTGAACAGTAAAAATCAGTTAAAAAAAAAAAACTTTCCTGTACCCATTCCCCAGCCCACTACGCAACCGAACAGGCCCTTAGGTAACAAAATGGTTGAAAAACCATCCTCTATCTAACTGCCTTGTCTTCCCCTAGAGAAAATGCACCATGATCAACTAATAATTAGTTGTTAGCTAGCATTGATTCCTTCTCCAAACATTTTCATTAAACTACTGATTCACAACTCCAACCATAGTGGCAGATGCAATAAGTTGAGGTTGTACAAGATAGCAATCAATGCATTAGGGGTGGACCTTACCTCTACCAATGAAACAGGCTATCTTAATTTTAAATACCTCATGCCACCATAAATGATTGGAATGGAGATGTTATACCCCACTATTTAAAATTTCATTTTATAAATGTGCCACACACCATAGAGTGCTCATCTTCTTAGCAAAGTCAAAGAGAGAAAGTAGTAAATCAGACAAAAGAGGGCAATGAATCAATCATCCATCAGAAAATTTTCTGAACATAATAAGTTTTAATAAACTTTCAAGGCACATTAGACTTGAATAAATTTGAATTGAACAAAACCCATAACAAATACCACATACAATTGCATTATATCTAAAATTAGGGATACAAGAACTCGTCCATTATAAAAGTAAATTTCCTATATAACTAATCTTTATGCCTTTTTTTACAAGAAAGAAATCTATAAATGCACAAGTAGAAACTATGTTCCTCATGAATGTCTATAAAACCTCAAGTTATTTGAGTTTACAGTTTCAACTCCTAATTCTTCCATTTACATTTTTCAATGTCAAACTCTAACAATTTGTAACATATGATAAACAATTCCTTACTTTTAACACGAAGGATCTAGATACACCCTGCACTGGATCACCGTCCCTCCAACCCGAAAACCCGGTATAACTGTGAACCCGACCTTTGGTCGTGTTACCTTACCACACAATGTAACAACTTTTCTTCGCAATATATTCTCCATATAAACGATTGAGAACTCCATTCCACGACCGACTTGAAATATCTCCACAGCCGGATCATAAGCCCAGGCTAGCAAATGAAGTGCCCAAATTGAGCTCGCCATGGCCACATATGGTTCGTAAAGCGGGCTTGACGGCTCAAATCGACCTAAAAAACCAGGTCCGGTACCTGGTTGGATTACCTTTGCGTATTTTCTCTCACAAAATTGCGCAAATTCGGAATGAGGTTCTGAACCAATCAATTCCAATGGATCGACCGCTGAATGCTCAATGAATTGCCTTAGAGAATCATTTCTTCTTACTTGCAAATCAGGCTCTGGGTCATCAGACCCGATTCCAAACCCGTATGAATCAAACCCATCAAACATCCGCAAGCACACGTGTGAAAGAATAGTATAGCGGCAATGGCCGGGCTTTGCATAATTTGCATCTGGGCAAATAGATTTTGCAACCGAAAACAAATCCCACCCACTCCGCCTCATAAGATCCGCTAGAGATTTGGCAAACCGGTGCATGACCCGACAAGAGTCCCTCAAAACTGAATCAAACACACTAACTGAAAGCAAATTCTCTACATTTTCTTCACCAGGTGCCGGCGTACATGCCCGGTCAAGCCGGGCAGCTAACCGCTCATTAACCAATTCAATTTCATTGAGACTCAACCTGAGCTCAGCTGATTCAGCATCCTTTCGGTCAATGTCAGTCTGAAGCCGGTTGATCACAGCATCAAATGTACGCAACAAGTTCTGGTTGTCAAGTACCTGGGCTTGCAAGCAAGAATTGAGGTCAATATAGTTTGAATTGGGGTCTGAAGTAGAATTAGGGCTGGGAAACGAGTGCTTCAAATCTGAGAGGCGGCGAAGGTGAGATACAACTTCAGCATCAGCCGAGCAAAGAGCAGAGGGAAGAACTGGAGAGTGTGCAGTCTGGAAATGGAGATAAGCCGATTCAAAGGAGGAGAGAGTGGCGAACAGGGTACAAATTAGGGTTTCTGGGTCAGGGATAGGGTTAGGGTTTTGAGCTGAAACTGGAGCTGGATCGGGTTTGAGCACGACGACACGTTGGTCGGTGATGATGGCGTCAGCGGTGAGTCCGACGAGATCATCTACAGCTCTGATGGATCCATTGTCGTCTTCTTCTTCCTCTTCTTCCTCGGCGAAAAATTCGATCGTTTTGGTTTTGAATGCAAGAGCGAATTTTTGAAGCATTTTTCTAATTTCTTAGGAGTTAGGAGGAGAGCATTGAGTATAAGAAGAGCGATTAGAAATTTATATGCAATTTTTTAATGGATCTGAGAAGAAGGTTTGTCTCTGATAAGAGAATATGAGATGGGTTTGTTTGAGGGAAGGAGATGGAGAGTGCGGTTCCTCTGAAGTAACTCAAACTTTGAGTTTAGATCTGGACCGTAAGATCAGAATAGAATGCAGATCTGACGGTATGGATGTAAATTCAAAATATGAGTTACTTTAGAGTTTGATCATATGTGGTGTGCGGTTCGACCACTTTCTCTCCTGTCCTGATTCTTTTCTTTCTTCTCTGGTTTTGTTTTTGGGTTTTTCTTTATTTTTAGTACTCAGAGCATGTGTGTTTTTTACACTGTTAAAGGCTGTAGAAATGATACAAGTCAAGGGGCGTGAAGGTTATTGGGTTCCCCGATGACGCAATTCAAACTGAAAGTAGATTTGATAAGCGACTCCCCTTGTGCACCACCTCCCACCCCCATTTCTCCGTCGGTGACCCAACTTTTTCTGTAAAATCATAATTTTCAAAGTTACCATTTAAATCAATCAGTTACCACTATATATTTAGAGTGGTAGAACTAGTGTGTTTTTAAATTTATCAATTTTCTTTGTGAATTCAACTCTAAAGTATATTGGATTAGTTTCAGATTCCGAATCCGAACTATTGAAATTCAGCTATCTTAATTCTAAAATTCAAAGTTACTATTTAAATCAACCAGTTACTATTGTATATTTAGAGTGGTGGAACTAGTGTGTTTTTAAATTCACCAAGCTCCTTTGTGAACTCAACTCTAAAATATATCAGATTGGTTTCAAACGACGAATCCGAACTATTGAAATTCAACTATCTTACGAGTGATGTGTCTACATGCGAAAATTTAAATATTTGAATTAATTTTGTATATAATCAAGAGGATAAAAAAAACGTTCAAAAAATGAATGCATTAAAATTAATTTATAAACCTTCTAATTTTGACTGTTTGATTTTATACAAAATTAATTCAAAAGATTTAAAATTTTCACATGTAGACGCATCACTCGTAAGGTAAATGAGTTTCAACGGTTTGGATTCGTCATTTAAAGTCAATTCAATAAATTTTAGAGTTGTGTTTATAAAGGGGCTTAATGAACTTAAGAACACCCTAGTTCTGCTCTATTTAAAACTATAAACAAAATACATAATTTAGGGTCATTATGGTTTCGTAAAAAACAAATACTTCATTGTTTTTAACTTAATGATTTTACATAAATCAAACAAGAAGATGATACATATGTCTTCATCATGCCTCTATTCTTTAAACGTTAATAACCTCAAATTGAAAACTCAAATATCAAAATAAAATTGTTAGATTTGATTTATGTCATTTTCTTTATGCACTTATAAAATATTACGATATTTCGACTTTGTTTTAATCAGTATCAAGAGCTCGCAAAAATACATCAATACAGATATTCTAGACGTTGATTTGTTTTATTTATTGATCCAAATAAAAATAAAAATGAAAAGTGATAATTTCTTTATGTACATGTAGAAAAAATAATATAACACACATCTAACGGTTCCTGCTATTTAAACATCAGACATATAAATATTTTCTTCTATAGCACGAGTTGATCCGTATATTACCATAATCTCACTAAAAAACAGTAAAGGGGGTGAATACGGAGCGGATAATGGTAAAATCACATCCAATCTATTTTTATTTTTTAGATACGGATACGAATCAGATATTTATTAAAAATACCAAAATTCATAATATTTATCTAATTATAATGATGAATTAATTTTTTTTCATAATATATATTAAACTATATGGTATATATCTACTATATCCACGTGAATATTCGTCGCATATCTATATCTAATTTTTTGAATACGGATCAGATATTATCCACTCCATTTTTACGTGTAGTAAGTAAGGGGAGATTGGAATCATTTCCTAAAGAATATTGAGTTTGATACCTTACCGGTGGAATTAATGAGACTATAAAATGGTCTAAGGCTTACTGACAAAAATGATTGATTGCGGTTGGGTCCGTTTGTTAGCTACTGCCTACTGAGTCCGACGTGTTAGAGTGGTTAGGATTAAAAGAAAACTCGAGCTGCGATCCATACATAATTCGGTTGGGACCCGTGACTCGGTGGGTGCGGTGCGGTTGTGCACGAGTTTCCCTTTAACATTTGATAATGAGTTCTCAACTGAAAAAAAAAACATTTGTTTTTATGTCGAATGTCTGCTATGCTACAAAATTGTGGGCTACATTGATAATTATTGTTAGACTGTCGGAAAAAGGTTGTTTCGAGAAAACAAATTAAAAACAAAAAAAGAACGATTCGAATTGGAATTTGAATTTGAAATACAGCATAAGTTTAAGATAAATACACTGTTTAAAATATCATGATCGGACTTCTGAAATTTGATCCTTCTCGTTCTCAATTCTATCTAAGTTTATAAATACAGTTTTTAATTTTAGATTTCTTCAAACACAAATTATCTTTTTGCATGATTACAAGACTTAGCATCCAATTTTTTTATTTTTATGAAAAATCGATTTGTTAAGAAACAAAATTAATTATTTTTCTTCAAATATCGGTTCACATCTTTACACAACTGGCAACACAGAAAATCTGAAAAGAGGTGACCAAATCATTGCCTCAGTTCACCCCTTTTCGGAATTATAAATCCAGAGTGGACCGTGAACTATTTCGATTACCCCCTTTCGAACTCCAACCTTCCCTTTCAATTTTTCTGTCACTAGTCATGTAAAAGTGTGATAAAGGGTGAACTGAAACATTGATTCGGGCAATCTCCACCTAAACAGAATCAATGACAGTGACTGAATTAATAATTCATTCCTTACTATAAAAAAAACTTCAATTCAATTTATTTTCTGACATTTCAATTTTTTAATTTTTTTTAAAAATTGCTAAGTATACCTATTTCTATTTTAAGTTACATTTTTACTTGATAAATTGCCACTAAAATAGAGGAGTGGGGTGTGTTCAGCGGGTATCGAATCTAAATCGGTATGATGCTCACTTCCTTTCATTCGATTCGCTTCATCATGCATACGTATCGAATCTAAATCCAATGTCCATCAAACCTACTTCTCAATTCTCAATGTAAAAATGGCAGTGGAACCCGCTGAACTTGTAAGACGGTAGGAAGTAAAAAAAAAAAAATCGGTAGATAACAGGACCTGTTAACGTGAATTATTTTAATCTGTCATGCATAACTAATGAAAGCATTCTGTTGATAAAAAAAATATTACATGAAACAATTATTTTAATTTTCTTTTTGCATGAGTACAAGGCTTGAGCATCCGAACATTTTTTTATTTTATTTTATTTTTTAAATCGATTTGTTAGGAAACAAATTGATTGTTATATTTTTGCAAAAATTTAAAAAGATCGGTCACCCTAACATGGACCGAAGCAATATTTCAGTCCATTCTTGTTCACATCTTTACAAGACAATCCACAAGATAGTGTGATCCAATCATGACTTCAGTCCACCCTTTTTTTTTTTGGATTTTGAAATTCTGAGTGGACTAAACCTAGGGTTGTAAACGGATATGGATATCTGTCCGGATATTCGCTCCGAATCCGCTTATTATCCGAATTCGGATTTAAACGGATACGGATACAGATATTTTTTGCATAAAGAAATTTGATACGGATGCTGATACGGATAATTCTTTGAAAGTATAAATGGAGCGGATATCCGCACTATCCGGATCCAAAATTTCAACTTATCTGCTTCGCTGTAACTTGACTTTCAGCAGTTAATATTCCCTAACTCCTCTCCATTCCTATATCTTCTCATTTTCTTTATTTTTTTAATTTACTTTTGTTTTTCTTAATTGTTTTTAAATTTTTTAATTTTTTTAATTTAGTATTTGTACTTAAAGTTCATATGACTCAATTATCCGATAATTATTCGTTTCGTAACCGTATTCAAATTCGTATCCGTGGATTATCTGCTCCGTATTCATATCCGTTTAAAACGGATTTGATTTTGAATTTTGATATCCGTATTCGTATCCGCTCATTGAAAAACAGATACGGATTTGGTAACAGCATTATCCGCTCCGTTTACACCCCTAACTGAACCATTTCAATCACCCCTTTCTTTGATTTTTATATGTCGTTAGTCGTGTAAAAGTGTGACAAATGATGGATCCAACTATTGATTTGGTCACGTTGTATTTGTAAAGAAGGTGACCGAATCAATGGTCTTGGTGAGGGTCACCGAATCGAAATTCGGTTAAGCTATTTTTGAAGAAAAAAATTGTTAATTTATTTCCTGACAAATCGATGTTTTTTTTTTTTTTTTTCTAAAAAAATATTGAGCATGTACTTATTTCTGTCTTTGATTTACATTTTTACTTCAAAAATTGCCTCTATTTTAGTGGCAACACACAGCACCGGGTACTTATGATGGAGGCTATTTTGATGGTCCACGTTAACTGCTAGCCTTTGGATTAAATGCTTTCTTTAAAAATCATGCATTAAAAAGATGAAAGGAATTGCACACCTCATAATAAATTTATTGCGAGTAATTAATTGGAATAAAAAAAAGGGTGAAAATTTGACAATGGAATGTGCAAATGGCAGTGGGGCCCACTGAACTTGTAGACTTGTAGTAAGTCGGAAAAAACAACTCGGTTCGATTTGTTATTATGAATTATTTCAATTTCTTATGCATAACTAAATGAAAACATTATGTTTATAAAAAGATATTACATGTAACGATTAGATAATCAAAATCAATAAGGACAATTTTATTGTAATGGCTAAAACCTCTAAAGCGAATTTAACAAAATATGTTATGTTTCAATTAAGTATTAAAATTTAAAATTAATAAACAAATATATTTGTATTGATGTTAGCTATGCATTGTCAGAGTTGTATATACGTCGAAAGATGCATAGATAATGTTGTTTCTCTTTTAGTGAAATTTGGAAGAGATGTGTATAGCTGGTTTTGTAGTTTTGTACATGAATGATACTTGGTAGTAATCTCACTGATCTCACTTGTCTGCTTAAGATTTTATTTTTTTAATTTATCAAATTTTTTTCTTTCCTGCAACTATTTTTATCAGTTTTTGGAGATATATGTTCACACCAATTGATAGTTCAGAAGTAAGAATAATCAATTTATTTGATTTACTCTGACATCTTTATGTTTAAAAATATTGTAAGAAATATTATTGAAAATAAATAATAAATCTGGCTATCATTATCTAGTCTTTATTTATCATGATAATCAAACTCAATTGTATGATAAATAAGCTTAATTATAAAATAGTTTAGAAGTACTGGTTTCAAAAGAATAACGAATGCCTGATTGCCTCATGGAAAATGTACTTAATTCAAGTATTAATTCGAAGGCCAACTTAGAATGCATGCATACTGCAATGCCCATTTTTATATACTTGGAATATGATAAATTAAACAAAATGATTACTACGCAATACACATAAATTTCTGTAGTATAAAATGATATGAAACACTTTAAGAGAACAAAAAGAAGCATATTAAACTACTTAATAATTAGAAGAATGAATGATAATCATGCATGTCATTTGGGAGGTTGGCTAATATCAAAACGTTTGTTCCTAGGTCTTGGAAGAAATGCTTCGGTTTTTTACATTTTCAAGTTGAAACAATCGATCCAAACCGTTCAACATTCAATCTATAATAAAATGTGCTTGGAAACCAAATTTTATATTTTTTGAATTTTTTTTACTATTTATTTAACTATTTTAAAATTCGATATTTTCAATAATCTACAAATTTTTCACTGTTTATTAAAATCAGTCATTTTAAAATTGGCTTGATAAATAATAAAAAATTCAAAAAAGTGTAAAATTTGGTCTCAAACACATTTTAATATAGAGATCGAATCTAACAGTTTGAATTGACCATTTAAACTTTGAAAATAAAAAAATCAATTGGTTGCACTATAGCTCTAGAACAAACGTTTTAATATTAGCCAACTTCTGTCATTTGAATAGTTTATCTTATATGAATGTTCATTTTTATACATCAAGTTCAGTGCAGAATGCTATTAATGTATGTCACTCGGAGAATATACTCTCATTAAAGGCTCCAGTTAACCAGAGAAGAGAATACTTCAAGGCCATCACTCACAACTCACAAGGGAATAATAATAAATTGCGGAGGCTTCAATTAATTAATTCCTTATTCCAGATTAAAAAGTTGTTATTATCATGGAATTCAAAAGTATCAAAACTAATTCCATGGGCATATTGGGATAGAATGTCTGACCTTCTAATTTTCAAAAATTGAATATTGATTAATTATCCGTTGTAATAAAAACTATACTTCCATCGCATGGTGCCTGATAAATATAATACTACTGTCGAAATTTATGGCGGGGATCAGACGTTTTGTAGATAAAAAAACTTTTGAGCAAAAATTATGAACAATGGAATAAAATAGTTGAAGTTCCTAAATTCTATTTACGGGACAGAATTTACAAACACATTTAATTTTCTTACAAACCGGAGCCCCTCCTTGTTCTCCCTTCTATTTCCGATGAATTACGTGCAGCTGCAATGAATTCGGCTCTTAAGAAATCTCCTTCGGCCCAGGAACAGCCCGGTCCACTAGAAGGTAATCCAAGAAATGCAACAAAAGATATAAAGGCGCGACCGGTTTGTTTTACAATTTAGCGAAGCACTAGGTTTAGTCCCACATTGCAAGTCCTATCTTCTCAAGTCTACAGAGCTGCTATAAAAACTGAGGCACGGCTTCGTTACAATTCATACCTTTCTCGGCCTTTTGGCTAAGATCAAGTGTAGTATCTGTTCTTATCAGTTTAATATCTGATATGTGGGCCATGTGCTCACAACGATATTAAATTTATTTTTTGTGGGGAAGGGCCCACCACGGTAGCTTGCTATCGGGGCTCTTACGCGTCGCCTTTGCGCTGCACTTTTGCATAGGCCTGGCGCACCCCTACCGAGTCTAAATAAAATATTTATTTTTGATATCCAGTAAAGTTTAAAAATAGTATTGTATCTTTTGAGGGCAATTTTTTTTTGTTTTAGTTGCGCAGTAAAATTTGAAAATAGTTTTAGTATCTTTTGAGAATCTGAGGGGCAAAATAAAAAAATTTGAAGACAAAAAAGATCAATATTAGAGAGATGTCTTAAAAAAATATTGTAGAAAAAAAAATTATATGACAATAAATACGAAAAAAATTGTCCCAAATTTTTTTTGTCTTACAAATAATCACCATCTCCAAAATTAGCAATCAATTAGGATTAATTTATACTCCTTTTGCATATAATCAAATGATTCTCATTGGATCTCGTAATTGAACTCGAATTTGAATCCGAACCCAAATCCGAACTTGACTCGGAAAACAAACCCCCGACCCATTTGAGTTGGCACCTAAATAGAAGGCCAATCTGGCATATTATATTAAAAAAACACAATTCATTATTATTATTATGGCCCAGCCCGATATATAATTGATCCAAAAGGGCATGGCTGAGGCAACTTTACTCACTAGGCCAGATTTTGTGAATCCTTGTTCCCACAATGATGGCAAACATTAAGCAGGTCTCAGTTTCTATATTTGAATTAAAAAGCTCCGGTACATTCCAATGATATTTTTTTAGATGTTTTCGCAAGAATTAAATATACATCTTTTTGTAAAGAGGCACGATTTGCACTATTGTACTAAGTCCGCAATTTTATTCAGTTTTAAAGACACGGATTAGACTGACTACATTTGTTTAAAACTTATAAGGCTATGTTTGGCAGTCAGATTTTATGTGGGATTTTGATGGATTCGGACTAATTCCATCTGTAAACCCATTTAAGTGTTCAGTAGGTCCATTTTGTTCTCGAAATTTTCAGTGGGTACAACCCATTTATTCATATTTCAATGCAAAATATCCCATTGGTTGCGATCCTCCCAAATATGGAGCTTGCAATTTATCATCCCCTCTCTGGAGTTCCTGATACTAGCTTAATGCTCAGCCCGTGGCTCGGTGGCTTAGATTTAACATTTCTTGTTTACTTTTGGCAAATAGATAGTTCACAAATTTGACTTCTCTGTTTGCTTGGATGTTTTACTCCGGTATTACATAGTGTTGGGGTTGGGAATACCTAACGGCCCTGTTCTTTGTAATTATCCTTTTCAGCAATGAAATAAGTATTTTTGCCTCTTTAAAAAAAAAATATATATTTCAATGCAAAATTATGAGTCTAAACTTTCCGCACTCAAACATCATTTTTGATTTCCCACTCTCTCTCATCTTTCTCTCACTACTGTCTAGTCAATCTCTCTCTCTCTCTCAATCCAATATCTAAATTTTTCAGGAATGAGTTATATCTAAACAAACTCCAATCCGGACTTGGATTTATTTTTTTGCAACATTTTGTACAATATATTAATACTCTTTTTTTTGCAAATCATGCACAGTAGATTTTGTACAAAATATCAATACTCATTTTTTTAATACTTATTATTCAAATCGTGCCCGACTTTTTTTTCCATCGTTTTGTAATTAATACTCCTTATTTTTCCAACATTAATTAATACTTTTAAATTATATAAAATGGTGAAAATTTTAAATAAATGACTAATTTAAATTACATTATTAAAAATTATATAAATAGGTGAGAAATTCAAATTCAAATTATTTTAAATTACATAATTACAAATTACATAAATAGGTGAATTTTCTTAATACAAATTATATTTTTTACTATGAAATTACAAATTACATAATTTTTTTTTGTAATTTTCTTACTATTTTAAATAAGTGAGAAATTTAAATAGAAATATATATTGTTAAAATAAATCAAGATTTTCACAATTAATCTCACGGTACAACCGATGATTTGGGCATATTTTTTTTTTAATCCCATATTTTAAATGTTTATTTGTTTATAAATATTTATATTTAATAAAATAATAAGTAATAAGTCATGTTTATATTTTATAAAATAATATTTATAAGTAATAAGTAATGTTTATATTTTATAAAAAAACAATTATAATTTATAAATAATGTTATGTCATTATTTAATCCATTTTATTTAATTACATTATTAATAATTTTAGTAATAAAATTAATTGGTTAATATCAGGTATTTAAGAAAAAACATAAGATTTTCCACAACTAATCCTAATCCTAATCCTAATCCTAATGTACAACTGAACGCTCATCGCGTACTCGTTCCGATATGTTTGAATTTCCATCTCTATTAAATTTTAGCTCGTACAAACGAACAGGTCTGAGAGACTGAGACTAAAAAAGAATAAGTTGAAATGTGCTCGTGGTGGGCTCTCTAGAAAAGCGAGAAAACAGCTGTCATGTCATCTCCTCTCGCCAGA
The DNA here is from genome assembly GCA_025461125.1 of Carex kokanica. Lineage (NCBI taxonomy): Eukaryota > Viridiplantae > Streptophyta > Magnoliopsida > Poales > Cyperaceae > Carex > Carex kokanica. Next base: position 81,825 of record JAJGRX010001227.1, on the reverse strand, counting down.
GAAAATTACCAATTTACCATTCTTCATTTCTCTCTTTTTTTTTCTTTTCTTATGCCCTTAGGCACGTGGAGGACCCCACACCATACAGCACGATTAATGTTGGAGCATGCATGCACCCATCTAATTGTACCCTTTCCACTTTTCCTTTCTCTATTACTATAAATCAACGCGCCACCATTTAATACCAGGTGACATGGTTCTCGTTTCTCGCATCTCTTCTCTTACCTTTCACTTCAAAAAATTCCATGTCAACAAATTGGTCAAACATAACAGGAATGTAAATTTATAAATGGTAACGTAACATATGCATGCAAATATTAAAGAAACAAGTTTACTCGTTTTCAGCATTTGCGGGCATTGGTTCCTCTCCAGTTGTGCGGAGAACTGGAGGATCCTTTCTTTAAAAGTACAACACGTAGCAACCTCTTCATCTAAGGGTGAATAAATGTGGAGAAGGGAGCTCTGTTGACCATGGTCAAAGGAAGTTGGGAGTTTGTTAGAGACTACTTTGACCACGGTCAATGCAGTTACATAGTTTGTTATGAGAATGAAACAAAATAAATTCATTCTATTCATCTCTTTTTACAACTATCACGATCAATGCAAAACTGTTTCTTTGTAAAAATATATAATAATATAATATGTTATGTTTTTTTGTAGTAGTTATATTATTTCACTGGAAACTTCCACTATTTAACTCTTTAATGGCTTTGTTGCCTCAATAATAATGAAATGATGTTTGAAATAAATTCTTTGAATAAACTGACAACTGGCATAATTTTTACTTTGATACAAAAATTAGTATGTGCAATTAGAATGTATCAAGTGATTTGAAAATTTAAAGGGATCAATTTTTACTAGAATCAGATGCCACTACTAATTTTTACCAGAATCAGATATATAGTTATTACAATAAAATTACACACGGTTTAATACAAGTAAAATATAATATTAATATTAATAGAGACATACATAATACATTGACTACTCGTTTTTTTTTTTTCCAAAATTTCTCTCTTAAGAACCATAGCTTCATGTTCTCAACATCCATCAAGATGCCACTACTAATTTAGCACAAAAAAAAAAAAAATCAAACGAACTACCGTAAAATGCCAGAACAAAAAAAGAATATTATTCTGATATAAAAGTTCACTACTCTAAGTCTACGGACATATCAATACAAATCATACAGAATGAATTCAACGTACACTTGGATAAACCCAAACCACAAAAAGAAGATGGGTAAAAATTAATTCAAATGTACCAAGAATTGAAACAAAGATTACTCATATGGACAGGAGGTAGATCTTCTAGCCTGTTTAAAAATCTAAATAAATAACACAACAAATCATCAAAATCAGATAATATCAGAATGAATGCTACACAATTAAATTATGAGAAATTGGTGATGGAGACCAGCAGAAGCATCAACAGCACCAACGGGCCACAAACTTGCGTAGTTATAGACGATGATGTGGTCTTGTGGTGCGGAGTTTGCAAACTGAAACATAAAAAAAAATGACGGATAAATAATTACCATACTGCCCTCAAGTTGTTTCATTAGCTTATTTCTTCAGGTGCTAATTAATTTATTATAAAAAAAATGAAAAATTGATGGATAGCTAGTATAGTAGAGAGGGAAGAGAGCATACTGCTGAAACTTTTCAAGTTGGCCACACTTGAGGGCATTATCGGGAATTGGCAATTCAGTTTTGTTAGTGCTCTCCGGATTAACAACCCGCACATACACCTCTTGTCCCAAGTACCAAGCATCTAAATTTTCGGCACGCACATTCCATATGCCAACATTGTCTAGTGACACTAAAACTGCTGTCCATGCATTTGGATATACCTGACAAGTTTGCAAAGAAATAAAACAGTTAGCATTTAGTTTGATTTACAAATATGAATATATGTTAGCAATGTAAGGCCAAAATTTTAATACAGCAACTTAATATACCAATGAAATATCACGAGTGAGGCTATGGTACTATGCATAGCACGCATTGTTCGTACTTTGGATCAATACCTCCGTTTACAAAGTCCAAACAGTCGATTTGAATTGTTCAACATGATTATCATATGAAAATGTACTTGTAGATCAAATTTTACATTTTTTATAATTGTTTTGCTATTTTTTTACATAGGTAGAAAATCACTTGATCTAAAGATTCTAGATCATTCAAAAGCAGTGATATTCGACCTATCTAAAAATATAGAAAAAAAAATTATAAAAAAAATGTAAAATTTAGTCTCCAAGTACATTTTCATATAGAAATCATGTTGAACGGTTCATATTGACTATTTGAACTTTTAAAACAAAAATATTGATCCGTAGTATGGACCAATCCGCACTATGCATAGTGCGCTAGCCTCACTCCTAATGAAATACCACTCATAGTTAGCACATTACATACCTGAACAGTGCTACGTGCCACACCGTCACCTTTGTTGTAAGTGCCTCTGCTGTTCTCTGTCCATTCCCCATAATCCATCCTGATTATACAAACAAATAATTAAGTTCATATATTATACAATACTTATCACATATTTTAGTCTCAGAAACTCTATCAAGTTCATACCCAACAACAAAGAAAGCATATCCGTCCATATGGTAGCTCTGAATTTTGGTATCGTTATTCTGAAATATTAATTCCATGAAGCCTCTGAATGTGCCGTTGATTATTGACCTCCCGAGCTTAGGCGCACCCTTGAGGGGTCTTTCCGGAAAATCTAGTGTGTAAACCCCCTTTAGATTGTACTGATCGGCGAGGCGCAGAGGAGTCTCCGGAGGCACATATGAGATGCCGTTTAGCGCCGCTCTGCGCTTGCCATTAATGACAACTGGAGGTTCATTTCTTAGTAAAAATGCTTGAGTAACGTTTATAGACGCGTATCTGAAAGATCCTTGAGGGTTCGGTCGGGCCGCACCTGCACTCAGGTTCCACCTGAAGAATACAGAGACGATTAATTTCTTATTTCTCAATTAATTTTTAATATTTTTTCTTAATTTTGGTCGCCTTGTGTTAAGCTTCAGTTGCATTGTCAGTTACCAACACTATACTTTACCAGTGACACTGTGTGCAGTGATTGGGATCAGTGCCTGGATCTCTATGATATATTCAAAAAATAAAAAATTGACCCAGAGAAAATGGAAAACTCTGACAAGCATGACAAAACAAATCTCAAGTCAGATGCCCATTCTTCTCTTTTAGCACAAGATACCAATCCATAACATAGTAGAACCATTTTACCATGCATTCACCAACTGACCTGACAGATCGAGCCTGATTCATGGAAAAAGTCTTGTCATAGAAATCCTGAGGTGGGTCGGGCAGGGGACCTGACGCCTTCCCCTTCGAATTCGAATAGTGCAAGATAGCAACTCCAGTGACCCGCCTCCAGATGGTCTCATTTACAAATCTCGCACTTGCAACGATATAATAATCGCTACTTGCATTTTGATCCATGGTGACCAAAAAAGAGTACGACTGGCCCACGTGGATGTCTAAATTGGTGTAATTTTGTTGCACTGTGTATGAACCCTCCGTCTCGACCAATTTCATGTTGTGATTTTGAATCCTGAAATTCAGACTTGTGGATATGCCTACATTGTGTATTCTGAACCGGTACGTCTTGCCTGTTCAAAGAGAAAAAAATGTTCTGCATGTGTTAAATTAGATCTAATTTACGTACTACAATTTCTGAAATTCATAAGTATTTTGAAGAACTAGCGTACCTGGTTGTACATTTATAGTCTCATATTCTATACCCGCAGGTACGAGTGAGTTGTTGTACCGATACGGGCCTTTACCATTTATTACGACCCCATCTGGCATTCCTAGATCCTTCCCATTATCAAGCGTCTTTCTCAAATCCTACACAATGACACAAACATCGCAACTCTAAAATAAAATTTTGATACTCACTACACATGTGGGCCCAACCATAGCCGGTAAATGCACTTACTGTGTGGTTCTTGATGTACCAGTCACCGATGAACAGCGTTATGTCGCCATCAGGCCTGTCGAAAGGGACAGCAATGACATCCCTATTGTTTACAATGATACCACCATATCCACCTGCTGCCCGCTGGAAGCCAGTCGACGGGAAGTAAAAGAAACTGCCGATCTGGTCTTTGACTTGGAACTGGTACGTCCAGTTCCAGCCTGATGGGATGGGGCATGTTGTACCTAACACCCCATCCTGCCAGCAATTCTTCCTGTGCTGGATCCCATTCCTTCCAAAAAGAAAAAGAAAAAGGAAGACATTACTATGACCCGTCCTTCACATTTTCTGTTTATATAATGAGTTGTGCTAATATGCTTTATAAAGCATGGGCCCTCTTGTGCTTCACATCCTTCTGTGCCATTTTCAACGTCCAAGCAGTCGATCCGTACCACTCAAATGATCTCTGTATTAAAATGTGCTAGGAGACCAAATTTTACATTTTTTAGAATTTTTTAACTATTTTTTTAGATAGATATAAAATCACTGTTTTTGGACAATCAAGAATCTTTCTGAAAACAGGGATTTTCTACCTATATAAGAAAATAGAAAAAATAATTCCAGAAAATTTAAAATTTGGTCTTCAAACACAATTTAATATGGAGATCATGTTGAGTCGTTAAGATCGAATGTTTGGGCTTCAAAAACAAAGATAAGAATGTGAGGCACAAGAGGGTCCATGCTTTGGAATGGACTGCTGTTTTTCTTAGAGAGAAGCAGGATTTTGCTTTTCCGATCCCAACCATTCAAATTCGTTGAGATTTGTGCATGAAAAAATTTCTTTATCCAGATACACGAATGGAAAATTTTGAATGGTTAGGATAGGAAAAGCAGGACAGCAGAGTCGGATCCCCATGCTTTATAAAGCACCTTAGCGCATCTCTTATATCATTATATGCCAAAATTACCCTCCTTTCTTCTTAATTTTTCTATATGTTAACGAGGGAAAAGGGAGAGGTGGTACTGATTATATTAATTTTCTATATGTATTTCTCCTGCTTAACAGACCTTGTGTACTTCTGTTTTTCAAAAGTGCATGGTAAAACAACTATAACAAACTTGCATTTTAGGCTCAAATTGAAAAGGATTTTATCTAAAGAAAAGAAAAGAAAATTGAAAAAAAAATTCCTACCTGCACTGATTTATGTCAATTTTTTTTGTTCCTAAACAGTGCAAAAACAAAACAAAAAAATCTGAGATTTATACCAAATTTTTTATAGACGAAATCCAACACTCATTTGATGCACATTTTACAAGAAAGAGAATTTCCAAACTGAGACGAACTAAACTCTTCAGGTGTTAATTTTGCAAGAAAAGACTATAAAAGTGTGCAATTACTTTAACTTTTAGTAAAAGTTTGAGAGAATAAAAAAAGAATGAAAAGTACCAGGTGATGAGAAGAGGCTCGTCGAGATCGTTGAGCACATTGACAACAACATTCCAGTTTGTTGACACATTCACAATTGGAGCGGGAAACTCTCCGTTTATCGCTATCACCTTTTCAAAAAAAAAATTCAAAAAGAGACAAAGAAACAAAAAAGTTGGTAGAAAAGAAAAGAAAAGAAAACAACAGATCAGAGAGAGAAAAGTTTGAAACTTTGAATTGAACCTGTTGCTTGACACCGAGAGGAGAGACGGTCTTGTAAGCCACATCCCAGTCATAGAAGGCAAATGGGTCACCAGCCGACCCGGAATGGAATAGAAGTAAGAATGTAGCTAGAAAAAATAACAAAGGAGACATCTTTTTGCCAGATTTGGATAAGTGAAGAAGAAAAGAGGGGTTGTGAAGGGGAGGAGAGGAGAGAAGACAGTGTGGGTACAGTCGGAGTGAGTCTGCTGCTAGTGGGAGTAGAGATGATGATACAGCTTGGCGCCGTGGAATTTCTCTGAAATTTTGTTTGGTGCAATTATTATACAAGGATCAGAGAGGTATATTTAGGAGTGTAAACGGTGAATTCATATCCTCTGTAATACTCGACGAAGTACGATGAGGTCTCAGTCGTCAGATTTAACTTTACATGAATCTCAAAGCACAAATAATATTGCCTCCTCCAATCACCCGAATAGGCACCGGCTGAGGGTAAATCTGGGCCGTAAAGTGATTTACTGTTATGTACAATATTACAGAGGATACTGGTCCGTAAACGGTCGGATAGGATCGGACAGTGATCAAACCGTATTCTTATTTGTTATAATTCTTCGGATACGGATACAAATATGGATAGTCTCGAATACGATACAGATCGGATATTAAACGAATACGGATACTGATCGGATATTAAATGAATACGGATACGGATTGGATATCGGACGGATACGAATACGGATATGAATATAATTCGGATAATTAAAAATAAATTACTAATGTACATTCTAATAAAAAATAACATTTAAATATAATTTTTTATTCATAAATTATATCTAATTTTTTTTAATAATAAGTTTGTTGGTTACAAAACATATATCATATTACCAAAACAATAGTTATTAATTATGTCATAGTGTTAAATTGTTCATTATGTATATGCAATTTAATAAATCATTGGTATGTAATATGTATATGCATTTTAATAAATTAATTTAAGAGCAAAGAGTATCTTTTTTGTAGTTCAGGGATATAAACGGTCGGATACGGATAGTTACGGATAGTTAAAAATCAAACTATATCCTTATCCGTTATAAATTTTCGGATACGGATAGTTTCAGATACTGATACAGATACGGATCAGATAATTTAAGTAATTTTTCGGATTCGAATATGGATAAAATATGATAATATCCAATCCGTTTACATCCCTAGGCATATTGCTACAAATCAAATCCATAATTTTATATTTATAGAGTTAATGAAAAATATAAATAGGGAAATTTAGATTTAAAGAAAAAATTGAATTAATGATTCGGTTCATTTAATTATTTAGATTTTTTGTTGCAGTAGTTCACAGAATTACATGACGTTAAAGAATTATAGATTATAACTTAATTAGTGATTTGATTTCATTTAGCTATTCGGATTTCATTGACACACATTCATTGTACTTTTTTTCTTTCTTGTGTTATTTTTGCTATTTCGTTTACTAACACAGATCACGAGAACAATTTAATTTTTCATTCAGTACTAGTTCATCTACTAACTTTAAAAGACTTAAATTATTCTTTTTTTATTATGTCTAGTGTCAAAAAAGAAAAAAAAAATCATGCGTTTTAGTAACATTTCTATATTTTGTACAAACATAAATTTCTCGACTTGACAGTACATAAATGTACTTGATTAATTTTGATATTAAAATATAGCATACAAACCGGAACTTCTAAACAATTATTAAAAGTTAATTGTGTGTAATCAGAATAATGGATAAAATTTTACATTCTAGAGAACTCAAATTCTACCTATACAGAATGGAACACAGCAGCAAGACAGGGTTGGAGTTGGCTGGATGGCTTAGGTGGTCCCCACGGGGTCCATTTCCGTGTTTATTTGTATTTATATATTTATTTGTTTGATTGAATGCTTATTTGTACATCGAGGGCGCGCCCGGGATCCAAAGATTGAGACAAAAAACTAAGGGAGTTTAAGGTAGTGAAAATAACATATTCAATAGGAGAAGGGATAAAATGCATTATTAATTGATTTTGTGCTTTAATTATATTTTACATCTCTATTTTTTTTAAAATTCAAACAGTCGATTCGAACCGCTTAACATGATATCTATATTAAAATGTGTTTAGAGACCAATTTTTATATTTTTTTGGTTTCTAAACACATTTTAATATGGAAATCATCTTGAGCGGTTCAGATCGACTGTTTGAACTTTGAGAACATAGATAAAGAAGTTGGATATGGTTGAAGTACAAAACCAATAGTGCATTTTAACACTACTCATTCACCAGTTAATGCTAATCTCTCCTTAATTGTTTGTGAGCTAATGATGAGAGGAGGTGTTAAAGGTTGGTCTTCAGGTTTAATGTGGGAAGCCATGAATAATTAATTTTTCTTTCAGGTCGGTCAGATTCGTCAACAAGGTGGTTAATTGAATATCTGATTTGGTGAATAAACATGAATAAAGGTTGCTAATTATTAATTAAAAATCTCCTAAAGTAACTTACAATTCGAGTTTAACTAATTCGACTTAAGTTGGAATTCACAAAAAAGGTACATTCATTCTGCCAAGCAATGGTTTCGAATCCGTTGTATCCAGCACTATACATTTCTTCATACAAAGCAACCTATTAACAGTGAATCGTTACACAACTGAACATTGTGATCTATGAAACAGAAATTCCAGAAAAGGCAGCAGTCCCTCTGTCAAAAATTGCGCTTTTGCCTGCCCATGCCAACAGTGAATTTTCAATCGAGTACTGTCCAAAGAAAAAACGAATCGCCAGGCGAGGACCGTTAGGAAAATCCACTGCGCTGTCCTCGGTAAATTTGTTTCCTGTTACGCCGTGTGAAAGTCTTGGACGGTTCCTTCCTTGCTTTTTGTGTGCATACAATATATAGCAATATATGTGACGGGTCATTTAGTAATGATAATTGACATGTGAAACAAGGTTTGCCACTCGCGACATAGAACGCCGTTCGAAGAGCGTCTCGTGGGATTTGAAACAGCCCTCCCATATCCAGCCTAAAAAATGGTCCTCGCTCTCTCAGGCTGCATTTATGAAAATTTATATCATATTATATATTATGAAAAAATAATTTCATGTAATTATTTGCTACACAGTCGACAATAGCGAAACTTACTGCACTGAAAAAAGAAGAAGACAGTGCTGTGTGATAAAGGCATCAAAATTAATTCAATACAAGTTTTCGTAAAGAATACATACAAAATAAATAAATTAATTAAAGATGAACGCAAAGAAAAAGAAATAATGGTATGAAATTTTAGATTATCAAGCGAAATTATAATCTGCGTGGCAAACTTAAGAAATAAGAATAGATGTAGAGGTGCATTGGTTTATCATAGGCCTCATGATTGAACACGGAATGATTTACATTTACACATGTACATTTACCATACTAATAAGGAGGAATTTCACGTATACCCCTCAAAAACTTTGAAATTACGTATTCCCCCCTCTAAATTTCAAAAACTCACAAATTTATCCATTTTATTGTCTTTTATATTAAAACTCATTCTAAATTTATAAAATACTCATTTTACCTTTTATTAAAAGCATAAAATGTCCCATCGGACTCAAATTTGAATATGAAGAGTTCCTCTACTGTCCGATCTGCGCGCATCACATTAAGATATGTGCATCGCTTCAATATCTGTACATGTCCGCTTCAAGATTTGTGCTGATCTAACATTCACAGATCTTAAAGCAATTCTGATCCATGGGCATCGCATTAAAATCTGTGCACGTTGCTTCAATATCTGTGCGTGTTTGCTTCAAGATTCGTGCTGATCTAGCGGGTACGGATCTTAAAGCAGTTCGGGTAGTAGAGGAATCTTTCAGATTCAAATTTGAGTCCGATGGGCGTTTTATGCTTTTAATGAAAGGGTAAAATGGGTATTTTATAAATTTAGAATGTGTTTTAATATAAAAGACAATAAAATGGGTAAATTTGTGAGTTTTTGAAGTTTAGAGGGGGAAATATGTAATTTCAAAGTTTAGAGGGGGAAATACGTAATTTTGAAGTTTTTGAGGGGTATATGTGAAATTCCCCCTACTAATAAATATTATTAGGAAGAGTGGAACTATGGTGTTTAAAAGTTTACTAAGTTTCTTGAAGTGCTTAATTTCAAAATTTACATAATTGAATTCAGACAACAAATACAAATTATTAATATCAATCTACTTCATAAATAATGCGTTTAAACATTTAATTTATAAAATTTTAAATTAATTTAGTATAAAGTCAAGTAATAAAAAATTAATACTATAAGTTAATTTAATGTGTTCATTTTTAATAATTTTTTTACCGTTTGATTATATTTTAAAATTAAAAAAACTTTATAAATTATGCATGTAAACTCATTACTCTTGTAATCAGTTTCAATGATCTGGATAAGAGGAGCAATTTCTATTCGACGCCCATCTGACTCAAATTCAAGTTTGATGGATTCCAAGTCTATCTGATCTGCTTTAAGATCCGTTCACCCTAGATTTGCACGAATATTAACACAGACACGAATATTAAAACGGTATGCACGGATCTTAAAGCAGATCAGACAGACTGAGAACCCATCATTGTTTACCTGATATGAACACTAGCTCTATTCTATCAGGGATACTATATTAATTTCAAACAAAACAAATTTTAGCCCAAAATGGCCCATCTAGTATCTAGACCCAGTGACAGTTAGTTACAAGGGCGTGGCACTGTGCCGAGTCAGACAACTAACTTGGAATTCGAATCCCCTAAAGAAACTCAAATTTTGAGTTTGTATCTGGACCGTTCGATCTTATGTGGCACGTAAAGGGACCGTGCATTCCACCTCGGACAGAGTTGGCACGAATTCTGATCCGACGGTCCAGATCTAAACTTAAAATTTGTGTTACTTTAGGGAATTCGGACCTACTACCTTGTGCATTAAGCCACGCTAAACCCCTGCGGCGCCTCTTGTTCTTTCCTTCCTCGGCTACTCCGGCCGAGTACTCACTCCAGTCCAGCCACACTCTTATTCAGACTCAGTGCGAGAGAAACGAATTGAGTAATTGACCGATGGCGACGCCGGAGGCGGAGCCGACGAGGGATTTGTACGCGCTGCTCCATCTCTCTCCCGACGCCTCCGACGAAGACATTCGCAAGGCCTATCGCCAGTGGGCCCAAATCTACCATCCTGACAAGTACCTTGAACAGCATGTAATTCAACTTCTGGTTTACATTATTTTTCAGTTCTTGATTGCAATGCATGAAAGTGAATCATATTGGAACTGAGATTGGAATCAAAGCTGTGATTAGATACTATACCATGGTCCTTCTTGATCTTTTGATCATTCTTGAATTGGAATAAGAACTGAAGTCAGTATTAAATTAATTTTCATTTCTAATGTTTAAATCTGGTTGACTTATAGATTTTGATTACCTCAAAGTTTTCTGTGACTATTGTGATATGCATTCTATTTACCAGATGAAAGATATAGCGACTGAGAACTTCCAACGAATCAGAGATGCATATGAAATCCTATCTGATGAGCAGAAACGGCAGATATATGACATATATGGCATGGAGGGACTTACATCTGGGCTGGAGCTTGGCCCAAAACTAAGCAAACCAGAAGAGATTAAGGAGGAATTGGAGAGGTTGAGGCGCCGAAAGGAAGAGGAAAAGTTCTTCTCGCATTCCAGACCAGCTGGGTCGGTTTTTGCCAATTTGTCAGTGCCTCAGTTTTTGGATGGTGATGGCATCATGCGTGGGTAGATTTTCCTTTATATTTAATTTCATTTTTGACAGAAGCAAGTTTTTTTTTTCAAGTTATTCTATTGGTACAGTGACTGACCTATACAAACTGTCAACTGGTAATACCTAAATGGATTCAGGCCTGAGAACTGTCAATTGCACAAACTGGTATAGTTCTCCTTTGTTTTTATTGGTCCAAACTTTTGTGGAACTAGACATAAGAATAAGAGGCTCATTGTAACCTTATGATAAATAATGAAAAAAGAAATGTCTCAAATAAAAATAGAAATACAAATAATTCAGGATTGATCAGAGGACCTTCCAAAATGGTTAAGAAATCTGAGGTAGTTTTTAAGTGTTGTTATATGATAAAATAGTCAATTTTCCTTGGTGATTACAGAATGGCGATGTCTAGTGAAGTACAGATGCAACTATCCAAACACAACCTGGCTTCTATAGGTGGCAACTTAGCAGTTACAGGTAAATCTGGAAGTGGTGCAGCTACAGCTGTGCTACGCCACCAAGCGTCCTCAGTTGCTTCAGTTGAATTCATGGCAACAGTTGGGCTTCGATCCATTATAGGTGTACAGGCAACACGGTACGTGCTTAATAATTTTTGCCATTTGGTTATTGTCGGCATAGAATGTTATAGGCACAAATAAAATTTGAAGTAGGGTAAACTAAAGAGGTTTGTTTGTGACAGTGAAAATAAATATTGTAAGGGATATATAATTGTCCCACAAGAAGGTTTGACTTTGCTTGATTTGTCAGAAAAATCACTTCCTTAATATAAAACATGAACAGTAATGTGTTGCTGTTGTCGTAAGAGCCTCTATGGGTTGTCAGTTTTCTCAATATTTTTCTTTTGTTTCAGTCATATTTCACGCCACTCGACAGCAACCTCTGGGTTATCTGTATCTTTGAGAGACGGGTCGATCAACTTGTCAAATGCATGGACTCGACAATTATCGGAACATGCTGTAGGAAATGTATGATATCTATTTCTTGTTGTACCTTATGCTGATTATTTTAAGCATGAGTTGGAAAATCTACCAAGGGGATTGGCTGTTGGATATGCACTATCTTTAAATATATGTTGTATTCCAAATTCGGAAAGTATCACACCAAGTGCAACAACTGCAATTAGAATAGTTTATAAATAATCTACTTGGATAGTTTTCCTTTGTTGACAAATTTAGCAATTTAAGTTTTTAATTGTGAATGACTAATCATGATTAGAGTGAGGCTATGGTACTATGTATAGCACACATTGGTCCATACTTTGATCAATATCTCTGTTCAACATGAAAATGTACATTTAGATTTTTTTTTACTATTTTTTTAGATAGGTATAAAAGTACTTGATCTAAAGATTCTAGACTATTCAAAAGTAGTGATTTTCTACCTATCTAAAAAAATAGTAAAAACATTCTAAAAAGATGTAAAATTTAGTTTTCAAGTATATTTTAATATGGACTTTGAAAATGAAGATATTGATCCAAAGTACGGACCGATATGCGCTGTGCATAGCACCATAGCTTACTTATCATGATTATTGAATTATGTTTTGCTTTAACAATGGTTTTTCAGAAACAGTACTCATCTGCTTTCTTTGTATTTGTAAGATCCAACTTGTTCTAGGAGGAGAATCAGCCATTTCTGTAGGATGGCAACGGAAAGATGAAAAGAACTCTGCTACAGGAGAAATTAAGGTATCTCCATCATTAGTCGTATTTATCACATGACTAGCAATCGAAGAATTGTGGGACCAGATTTTCTCATGCTGAAGACTTATTTTCGCAAGTTGAACATTTCTTAGTTTTTCGCCTGGCCTTTGTTATGTGTTGCCAAAAATATTTAAGGAAACCTTAAACTGCAATACTTGCAATTTTCTTACTGACGACTGCTCTCTCTTTCTCTCTCCACCTGTCTTTTCCCAGTTTGGAACAAGCTTTTTCGGTGCATCAGCTCACTACGTACGCCATTTCTCTTCAAAATCTCATGGTCGCATAGCTGGTAGAGTTGGAAGGTATGTGCATTTGTGATCTCATTTTTATTAACAAAATAATCCAAAAAATAATATTCTAAATTTTCTTATTGCGTGGTGTATATTGAAAAAAACGAGTTGCCCCTTAAGTGCATTTGCTAATTGATCTTGTAACAGTACCGCTCTAGAGTTTGAAGTTGGTGGTGGAAGGAGAATATCCAAATTTAGCAATGTTAGAATGCTCTACAATATTGGAATTCAGGTTATATATTTTATTGAAATAAATTAGCTATAACTTGTTTATTTGACAAAGTACCTGAATTCCTTCTAAGAACTATGAGACTTATTTAACGAAATTTCTTATAGGGTATCTCTTGGAGATTTGAGTTGCACCGTGCTGGTCAGAAGTTGGTTATCCCTGTGAGTATTACCTTTTCAAATTATTTTTGGTGGCTTTATATTTCACCTGTCTCACAACCGGGTGGGACCTTTCGCTGCACATTTATCTAGCAACACAAATTTTATCTCACTAGATACTAAAAGCAGGTGTTGCTTTCTGCTGATCTGGATGCGTGGTTTGCGGCAAGTGCACTGCTGATTCCTTCCTCTCTCTATTTTCTACTTAAGGTAATTTTCTTATCCTTTTTCTCTACCACATGTAATAAAATCTAGTATGACTACTACTAACATAACTGATTTCTCATGTTTTGACAGTCTTATGTTGTAAAGCCGTATTATAAAAGGAGAGAGAAGCGCAAGTCTCTAGAGAAGGTTGAGAGCCAATCAGTGCAGGTACATTTACAATTTGCTCTGTGCAATTTTCATGTTTTGTAGGATGAGAGCCTATTAGGGGTGTCAGTAGTACCTTTTTATCCATTTTCATGTTTTGTAGGACTATTTTGTACCCTTTACCCTATACGGTAATTATTAAAAATAAAATTATATATATAGATATTTATATTTATATGGGGACGATGCATGATATGATATAGTTTTATTCATGGCCCATATATATCTATTCAATGGCACCCTTTTATCCATTTACCCGACCCGTACCGTATTCGATAAGACGGGTATGGGTAAGGTTTTTCTTTTCGTTAGCTTATTGGGTACAGGTAAGGGTAAAAAAAATTTCGCTAACTTAACGGGTAAGGGTATGAAAATGCTTTCACCCGACCTGTTTTGCAGCCGTTGACACTCCTAAAGCCAATCAGTTTTTGGTTTTTTATATTATTCATTTGGGTTTCTATCTAGGTGAGGGAAGCAAGAGAGGCAGCCAAAAGAGCACAGAAGCTTCTAGAAATTGTTTCAAACAGGAAGAGGCAAAAGCAGCTGGATAGAGATGGCTTGGTTATAACGAAAGCTCTGTATGGACACAAAAATGTGATTAGAGAAAGTGATCAAATGAGTGAGGTAAATGATGACGTAGCGTCACAAATTTTAGATGTGACTGTGCCGCTCAATTTTCTCGTCACTGATTCTGGCCAGCTTAAGGTACGTATGCTTTGTAAAATGAATTAAATAGTGAGAATATTGTGTTCAGTTGAGTTCAAAAGTTAATTCAGTTAATTATGTAGTAGTTCTAATTATTATATCTGTTACTAATTTTCTAATGTTTAAGCTCAATATGTATTGTTATGCAGCTCCATCAGGGAATAAAAAAATCAGGAATAATGGGATTTTGTGACCCTTGTCCTGGCGAGCCAAAGCAGTTGCTTGTTGAGTATACATTTAATGGTCAAAATTACAAGGTAAATTTATTTATTTATATTTATTTTTTGCTGCACTTGCTATCCTTGCTGCCTTGAGACCTCAAAATATCAAGCAAGCCCTAAAAAAATGTGCTTATTTCCTGGAGATATCTGCCGCATCTTTGCAAGTGCAGATGGGATATTTTTAGGCTCAGAAATTGTTCAAGAAAATTTTGTTCTTTACGCATGTCGAAAACACATTCGTTATGTAAATATATTTTGTTTATGGGTATTTATAATCTGATATTGTTACTTTGTTTTCTGGCAATAGGTCTTGGTTGATGACTATGGAGAGTTAGTAATTCCCCACTATGCTCATCATATTTGATTTTTTTTTTTTTTTTTTTGTAATGAAAGACTTATTCATATGATCTATTATTTTTTCCATAGATTTTTTGCTTAGATCATACTCTGCTTATGTCTTGTATTTGAATAATGAGCAATAACCTTTGTTACTATATTCTCTTGTAATAATGTTGTAATGATATGAAATTTTGATCCAATCCAAAGTAGCTCGGAGACAGTGCTACTTTAATAACTTTTAACAGTACAGGAAAATCAGATGATTTTTTTTTTTTTTTACTAATTTAACCACAATAAAATTGGAGTTGGTTTATTTGCATGTGATCTAACATGTTGGAAACAGAGCAGTGCACAGTAGACAAACATGCAGAGGCTGTTGACCAACAACCAACAATAGTACAACTCAATTGACATCAATTAATGGTTTAGTTGAAGAGCATAGCAGAGATGCCTTTGATTATTTATGAACCGGATATCTAATCCTCTAAGAAAATACCATAGTAAGTAAAATTTCCAAAAATTGTACCAGTAAACAAAATTACAATATGGGGGAATTTCATGATACCCCTCAAAATCTTCAAAATTACGGTATTTTTTCCTTAAACATTCATAATATCATATTTATCCTTCTGAATTTTAAAAACTCACAAATTTACCTAACTTATTGATTTTTTTTATTAAAACTCATTTTAAATTTATGAAGTACCCATTTTATCCTTTATTAAGAAAATATTTTATAAGAAAATATGCACTGTTTATTTATGAATTGGATATCTAATCCTAAGAAAACACAAATATAGTGAGTAAAATTTCCAAAAGTTGTACCAGTAAACAAAATTTATAATACAAGTAGGGGGAAATAAATCTGCTTTTATTCTAAAGGGATAATAGGACCCTGTTATTCAAATCCCAGCCGTTGACTTTTGTCGAGATTCAGACACAATTTTTTTTCTTGAGATTCGTGCATGAAAAACTTTGAACGGTTGGGATAGAAATAACAGGGTGTTGTGATACCTTTGGAATAACATCAGATTTATATCCCAAGTAGGGACTAAGGTGCTGGAGACTGCAGTTGTGAATGTAGAGAATGTTTAGCGAGATTATCTGAATAATAGTCAATGGAGAAAAAATAGAGAAGAACAAGATGACAAATACAACTAATTATTAAATTAACTAGAATGTTAATTGTGAAAGAATTTAAATATTGATGGCCAAACATGCAATATCTATTAATCTATCACTAAATTAAGAACGAATAAAATTTAGAGTAATAATTTCGCTTGTCCGAAAAACTTGTCCAGATTTTGTTCAGCAGATGATTCATCATAGATAAAAATAACTAATTCTATATATGTAAAGAGTGAAATTTGCACCAACTTCATAGATAAAAAATAATGAATTTTGTATTAGATCAGAGTTGAAATTTTTTGTATGATAGTTATTACCTTCTAAATTTTAATGAGTAGGGTTCAAAATGCTTTGTGTTTGTCATGCTTCAATCGTACCTTACATCTTTATCTTTGTTTTGAAAGTTAAAATAGTAGATTTGAATCGCTCAACATGATCTTCATATTAAAATGTAGTTAGAGTCCAAATTTTATATTTTTCTGAAAAAAATACTATTCTTTTAGATAGTTACAAAATTATTGTTACTTGGACCATCCAAAAACAATGATTTTGTCTCTCTTAAAATATATATATATTTTTGTTAAAAGATATATAGAATTTGGCCTCCAAGCACATTTTAACGGATCCATATCCTCCCGGGTACCTGATTGAAGACAATTACGATCGGACAGCCCAAATTAATCTTATTTGGGCCAAACTCAATCCGGTGCCTATGGAGACCGTAGGGGTCTGTTTTGAGATTCGTGTCATTTTAAAAAAACCGTCCGATTGTAATTGTCTTCAATAAGGTACCTGGGAGGATACGGATTCCATTTTAATATGGAGATCATATTGAGCGGTTCGAATCGATTGTTTGAACTTTAAAAACATATATAAAAAACATAAGATATTTGAACTCTACTCTATTTTAATATTTATTTTTTAGAAACCCCCACCCCCACCCCCACCCCCACCAAGGCATTTTCAAACCTTTTCATTTTAATAAATAACAAAAAAAATGCCTTACATTTCCGCAAATGCTCCGAAATATCTCCATTTTATACCTCTATTTTAAGTATTACGCAACTTTTAAAGAGTTGAGTTGCTCCCATCTTCAAATTGGACTAAAACTGTCAACAATCATCATCCTTTTATTATGTAAATTGATTCACATTGATGCAAAAGCGGGTGTCTTTAAACACTTAGAGTTCATTACTTTTAGAATGAAAAATATATTACTACTAAACTCGGTGACGATATTTTTATTTTTGAAAATTTATTTCATATACGCGTCTAGAAACTTGGACGGTTTCTTTGAAGCCCCATGAGCATTAATTAATGCAGAACTTAAAAGCAATGGGACAAAAAAAGCCAGCAGATCTGCAACCCACGGCTTGAGCTACCACACTTCATGCACTTGGACTTGTTTGAAAAAAGTGTCAAACATCCAGCTGCATCTTATAATTTTTAATTCTCTCTCCTCTTTCTTATTCTTGAATAGACGCGTCTCATAATTCACACCCAATGTATAGACTTCTAAGAGTCTATATTACAACGGTATTTGATCGCATCAGGTTAGTTAAAGTCGAGTAAAAATATTTCATATCAATTTATAATATAGAGAGTGCGTTCTAAGATTCGTATAAATTTAAATTAGACAATTCGGATCTAATATGATTCCGTCAGATATCTATTTTGATTTGAATTTGTCTTCTAGTAGGGTTTGCGCTTGCTTTTATTTTGAAACCGGATCAATGATAAGTTTGTTCTTGTTGTTTGTTGTTTAATGTTAAGTTATTGTGTTGTAGCATCTACAGTTTGTCATTCTTATTTTCTTTTTGTTATTAAGCTCAATATTTTTATTATTTTCCAATAGTTAATTAATAATGTCATATTTTCTTTAATCGATAACACAGTTAAACTTTGTTTTCTAGAAAATTTTCATATAAAATCTCATTATGCGGGATAAATAGATTGCTTGGACATCAAAATATTATAATATTAGACTCTAATAATACTATAATAAAGAATTTAAACAATCTTGTTATCAAATTGGCCTTTTATAAGTAATTCTTACATTCTTAGTTAATTCTATATAAATTTAAATCTTGTATAAAATCTCTCAATAGTTTATGTAATATATCAAAACGAGTAAGGCTATGTTATTTTACAATGTGCACGTAAGTTCGTACTATGGATCTTTATTTTTAATTTTAAAGTTTAAATAATTGATCCGAATCGTTCAATATGATCGTCGTATGAAAATATACTTAGAAACCAAATTAATATTTTTTAGATTTTTATTTTACTATATTTAGACAGGAAGATACTCACTTGATTTAAAGATTTTGGACCATCTAAAACTAATGATATTCTACCTTTCTAAAAAAATAGTAAAAACAATTACAAAAATATAAAGTCTGGCATGCAAGTTAAATTTCATATGAAGTACCGTAGCCTCACTCTATCAAAATACCAGCATGCATAATTCTAATTCAAGGCAAAAAAAAAAAATGCAATTCTAATTTAAAGGGAATTCCTTTGCCAAAAAAATACGCATGATGTGGTAGAACAGGTCCAGGGACAACATCCATCTCCTCGACATCCCACTGCTCTAGAACAGCATACTACCGCCCCAAGGCCATTCTACCTCTTTTAGCATTTATAAATATAGAATGTGAATAAATTACAGCGTTTGCAAGGCACCCAATAAGGGTTCCAACCGATTTGACAGCTAAGCATCTGACCTTGGTCCCCTAGCTACGTGCCTTTTCAACTATTTAATTGATCCTCCACTCATTTGATAATATTCTTTTTTTTAGAAATTAAAAAATTAATTTGTTGGAAATAAGATGAATTATTTTTCATTTTAGATAAATAGATGAAATCAAACTAATATTAATCTCACTTATTTTCACAATGCATCACACTAACAACCACACAATATGAAAAATTAATGTGTGGAAAAGAGAAAATGTAGGAAAGAAAATAGTTCGTGTATTTTACAACGCCTACTGGGACTGAAGTAATGATTCAGTCCCAATAATTTTTGAAACTTTTGTGACGAGAGCACATTACAACTTACGGAGACTGCTGGAACCGAACCATTAATTCGGTTCTAGAATATACCCGATGGAACCAAATTATTGGTTCAGTCCATCTATGAGGTCGAAAAAAATATTGTTGAAATTTTCTAACTAAAATTAACAAGTATGATTACCATTGTTAATAAATTGTTGAAACTAATAATTTCTATAACCAACAATACAATTTCAAAGGTAAGTTGAAATTTGCACATGTAGAATAGTGGTCTTTTACTTGTGCAAGGTGAAAAATAAGGTTCCACGTACTTTCTATTAGAAAAATGTAGTTGTAATTTAAATATTTTAATTATGTAAAATAGTGGTTTTATACATGTAGAATTGTTGTCTTACACATAGTTGAAATATGGTCTTACATATAGTTATAGTTGAAAATAGTATGATAAAAATGTAGTTGAAATTTCCACACGAAGAATAGTGTTACATGATGCATATAATAAATAGTGTTTTGTTTTGAAACTATATATCTAAGTGTTAATTTTTCAAGAATACTTTATTCATGTTGAAACTATGCACCACATTGGTGTCCTTACCTACATTTTTGTCATAATTTTAGGACTTGAAATCTCGATATTTTATTGAATGTAGATATCCATAATTCCGAAAAAATTGATCCTCATTTTAGATATATTTAGCTTGATTTTGATAAAGGATACATGAAAGAAATGTGTGTTTTTATAACACTTTTGTTCATAGTTTAGAAAATGCATTGTGGCAATTTATTCGTTTAGGAGCAAAGCTGTTAATGAAAACACATGAATGTCATGGCTTATTTGTGTTACATGAGGGATCTGATCAAAGCAACATAACGAAAGAGTATTTAGGAGAGGAAGTGTGGCTCCATGGATTTTGGCAGAGAAAATATTGCAAGAGGGGAAACTTTGGTTGAAGTGTTGCTGAAGGAAGAACAATACTGCAGGTGTTTATTTTGATGTTCTTTTTCTTTTGCAAGAAGAGCAATACCTTTACTATGTGTTAATTCTTATATAGAGTAAAGCTAAGGTGCTCTTAAGTGTACCGTACTCCTAAATGTAGGCCGTTGGATTTCTTTAAAAGTCGTGTAGATTCTTTAAAAGGCGTGGTAGCACGACTTTTAAAGAAATCCAACGGCCTACATTTAGGAGTACGGTACACTTAAGAGCACCTTAGCTTTACTCTTCTTATATATACTATAGTGTGAGTATGGCTTTGTACTTAAGAGTTCAAATGCTAGGAATGGATGTAACATATTTTTAGTTTCTTTAATATAGCATCTGACAACTACTGTCAAGATTTCTAAAAACAAAGACAATTTATTCATTTAAACTAAGTGCAATGTCTTAAACATAGAAGGAAAAATCGGAATCAAAATCGGATGAATTGGTATGAATTGGGTGAATCAGATAAAAAATTCGGATATTTTTACCAGAAACTTGTTTCTACTAAAAAAATAGAAAAAAATAATTTGTCAACAATTTATGTTTAGACAAGTGATTACACTTAAATAATTCACTTATATAATATAATACAAACAAATAATATTTTTACGAAACATTTAAATTTATTTGTTTCGATAAAATAGATAACAGTGTTTTTCTAGAAATATGAACAAAAAAGATTAGTTAATTTAAAATTAAACACGATAAGCAAATTTTTTGCATAATTTTTTGAAAATAAAGTACGTATGAAATAGTTTGAAATAAATGTTGAAAGTTTGAATTTATACGAGATAAACATAGTAGAAAATTTATGCTTGAAAAAAATTTAAATCTTCTTTTAATTATTATTGGAACTGATTTACAATATCTTAAAATTTAAAAGTTGTAATTGTAAAACGAAAAAGTTTTAATGATGCATGTGGGATCCTTTTTCTTTCTTTCTCTCCCACCGCTTCTCCTTCTCTCTTTCCCGTAACTTCTCTTTTTTTTTTATTTTTTTTTCTGTTTCTCCCTAAAACTACGGCTAGAGTTTGCGAAATCGGCTCCAAATGCTAAATAATCGGTCCACTGCAGAAGAATAAGTTAAGAATTGGTGAAAAATAGCTCGATTCGGCCAGTTTGAACTGGTTTTTTCGTTAAAAAATCGTGAATCGAGGAACTCGGTCCAAAATCGGATCGCAGGTGGCTGAGTCCAATTCGACTCAGTCGATTCGAACCGGGATCGGCTGATTTTTCCTTCTATGATCTTAAACTGAAATTATTTCTAACATTAGTCCCTGTTGAAAGCTATGGTGAGCAAGAGTGACGATTTTCAACAAATAAAAGAGAAAGAGAAAGAGAGGAGAAATTGAAACTCAATAACTATTCATATCAAACAAATATTATAAGAATACAAGTCTTTTTTTTTCTTCTTTCATACACATACATATTTCTCACACATATCCCTTCTATTTATACACTACTATAGTTAGTGAAGTTCAATTTGAAGTTTGCCACAATTAATGACTCATAATTTTTTACTTTCAATTTCTTTCTCCATAAGATGCTACTTGACATTTTTTTTTTTTTTTTACTTTCAATTTCTTCCTACACAGTCCATGTGAGTTTTCAGTAGTGGGCATAGCTGTAGATATATATTTACTTAGTATATCGTTGTATGATGGCTGGTTGTAACCGTTCATTTTATTAATCAATCCCTTGGCTGCATCAGTCAAGTTTTAAAAAAAAAAAGACATTTCTTCTTTTTCAAGCATCGTTAGTATTCACATAATTCTAGCACTCTCTAGATTATACAATAAAATACAAAATATAAACATTACAATAATATTCTAGTGTATTCTTCTATCAATTTAGATACAAAGTTAGTTTAGACTTCTCCTTCTACAATAATATTCTAGTATATTCTATCAACTTCTATCAACTTCAAGTTTAATTCTTAACAGTCACATCTATGGAATCGAAAAAAAAAGATCCATCTTATTTTCGATAATTAAATTTTTAATTTCTAAAAATAAAAAAATTGCTTATTTGACCATGAGACAACCCACCAGAATCTCCAATATTTTAGGCCTTTATATTCTCCTATATAATGCACAGAACCACCTCTTCTCCTCACAATTAAGTCACAACCACCAGCTATATACATTCTTTCTATATACACATGGCATCAAGAGTTCTTCTACTGGTACTAGTTTTGGTTTGTGCTTCTGCCAGAATGATAACCGCTAGACCGATCGGCATTGCTGATCCACCCTCAGTATATGCTGGTACCGGGTTAGCTATAGCCAGCCAACCTAGTGTGCAACCTGAAGCAGTGAAAAACCGACCGGATAGATCGATTGCTGGGGCAGATATTATACTCGGTGGATTCGCAACTGCTATTCTGGCAGCGATCTTTTGCTACATTCGGGTAACAAGGAGGAATCAAGACGAGAAAGTTTAGATGAAATCCTTTTTTTTTATTACTAGGGTCTTAATTTTGTCTTTTTTTTTTATTGGTTTAGAAGAGTTAGGCACGTATGTATAAAATGAGCTAGTATTTGGTTTTCTACATATGATATCATTCTTTGTGTTCTATCAAAAAAAAAAAAGAAAGAAAGAAAGAAAAGATAAGAAAAGAGAGATTTCTATTTTATATTGAAGAAATTTTGTCATTTTGGGTCACTTGTTTTTTCTGGATTATCTTCTAATTAGTGAGCAAATCCGTTGTAAGCAAATTGTACACAAATAACTACGTTCAGAAAGAGAAATCAGATTCCTAACAAACAAATTCAGTTGGAGACTGGCAGAAAATGGGGTTTCTATAATAGAAAAGTTTGGTCACTGCCTTACTGGTAAACGAAATGTTTCATCTAACCAAAGAATCTTTTATTTTTTAAAGAAAGACAATGATTCAGTATCCGTTACAACGGACCAAAACCAAAACATAACAACAAGACCCGGTACCAACCCAAGCCAACCTTCCTCTTGTACCAACGCCAACCCACTTGTACCAATTAAAGTACAAATGGAAGTACAGCAAGTTTAGATGTAATTGGATAACTGAAACTCAATTAATCATAGTAGGGGTGAGAAATTAGCATAAATGGAAGTTAAAGGGGATAAATGTATCAGTGAAAATAATATAGAACATAGTAATTTATAGGCTAGTATTTTGGATCAATAAGGTACTTTTTAACATAATACTGTGATCTAAAATCAGCATGTTTACGAAGGCATCTGAGCTGAACTCATCCGAATTCATATCCTCTCTTGCTGAAAAAACTTACAGTGCAGATCGGATATGATACTTCGTCATTATTTGTGTTTCATCTAAATTTCTGGTTCCTATAATGATACAACTGTTCAAAGAATTGCTACAGATGTGATACTGGAGCAATTTTATGGATATAAAACTAACAAACAATTAAAGAGTTTCAAAATATGTTACAGACTATTCTAGCATTATTTGATGTTTCAAAACCCATGTTTAAATCTGGCCAGCAAATTACTTGTGAATTTTTAAAGTTGAGAGATTTGACGCTTATCTTTATCTAAAAAAAATATCATGAGCAAGTAATTTGTTATATAAGAAATGTGACAGTACATTGATCTCTTTTTCTCCTTCCATTTGTTTCTTAGTTCTCAATTATTCTTTTCAAAACAAACTAAATAATCCTAATCAACCAATTTATGGTGTACAAAATTGCTTTACAATGGTTGCAATTGTAGCCTGTGAAGTGAAATTCATCTGAAAATATTTGCTCCAACTCATTAGTCATCAGTTGTCAGAGATAAATTTCAAACAATGCAGTTTAGTCCCCATTGTCATTGAAATCATTGAAGTTTCTAATTTTCAAACTTTGACAACTCCTAAATGTCATCCCCAGTTTCTGCTGCAGACCTTCAAGAGTTTGACACTTTTAAAGGTCTCTGTTAAAATTTGAGAGAAAAGAGAATTATTTGATTGAATTATGATTATTATTATGATAAGCCTCAATACAGTGCTTAATTCGTCGGTTATAAGGCCTAAAGAACCATTGAAGTGTTTCTTAATATTACCTTTCTAGCCATTTCTTAACTCAAACTTATTCTTTATCAAATCAAATATATAGGAATGAAGGTAGAATTGATACATTTTCAGATTTTCACACTTTGCTAGTTATCTTCTGATTCTTTATCTTCGACAACTTCAAATAATATATGAAGTGTTTTGAGATATTCAAACAACCCTGGGTTTTGATGAGAACCTGCAAGTAGATTACGCACAAACCCCTTGTCAGCATTTTTTCAATATAGTCCTCTGAAGCTCGAGAATTGCAGATTTTTCGACGCTCAAAGCTTTTGTAGTGTATGCTATCCTTGCTTCAAGCAAGAATTGACATCTTGAATTGACATCTGTCAATGGGTTAATAGCAAAAAATACATCCAGTGTAAAAGCATCATCACTTCTTGCACACAAGGAAGAGAATGTCAGAGAGGCTCTTTAAGTTTCATAAAAATTATTAAATTTTGAAACTGTTCAAGAAGGTTTGAAATTTGTAATCTCCTTGTTCCAATGCTGCAAGGAGGGCTAGTCTGCTGTTGTATTAGCTACTAATTTTGCTTTTTATTTGGGCATTTTTACTAATTGCTAATTTTTCCTGTCACTTTACCAGTACAACTGGGCCAGTGCCGGAACAAAATCTTTGCTTGACCGCTGATCTAACTGAAGATCTTGACAATTATTCACAGATTAATTCAGTTTCATGCAATTTTGACATTTTGAGTATCTTTGGATTAGTCCATTAAGTCATGTTAATTTCAATCAATCATTTATTTGAACATGCACCAAATCTCATCATGTTTTACAATACAAATGCCAGCAACATTTGATTCCAAAATTTCAATTTAATCGAGTAACTGTCACACAAAGAAGAAAATGATTAAATACCATCTGCTATCAACAACTAAATAAACATGAGAAATCAATTACTTGAGTGGTGACAGAAATAAAATACTAAAATGAAGAAAGATGCAAATTATGATAAACAGCAATATAATTTCCAGTAATAAAACAAAATGGGCCTGGAGTTCACCATATGATCCAACAAACACAAAATGAAAGCAAAATTTCACATCTCATTGATTCATCTCATTTCTTCGCTACATAATCTGAAAAGCATTACTACTAAACTCTCAAAACAACAAAACATGTCTAAGCTTCAGTCTTTTGTGGCGCTTCCTCTGTGGGAGGAAGGATGGCCTTGGTGATGGGTTTAGAGAGCAGATCAGTGTACTGCTGGAATGGTGAGCTGGAGAATGTTGTCTCAGTCCAGAAATCAGGCGTCAGGAAACCGTAAGTCTTCATCAAACAGTCAAATGTCGCCTACACAACAACAAAAGAATAACATAAATGTTTTATATACAAGTGTATGGATAACAAACTTATAATGCCCAAGTTCTTGTAACACTTGCAAAGCTTCATCAGAGAAGTCTTAACACTTTTTTTTTATGACTATTTGTTATAGAACAAAAAAAAAAGTCAATGTTGGCTTGAACTACTTGGATATATGAACTTATTCAAAATAGACGTTCTCATCTAATTCAAAGAAACAATTAACAATTTCAGAGAAAATTATGTAAAGTAACATACCAATTCGCTCCACAAAATTAACTTACTTCATGTATGCCACTCAAATTACCAATTTCTTTACAAAGTTAGATAATAATAATATAGATATTAATAAAAAAAAACACATGAAAGGGTTTGGTTTGTACCTTGACGAAGTTACCAAGGGTCTTGGTAGAACCACGGGAAGCGGTGAACACATCCTCAATACCGGCAAACTGGAGCACCTTCTTAGGCACACGTGCAGCCACGATTCCAGACCCACGCGGGGCCGGCACCATACGCACAGTAACAGACCCACACTTGCCAGTGACCTTGCAAGGGACAGTGTGGGGCTGGCCAATCTTGTTACCCCAGTAACCCCTCCTGACGGGTACAACTGTCAATTTCGCCAAAATAATTGCACCACGGATTGCAGTGGCAACTTCTTTTGCACACTTGACACCGAGACCAACATGGCCATCACCGTCACCTACCACGACAAATGCCTTGAACCGGGTCCTCTGACCAGCACGGGTCTGCTTCTGCACTGGTGTGATTTTCATTACCTGTGTAACAACAAAACAGCATGTCACAAATCTTTGCCTCCAAATCAAGCACTTAGAAATATCAATGGATATAAGCAGTCACAAGGCACATAAATTGGCCTGAAATATTCTCTTAATCAAGGAATTGTCATTAAAAAATGATAATTCTTTATCATTCCTATCTCTGGTAACTGAAAGATGATAATTCTGGTAAAATATCAGAGGTTGAGCAATAGTTTAGCTAGATTTACTCATATGCACAACATATATTTCATGCATCGCAAAAGAAACTATCTTTGATTGAGATAACAACAAGCCTTGGATCTTCTACAAATTATACAAAATAGTATTAAAATTACTAGATCTCTTTATTGTACCTCATCTTTCAACCCTTTCAAAAGAGTCTCGACGATTTGATGCTCCTTGACGGGAAGAGAATGGAGATAGATCTGCTCCATGGAGGTGATGTGACCAGCTTTCACCAGGCGACCGAGCTTGGTGACTGGGACCCACTTCTCCTCATCTGTCCTGTTGCCACGTCGACCACCACGTCTATCGCCACGTCCTCCACGGCCACCACGACCACGCTCGCCGCCTCCACGGCCTCCAAATCCGCGCTCGAATCCGCCTCTCTCCGCCATATCTCTCTTTCTTCTAGGTCAGGGTTTTAGGCCTTCAACTCAGCACAAAACTTTAGCCGCCGCGGGAGAGAGGGGAAATATGGGGTTCGCGATCATTTATATAGCTAGGGTTAGAAAGAAACGGATTTTCGTTACCATCTTAAAATCGCAAATTTAGATAACACCCTCCAAATTTACTAAAATTATAAATATCTCATATTTCCTTGACTTTTTGGAAAATCTCAACCATTCAAGTACGTTCTGCATGGATCTCAAAGCTCTAATAATACTGGCCCTGTCCTATCCCCAAATAGGCACCAGACACGTCGTCACGCAAAATATGAGATATCTCAGAGGATACGCACTAATCTTAATATGCTATACAGTTTAAAAAGTCAATATGAACGTTTAATATGATTCTCAAATGAATATGTACTTGGGAAGCAAATTTTACATTTTTTAGAATTCTTTTACTTTTTTTTTTAAAGATAGAAAATACAGCTTTTGAATTATTCTGAATTTTCAAATCAAATTATTTTCTACCTATATAATGATATAGTACAAAAAATATAATTTTTTTTTACAAAATTTTGGCCTGCAAGTACATTTTCATATGAGGATCATATTGTATATTGAACGGTTTAAATTAACTGCTTGAAGTCTAAAAACAAAAATATGTATTCATAACGCGGGTCATTGTGTAATATAAAAGTGTTACCATAGCCTCACTCGACTATCCTTATAAAACTTCCATATTTTACATTTTAAAACCTCAAAATTATATATTTCTCCTTCAATACATAAAATCTCTTCAATAATGCAAAATAGATGAGTAGTGTATTAAATTGTAAATACTGACTTCTATCATGTAGCTTTTTTATCCTTCTATCTATATTTTTTGTACGAAAACCAATATTTTTAATTTAGAAAGAGAATAAAAAAATTTCGTAAACTTTTATGTTTTACTAATATTAATATGACGTTTGCAATTTTGATGAGAGAAATATGTGATTTTGAAAATTTTGAAGGCAAAATTAAAAGGCATTATGTTTTAGAACAATAAATATGATATTTGCAATTTTGAAGGAAGATATATGTTTTTTTAGTTTTAAAAAGACAAATATGAGATTTTGGTGTTTTTGAAATATAAATATAATTTGCAGGTGATGTTTTTTATATATACATAAAATTATACCTAAATAAAAATGGTCACTACATACAAGGGTAGGATAGTCCATAATTGAACATTTGAGATTATCTGTAATTGATCTAACGTTGAATACAAAAAGTACCACAAAAAACCGTGCAATTATGTTAACCTCACTTAAATTTATCTTTTCACCTTTTAAAAATTTAATGATAAAAATTCTACAACTCAAAACAGTTAAATAATTTTGCGATCTACGTTATCTCTTCTATGTGCACATAAAATTATGATGCTTTTCCTTTGGTTTGATGAGAATCCAAACTCTATAAAATCATCATAAAAAGGTTGCCAATGTCATTGGATTTTTCTCATCAATAGGAGCTTTGTGTAACTCTTTTTCTAGTAAATAAATCTGCTGTTATTATAACCATTCTGTTATGAATAAAATTATTAATGTGGATGTTCATGACTCTCAATATTCATTTCTCCACTACTCCCACTACCATTGGAATTCATATCCCACTACTATTTAGAATTCAATGTCTTATTTATTATTGTAATGATTTTTCATTTACAATTTGTAGCCTATAAATAGAGGCTTTGTAATCTTGTATTATACACATGAGAAATATATGAATAAAGAGATTGATATCTTTTATGTGTTCTCTATCTTGTTTATTATTCTCTGTCTTTATTTTATAACACGTTATCAGCACGAGAGCTCTACTATTTGAAGATTCAAGGTAATTTTTTTAATATTTAATTATGTTACCTTTTAAGTTATATTATGATGATATTATGTTATCTTTTACATTATTTTGTGTTCAACATAAATTATGTTATATGGAATGGCCCGAAACCATCTAATTATATTATTATGTTAATTAATGGCCCGAAGTCATATGAATATAAATTATGCTAATGAAATTGGCCGGAAGCCATTTCAACAATTTTATTAATTGGCCCGAAGTTCAATTATATGATTAAATTATTGAAGCCACATGTAATTTTTTTTTTTGCTATATAACGATTATTACTGTTTTTCATTAACTATGGAGAATATAGATTCTATTTGATAAGTTTTTTTTATAAAAAAAGTAACAATCTGTGATGAGCCGAGAATAGATATTTTTCATTAAATCTGTGATGTAATGATTGAGACAGTTTATTATAAAAACAGAATTAAAACGCAATCTTCAGAGAAAAAAAAATTTAGATCTATTAATTTTTTTTATAGTATTGAATATTATTTAACTTATTTAATATTTTCGTTATAGTATCATTATGCCGAGCCTTGTCAAACTTGAAAAAAAAAAATCTAAGAACCCTTGTCAGAACTATTTGATCTCCTAACTCAATTTATGGCATAGACTTATATTGTTTGGTTTTAATTTTATATGAAGTGTAATTTTTTTTTATAAAATTTAATCTTCCGGAAGAAGATTTAAAAAAAAAAAACTTTTTGAAAAAGATTTATATGATGTACAAATATTATATAGTGGTTCATATTTTTTTTTCTTTAATAATTTAATCTTCTCGAAGAAGATTTGAAAATATATTAAGGTCTTCTCGAGGAAGATTTAAAAAGATATTAAGGTCTTCTTGAAGAAGATTTAAAAATATATATATATATGATGTGCAAATTTTACAAAATAATTATATTATTATTTTTCAATAATTTAATATTCCTGAAGAAGATTTTTAAAAATATTTTGAGTATATTTTTTTGTCTTTATTCCATCAGAAGTGGAAAATAATATAATAATAATTTATGGACAAACTCTTAGATATAGATGTGGTAATGAAGAAAAGACGTATCATTTCCTCAGAAGTGGAAAAATAATGAACAAAAAGAATGAGAAAAGTGACTGAATAGCAAAACAAGAAAATTCATGCTATTATTGTGGTGATAAAACTCATTGGTCACGTACATATCACATTTTGACATACCTGTTGTACGCCAACATAGCTGTAGTATGCCGAATATCTATTAAATCATAATGGCCGCAAGCTACTAGTACATCGAAAGTGAAGGAATTGGATCTCATTCCTTCATTTGTCATTGAACAAAATAGATTAAGTGTCTCTTTAATTTGGTTGTCCGTGGTTAGCATATGCACTGACATTTAGAGTACATGTCAATAAATGTGATGAATTGGTCATAGAAAATGTGTCATGACATTGTAGAATACATATATAGAGCCGTTAGTATTGGATTCTAAAGAGTTAAATTCTTAATTGCAATACATACTATGCTACATAGATTAATTTATCTCCATTTTTTGTGTACTCATTTTAATTCTCAAGTAAAATTATTTATGATATTTAATGGACTTGATCTCGACAGAATTGAAAAATAGAAAATAACAAATTATAAAAAAAAAAATTAGATTAACTCGTATATAAAATTTAATTGACTGGATATAAATTTTAATTAATTTTCTTACTTTTAAGTAAAAAAAAAAAAAATTAAGTGGTTATGTGAGGCTTGGCTTAATGGAGCCATTGCTCCCAATGCTAATAAAACTGGCTTCCCATCGTCAGCAATTGTCAGTTATGCTGAATTGCTTCGTCTACTCACCGGTAAAAGAATTAATGCTGAGGTATGCTCTATTTGATATTGCTGGGTTTTTTTTATATTATATTTTAAATTTTTCGGTGATAAATGGTAAAGTAATTTTGAGCCAATAATGGTGTTCTTATATTATATTCTTGATTATATTTGGGATTTATTTATTTTATTTTATGTTTCAAAAAAAAATTAATTGAAGGCTCCGGAAAAGCTACCTTGTTATATGGAGGAACACAAATTTATATTAATGATGCATTATATTTTTCTAAGTCTCAAAAGTTTTAAGGATATCCGCCGAAATGGGTATCATGTTGAGAAAACCAATGAAGAAAATATTGAATATCTTTATATTACTAGCATAATATCATATTAAAAAAAAATGCATACTGGAAAAAATTACCTATGTTTTCCTCCAGCTTGTACTACATATGTATTAGTACAATTGAAGCACATATTATTGTAAACCAGAAGTTTACAAATAAGAATATGTTTATAGTTTGGCATGACCGGTTGGGCCATTCCGGATCAATAATGATGCGAAAAAAATAGAGA
Organism: Carex kokanica; assembly: GCA_025461125.1. Lineage (NCBI taxonomy): Eukaryota > Viridiplantae > Streptophyta > Magnoliopsida > Poales > Cyperaceae > Carex > Carex kokanica. The sequence continues at coordinate 50,291 of JAJGRX010001227.1, read as the reverse complement.
ATTAATGTGGACATTCATTAAAGAACCAGATATTCTTTAATCTGATGAATTTTTTTATGTGTTGATTTTATTTCTAGAACGTATACAATGTGATATTTGTGGAACACTATATCCACCATGTGAACCATTTGAATATTTTATGGTTTTAATTGATGCATCAACAAGATGGTCACATGTATGTTTATTATCAATCGCAACTTGCTCACTTGATTTGATTAAGAGCATAATTTTATGATTATCCAATTAAGAAAATACGTCTAGACAATGCCAAGATTAATGTTGAACATCCTGTAGATGTTCATATATAAAAAGAAGACATGATATTTTACATACAACAACACTAATTCGCATTATGCCAACTAGCTATTATAAAACTTCCCCATTATAATTAGTTTTTGGTCACATACCTAATATTTCTCATATAATTTTTTTTTGAATATGCAGTATATGTTCTAATTGCTCCACCACAACGCAATAAAAATGGGATTTCAAAGGAAGTTGGAAATTTATGTTGGATTTGAATCTCCATAGATTATCTAGAACAATTGGCGGGAGATTTATTCATAGCTAATTTTGCCGATTGTGATTTTGATGAATTAAATTTCCAACCTTAGGGGGGAGAAAACAATCAGCTGGAAAAAAAATATATAGTATGAATTATCATTGTCTCATTTTGATCCTCGTACTAAAGAATATGAACTAAATGTTCAAAAGATAATTCATTTGCAAATATTAGCTAATAAATTGCCAGATGCATTTACAGACTCAAAGAAAGTGACCAAATTACATGTACCAGCTGCTAATGCTCCAATTAAAGTTGATATCCTTGTTGGACAGACTAATGAAATTATAACACGCATGAAGCGTGGAAGATCAATCGGTTCCAAGGATAAAATCCTCGAAAAAGAAAAGGAGCAAAGAATGAAAATGGTCAAGTCGAGGATATGATAATTTCAGATAAAACTCCAGAAGAGAATCAAATTATAAGTAATATTGGAGTTCCAGCAGAAACTTAGGTATCTGAAATTCATAAAAATAAAGAGATCTCGATAAATTATATCATGAATGGAATAAGATGGAACCGAGATGAAATTGATGTCAATGATATTTTTGCATATATAGCGCTAAATATAATGAATAATGAGGATCATGACCCGAAGTCTATAAAATAATGTCGACAAAGAAATGATTGGCCAAAATAGAAAGACGCAATTGAGATAGAATTAAAATCTTTTAAAAAATTATAATAAAAGTTTTTGGGCCTGTAGCCTTGATACATGAAGGCATAAAGTCCGAATAATAAAAATTGATATTTATGTGAAAACAAAATGAGAAAGGTGAAATTTTGAGATATACTCACTTGTGGTGGATGCAATATTTTTTTCGATAATTAATTAATCTGGCAATACATGAAGGACTTGATTTGCGTCTAATGGATGTTGTCACAGCCTATTTATATGGCTTGCTTGATAATGATATATATATGAAAATCCCTGAAGGATTTAAGATGCCTGAAGCATGTAATTTAGGTTCTCGAGAACATTATTCAATTAAATTGCATAAGTCTTTATATAGATTAAAGCAATTTGGACGCATGTGGTATAACCATCTCAGTGAATATTTATTGAAACATGGATATAAAAATGATACAATTTGTCCATGTATTTTGATGAAAAGATATGAAAATAATTTTGTTATAATTGCATTTTATGTTAACGATCTAAGTATCATTGGAACTCCTGAAGAGCTTCCAAAAACGATAAATTATTAAAGAAAAATTTGAGATGAAAGATATTGGGAGAACAAAATTTTGCCATGGATTGCAAATTGAATATTTTAAAAATGACATTTTTATGCATCAAGAAAATTATATTGCAAGAGTGCTAAAACGATTTTATATGGATAAAATCACATCCATTGAGCACTCCAATGATTGTAAGATCATTAGATATGAATATATATCTTTTAGACCTTGAGAAAGTGATGAAAAACTAATTGGTCCTGAAGTACCATATCTTAGTGCAATAGTAGCATTTATGTATCTGGCTGGACATACAAGATCTGATATATCATTTGTTGTAAATTTATTAGCAAGATATAGTTCTTCTCCCATGCGAAGACATTGTAATGAAATTAAACATATAGTTCGCTAACTCTGAGAAATTTTAGCAATACACGAAGCAAGCCGAGAATGTGTGATTAAACAGTCAATAGACATGTGGTTTGTCTTCTAGAGAAATGATCCTGACGATCATATATTAAGATAATATTGTATGTATTACTCAATTAAATGAATGATACATTAAAGAAGATAAAACAAAATATATTTCATTAAAGTTCTTTTTTCACACGTTATCTCCAAGATGATAATGTTATTATTGTTCAGCAAATTCGTTCAAGTGAAAATCTAGCAGATTAATTCACTAAGGCGATCCCTATTGCAATATTCGAAAAGATAGTTTGTAATATTGGAGTTCGTCGACTTAAAGATCTTGATTGATGTTGTCATGAGGGGGAGTTAATATGCACTATATTTTCCTTAACCATGATTTTTCCCACTGGGTTTTCCTGGTAAGGTTGTAGTTGTATATTAAAATGAATATTGTACTATTTTTCCTTCACTAGGGTTTTTATCCCATAGGGGTTTTCTTAGTAAGGTTTTAATGAGGCATATTCTTATATAATTGACATCCAAGGGGGAGTGTTATGAATAAAATTATTAATGTGGATGTCCATGACTCCCAATATTCATTTATCCACTACTCTCATATCCCACTATTATTTAGAATTCAATGTCTTATTTATTATTGTAATGATTTTTCATTTACAATTTGTAGCCTATAAATAGAGGCTTTGTAATCTTGTATTATACACATGAGAAATATATGAATAAAGAGATTGCTATCTTTTATGTGTTCTCTATCTTGTTTATTATTCTTTGTCTTATTTTATAACTCAAAGTTTTCCATGCACAATGAAAAACATTTTTTGATACGCGAATCTCAACGAATTTTTTTTCCAATGCGCGAATTTCAACAAAAATTAACTGTTGAGATCGGAATAACAAATTCTTCTTGTTCCTTTAGAATAGCAGCAGATTTATTTCCCTTTTTCTAAGGTAAAGGCCCATGTCACCCAACCTGGATATCAAGGCCCATGTCATCTGGGCCTCCGGCCCACATTTTAGCAGACGAATTAGTGGTCTGTTGATTTTTTGTTTTTTTCGGTTTTGGTCTCTTCATTTTGTAATTTGTACCGAGCAAATATTTTTACAGAGTAGTTTTGGCTTCATGCAGCGCACGAACCATATGCAGTGCTGTGCTGATTCTATAGTCTGTGCGCTGCATGAAGCTAAAACTACTCTGTTAAAATATTTATCCTTTTTACCCGTAGAGGTAGAATGCCATTGAGTTCGGATCTCCTAAAGTAATCCAACTTTTGAGTTTAGATCAAGATTGTCAGATTCGAATCGGGCCGTCAGATTAAAGGGCCCCGGGCGCTCCATCTCTGGCAGGATAGGCCCGGATTCGAATCGGACGGTCAGTATCTAAACTAAAAAATCGGGTTAATTTAGGGAACCTGGTAGCCAACTCTCCTCTTTCTTCCCCGTTTCTATTTGAAGAATTTTTAAGCGACTAAAGCCCTGCTGAGATAAACAGTTCGCAAAATCAAAGAGAGAAGATAAACAGTTCCTTCTGCTTTTCTAGTTCTCCCTTTCTCTTTCTCTCTCTCGTTTTCGAACTCCGCAAGCTTATAGTAAACTAATCTATTATGTATTCTCTTCTCTATGCCTCCACCAATTCGACACTGCTGAGATTCTATCAGACCTTTGAATGATGAGTCCTCGCACGCTTTTGGATTCTCTTCGCCATGCGACCTGTTCTTAGGCTGCATTTGCGAGCAATTTGCTTCTTTGCCAATAACCAATATCCCGTTTGGCTGTCTCCTCTGCGAAGCTTCTGTTATGGTGGCCAGGGAAACGATGAAGAGAATTCAACCAAAAATTCCGAAAGGTCGAAACTTTTTCCTCAAAATGAAGTGAACAATCGTGATATAGATGAAGATGTCGATGACAATGACGAAAAATCGGATTCTGAGCAAATTCCAGTTGAAACCCTCCTTGGGTTTCATCCCGAAGTGGAAAAAGGTGATGATTTTGAAGAAACCAGATCCAGATATAGCATTCGTGATGAAATAAGATCAGAGGCACAGAAAATTTTGGAGATTCTTCAACAAGATGGGCCTGGCTATAATGCCCGGCAGGTGCTCGATGAAATGCAACTCCAGGTTTCCAATGCTCTTGTCAGGGAAGTCCTTTTCCGTATCTTAGTTTCCATCAATTACTCGAATAAGCCAAGATGTGCTAAAATGGCATACAAATTCTTTGCTTGGTCAGCTGATCAGAGCAACTACTCTCACAATACTACAATTTACAACCTTACCATGAAATATTCGCTCAATCAGAAGAGTTGAAGGCCATGTGGCGATTTCTTGAAGAAATGCTTAAGAAAGGTTTACCGGTAACAGCCCGCACGTTTAACATTCTCATATCCACATGCCTCGAGTCGGGCATGGCTCGAACATTAATTGACAGATTTATGATGGCTAAAACCTTCAATTTTCGTCCTTTCAGAAATTCCTTCAATGCAATCTTGCACTCTCTCCTCAGCCTGAAACATTACCGTCTGATTGAATGGGTGTACCAAAAATTGATTGTAGAAGGTCATTCACCTGATGTGTTAACATATAATATAATCTTGCGTGCCAAATACATGCTTGGAAAACTCGACCAGTTTCATAGGTTATTAGATGAGATGGGGCGAAATGGGCTTGCACCAGATTTGCATACTTATAACTTATTATTACATGTTTTGGGTAAAGGGGATAAGCCATTGGCTGCTCTTAACTTGTTGAATTACATGAGAGATGTCGGGTGTGAACCGAGTGTACTTCATTTTACAAATTTGATTTACGGTTTGAGCCGTGCGGGAAATGTTGAAGCCTGCAAGTATTTCTATGATGAAATGGTGAAGATGGGATGTGAGCCTGATGTGGTTTGCTACACTGTTTTGATAACCAGCTATGTTTTGGCCGGGCAGTTTGAGGATGCACGTGAGGTGTTCGATCAAATGCTTGAGAAAGGCCACTTGCCAAATGTGTACACTTACAATAGTATTATAAAAGGGCTTTGTGGCATGGGCCGATTTCAAGAGGCATGTGATATGTTAAAGGAGATGGATTCAAGGGGATGTTTACCCAATTTCTCAGTGTACTGCAATTTGGTACGGAAATTGAGACATGCTGGTAAGGTGGCTGAGGCAACTGATGTTGTTGATTTTATGGTGGAAAAAGGACAGTACCTTCATCTGGTGTCAAGATTCAAGTTTTATAACAGATAAAATTTGGTTTAGGAATAGAAAGGTGTTATTACCTGTTACTTTTTTTTTGTCTTTCCTTTTTCCAGATTTTATTGATTTAAAATTGAATCTTCTTTTAATTTCATAAAAAGGGTGTCATGATTCCCTTTCTTCAGATTTATTTTGTTAGAATATACCAAATAAGTTCATCCAGAGTTGAATATAATTGAACATGTCTTATTGTACCTTGTTTCAATTGGCATGGATCGGGAATTGGTAAACCGGCAGTTCTGGTCAGTTTCGGTTCAATGAGAGCTGTCAGGTCACCAAGGCAGGTTATTTTGGGTTCAATCACTCTCTTTTGTTCAGGTCCGAATCCCCTAAAGCACTCAATATTTGAGTTTCGATCCGGACCGTCCGATGAGAATCACGGGCCAATCCGGTCTGAGGTAGAATTCACGGAGCCTTGTAACAGTAGTTTTTTTTAGAAAAAAATGGAATAGATTTGTTAAGCAAAATACAACATTCTCAAAATCAGAGACATGTAATTTTGATGTTTTTTTTTTTTTTTTCCTTTTTTGTGTGTGTTTATGTGGTGGAGGCTCAATGGTTAAAACTATGTAAAGTATGATATGGTGTCATTTGCTATGATTATATCTACATATATTAAATTTTTTAACCCATCATCTATGTATGTGATCTTTTTCAAAGTAGGTCAGTGAGTGCAGCAATACCCATTGGCAGTGCTTGTTGGGAAAGCACTATTTAATATCTTAACCATGAAGCATTATACTGATAGTGGTAAGGGGTGACCCAACCCTGAATTTTAAATAGGTCTAGTTGACATTGCTTGTACCCATTTGACCTATGGTCTAAATCAAGGGTTATCTTGCAAACAATGTCCATATTTGTACACAATCTATTAAGGAAAAACTAGATTTGTGGGGTTTAGGGTTTACCTATGGACATATTTGTACATAATTTTCTGGTATCTTCCAGGTTAGCTCTATGCTATTAATGTTCAAGTTGACTTCTTCTTCTTGTTGTTTTTTTTTTTTTTTGGCTATAACTTGTTTTAAAGATTGACTCGGTCTCCAATTATGCTTAGTTTTGGGATTAAATCCCACAAGACAGCAGGGCTGGTTGCTTAATTTTGAAGATAAATTTTCTTTTAGGTTTGGTGTTTATTTAAGTTGAAGTTGGAGATAAGATTAGTTCTGGTTTAATATAATTAAGTTGTTTTGTTAGGCTATACTAAATAACGACCACAATATATATAAAGGTATACCTGAAATTTGCTGACAAGCAATGTGAAAGCATGAAAAGATATTGGTACCAAAGTACTTCAAACCGTTCGAATTTGCTAATAGGAATGTAAATTTGTGCCGTGCCGTAACTAAATTCAGATTATGGCACAACACGACACGTTAGTCACATCGTGACTATATGCGCTGTTTTCAAACGTGACCGGTTATTTTTGTCACGTGTAGTCATAATTTAAGTGAGTTTATTTAAGATTCACCATTCAATCAATATCTAGTCATCTTGATTACGTGTGATTTGCGTGACCACGTGCCGTGTCTTAATCATACCAGTTTGCATACTGTGCCATGTTAATTTTCCAAAAGAAGGTCACGTCAAGCGAATGGTCACAATACAGGATACGCGGATCACAGTACGTGACCGGAAACATGTATTGTGCCATAATGTATCGGGTCACGGCATGATTTTTTGTATTGCTGATAACATCGTTTAATATTAAAATTTGCGACATCAACAAATCGAGCACAATCTGCTTTACTATAGGTCAGAATCAGATATGTACAGAACTAAGAAAATCCTTCAAATATTTTTTTTGAAGAAAACGAAAATCCTTCAAATAATATATGAGCAATACAATAATTTTATTTATCATTTAATCTCCTTTTTCTTATCTTCTTTCTTATCCTCTTTCTTTTCTTCTTTTGCGGGACCCACCGATACAATATCAACCTTTCCAATTTTCTTCAATTTCTTTGCAATTTTCACTGTATCCATTTCACCAATAATTGTCATCTTTTGCTCTTTCAAATCAGCAGCTATTGAATCAATACCTGAACATTTTGCACTTCATCAATATTTTTTTTCTCATTTAAGTATCTGACTATTTATTAGAGAAGGATTCTGTCAAACCAATTCAAAATCCATGAGCCCCTTGATATTTTAAAGCAAGCAATAGTAGTGCCTCAGCATATTCAATCAAAGAAACTTAAAAAAAAATGAATATTATTTTAGGTAGATACTACTATATTTGTATATTCTCTCCATTCATAAGCTATGAATATGCATCCAATTAATGTCACTCTGAAATTTCTTTTGTATCAAAATCATTAGAGAATAAGGTTTAAAAAAAAGAATAGGAAAAAAAGGAAAAGAAGCAACATCTAAATTAAACTGGAAAATACTTATTTATTCCATCACAGCCCAATCTGACCCAATTTGATCTTAACCTTGCATCTATTAATTTTCCTTGTGAAAAAGAAAGTTTAAAAGGTGAGTAATAGTTACCATAAATATCAGCAACAGCTTCCATGGCTTTCTGCTTTGTTTTCTCATCAATCATGGAAAGAAGTTTCACAACCACCTTTTGCTAAAATTATACCATGATGGGTATCTATTAGTGAAACGATTTGAGATATAATTTGTTTGATCATGATAGGTTACTTTTGAACTTACCTGAGCCATATATCTCTCAAGGAAAAAAAAATAAGGACAGCAAGGTTTTGGGGATAAAGAAAGGGAACTTTGTTCTACTTATATAGAGAAAATCTCATGTGAACATAGATAGATTTTCTGGGGCATTGAACAAATGGAACCTTTTTCACAAAGGATGGATTTATTTTTGGGTTCTATGTAGATGTAGGGTCACAACTTATTCAAAGATATGGAATTATTTGTCAATTTTGTCCATAAAATTTCAAAGTTTATGTTAATACAGTCAAAAACCACACATTAATCTTAGTTAATTTGTGGAATTGTCACAAACTACTAGTACAGATATTCCATACAAGAAAAAAAATATATGGTAAACTTTTGAAAATTCTAGAAAAGGCCTTTTTGATTCTTTAGCGAGTTTACAAATTTTGTCAAAAATAGGTCGTCCTTTAGTCAAATTTGATTTACTAATCCAAGTCATTGGATAAGTCTAGTCATAAAATATAAATGCTTAAAAGGTGTCCATTAATTTTACTGAAATGCGAGAATCAACTTTTGGTTTAGTGGCAATGACAATGCTCTCCGTGTGGAAGATTGCTGGTTCGAAATTCGAAAAAGAACAATTCTTTATGGATATTAAATAGTTGGGGAGTCCGACTCTGCTGCTTTTCTTTAAGTAAAGAAAAACAGCATCCTACTTTTTCCATCCCAACCATTCAAAATTTTCCATTCACATGTCTTAATAAGAAACTTTTTCATGCACAAATCTCAACAAATTTGAATGATTGGATGGAAAAAGCAGCATAGTCTGATTCATAGTTGGGTGGCTTGACTTCTGACCTTTACTTAAATTTTTTTGTAGTGAAATGCAGTGGCAATAATAGATATATACAAATAATTGCGGGTCAAATAAGAAATGATATCCTTGAGATTTATATATGTAACTTAAGAGTACATTATAAAAAAAAAAAATCTTTCTCTTAGTGATGGCATTCATAAATTGCAGTTGGCATTGACTATGCTCCTTTTTCTTTCATCACTCTTTGGATTATGGGCCTTTGTTTTGGATTATGCTCCTTTTTCTTTCATCACTGTGGTTTGGTCATAATAGCGACAATATAAGTATGGTTACTTAGTGAAAGAATGATATATTTTAAGTTATTAACGAAATGGATGATGACTATGTTATTAAATCATGCACATACGACATCCAACTTTTTGAACTAACATTTCTAATATCATGCATCCTAATTGCAATTCATTAATTGGCCCATGAACTCAACGTTTGGTGCGGAAATTTGTTGATAATATTATTTTTTAACAAGAAATTAGATACTTTTTCTCCAAAGCGTTTCTGAAAAATAACTATAGTTAACAGAGAATTCGGAATGAATGAGTTCAAAATAACTTGTCATTTGTAAATTAATGCATTCAGAAAATAAGAACAAATATTGTCAAAATTTTCAAAATAAGAATTTTAAAAGTCATGATGAACAAAAAAAATAGTTGCTTGCAAATATTTATTATGTTATTATAGACGAGGAGGGTTCAAATGCCTCTATTTAGTATACCTCCATGTTTTTAAAACTTTAATAACTCAAAAATTTAAAACTTAAAAGACAAAATAAAAACCATTAGATATGATCTACATCATTTTATATATGCATGTGTAAAAAAATTATGATATTTCAACTTTGGTTGTGTTTGTAATCAAGAGTTTGTAAAAATGTATTGATGTTGATCTAGACCTTTATTATCAACGTATTAATTCACATAAAAACAAAATCGAAATGTTATAAGTTTTTATGAGTACATAGTGAAAATTATATAGATCACATCTAATAGTTTATTTTAATATTTGTATTTTAAATTTTGAGTTATTAACGTTTTAAAAAATAGAAACATGATGAAGACACAAAAACGAAAACATTTGAATCCTCCTCTCCTCATTATAGATAAAAGAAACTCTTGCGTTTCATTTTTCTTATATGAATAAGGCGTAATCGGAATTTTGACCATAACGAAGCAAAGTTGACAAACCTGCACTAAATCCACTGCAAAGACCGTAATATTTTTGGAACAAAATAATTCTAAACATTAGTGGCCTATTTGGTAAAATAAATAGCCTGGATTAAACATGTCCAAAACCCAAAATGCAAAAAACATGTGAACCGCTAGTTAAGCTATTCATTCCATTCCAGTTGTAAAAAGAAATATTGTTCTTTTCTCTTTAGGTTAAATCACAAACTATTTATGATTGAAATACATCTTGTGTGAGAACTAGCTAGTTATATATATTCACTTAATTTCTACCAAAACTATAGCACAAATATGTTGTGGTTCATAGATCCTTTGTTCTACTAAACTTTTAAACAAAGAACTATTTACTTCTACTAAAATTTTAAACAAATAATTATTTGAATTTCGTATCTTGTATTATATCAAACAATTAGTTGAGATATTGGTGTAAATCAATTCAAACACAATAATACAGGTATAAAACCTACAAAAGTTATGAATTAAGAAAATCGATTTATATTTGAGAAGCAGATATGTTGACATGAACTAATAATAATTGATTTAATGAATTCAAATATGTGCATTTAATAGTTCCAATTCTCAGTCTTGCCTCAATAATTCCAACTAAACTAACTCATTATGTCTTAATAGTGCTTATAGAAAGTCTTAATATTGGGGTTTTCCAAGTCTTATGAAATTATCTATTAAATTTATAATTAGTTTAATAAGTGCATTTCAGAAGTCTTAATAGTTTTTTTCACAAGTCTTAATTGCTAATACAAATGGTTTGTCTTAATTGTTATTACTTAGAAGTAACATTATTAAGACTTGATAAGTGAAGTATAAATAATCAATTATGGACATCAACTGCAAATTTAGTAGTTTATTTTACTAGGTGTCAGTTAAAGCTTTTCACGACCAATTAATTTTGAAGTGTATTTATTCTATTTTGCACTACATGCAGTTTGCATCCTCTGATAATAGGACTAATTTCTTCTATTGAGGCCTAATTTGAGTAGGAGTAATTTATTTGAGATAATTAAGAGAATTAAGATCTAAATAAAGTTAGTTTAGTTTATTTACTAAAATAATTTATTTTGCACTACAGACAAATTTCAAAGAATATTGAGCCACACAAAAAGGGAAGAGAATTTTGTGGATCAAAATTTTCGAAAATATACAAAAAGTTTCTTTCATACCATAAAAGAACACTGAAATATGATGCGATTCTTGAAAATGACGTCATCCTTGAAAAATACAAAAATTATAATTCTAGTAAACAAATCTGTCGGGTTTCTACAAAAAATTGTGATGCTAGTAAACAAATCTCTTTTATGTATGGATCTTTGCCTTTAGCTGTCGTGCAAAACATTTCAGAAAAAAACATTACAGTATACTCTTGAACTTTGAATTAGTATATGGAAACAACACAAACATCATTTTATATTTTAATCACAACTTCAAATGCCCTTTTGCATTTCTACACTCTAAAAAAGTTGCAAATATCTCGTTTACTCTATTTTATATCATGTTGAAAGAAATATTGCAAAATTACCTAATTAAATGTTATATGGATCGATCATAGAAAAAAAAGTTCATTGGCCTTAAAAGTAGATGAAATCTCCAAGTCACATACAAGGCCCGGCTCTTACCCAGAATACCCAGGGCGATGGCCCCGGGCCCCAAAAAAAAAAGTTGTATACGTACTGTAAAAAAAAAGAAAAATCCTAGCCGCTGGAACGAAAGTTTGTATACTGGTACTTTTTCTTTTTGGAAATCTACTATTTGGGTAAATCCGCCCCTCATAAACTACTTGAGTACCTTTTATGAGTTGTCAATTCTCTGCTTTCTCTCTTTTGGGTCCATCCAGTGTAACTGTGCGAAGTACCGTCTAGAAATAAATAACGGTAGATGATTGAATGGGATGTTTTAACCGATTATGAGGAGAACTTTTGTTAATCCATGACAATATCTCTGTGAACGAAAAGTTTGTATCATCAGGACTGGGCCCTGGCAATTTCTGCCGTTTCTTTCAAAATTTTGCCTTTTTTTTGTGTGTACTAATTAATTTAATAACTTAGTTTTTGCCATTTTTTTTTTTGTTTTTACAGCAAAAATAAAATTAAGTAACTCATAGTTGGATCTAAGTCAGCGACTCAGCACTGCTTTTGTGCCTTATTACTCAGGGTTGTATACTTCTATACTTGTTTTTTTTAAAAAAAAAATTTAAAACAATGTTTCCAAAAAATATGCATTAGGTAGCAAAAAAAGAAACAGAAAAAGAGAGAGAAAAAAAATTAAAACCTAAAAAAGGTTCTATTAAAAACCTTTGGAAAAAAATTAAACTGCAAAATGAAGTCTATGGAAAATCAAGTTGAAATTGAGGTACATGAAGAAACAAGATATGTATCTGAAAACGAAAATGAGGGTAAATGAAGATGAGTTAAATCAAAAAACAACAACATGTGTCTGATAATGAGAACGAGGTAAATGAAGAACTAACAAATGTGTTTGAAAATGAGACCAGTGAAAATAATGAAGAAATTAATCATGTGTCTGAGTGCTTAGATTATTCGTTATCTATGAATATATATGATCCTAGAGTGTGAGATGGTTAGATTCAAAACTGAGAGATTGCTTATTAAGAATAGCCCTAGTAGAGATTAATATATTAATTTTTCCAAAATATAGTTACAATAGGGCCGGGGTTCTTTGATAAAAAATTAAGAAATGAAGAACTTATTGATAAGAAATGGTTGGAACTCCATTAAAATTATGAAGTTTGTAAAAAGATGGACATGTTTTCAAATATTTTAGTTGAGTGAGGCTACGGTATTATGCATAGCACGGTTTGGTCGGTGCTACGGCTCAATATTTGAGTTTTCAAAATCCTAACGGTCGATCCGAACCATTCAACATGATTATAAAATGAATATGTACTTGCAAACCAAATTTTATATTTTTTTTGAATTTTTTTACTATTTTTTTAGATAGGTAGAAAATCATTTCATTTGAAAATTCTGGACCATCCAAAAACTGTGATTTTCTACCTATCTAAAAAAATAGTAAAAAAATTCGAAAAATGTAAAATTTAGTTGCAAGTACATATTCATTTTATAATCATGTTAAACGGTTCGGATCGGCCGTTATGATTTTGAAAACTCAAATATTGAGCCGTAGCACGGACCAATATGTGTTATGCATAGTATTGTAGCCTCACTCATTTAGTTACTTATAGAGTTTTACGACTGTACCTATTACTGTGGCATCTGCAGAAAGGAGTTTTTTAAAAATTAAAGTTGATAAAATCTTATTTACGGACAACTATGACTCAAGATAGGTTGGAATGGATTACAATATAAAGTATTGAAAAAAATATGTTGAAAACTATTAATGTTGAACATATAATTGATGATTTTGTTTTTAAAAATGCAAGAAAGAGTCATTTAAGATGAAGGTGTGATTTAGATGTGTTTTTTTGTGCATATACAACATTCAAGTGTTCAAAATTGGTTTATCAAGAAGCAAGCAAGAAGCATGGTGTGAGTATGTTCATCATTGTATATTATTTATTTTGAGGAGTATTAGTTTATGTAACATCCCGAAAATTTTGAGTTATTATTATTTATGTTTAAGATTACTTTATAATATTAAATATATTATATACTTCTCTGTTAAAAAAAAATATTTTAAATGAAATCAAGGATTCTGATATCAACTAATATAACGACTTAATTTGAATTTTTTATATGTATTATTCAGTATGATAAATAAGTAAATTATTAATTTGTGTGTTCAATTAAGAATGTAAAAATGAAGAATATGATTAAAGTATTATATATGTTTATAATTGGTTGATTGACATAAATAAAATAGCATATCAGCGTGACAAATGGTATCCACTAAGAATTAATATAACCGAATTTATTTCTAGTTTATCTATTAAAAAAATTATATACAAAAAAAAAAATATGGCATTCCTTCCAGGCGGCTATTCGTAGTAATTGTACATAAATGGTAAACCGCCTCCATTTTTTAGGCTTTATTCTGTCTGATTTGATTCGGTTACAGAGAGAAATAAATATATATTCTCGCACCTCTTGATTAAACCCTCTATAAATATATCAAACTGCATCCCCTTAATTTTATTTCTCTGCCAATTCTTATTTTGTCTTAACCGCCCCATTTCAATTTCCCCATATCAGTTTCCTTCGGCACCTGATAAAGGCCCCGACTAAGACATCCTCTCTCTCCTCTTTTCTTGCTTAGTCGATCAAGAAGAACTTTATTGTCTGCCCAATTCGAATTTGGATCTACGTCGCGTTGATTATGTACAATTGATTACAGTCTACCTTCCATTTCTGAAATATCTCGTTAAAGGTAACTGGACTTCTCTATAATCTGCGTTGTTCGTTTTGTATGATTGATTTTGAATATTGGTATTGCATATTGAATTATGATGGCATATTTAACGGGGATAGGCGGGTCTGAGTGTTGGAATTGGATATGTGATTGTAGCCTCCCACTGTTGGTTGATTTCCAGTGGGGTTGGCGGCTTCCAATGTTGGATGGATTTCCCATTGGATTGGCGGTTTAAGGAATTGTTGTGTTATGGAAGTTGGAAATTGCATGTGTGATGGATTCCAACTATGTGAATGTGATTTGACTTGTTTTACGGATAACCTAGACTGACGTGGCTATCGCCAGTGAAAATATGCGTGCATAATGTAATGTGTATTTGTGTGGATTAATCCGGCCTGTTTGAATGATTGTTAAATTAAGCCAATTATAGAGAAGCGCGTCGTTAAATAAACCGGTTACTGAGCTTTGTAGCTGATTCCGTTTGTTATTTGTGTTCCTTTCTGTTGGCGACGTAGGTTGACGGGCCAAGGAAAAAGTGCAATGATGATGTTATAATCACACTCTGGATGGCAAAAATTTGGGGTGTGACAGTTTATGTCTCTTTCTATTTTGTATGATATGGCATATTAATAAAAAAAATTATTTATATAAAGAGTTCAAAATTTTTCTCCCGCCCCGGGGTTCCAAAATCCTCAGGACGGGCCCTGGTCACATAGTCAATGATATATACTCAATTATATATAGCTTTTATGTTCAAAGTAGTTCTAGACATTAGCCACCACTTTTCTATTTTCTCCTAGATAAGAATTGTGTAAAGCATGACGACTTGACTAAAGTGGAAACATGCATATTAACAAGTATTATTAGTGATTAGATTGAGAAATAAGTTTGCTAGTCTAGGATACAGAGAGAGGTATCGCTAACATACATATATAGAGGTTGGAATTTTGACAGAATTCCATTCATCAGATCGCTTTGAGATTCGTGCAACTCAAGTCTTAAAGGCTTTCTTAAACATCCATCTATCTATACGTTGTGCAGCGCACGGATAGAGCAGCAGAGGATCCATTCATTTGGAAAACACCTTTTTGGGTCAATATGCCGTTTAGTGTTGTTGTACAAGTCAAATAAAAAGACACTTTCTTATCATTTGTCACCCGACCTCAAAAGTTAGATAAATTACACTTAAATTCAATGTAATGTTTTTTTTTTTTCTTATTACAGAGGTTATAGTACTATCGACTTAGTTTTTTGAGTCTTGATCATATTGAGGTTGGTAATTAATTATCAAGTACAATTTAATTTTGAATTAAGAGCAGGTCCAATGCCCATCGAATCTACTTTGATTAATGGGCTCAATCACTGTCCGATCTGTATTAAGTGCAGGCACTCCAAGCTAAAATCCGTGCAAATTTGCTTAAATTTCCGTGTGCATCTATCTTAATGCGGATCGGATGGTATTGGAGCTCATTGGACCTATCCCATTCTCTGTAATTTTACATTCCTCAATGAAAAATAATTTAGCAAATCAACATTTAATGTACTCTAGGCATAAATAACTATCACAAAATATCACCAACAAAAAATGAGGAAGTTTGCATGTTTAATTTTTCATCAAACGATTTGAACTTTTCAAGTTCAAAGAGCCTTTAAACATATCAAGGAATATGAATATATTCAAATCGTATGAAATTAATTATAGGCAATAATATACATCTTCAATAAATACTGATAATTTTTTTTATTTTGAAAATATTAACACATGCTCAACCTTTAAGACCTTAACATCTCTTGCGAATTTTAAATTTTAATATGGTCCGTCTTTCCTTTTCTGTTTTTTTTTCATTTTTTGCATCTACATGACCTGTTCCGACTTCCAAACCAACGAGACAGATTTTTTCAAAACTCCGGCAAATCTGCCGGATTCGGATTCGGATCTTGTCTCCAATCAAGATACTGACCCGACTCCGAGATGCAGTATGTCAATGCCATGTTGGGCCTAGCTAGCATTTAGGGAAGTGCATTTTCTACATCAAACAGACCGGAGGCATTATTGGACTAAGCAGATACCTCAGAGTGGTTCAATCCGACCCGGGTTCGACTGAATATGAGAAGAGGTTTGATTGCTGAGAATTTACAAGTAAAAAATAAACGACCTAAAAATAAATTTTTCACATCAAGAGAACAAGTACCAACTAGGATCATTAATATAAACTAATGCAAATCTGCCCGCATTACTAAGTCAAATATGATAGCTACACATAAACATATCCTTGCAAACATGCCCTCAAATAAAATAAATAAAAAAAGATCAGATGGAAAGAAAACTCAATTAGTCCAAAAAGCCTAATATCAATAAAAACCACAGCTGGGGTTGAATTCAACTTCAACTCATATCCTTCAACCTTCTCTTCAGAACATCCATCGACTTCTTCCTCGCACTCTGTTTTGTGTTTCTATTTGAGAGGCTACCAAACAGCCGATCTGGTGCATCTTTATACTTATCGCAAATAATTGCCACCTTCTTATGATCCAAAGCGCCATAGTTCTTCACTCTAATAACTGGATTTATGAAATTTTCTGGCTGGTTACTCAACAATAGATTCACCAACTGCCTCACCTCCACCAAGCAATCCGTAAAAGTTGCCTCATTACCAATTTTCTTAACAGCTGTACTGTCGTAGCGGTCCTTAGCAAAAGATTCAAGCAACTTCAAATCATTGTCGATACCAGCCACGGCATTGACATTGAAACGTTTCAAACTGTCACTCAAAAGGCTGTCATGATATAATCTGAAACATGGCCTAGTGCACCAATTGCGACTTTGTAAAGCGCCTCTAGAGGTAGTATTGTTGTGCAGCTGACACAACTGAGTCGAGATATACCAAAACCTCATTCATGTAGTCATTTGCATGTTCAGATACCTCTTCTGCTGTCCAATTAATGTTGGACATCTGTCCCATTATGCTGTCTAATTTGTCATTAACAAGGTACAGGAGTTTATTATATGCTACATTTTGTGTTGCCTTTAGTACTGCCTTGGCCGTCAGACCTGAATGTGGCCTCTCTACAATCCGTTTTGGGACACCACAAAGCTGTCCTGCTTGCCAGAGAAAGAAACTGTCACAGGCCCGTTCAAAAACTGATATGTTAGACCCAGATTTGCATTGCTTGGGGCACACCAAAGGCGCCTCCATGTATTATATTTAATAAAGTATTGTTCAAAACCTCAATCAATAGTTTTGTCAAGGTACTTGTTCACAACCTCGTAGGAATTGATAATAAAGCCCCCACCATATGACATATAACTAACCGAGTCCTCTATAAAGGACCTTATGACCCGGCAAATATCTGGTACTGTGAAGAAAAGATGCTACATATGGAAAATCTGGAATCATATCCATAGCTTGTAAATTGAAAGATACCACATTCATATTATATTCGTATTCCTTTTTTTAGAACCATTTGCTCATAGGAATCGCTAGTAAGGATGTCACTAATTTGCTTCCTACAACTCGGTAAGAAGTAACTTCATGGTACTTATCCCGGGACTTATCAAGTATATTCATCAGAGGATCGACACGGTAACCATATCGCTTCAAAGTTGCACCCAGGAGGCTCACATAGTCCTTTATGAGTAACAGGTGACTCGCTGTGTCTAGCCGAGAAATTGATCCTCTAGGATGGCTGTAATCTTTGCAATGGCTGTGTCCCAAGTGGATTCGACCTGCTCCTCTGTTAGCAATCCACCAGCTGTGCGCAATACCGATCCTCTACAATAAAAAAGCCTGCAACTTGTGTAAGGAAAGGCTGGTGTGATTCTAGAAAAGGTTGCATAGTTGACACTTGTAGGTCAAGTTGTAGTTGCATCAGCCGATTTTTGTGGTAGTAATCACGAAACTTTTCACCGATCCCCAGGCATGAGTCGACGTGATATGCACGGTGCACTGAGGTTAGGTTGAAATCCAACACGACATCCTCCTCAGCTTGTTCAGTTGAGTCTAAGGAGTAGACAATACTCATTAAATTGCAGGTGGACCCAGTGCAAGACTGTTCCTCAGCCTCTCTCTGACGGGACCGCATCCTCCTCGTCACGCTGCCGTGATGTGGCAGTCTGACGGATTGAAAGCTGTCCTATCTCCCTGGCAGTGGTTCTGATATAGACTAGCCAGTCATTGAACTCCCCACATACTTTCTTCTCAATGTGAAGCTTTATAGCAGGCAGTTGCTTTGAGATGGACTCGTCGGAGTGTTTTAACAGGTATAGAATGGATGTAATCCTTCTGGATAATGTCTAGGGTTTTCAATGCAGGGTAGAAGCGGCCTTCGGACACGTCACAGTTGCATGAAAGGCACAAGCTGGTCACATGCAACATACCTGTGGTTATAAAAAAGTAAGTTACTATAATGGATATAATGAGATAGGTTCAGCTAGTTCCAGAAACTATTGTGAGCTAACTGGTACAAGTCCAGGAACTGGTAATACAACCGACATCTCGTAATGGAACCCTTTGGACCAAATTTGGTAAGACACCTACCCCTACCAGACCAAGAACAATCTCTCCTTTTTATATGAATATACTAAACTAAAGCACCAGACTTAATCAATTTCTAAACAACTCTGTAGTGATAAGCAGTGCCTGGTGGATGGTACCAGTTGCTGCTTGCTAAACTGTGTTTACTTACAAACT
The DNA here is from genome assembly GCA_025461125.1 of Carex kokanica. NCBI lineage: Eukaryota > Viridiplantae > Streptophyta > Magnoliopsida > Poales > Cyperaceae > Carex > Carex kokanica. The sequence continues at coordinate 31,168 of JAJGRX010001227.1, read as the reverse complement.
TGACCTCTACAGTACTTCAACATAAGACTGCATACTCAAAACTGAGTCAAACTTTACTCTGGTTAGTCCATTCAGCCAAATCATTGGTAAAAAATGTGTGTCAAAATCAATTGAACTCTTTCAGATTATTATGATCACAAAACAATTAGGTAGACATGGTGCTGATTTGATGACATAATTAAGATAGGGCCAAATTAGTTAAGTTTGTCAAGGTATCTTTTCCAATTTCTTAAAGCTGCTTCACATCATTCTGGATATTTACTTTTTAGGCAATTTCGTTGCTGCCCAAGTGCTTTAAGTCTATTTAGGGTTCTGATGTTATGGATAACTCGACAAGTTATAATTCAGTTAAAAAAATATATATATTCTCTTTTGGGGGAATCTTTTGTGCAGGTGTGCCTCTTCCTATCTTCTTTTAGTGTTATCTCTCTTTCACTTGATAAACCCAAGCCCTAGCTTCCCACTAAAATCCTTAGTGCATGATATGAACAATTCACATCAGAACCCTATTGAACCAAAACCTGATAAAACCAAAATAAAAAAATAGCTCCCAATTTGAAAATCATAGCCAGACACCTAAAATGGACAAAACCTGGTAGTCCAATAAGCAAAAGCAGCCCAACTTCAAATAAAACATGACTTAATCTGACCAAAACTAGCCTGCCTGCCACCTCTCACAAGAAACAAAGTTGTACTATTATGTTGCGCTATATTTAGTTGTACACAACAAGAGCTTCATATTTTAATTTAACCAAGCATTTTATAATTTAGTAAAGTTCCTGTACATGACAGCAAACTTGTAATACCTTCAAGGCGAGTATGGCCTCAGCAACATTCCTGTTCACTGAGTACAACTCGATCAACTCCTCAAGCTTCGCAAGAAGGCGACGCTGATATCTTCCAACCTGGAATTCTTCTAATGTCAAGTTACTTTTCAAATTGTCAGCATCAATCAAAACCCCTCTTAATTCGTCAACTGCAAGAATGAACTCTTCATAGTGAAGCTTACACAGCTCCTCTATCTCGGTTTCCTTCTTTTTCACTATGTTGCGTAGGTGGTGTAGGAGGGCTTCTGGTTTGCCCGACTCAAATACATGCCTCACGATAGGTCCCTGTTCGAGATGTTACAACATTAGTTTGCATCAGAGCATAATCATTGTTGGTACCATAGTCACAAGATTTGCGAATTATTCGCGAATAATTTGTTTTTTTGGTGATGGCGAACCGAACGCCGAATTATTCGGTTGACTGAACTTTGACTGAATTATTCACAAATAATTCGCAAATTTTACGAACTTTTCCCAAATTTTACGAATTATTCGTGAATTTGTTCCCAGAATATATATATATTTTGCTCCCTTGTGGGACTGAGATCTCTTGTCCGGATAATTCCGAATCATTTCTGAATTATACCCGAATTATTCCCGAATCATGAATTTTTGACCCCGCCAAACCGAACCCGAATAATTCATTTGTCACTGTGGTTGGTACCCTACGGCCATTATAAAGATTAGTGTTCTTTTGGAGGATCTCGGGTCAATTAGCTTCAGAAAATGGTAAAAAATAAAAAAGAGACATACCACATCCTCTCCATTAGCAATGGCAGCAGCCAGGCCCGGGCCAATACCACCATCACCTCCATTTTCTACCACAGCTCTCTTCTTTGGCTGTACATGCATTTTTGTCCAGCTATGAATAGAAAATATGTAAACGAAATCTATGTTAGTTTACAAAAGCAAAAGCATTTCAGCTACATATTCATTCAGAAAATTCAAAAGTAGAAATTAATAATTTGAAAAAAAATCTTCCTCGAATTTCTCAAATGGTTCATGATAGTCATATAAACTTCTTGCAAAGGAAAAAGGAATTTAAATTAGGGTTCAAATAAATTTACAAAATTAGGGAAGAGCGAAATTTACCGTGAGATTCGAGAAGAGAAGAGCGAGATCCGCAATTTGGGATTTGAGTGGCTGCGCTGAGAGAGAGCTGCGCCAGGCGTTTTTTTTGTTTCGAGCAAGAGAGGGCTGCGCAAAATGACTCGAGCAAATTGAAACGGACGTATTATTTGTGCGTTGCGATGCGTGCTAAGTTAAAGAACGATTCTGGGCCGTCCGTTTCCAATTTGCTTGAGTCAGGAACCTGAGTAGGGTGCGCAAAAAGCTCATGCCTCGTAACTCGTTTGAAATTAATTTGGATTTTAACAAGTTAATTTTGACTCGAGTTGACCGACTCAGACCATACCCTAGTCTCTTTTCAGTTCCTGCACAATCTTTTTTTGATCATTCTCTTCTCTTTGCCACTTCTCTAATTCTACTTGAATAAAAAGTAGCTAGCGCAATTTCATTGATACTGAATCTGCTTAGTAAAATACTTTTAATTAAAAAAAATGAATAGTTTAGGTCAAGATTCTAAATAGCATTTATAGTGTCATAGCGGGAAGACTACAAAAAAGCTATAGCGAATAGTGTCGCTATAGCAGAAGCTATACCACATAGTTTTTTTTTTTTTTTTTTACATTCCGTATATTCAATATTTGTACTAAATCATCATTATTTAAAGTTTAATAGAACAATAAATAGCACCAAAGTAATTAAGAATTATAATATTCATATTGAACCCGTACAAGTCCAAATTGCGATTCAAAATATCCATAGTAATATCATAAACTATCGATTTTTCCTATTAAAAATATCTTAAGCATCATGATTCATGACATAATATATATTTTTTATTCAAATTTCAATTTCAGTTTGGACTTTTTTTCTATTCAAATTTTAATTTTTATTTCCAATTTCAAATTAACTTATCTGTAGCAAGTAACAACAATTTCAATTTCGATTTAAGCTTTTTTGGGTATTTATTTAAAACCCATATAAATTACTTAAAAAACCCCATATTGTATAGTGGTCGTAGCGCAAATAGCGGACCCTATAGTGTTATAGCGGACCGCTATCACCGCTATAGCGGCCGTAGCGCAAACAACGCATTTTGATGTCATAGCTTAGCGTTTGGGGTTCAAAAACGCTATAGCGCGCTATTTAACACACTGGTTTAGGTAGATTAAAGTCAAATAAAGAAACTAAAATTCAATAGTACATAATCTAGATGGAACTGTCAAAATGGAATTGTCAGATAAGAGAGTTGGCTCACGAGTCACAAGTTGAGTCGAGTTAACTTAAGTTGCTCGTGAGTTGATTTCGAGTTGGATATCCAAATCGGTCCTAAATGAGCAACTCGACTCGACTCAGTTGACTCATGAGTTGAATCTGAGTTGCCTCTAACTTGGACTCAACTCAACTCATTAGCAGCCCTAACCGGAGTGATCTGAACTTAATTTGTTTGAGTCAGGTACCTGGGGAGATCCGAATTCTGAGCAAAGTCGGGTGGAGAATTTTTGTTTAAAAAAAAGGACAAAACAGAAATTTAAACGTCTAAATTAATAAAAAAATTATCTATCTTGAAAAATATGCATGTACTTATTATTTTTTGTTCTTTTTTTATATAATTGGTTTTCGAAAATTCATATTCCGGTTAGAGATGATAAAAAAAAAAAATACAAAATGACTACTCTTCATTGTCAATATTTATAAACATTTACAATTTAAAAAAAATCAATCGCTTTTGAAAGATTAGAAAAATCAATGGACAACTAAATTACACTTGATAAGTAAAGAACCAAAACTTTTATTAATATCTTCAATTAAAAAAATTACACAAGTGCTCTCAATTTTTGAGTTCTATGTAGATATGGAAGAGTATCCCTGGGTACTCTATCAGGTAGAATTATTTATGGCAGGTAGAATAATTTATAGCTGAGTCAAAATCATTTTGGTGCAAATTTAAATTATAAGAGGCCCGCTTTAAGATTCACGCTAGATTAAAACAGATGATGTAGATCTCATTACACGGTAGGTTTCCACAATGAATTTGAAATCATGTAGATGTAGGATCACAACTTGACAAATATCGAATCATTTCTCAATTTTGTCCATAAAATTTTAAAGTTTATGTTGATACCATTAGTACTTCCAAAACCACACAGTAATCTAAGAAATGATATCCTTGAAATTTATTTAAGTAACTTATAGTACATTGAAAAAATAAATATAAAAATTTCTTCTCTTAATGAAGGCATCCATAAATTGCAGTTGGCATTGACTATGCTCCTTTTTCTTTCATCACTGTTTGGAATTTGTATTATGGGCCTTTGTTGGGATGAAAAAACAAAAACAAAAAGGAAAATAGAAGATTTGTTGTTGCTTGAATAAATCGCCTATTATGGCCATATTTGTAAGTATCTTATTTTGCACTTATATTATTAAACTAGTATGGTGCCCGTACGTTACAACGGGGATATTATAAGATTGAATAGAATATGAAGATACTTTTTTTTATTGACATTTCACTCAGAATTAAGAAAAAATATATAAATGAAAATAAAAAACACAAATGACAAAAAAAAATGGAGAAATAAATGATAAATAATAGTAAAAGAAACAACAACAAATGAAAAAAAAATGATCAAATATAACATGAAAAAAATCTTGAAGTATCATTGCTAGTGTGATTCTCTTCGATGTAGTCCAGCATTTCTGAAAATGAATAAAAAAAATATGAAATATAGATTATAATTGCTCCAATTGAAAAAATATAATAAAATTAGAAAAGCAATCTTTATATTCTTGATTTTCTCGATTCCAGGTGTGGGGTGATTTGTATAGAAACAACTGTAATCAAATATATTATAGATTTTTCTATTATGTCTTGGGATCTATATAGAAACAAACAAAGAAAAATATGGAAACAAAGAAAAATTATTTTCATTTTCTGTCGTGATAATTTGTATAGAAACAAAGAGATATAGGAAACCAAAAATAAGGAAACGAAGAAGTTGCTAAACATAGGAGAAATAAGGAAAAAAAATGTCGCATAAGGCAGTATATTTAATTTTAATTGTAATATATTGTGACTGTACGTGTAGCGAGTATGTTTCTAACTAAATATAGACTTTTACACTTAAAAAGATGCATTAATCAAAACAAGACAGATTATTTGATTATAGGGTTGAGATTAAATCTGAAATTCATCTTTCAATCATAGCCGTTGGCGGATCGGACACCCAACGTGCTTAATAATGGAAGGAGATATGAATAAAGTTGTGGTGGAATAGTATGGCATAGAACATTACTTATGCTGTCATAAATTAATCCACCTATTTAGGTAGCATAACTTATGCCGCGTTCTTCTCTTTTAAAATTATTTACGTAATATGTGATGGACAATTTATTTGTCATTTGGCTTTCCAATTAGATACCGTTTGCAATATAATTTATTTATAAATTATATAATATTACTTTAAAAAACCTCGGATAAAATTCTCGTGTTCTATATTTCTTTTGTAATTTCGTAATTCATAAAACAAATTCAACAATATATAAAAATATAACAACATACAACTTAACAATTAGTTAAACTCGTGACTTAACTTTAATCCATAACAAACAATAATATTTATGCCGTCTAACTAGAATAAGCAACTTATCATCAACTTTAACCCACCATCAAACATGAACTATATGTTAATCTATTCGTTTGAAAACTTTGGGTTTAAATTTCAACATCTAGCATTATATAATTTGGATGCAATCATATATCAGTATTAATTAAAGCATCGGATTCATTGAAACTCCGTAATTAAGGTTTAATTGTTTTCATCACAATAGAATGAAGAATTTCTACTGAATTGATTATTAAATTTTACAAATAAAGTGTAAAATTATAAAAGCTCTTTAACAAAAAAAATGCGTTCTACGATCGATATTTTTTTTAATAAATTTGAGAATAAGTTCAACATATTTTATTTTATAGTACGTTATTAATTAATTGTAATTCCTATGAGCATTTTCAATTATATAAAAACATAATAATAATTGGTTGACCCATCGATCCGACCGGGGAACCGTTAAACTGAAACTTTATCGGTTAACATTCGGTCCGGTTATTATAACATTGCTTTGGAGAGCACCTAATGTAAAAATAAATGGGTGAATTTTAGTGTTCTTCTATTTTCAACATTTGCATACATCCTTTTGAGCAATTAATCAATTCGATTTCTAGTAGTTGTACATATCTCCCAAAATTAGCCATTCAATTAGTAACATCCCACAAGAAATATATAGAAGACTGCAACAAAACAGATGTTAGTAACAAGTAAAGATTAAAATTTACAGCTGTATAAACACTGAAATCGGAACACCTGTCTCACCTGTTTGATCACCTGGAGAAGAAAATTAGTCACGTTCGTTGTTACCAATTGTGTACATAATGTCATATTCCAGGGAGGATACAGGATTCAGGTCAGAGGTAAACACAAAATACTATAAGAGTATAATTTTTCTTCTTCTAACGAATTAGAGCAGAAAAGCAGATAATTATTTAAAAAACTCATGACGTGACCAGATACGTCATGACATGACACGGTTAGTCACAGCACAACATGGTTCCATCACGACATGACATGGCACTTGTGCCGGTCACGTGTTGTGACTCACGTGTCCCATGCCGTGACCATTCATGCGACATGATCATCTTTCAAAAATTTGACAAGATACGACACGTCACGCAAAAGATTTGGTCACGGCACGCATATGATCACGTGAGTCACGTGTAATTAGGACCGTTAGATCTTAATCGAATGGGATATCTTGAATAAAATAACCTAAATTATGAAAAAAAAATAGTTAAACATAACCAAACGTGACTAAGTCACATTTAGATATGTCACGTGTGGTCACAGCATGCTTTGGTCATGGCGTGACTAATGTGTTGTGACCATTCAATGCCATGACTATCCTTTCAAATTTAGTCACGGCATGACTAGTTATAACATGATATATTTAGATCCCTAGTAACAGATCTCTTTTTCTCCTGGTGAATCAACGATTCTTCTGAGTGGGAGTAGCGAATCAGACCAGTCTTTTTTCTTTAATTCTATTACGCGAATTAGTCTGAACTGACTTTCTTTTCCGCTAATTTTCTTCTACTTGGCCGTGAATTAAATCCAGGGGTAGGCACAAGTATAAAATACCACTGGGTCTAAAAAAAATTTCGAATCCAGGGGTAGGCACTTGCCTACCCCTGATCCACCTTGGGTCCGCCAATGGTCATATTACGTACGTGTGTCGATTACGGACGTGACTGTCTTCCACCATCTTAATCATGTCACATCACGTAAATTAATTCAGTCACATCACGTCAGTGACATGTTACGTGACCAACTTTTTAAACTTTATTTCTTAATTATAATAATTTTGTAAAAATTTCTTATTTTTTATATATTTTGTTATTATTTTCTTTGAACTAACTTAAACTTTTAAACAATAATTAAACACAATTAGTCACATCACATGTGGTCACGACATGCCAAGTTCCTAACCTGGTAATCTAAACGGAAAAGTACAAAATGTATATTAATATAGTCAATATATAGCAATATACTAGATCTGAAAAATAAGTTAACTTCTCCATAATAACTGAACTTCAATTTGCTCTTAATATGTTGGATATGCCAAATTAACCGCAGTAGTATATTTAGAGTAGTAAGGTGGTTCCAACTCAGTATATTTCAATCCTCTTCCGGTTATAGGTGATATTAACACAATTTTATTGCAGAATTACAGATCTAAACCATAGTAGGCCTCATTTAGTCATTTAGCTTTTGTTTCATGATCATACATCATTAGATATTGCTTTATGATCATATAATTGGGCCCTCAAAAGGCTGGGCACCAGAGTCATTAGATATTGCTTTACTTGATAGTTATTACACATAATACAGCTGCAAGTCTTGTGTAATCAAATCAGACTCAATTAAGAAGCTCTCTTGTATCTATATCTCGATGCACAGAACAAAAAAACCAAAAATTCAGCAAACTAAGCGCAGCTATAAGCCAGAAAAACAAATCAAGCCGGCCCTTGTTCAAGTTATCAGGGATCCACCCTTGCTTGCCTCCACGAGTGGTAAATATGAAACAAGAGTCAGAACAAATGAGCTCATATAACTCCCTAATGAAACCGTGACAAGTGCAAAAGCTGTACAGACACTTCTCATAGCATCGGGTGATTGATCGTAGAAAAACTCGATTTGACCAATTGATGTTAAAACCTGGGCAAGACCGAGTAAAATATACTGCGGTACCAACCAGAGAATGCTCATTGGTACCTCGACCTTTTCATGTAAGTCCATTTCTCGGGCAATTTGTAACCGCTTTGTCTCGACCAAAGCTGCTGATACCATGGCAAGAATAGAAAAGATGAGACCAGTACCCATTCTTTCTAACTCAGTGAAGCCTCTTGCCTTCCCTGTGAACCGCCTAGCAACTGGTACAATGATTTATCATAGATCGGTACAATTGCAACGAAAGTTAGTATTTCAAAGGTAGATAATGAAGCAGGTGGGATGGTGAAGTAGGATCCTATCTGTTGCTTTAAAACCATGCCTTGTTCAATGAAAGAAGAGGAATCCTGAGCACAAACCATGAAGAAAATTATGCCAGTGGACCAAATGGGAAACATCCTTACAAGTAGCTTTAATTCTTCTACTTGTGTTATGGTACAAAGCCTCCAAGGATTTGAGAAATTACTGTTCTTTGAATCAGTATGAGTTACTACTGCAGCCTTGTCAAGAAACCTACAGAGTTGAGGTCACATGTTCAAATCAAATCCCAGAAAAGAATAAAAGATTGGATTGAGACTTCTTCAGAAGAGGGGAAAAAGTAAAAACACTTACCTTAGTTGATCAGTATGCGCTAGCTTACGGCTCCCTTTATAGCTGAACTTTTCCAGGCAACTCGTAAAGACAACAATCATCAACTGGCAACTGGACCCTCCATTTCCTAACACTGGCCACCACACTTGACAAACCCGGTTATCGGGCTTCCACCTGGCTTTTGAAACCGGTAGAACTTCGATCCAATAAAGAAGCTACCCATTGCCAGACCCATAAACAGAGTAGCGACACCATATCCAAGGCCCCAACCATAGTACTGTTGTAAGTACACGAGCCCAGTAGTTGAGGCAAGCGAGCCGAGATTTATGCAAAAGTAAAACCAATTGAAGAAGGATCCCTTACTGGATCTCTCCATTGGGTCAGTTTCATCAAACTGGTCGGCTCCAAATGCCGAGACGCACGGCTTGATGCCACCAGCTCCAATAGCAATCATGTAGAGAGAGGTGAAGAAGAGGAGGTATTCATAGAGTTTTGGTCGAGGGGAAACAGAATCAGAATTTAATTGCGGTGAAGGTAGGAGGGAGGAAAGTGATGACGATGTTGTCAAAATTGCCATGCCCTGAATTCAAAGTAGGATAAAATTAAGAGCATATATATATATTAGCACTTTTATTGGTGCTTGATTCCACAATTAATTGAGTGTAACTAGAGGCTTATTCAAGATTAAATTAACTAATTACTCAAGGTTAAGTGATGCAATAACAACTTATTCAATGCAAAGCATACTTACAATTAAATAAATCACAGAGAATATGGCGATAGTGCAATAACGGCCCCAATAGGAGTCTGCCAATACCGCACCGACAAGTGGCGTGAGGTAACAGGTGCCCTGCCATGTGGTGAAATTCCATCCATGCAGCTGTGGCATTTCCCTGGTGTAGCCTTGTTTTCAGATAGGTCACTAGGTTTCTTGAAATACCGTAGTAGGCAAATCTCTCACAACACTCTGTCCCTACATTTTACAATGCAAATTTTACTTATAATTTCAGATGCCCAACAGATTCTCTGGTAAATATCACAGTTTTGATCTCGAATAGAAGGTTTTTAAACCAGAAAAAAAGTATATACCAAAACCTACAATACAATATGAACTTTCAAATTTGCAACCATTTCTTTCATTTGTCGGTAAAAAAATTTCAAGAAAAAAGAATGATGCATTACTAACATAATATAAATGAACATGCTTTCCAGTTTCCTGAGTTGTGCTTTAGTACAGAGTTCCCATTATTATCTACTGATCCATCTCCAGTACATAATCCCACATCCTGCATCAAGTAGATCAATCAGGACATAAATTATAAACTATAAATTTAAAAGTCAATCAGTTGATCCATACTGTTCTCACCGATGGTTGATTTCGTGTTTAGGTCAGCTGCTGTGTCAGAAATATTCAGTAGAATCATTCTAAATTGGGATTTGTTTTAGGTCTCAGTGATTACTAATTACCCACTTGATTCATTCTGGATTTTTGGTTAATTTTGAATCTTGTGTACAGTTTTGGGTTTATTCCAGTTTATTATCCTGACAAAATTAATCCAAGTTTATACCCAACTGATGGGAAAAAATGATTTGACAATTTTGAAAAGTATCAGAGACTTTAAAAAAGATAGGAAAATGAATGATTTGACAATAGAAAGAGAGACAGAAGTTGCACAAGGGTAAAATAGGAATCAATACGTTTGACTGGTAAAATAGAGAAAAACTATATTTTGGTGGCTTAATTTACATGCATAATTGCTCTAAAAACAAATTTCCAATCAAAACCCATAATTGGAATTTTGAAAAAGACCACCGTACGCATACTTTTTTTCTAATACCAGTAAAGGACGAAAGAGAGAGACCTGAGAAAGGGTTAGCTCTTCTGATACCAGCAGCCTTTCTTCGCTTTCCTCCATTAAAATCTCTTTTTTGTCTCTTCTAATGGTCTCTATTGTATTTGCGTTGTACCCAACTTAATTATATGAATTGCTTGCGTGGCTTGGCTTTTATAATATATTTATTATCACGGGCCGAAAGGCGAAAACGAAAGGAAAAACAGCTAAATTTGGGTAAATATTATAACAGCGCAGATTTGTCTTCATGCAGCGCTGCATGAAGTTAAAACTTCTCTGTCAATATATTTGCCCCTATAATTTCACGTGAACCCTTCTAAAACCTTAATATCACATCACGTTTACTCCAAAAAAAATAAAAACCTATCAACAACTTAAACGTGTGGAGTAGAACAAATTAAATGATCTCACCGGAAAGAAATTAAACATCTGAAACCTCAGTTAATTATTTTTTCTACAGCCTTTCGTTTGAGAGGGACACCTAACCAAAACATATTTTAAAATGTCAAATTTAATTCTTATCTTCAAAATTAAATGGTAATTTTATAATCATTTTTCGAGAATCACATGCAATATGAGATGAAAATTGCAACTCTGACCGTGCATGTCAGTGACGCAAAGGAAAATTACTTCAGTGCGTCATATGATTTATAACAAGAAACTATGCTAGGTTCAGATATGATGAAATTTTTCATGACAATATACATATATTTTGAAGGCAAATAACAATGCTAGGTTCAATTACAAAAGACAGAGTAGAACTAGGGTGTGATGTGCTCACCAAAGATTGGTGAGCATAACTCCATAATCTATCGTATTCACTTCAAACGAGATGAATCCAAACTGTTGAAACCGATGTACTTCACGAGTGATGTGCGTACATGCAAAATTTTGAATGTTTCAGATTTATTTAGTACAAAGTCAAGCGATCAAAATTGATGAAAAATGAATGCATTAAAAATAACTTCTAAAACTTCATTTTGGATCATTCATTTTTCATCAATTTTGACCACTTGACTTTAGACTACATGAATTCAAAAAATTCAAAATTTTGCATGTACGCACATCACTCGTGAAATATATCGGTTTCAACGGTTTGAATTCATCTCGTTTGAAGTGAATCCAATAAATTATAGAGTTACGCTCACCAAAGAATTTGGCGAGCACATCACACCCTAGTTCTACTCAAAAGACAATGTCATAAATAAAATACTAGTCATGACATAAACTATACATAATGGACCTACGAAGAAATCCTAAGGTTACAAGAAGTTAGGTTATCATGAATTTGTTGTTTTAGGATGTTAACATATGGAAATAGCTTGGTTGCATGAGCTCCATAATACAGTGATAAAATGACTTCAACTCTTTTGATGGTGTCAGATGCACTATCAGCACAACAAAGAGATAATTGAAGCGAGGCAAGCTTGATCAATTCATGACCGATGGCAATGTGATTCGGGTGGTAAAGCTTCTCAAGGATCTATAAAAGAGAAAAACTTTCATTAAAAAAGTCAATAACAGTTTATTATTTTGTATTTGTTTGAAAATAAAAAGAGGAAACATTTGTCCTGAAAGTGGACCAGTGAGTGTCTCTGTGTCAGTGTGTGTGTGGTGGGGGGGTGTTTGGGGAGTCCGTATCCTCTGCAGTACTGCACTCGGTCCAATGAGCTGAGATTAACTCCCAGTTGAGCGATTGGAATTCGGTGCCTATTTACACATAGGGGGCCGTTTTGAGATTCGTGCCACAATCAAAGAACGGTCTGGATTTAGGAATTTGACCGTGCAGTACCAGGGGTGATCCGAATTTGGGGTTTTTTTTTTGGGGGGGGTTAAGATCCCCTAAATTAACTCACATTTTAAGTTTGGAAGATTTTTTTTTCATTTATCTTGCATTTTCTTGTGAAGATAATATAACTAAATGTCATCACCTGAATTGACATTTCGCAATGTGTAATAGCACGTTCCAAGTCTCCATATTTTGTAAAAGTCTCCGCAATTGAATCCTCACCCTGAAAATTTTCCTCGTGTGGAACATAATCAAGAAACAGGGAGCTCAGACTAATACGAGCTTAGACTAATCTCTGCAAATAGTTCATTTCTCTACTTTGATGCATACACGAGGGTATACCTAAATGTTACTGTGTATGCATCAGAAATAAAAAAAATGAACCATTTGCCCTAAAAAACCGATCAAATAGAAGACCGACATTTTCCTTGAACAGACTACAAATTTTTTATGCTGTTAATAAAGGGTAAAATGGGTATTTTATAAATTCAAAATGAGTTTTGATATAAAAGACAATAAAATGGGTAAATTTGTGAGTTTTTGAAGTTTAGAGGGGGGAATACGTAATTTTGAAGTTTTTAAGGGGTATACGTGAAATTCTCCCTTTTTTTTAAAAAAAACATTCAGTTTTTCTTTTTAAATGTCCGATCCACCTATTCCTGTTAATTAAGAAGTGCACCTGTGATCATGTAAAGACAATAAAAAACTATTCTGTGTAGTTGATAGAGAGAAAAACCTGAGCAACAGCCTTGCTATATTGATGCCTCATAGATCGAATTTTTTCAAGGCAATCTAGCGCTCTATCCACAGAATCCGTTAAGCTGAATTTTTTTTGAAAAGTTCAGACGTGCTAATTTTAACAATCTTGAAATAACTTAATAGGAAATAGGAAACCATATATATTACCTAGTCATGTTTAGTGTAGCCTCACTCAAATTTGCATTGACTGAATCCAAATCTAGGTATGAGTTGCAATTCAAGCAACATCCAGGATTAATGCATGAACTAATTCTGGATTTTGAAACAACTTGTGTGCCACCCTTTTAATGCTATCATCACTTCCTGAAGCCTTGAGAAAAATTAAAATAGATGAGCACGTGAAGTGCCTATTTAAGATTGAAAAGTGAGTTTCATAAAACAAAATATTAAGAAGAGAATATGAAATGTAATACAAGTAAGAATGGACATACAGGCAATGAGAGATTGGAAAGAAGAGAAGCGCCGACTAATGCTTGCACAGAATTATTTTCGAGTATCTTGAGTGTAATATTTTCTAAAACTACACCATGACATCTTGAATTTTGACAAGAAAATGAATTAATTACAAGGTCAGAGAAATTTAAATTCGAGCAGCCTGAGCATTCACATTGAACATGTATTGCTGTTTCAGTGATCTTTGCCTCTCAACAATATCCATCTCACCAACCTATAAAAAATAGCTATCTCTTAGAGCGAGACAAAAAAATAGTCCAGAGAAAGGGAGAGTTGTGATATACGGTATTATTACCTGTGGGCCATAAGAGAGCTCGAGTGGGCTCCACGAAGAAACTCAATTCAGTAGTGCGAACAAAAAGGGGAACGGGAAAGAAAATAAGAGTTCACATTTGGTTTGCAAGAGTGATTAAAGAAGCTGCCAGTAGAGTAGATTGCTTGCCCTACCCTAGTCTACAAAGAAAATTTACAAATAAATTAATGCTAACAAAAGGTATGGCACTTAGCGTAAAAGAAAAAAAAAATCAGGAATCAATCATAAAATGCAAGTTGTAACCAACCTGTTCTATACTACTAGTTTGTATATTAACCAGTCTGGAGAAAGCACTGAATCCTGACCGTCAGTTGAGCTGACATGTACAACAGCCATTGAATTGAACTTTATTTGGCATATTAGAAGTACAGCTACAAAAGAAGCAACAGACAACAGAAAAATTTATCTTCCATTTTTAAAAAGGATGGTTATTAGGCAAAGATTTTAAAATTTAAAAGTACCTGTGAGACATTGACTTCAGTAGATAGAAAGTCTGATTTATAGTAGCTATTCATACAGAAACAAAGAACAATAGCATAAATATATATCTCCAATCTTTCCCTAGGAGGAACCAGGTCGTAATGATGAACAAGATCCTACAAGCAAAGACAAATAATAAGATACCAGTATCAGTAATTAACCTAGGACCAAATTATATTGGAGCCTTTTGCAAAAATACGCCCAAAGTTTCATCACCGAGAAAATGAAATTCAACATTCTCAAATGTGACGATGTACAAAACATTTTTGAGATATTTACAGCTGACATTATCACGAGTTACAGAGCACTCCATTAAAAGTTGAAAATTTCACCTGTAACCTAGCCGTGCTTTGTTTCAAAGAACAAGTTACAAAATAATGCAAAACGAATTAAAGGGGGGTAACTTGGGTTATCTTACGTGGACCTCAACTTCAAAGGTCGGTTGCCAATTGCAAACAAGGTAAATATGTGTATAATGTGCAAACAAAAAAAAAATACTAACAACAATACTAGAAGCTTACCAATGACTCTATAAGATTAGAATCAACCACCCAGATGACCTTCTTTTCTCTTTTTCCTGTGCAACAATCCGACCAGCCAAAACTACATCGGTTGGTAAGACAGCTGACCAATGTGCGCCTCCACATTCATGACTATGCTCAGGTACTCCCTTACATCTTATTCTACTGGCAGAGATAACATGTGCAACATGATTTAAGACATCTCGAGAGAGGTTGCACCTTGACAGAGAACAATCCGGATTTGGTATGATATTTCTCCTGTGGATTGGGCTAGGCAGTTCTCAGAGCGTATATGGGGATGGTGCAAGAGGGGCAAAATAGACCATCTGTAGGAACTTTGTTGAAGCAGAAATGACAGTGGGTCCCACGACAGGGTTTTGTCACGATCTGCAGTTGATCGTGGCTGTTACAACCGATGGTATATGGAAGTTTAGTAAAACTACAGTAGAATTCAAGTAAAATACCAAACATCTAATTTAAAAAAAAAATATGCAGTGGCAAAGTCTGCTGATGGTTACTGCACCAACAAAGAATTTTTGTGTTACCACTTATCAGAAATTAAAGTAGACCAAACAAAACATACTCAGAAAAATACCAAGTACAAAATAAAGATCTTTATTTCGCCACAAACAAATGGAACCAAACAACACCAGGTACAGATCTTCCAGGTCTGGGAAAGAGGTTTAAGCTGTTAAAATAATAGAATACAATAACTGCTACACTAGACCTATATAGATGCATTATATTATTGATTATTCATACCAAATAAAATCATAATCATATCATATCAAGCGAAAAGAAAGTAAAAAATTACATTAAACAACAATAACTATTTACCGCTGCAAGAGGATCTTCGTATTAATCAGAGAAGCTGGCTGGATGTCATTGGAGAAGCCATGCCACGTCCTTTAGTGGGTGATGTCACACACACTAGTGAGATATCACTTGCAACGACATCTTTGACTCAACATCATCTCAGAGTGGTTCCACTGTGTTCACACTATCAACCCTCACTCTCAAATCTCAAGCTCTTGTTTTATATTTCTCTTCCCAGAAGAGGTTGCTTCTGTACTTAAAGCTACCTCTAAATCATAAATTGCATCTTTATACTTTTGCAACAGACTCGTTACTTTTCCTCTCCTATACAATGCCTTAATGAAAAGAATAAAAAGAGATAAAACAGGTTTATATATAAAAAAAAGGACATTTATACATACGTACCCCACTATCATCAACATCATCAAGATCATGATCATTAGTGTTATAATTAATATTATTATTTGAGAAAAATATGAGGGTCAAGCCCTTGAATTTGCAGAAGTTGTCCCCCTTGTTAAATTTTGTAATTTGATTGACATTTGCAGAAGTGGCCCCCCTGTTTATCTTAGCATCTTCTATAATGGAACATGAAAAAATTCACTCATACTCAAAACTTAAAAAAATAATAATAAATATTGTTCAATTACAAGAAAGGATAATAAAATTTGTTAATCTCATTCATTATATCAACGGTAGGTAGGAAATTCTAATATTGAAAAATATAGATAAAATAATGATGTAATAATTAACTAGCTTAAACTATTTAAAG
Source organism: Carex kokanica (assembly GCA_025461125.1). Taxonomy (NCBI): domain Eukaryota; kingdom Viridiplantae; phylum Streptophyta; class Magnoliopsida; order Poales; family Cyperaceae; genus Carex; species Carex kokanica. The sequence goes on along the minus strand of JAJGRX010001227.1, from coordinate 14,645 downwards.
ATAGTTGTTTGTTACTTGCCCTTTGCGTAATTAGGCATTATTGAAATAGCTCTATTGCAATCTCTAAAGCATTCTTCCAAAAGGCCAAAATTTCTGTTAAATTAAAAAATTAAAAAGAAATCAGGAATTGCAATACCACTTGCAATAAGTTTAAAAAATATAAAATTACTAATAAGTAAATATTAAACATACATGCATAGAAGAAGCTCGGTTAACATACAATGTCGCAACCAAGCTCAACTCCTTACTTTCAGAACTCAGTGGTGCATATCTTAAAGCCTACTCTCAAAGCAAATAAATACATATAAATTGGAAGGTAAAACACAAAAAAAATATGGTTAAATTTTAAGCAATGTAATCTGTAACCTGAGAGTAAAAGTTGGTAGTTGTGTAAAATCTCCTTTTGAGAAGCAATCATTCCCCTTTAGCTTTAAATTTAATGCTTTGGTTTCATTCTTGCGACAAAGTGCAATCTTCAAGTCTGTTAATTCAGTGATAACCTAGTAGAAAAATTAACTTGATTTAAGCATGAGGCAAAGGGATGTAAGAACAAAAGTACCAGAATCCAATTTGAAGAATTACTTCTTGGAACTCTGGTAAAGGGAGAAAGAACTCTAGGAGGGCGAGCGCACGTGACCGAGAGGTTCTCGCACGTGCTTCCGACGATCGCCTGCTTAAGCTCGTCAGGCACTAACAATTTTAGTCTCTCCATTACAAACTGTACAGCAGACTCCAGTAGTAAGCTCGAAGGACACCGAGTCACCGAGTGGCGGAGGCAAATGGAAAGGACTGAAAAATGAATTCAAATCCAGTGCAATACCTGACCGTGTAGAATGAGATCTGAGTCGTTCATATTAATATAACACGAATCTCAAAGAAGAACATATAATTTTCGGAGAATTGTAACCCCTGCTGCGGTAACCGCAGGGATCCTCCCTCTTGAATAGCTCCGTGGTAGAGAGGCCCGTAGAGCAGAGTGCGTGTATAGCAAACGGCCCAATAAAGGCCCGTAAGCGAAACTAATTTCGTGATTATTTATGGTCGGAGATGCTTTTTATTATATTTAAAGGAAAATCAAGGGAAGATGATATAGAAATTTGTTAATGAAACTAATCTAAACTACTGAGGAAGTAGATTAGTAATTAGATAAACTGTTTTATTTTAAAACAGTCCTAAGCAAAGCGGATCTAGAATTTTCATCTGGAGGTTTAAAAAAATAGCGAATCAGGTACTAGATAAAAAAACAGTTTATAATTTTCAATACTCTGACTTCTAATTTTCAATGTTCTAACTTCTAATCTTAATTACCAATCAGAATTAAAAAAAATATTCTAATTTTAACTCTAAATTTTACTTTAATTGCAAGTTAAAATTTCTGAAGAGAGCAAATAAAATTTCAAGGGAAGAGACAGAGTTAACTCGGATCTTAAATCTTCATAAAATTTCAAAATCCAAAAAAACATTTGCTCCCGACTCTTATTGGGTCCGCCCTTACTTCACAGGAGCTGAGGAGCATGTTCAACAAGAGAACTGTATTTAAAACAATGTTATCGGAATCGGACCGGACATCGAACCGGTAAAGCTTCGGTTCAATGGTTTTTGGAATTATATCCTACTCAGTAGGGTACCACACGAGAATCTTTTAGAATAATTTTCTAATTAGTTAATCTGAATTGTATTTTTAACTTTGCATGGAATCTCAAAGCACAGATACTGTTCCTGTGCTAGCTCAAATCTAAGTAATGGGCCCACTGTAGAGAACTGTAGGGGATACTGGTCCTGGTCCTGATTTATGTGGATGGAACGATACGTCCTATCTCCCGAGGAGAGTAGTCCGTATTTGAGAGGTGGTTGATTGATCTCGCCCTGCCCGAGGTGGCAGTCCGAGATGAGAGTTGAGAAGTAAGTGGTTGTAGAGAGATTCTGACTCTGACCTATGCGATATCTCTCTGTGTGTGTAAAAACTCGACCCCCCGTTCAATGGGGATTTTTGCTTATATATGCTGAGTCATAACGCCTATCTCGGCGGTTATCTCGCCTTAAGCCGGTAAAACGGTTATTGTGATCGAGTGACTGGTCATCCCGCATTAAGGCGGTGTATGTCTATTTCGGGCCCGAGTTCGACCTTTGCAGGCCTTCGGCCTGTTCTGTTCCTGGATCTTAAGTATCTCGGGCTTTGGGCCTCTTTACCTTGGCACCGGGCTGGCTCCTGAAAGGAGGACCGAATCCCGGGCTTTCATAGGCCTAAAGTTTAGTAAATAAAGGGGCCTTGGGAACTATGGCCCTATCATTAGCCCCCGAAGTCAGAATGTATCGCGATATGCTTCTGACTTGATATTACTTAGTCATGTAAACAATGTAAAATTATTTATGATTTCCCGAGATGTTATTTGTTTGCACTGTATGTTGTAATGTCGTATGCTAGTGTAATCTCGCAATATTATGAACTCGCATGATGATTTTTTTTTTTTTTTTTTTTTTTGACAAAATCAAGACGGAGTCGGGATGGAATGCGACATAATCAACACAAAAAATGGAATAGTTGATGAATTTCATTAATATCGCAAAATCATACAATATAAGGTTTAAACTGAATACGACATGCGATATACTATTTCTAACTAAACTATTCCTGACGGTGGCGCTTGTTCTGGCGTGCTGAGCAAGGCATTGCTTGCAAGTAAAGGATGTGAAGCGAGGGTCATGATGATTCCGAGGTGATCGTCGAGCCGAGCACCCGGGATGAAAGGCTTCTTCGCAGTCGTCACAATGGAACATTTGCGGAGAGTATCCCCTCAACTTGCAAATGGCACATCGGTCCCAGGCTAGTGGGTCGCCTTCTTTGTTGGAGTTGTGGAGGGCGACCTCGGGACCTTGATGTGGAAGAAGTGTGGGAGGTGATGGAATATCATCTCTCAAGATGGTAACCTCGTCATTCACGTGATCAGACATCTCGTGAGAATGCGAGTTAGAAGGAGAAATGTACGGTTGATGGATCGTTAAAGGGAGACGGAGGAAGTATATATAGTATACCGGCATTAAATGCCTGACGCCTCGTCTTCCGTTAACCCGCCGTCAGCCATCAAATCGCCCATCAAATCGGGCAGGGAAAACGAGGTGAAGGCGCAATCCTCGCTTGACACGTGTCATGCGTTAACTCGATTAGAGCTCGCGTCCGATGAATAAGCGCGGGAATCGAAGCGTCGCGTGGATGAATGTCGCAGATTGCGCCAGGTGTCATTCCTCGAGATCCGAGCGGAAAAAAGTTTCCCATTTCGGACCTATATATACCCCGTCCCCGTCATTTTCACTTTTTCTGATCGAGCAATCGTTATCTCGGAGAAAAATAACTTCAAGCGGCTAACTCAAAGTGCAACAGAGGACAGAAAAATAGCGAAAGAAGACCTCGCTTCAATAAGGTTAGTGATTCCTAGACCTCGGTAGAACTTGGTTAACACAAATTAGTGCAACCCGGGATCAGGAGTATAAGTAAGTAAGCCAACTTGGTATAGTCGTATAACCAGAAACCCGAATGAACTATATACCAACCTTGAATAAGTCTGTACCTAAGCCAATTCCTTTGTTAATCGTAGAAATGGCTGACCTTTCTGGTGCGAGATCTGAAGAGAACCGGTCCAAGGTAATAGGACAAAACCCATCCATCTCGGGGGATCAGTCTGGTTCCCCGGGTTCTCTCAGAGGCAAAAAGTGCCCACCCCTCATCATGGTGTAGGCAAGAGCATAGATGCCATGCTTGAGATAGCTGCCAACTTGGTTTATGAGGGCCGATCTGATAGCGAGAAAGGTACCTCGTCAAGGTCAAGCGGGTATTTATATGACCCGAGTCCGGAAAAAGAAACAACGGTGGAGGTAGAGGGTGAAGCCACCGATGTTGAAGTGGACATACTAAATTCAAGCCCGGAAACATCATCCCGGGGCGAGCGTATCTCGGCCGAAGCCGGAACGTCTCAAGGAAAGGGTTCTACCCGGACCGCGAAACCTAAGGCCAAATCAAAGGCCAAAGCTAAAAACCCAACCGATATAAGTCCGCGACCTGGTCATCAAAACGATATCCAATTCCCTCATTCCTTGTTACGAGCCCCCTTGCCCGAGGTGCAAGATCAGGCCTGGGCGGAGGCGTTTTACGAAGATTTGGTGTTGACCAAGGATAGGGTACCGAGGACCAACTCGTACTACGGGCACCTGGCCCGGAGGATCGGGCACATGATCATAAGCGCGGCATGTGCGTTTACTGGAAAATGCCGCAATGCGGCTTCCAATTAAGATTGACACAATTTGAAAGAAAACTTCTAAGTGTCATGAAGGTGGCTCCCGCACAATTGACCGGGGTGTCTTGGAGCTATATACGTTGCTTTGAGGCAGCCTTTAGGAATTTTGGGGCCGAGCTCGGGATGAGCAGGCCAACCATTGGATTGTTTTTTCATTTCTTTTCCACGCTTTATGTGGACTCCGGCCACCTCGCGATTCGCCAGAAAACCCCAAAGCATCACCAGGCCTTGTTTGAAAAAGACAAGAAGATGAACAAAGTAGAGGCCTGGGATCATAGATAGGTGTATATAGAAAATTGGCGCGATGTTGAATGCCTGCAAGGTGTAAAGGCGAGGTGGAGACCGTTGAAGCCCGGGAAAGGATTGATCCCGGAAGTTGATAAAACACTTACTCTGCAAGAGCAATCGGCTGCACATGCACTGAGAGAAATTGTGAGAAGTGAGTCCTGTTCTTGCGTGTGAAGTTGCAGTTTAATTTATGCTTATCTGTATCTCGATTTATCCAATTGTGTAGCCTAATGCGATTTGTATGTTTTTCATTATATTTTGCAGAAGAAGGCTGCATGGATCTGATCTGGACAAGTGCGCCGCAGACCTCCAATCGCGCAGCCCCAAAGAAGAGTACTAGCACCACCACCGCAAGCCAGAAGGAAAGGAAAGCGGGAAAAAAGGTTTCCCGGAAAAGTTCCAAGGCTGAGACTTCAGCCAGTCTCGCTATTGAGGAGCCCGCGTGTGCTCCAGCACAAGTTATCTCGGAGGAGGCCCCTTCTCATAAACGGAAAGAAGCCCCCAGAGTTTCCCTTACCTCAGCCGATAAGGGTAAGGGCTTAGCATCTGAACGCCTAAGAAGAAGAAGTCGAGAAGGGCATCTGGTACGGCCGTTATTGAGGCCAACCCGGTTAGCGGGGCATTCCAGCCGAGGTGAGTGAACTTCCTCCCCAAAATAATCTCGCTTTGACAACCACTCCGGGATCTTCCACCCCGTCCGTCCCAGCTGATACAGAGGAACCCTGCGACATCGACCTCCAGAGTTTCTTACAAGCGGCCGTTCCAGGTCAAGAGCTTGTTACGGGGTTGTTTTTAAAGAAAGACTTGTGCCCGGGTTTGCGGATAGCTTGGGCCTACACCTCCCGGGTCATTCCACCATGCAACAATTACGGGATGAGAACAGAAACCTCCACGCCCGATATGCTCGGGAAGTATTCCGGGTAACCGAGACCGCGTATCAGAAGGAGACCATTCGGGAGAAACCCGAGGTAACGCTCAACCATGCCATCTCGGCCATTCATGACTTGGGGGCCATCCTTGGCCATTACAAGGATCTGGTTGACAAAGAGCAAAACAATATGCTCTTTGTTGATTCGGACGGGGATATGGTCAAGAAGGCCGTTTTGGAACGCGACTATTTCCGCAACCTGGCCATAGAGCAAACCAAACGTCTCGAGGTTGCCCAAAAACAGGTGAAGGTACAAGAGAGGCAAATCCGCATCCACGAAGCAACAATAAGAACATTAAAAACAGCTGAGGACCACCTCAAGCTTCGGGATGATAGGATAGCGAACCAAAATGAGGAAATCAAATCTCTACAAGAGCAGATCTCGGCCCTTAACCTGGAGCAGCGGCGAAGGATCTTACTATCTCGGAGAGAGAAGCCGAAGTATCTCGTTTGGAGGGGGAGCTGCAACGAGCTCCTGGCCTTACGTTGAATCGGTTCTTGGTTAGCCAAGCCTTCGCGCAAGCCGCGGCGCTGGCCTTGCATAAACCAATGAAGGCCGTTATTTATAACGAGTTGCGGAAGGTCGGCAATCATTATCCGTTCACGCCGGAACATGCCGGGTTCAAGGCAGTTCCTCCAGAAGATATCAAGGTGCGGCAGTTGTCCGATTATCGGTGGGATGAGGGCCGGGATCGTTTGGTAAACCCAGATGGGTCTATTTTTGACGAGAAACTCCCACTTGATGATCATGCCGCGTACTTCCCGTACCCGTGGTGGGGGAAATTCAGGTGGCCCAAAAGTCTGCCCGACCCTGTGGACGAGGTGAATAGGCCTGTTACGGCTAGACCTGTGATAGCGGGAGCAGAAGGGGAGGAAGAGGAGGAGGAGGAGGATGATGAAGAAGAAAGCGAAGAGGAAGACCAGGGGAGAATACAAGATATTGTTCACCCCGAGGTTATGTCTCCAATAGCGACACCTCGGGAGCATCTCAAAACTCCCTAATTGGTAAGTTTCTGTATCATGATTTATATATATCATAATAGCAATGTCTATATATCTGTATTAACTCGGTACAACTGTTACTTGGACAGGAATGATGGCCTAACGCGTGATGGTAATACAAGGACGAGCCGGCCATATCTTCCGACTTCGTGCCTTAGTGTTATTTGTAATATTTTAATACCCCCGGGATGTGGGGGTTAAACAAAGACTGTTTGTAATTGAAATTTTTGTTCCCGAGATGTGGGAATTTAACAATGCTAGAGATATATAAATATTTACCTGTTATTCTTCCTTGTCAGCATGTGATTATTCTGCGACGTAATCTGTAGTGTGATGTCGCTACTATACTTGTTTATCCTTCGCTGCTTTTTTTTTTTTTTTTTTTTTAATAAAAATTTGAAGATACAAAAGGCCGACATAGAAACGCCGGTCAGAATAATACTTGATCGGTAAACTCGTATCGTTACCCCGAAGGGTTTTCGTTCGTTATTGTTTCCGATATGATAAAAGCACTGCTCAAAAGCAGGCTAAAGTGAAGTAACAATAAGACATCATTAAAAAGAAAATTCACATATATATTAAGTATGCTTATAACATCGCATACAAAGAATAAAAAGTTACATGAGATGAAAAAGCATCTCGCTAAAAGTAACTAAAAGCCTATCTCGCCTATAGTAAAGTATCGGCTATCACGCCTTTTATTCGGCTTATTTCGCCTTGTACTCGGCATATCTCGCCTTGTTTGGAATTAGTAGCATCACATGTAGTCGGCCTATAACGCCTTTCGATGTGTTGCTGGTATGTCGCGCCAATTAAGTGTAAAACTTGCGGAGATGGCCCGCGTTCCATGGTCTCGGAAGCGGAATTCCTTGCAAGTTTTCTAACTCATACGCGCCTTTTCCTCTGAGGGATACTACCCGATATGGGCCTTCCCAGTTCGGCTCTAGCTTGCCTACATGTTTACCCGTGGCTTCGACTTTTCGTAGCACGAGATCGCCTGGTTGGAAGTCGCGGGTATAACGTGTTTGTCAAAAGCACGCTTGATCCTCCGTTGATACTCCATTGTCCGACACGGGCTCGTTCCCTGGTTTCCTGAAGGAGCTCGAGGTCGACCTCGCGAGAGCCCGGATTTCCTTCAACAGAATACGTCGCAGTGCGAAGGGATGGCTCTATCAGTTCCAAGGGAGTGACTGCTTCCATGCCGAACACCAGCGAGTAAGGTGTCTGTTGCGTAGTCCCGCGGGGTTGTCCGGTATGCCCAAAGGACTTCGTCTAGCATGTCGGGCCAGTTTTTGCGGTTGGTTTCCACTTTGCGTTTGATGCCTTCCAGAATGGTCCTGTTGGTAACCTCAGCGAGGCCATTGCTTGCGGGATGGCTGACGAGGTGAAATTGTTGTGGATCCCGAGGCCGATAGAAATGCTATCGTGCTGGCTGCGTTGAACTGTGTGCCATTATCGGAAATGAGGGCATGGGGCAGCCCAAATCGGCAGATGATGTTGCGCCAAATAAAGTGTTCGGCTGCTTTGGCCGTGATAGTTGCTAGGGCCTCTGCTTCTACCCATTTGGTGAAGTACTCGACAGCCACTATAATCCAACGTCGCTGGCGCACGGCTTTGGGGAACGGACCCACGATGTCGATTCCCCATAAGTCGAAGGGCCACGCCCCCGAGATAGAGATCTGTCGTAAGGTGGGATATTGCTGAGCTTGCTGTGATATTGGCACTTGTCGCATTTTTTGACCAAGTCGCAGCATCTTGCTGCATTGTTGGCCAATAAAATCCGCTCGGAGTATCTCTTGGCTAGAGTTTTTGCTCCTTGATGGCTGCCACATATGCCAGCGTGTACCTCGGCCAACATTGATGGGCGGTGTTCTCCGGGATGCACTTCAGCCAAGGTCGGACATAGCCCCTCTTATAGAGCTGGTTGTTGAAGATGGAGTAAAGCGGGGCTATCTTCTTCAAACGTCGCGCTTCAAGCTGGTCTGTTGGCAGGACCCCGGTATTGAGGAAATTCCACATCGGGGTGAACCATGTTTCTGGTGGTTCATGGATGGCATATACCGCAATAACATCTACATCAATGCTGGAATTGGGTATATCCATGACTATGATTGGTCTGTCTTTGTCTAAGTTTCCTGCAGCTCCGAGCTTGGAGAGGGCATCGGCTTGGCAATTCTTGTTGCGAGAAACATGTTGGATCTCGACTTTATCGAACTGGTTCTTCAGGTTGTTGAACTGCTCCCGGTATTTGCGCAATTTGTCATCCATGACGCGACATTCGGCATTGATTTGTTTGACAGCCAACTCGGAATCGCTATGGAGGTAACCTCGCGTGCCCCGAGTTCTCTGGCTAACTTGAGCCCAGCTATCATGGCTTCATATTCTGCAGTGTTGTTGGTCACCGGAAACTGAAAGTGGAGGGCATAATTCAGAACTTCACCTTGTGGTCCGATAAGGGAGACACCAGCCCCGGCCCCTTGTAGGGAGGATGCTCCATCGACATATAACGTCCATCGTCCTTCTAATTCAGGTGGTGCTCCTGAGTATTCCGCGATGAAATCGGCAAAGATCTGCGACTTGAGAGCATTCTGTGGGTGGAAGGAAATGTCGAACTCGGAGAGTTCCAGAGCCCAAGCCAGTAATCTACCGGAAGAGTCGAAGTTGGCAAGGACTTTCTTGAGTGGCACCCCGGTGTATACTTTGATAGGGTGCGACTGGAAGTATGGTCGCAGCTTCCTTGCCGCCACTACCAGAGAGTATGCGGCTTTCTCAATTGGGTATCTTGTTTCGGCATCGCGGAGTATGTGACACAAAGTATACGGGTCGCTGTTCCCGCCCTTCTTCTCGGACTAGGGCTGCACTGACAGCATGGTTGGTAGTTGCCAAGTAAAGGACAAGGATATCGCCTGCGCGGTCTGCTGAGGCAAGGTGGGTCAGCGAGGTAAGCTTTGATTTTGTCAAAAGCCGCCGCGCACTCGGCAGTCCATTCGAACTTGGCTGTCTTCCGCATAGCTTTGAAGAAAGGGAAGCAAACGTCTCCGGACCGCGCTATGAACCTGTTGAGGGCTGCCAGCCGTCCAGTTAACGACTGGAGTTCTTTCAAGTTCCGAGGTGGTTGCATGTCGAGTATAGCTTTGGATTTAGAGGGGTGAATTTCAATACCTCGCATGGATACCATGAACCCGAGGAACTTGCCACCGGTTAGGCCGAAGAAACTCTTTTTGGGTTGAGTTTCATGTCGGCATCCATTGAGCGTCGCAAAAGTCTCCTCGTAGATCTCGGATGTGATTGAGATCCGACATGCTCTTGACTAGCAGATCGTCGACATAAGCTTCCATGTTTCGGCCGATTTGATCTTGGAAGACTTTATTCACCATTCTCTGAAAAGTTGCCCCTGCATTTTCAACCCGAATGGCATTACTCGGTAGCAGTATAGGCCGAATGGGTTGTAAAAGCATCTTTTCTTCATCGTCGGGATTCATCCTGATTTGATTGTACCCCGAGACTGCATCCATGAAACTGAGGAACGCATGTCCCGAGGTAGAGTCTACAAGTTGGTCTATTTTCGGCAAGGGAAATGGATCCATTGGGCATGCTTGTTAAGGTCTGTGTAGTCGATACACATCCGCCAATCTCCGTTTGATTTTTGGACCAAGGACCGGGTTAGCCATCCACTCCGGACAGTCAACATTGCGGATAAATACCGCAGCTAGAAGTTTTGCGACTTCCTTTTTTACTGCCAGTTGTCTTTCTTCTCCCATATTGCGCTTCTTTTGTCGTACTGGTTTGAATTCCGGCTTGATAGCAACTTATGTTCCGCGATTGATCTCGGAATTCCTGGCATGTCGGCCGCGGTCCAGGCGAAAACGGACTGGTTATTGCGGAGGAAAGTGACAAGGTCTTCTCTGGCTGGCCCCTGGATAGCTTTTCCTATGTTTAATGTCTTCCCGTCACCTAAGTCGAGCTCGTCCACCTCGTCTGCGGGCTCAAGGGTAGACTTAGATTCCGCTTTGTCTGTGGGGTCCAGCGCGATCTGAGTGTCAGGGGGCATGAAGTCGCTGCTTGGCCTTCATATGTCCCGCCCGAGCGGCAGGTGGTTGTTCTGGGGGTATCGACTTGATGGACTTGGCCGCATCTCTCCTGGAGAGATACGTGATAGCATTCCCGAGCTATCTCCTGTACTCCACATTCTTCTCCCACTCCATGGCTTGTGTAGAACTTGATTTTTAAGTGAGGAGAAGAAACTATGGCTCCGATTTTGTTCAGTGTACCCCTCCCTAGGATGGCAGTGTAGGCGGACGGAGCGTCGACTACCAGAAAGTCGATCATTGTTTCCACTGTTTTAGGCGAGGTGCCGAAGGTGGTTTTGAGAGAAATCATACCCTTAGGACGGAGGGTATCGCCTGTGAAACCGATGAGGGGGGGGTGTCATCCTTTTGAGTGTGTCATTCTTGAGTCCCATTTTGCGGAAAGCGGACAAGTAAAGGATGTCGGCTGAGCTTCCGGTGTCTACTAGGATCCTCTTAACCCTGTGTGTATCAATTTTTAGGCTGAGCACAATTGGGTCGCATGTGGGCCAATGATCTCGCCTTGATCCTTTTCAGAAAACACAATTACCTCATCCATTCGCGGTCGTTTTTTGTCAGTGTCTTGTTCGACATTTAAAATGGTGGGGTAAGGTTTAGTCTTTGGACGGGATTCGACCTTGCGGGGGTAATGCCCGATACCACCGCTGATCGTGTTGACAACTGGGCTGCCCTGTCGCTCTCCCCGCTGCGGGCCTGATCCATCATCGGTGTGTGGTCTTTGATCGGGACGTCGGTCACCGTTGTAATTCCCCTTGTATGGAATTTTCTTCTTGTAAGCTCGGCCACGCCCGTTATACTTCCAAGTGTACTTTTTGTAGAAGTCGGGTTGGATGAACTCGGTAACTTTCCTTCCCGGGCTAGTCTTTCCAGTATGTCGCGCAGCTGGAGACAGTCGCTTGTTGAATGTCCCTCGAACCCATGAACAAGCATTCCTTAGGTTTGTCCTGTACTTCGAAGATGTCTTTGGGCAATGGGGGGGGTAGATCGAACATGTCTTTCACGATATGGTACATCTCGTGTCGCTTTTTGGTGAAGGGGCATACCGCACTAGGGGGCGGTATTCGGCTTCGTTCGGTCTGTTCCCTCCCTTCTTGTCTTGATTGTGTCTGCGGGGTTCATTCTGGATCCGAGGTTCGATCTGTGCCCGAGGTTGATCATTTGAGGTGGCCAGTGGCCCTTTTGTCGGGTGATCTGGCCGAGTTCTTGGGGGGCTACCATTGTCTTCCTTCGGCCCTGATGTACCCTTCTGCAAAGGCCACGAACTCGCGCAAGGTAGTCATTTTCTTCACGTGCGCGGTCGTACCTCAGGGTACCGGGGCCGCCCTTTGCGCAGCCCTTTTTGATGGCGGTTAGAGCAAAATTCTTCGTTCAAGTTCTGGACCTGGCGGGATGCCTGTATGAAGCGGTTGACAAAATTGCCGGTTTTTCCCTTGGACCTTGAACGATGTCTAGGAGCGTCTCGCTGGTGACCTGAGGGGGCCTGATCACGGTGTATCTTTCGAGGAGGCCTTGGCGAGGTCTTCGAATTTTGTGATCGAGGCTCGAGGGAGGTTCATGTACCAGTCCCAAGCTTCTCCTTGGAGGCAGGTTGTGAAAACTCGGCATGTTATATCGCGTCCGTGGCTCCTAAGAGCCGTAGTCGCTACCAAAAACCCATATACAAAGTTGTGCGGGTCTGCGGGGTCTCCGTTACCTCGGAAACTTGGGAGAAAAGCGGGTACTTAAAGTCTGTCATAGACGCTCCGTATATATTGGCTGACAGAGGTCCGTCCGCAATCCCCATAGGTTTAGAGTAGGTGCCAGCCTTCTGGGACTCGATCTCGGCCATCTTGGCATTGAGTCGGGTCTGTATCAGCTCTTCCACTTGGGGTCATGCTGATACCTCTAGTGGGGGTGGGAGACCTTCGGGTGCGTTTCCTGTCGCCTTGCGAGTCCTATGTCTTCCCCGTAACTGGCTATCTTCGCGCTCATGGCGAGAGCGAGATTGTTTTCGGTGGCGTGATCGCCCCCGGTCATCGTTATGGACGGATCTTTGTTCCTTCTGGGGTGATGGGTTGCGTCCCGCCCGGCTTCCTGTCCCTGGTTCCTTCCCTTGGTTCTCACCCTGGCCTTCCTGCTCGATTCGGCTTGGGACCGTGTTGCACCGTGTTGTTTTGAGGGGTTAGGAGTGTCTGGTTTCCTCACTATCCGCTGTCCGAACCTTAATAAAGTCGGAGTTAAGGTTGCGGGGCGAGATAGCCGTCTGGAGGTTGTTGGAGAGGGGCTTTGTTGGCTTAGTTGGCGCAGCGCACGTGGCTACTATCTGGGCTGAGTGCTGCTGCACATTGTTGAAGGGGAAGGTAATTGGGTGGAGGCCAGGGGATAAGGTGCTGGCGATACCGGGGTGATAAGTTCCCGGAGCGCCTTCCTGGGGTCATTTGACCGGCGGGGTCATATACGGTAGTGTGGCGCCGGTGGGCCATATTGGTGAGTAAGGGTATGTCCCGTAATAGTACAACGGGTGTTTGCGGCTGATTATGGCGCGAACGGCTGGGTGCCGTATTGAGGGTTGGATCCCGTGAAGGGTTGTTGGGGTCGCTGTGGCCGAGGTGACATCGGCCGTGTTGCGATCGCACTCAGGGCCGGTCTTATCGGCGTGGTGCCTGGTGGGACAAGTTGCCCTGAGGATGGGGTGACAAGGGGGTTTGAGAGGTCACCCCTGACCCGATCACGGGTTGGTTGTTCGGGCGGGTTGTTAGGACATCGGTTTGTCCTTCTCGCCTGCTGGATGGATGTTAACCTTCGGAGAGGGTTTGGAGGTGTTCCCGGTATCCTTACCTCCTGCGGGGCTCTTTGCTGGTGCCCGGAGGGGGAGGATTGGAAACATCTTGCGCGTCCATTGGATGCTTCAGTATTGGAGCGATGGGGGCCCCACGGTGGTTGATACGTCCTATCTCCCGAGGAGAGTAGTCCGTATGTGAGAGGTGGTTGATTGATCTCGCCCTACCCGGGGTGGCAGTCCGAGATGAGAGTTGAGAAGTAAGGTGGTTGTAGAGAGATTCTGACTCTGACCTATGCGATATCTCTCTGTGTGTGTAAAATCTCGACCCCGTTCAATAGGGATTTTTGCCTTATATATGCTGAGTCATAACCGCTATCTCGGCGGTTATCTCGCCTTAAGCCGGTAAAAACGGTTAGTGTGACCGAGTTGACTGGTCATCCCGCTTAAGGCGGTGTATGTCTATTTCGGGCCGAGTTCGACCTTTACAGGCCTTCGGCCTGTTCCGTTCCTGGATCTTTAGTATCTCGGGCTTTGGGCCTCTTTAACCTTGGCACCGGGGCTGGCTCCTAAAAGGAGGTCCGAATCCCCGGACTTTCATAGGCCTAAAGGTTAGTAAATAAAGGGCCTTGGGAACATGGCCCCTATCAGGAACAATTTCGTTCATCGGTCCATGTGTTCCTTCGTAAACTCTGTTCAGATAAAATTTACGAATTGTCTGAATATTATTATTAGAGAGATGCTTCTATGGACATAAGGATCTATTTGTAAAATGAACATAATTTCATTTTCAAAGTTCAAACAGTCGATCCGACCATTCAACATTATCTCCTATAAAAATGTACTTGAAGGTCAAATTTTATTTTTTTGAATTTTTTTACTATTTATTAAGTATTTTACAAAAACTAGTCAAATTCAGACTATTGAATTTTGTAAAATACTTAATAAATAGTAAAAAAATTCAAAAAAATGTAAAATTTGATCTCCAAGTACATTTTAATATGGAGATAATGTTGAACGGTTGAATCGACTGTTTGAACTTTGAAAATGAAAATATTCATTTTACAAATAAGTCCTTATGTCCATAGAAGAATTGCCTTATTTATTATTAATATCTTTTTTGTAAGTACCAGCTGTTTGGTACAATCTTGTAAACATTTTCAGGTTTAAATATGAAATCGGTGAACTATATATGCACTTTTATAAAAAAAAAAAAATGAAACATTCTTTTATTTCTCTATATATAGTACTTCAATCTTGAATCTACTAAATTAATTAGCATATTAAAAATA